>JAGVSN010000038.1:1317068-1975602 GCA_022651745.1 Parapsyche elsis
ATATTTACTCGTATGTCTCCCCTCCACCGCGCTCACAAATTCACACTTATTTTTCACAATTCAAGGAATACGTAAATAAATTAGATTTTTACAAAGAGTACTTAATAATATTCAATAAAGTTAGGGTAATTTTATGTGCACGTTATCTAAAAATTTGTATTACGTGTTCAGATTTCGAAATTAATAGGTTAATTTTTCATTTTTCGCCTTCAGGTAGAGATGCCTGAAGACATATTAACAGATTTTTTTCAGTATTTTTACGAGAATGTGGATGATACAATGAAACTTTTGGTAGGTATTACAATGCCGATTTTTAATTTTTGCAATGTCACTCCACCCTAATGTGTATGTATGTACATATGTATGTTTGTATTGTACGTAGGCAGGATTAACACAATTGAGCGACGAAAGTATGAAAGTAGTCACAGTAGATAATCATATTGTAGGTGATAGCTATTTATATCTAGGACAATTGGTGAATATGACTGTACTAGTGTAAGCCCGTTGAATATCAACGGAGTGGTTTTCCATCACCCGTATTGTACCCGAGTGTTTATGTGGTTGAGTAGTATATATGGCACACTGGCGAGAATAACGTCACAACTCAAAAAACCTAACCTTACAGTATAACTAAAATAAACTTCATTTTTGGCTTCCAATGGATGTCTGCTATGGCGAAACTTCCACTACCTAGCCGCCATTATTGCAAGTACAGAAATGTCACTATTCGGGAGTTGTAGAGCAAAAGTTTGTTGTTCTAAATAGTGAATTAACTCAAATTCGCTAAAATTTGAGTTGTGACGTTATTCTCGCCGATGTGCGATATGTATTTAATAGTTTTTATAGTTGCTGTATATATGGAGCTAATAACAATTTAGCAAAGTCGAGAGCACTTGAGAGCGTTATCAGCAGACATACAGACACACAGATATACACACACACACATAGACAGACGGAATGGGGCTATTATATATATGTATAATAATATGAAACTAGGATGGAGTGCTTTTGAAAGAATTGAACATAGTTTTTAAATGCAACATTCCGCTGTGCTTAAAAAAAGAAGGCATACGATCGATGCGTGCTGCCAGTTATGACGTGTGGATGTGAAACGTGGATGCTGAATTCGAGAATGTTACGTAAGATCCCGTGCAAACAGAGAAGCGTGGAATGATGTATGCTCGGTATAACGATAATAGATCGTAAGAGGAATACATGGGTAAGAAGTGGGAGATATAGCGGAACGTGTGGAAAAGTTGAAGTGGACACAGCGGTAGAAGATTGAATGGCAGATGGACGCGACAAATACCGGAATGGTATCCGAGAGGATGTGAAAGACAGCAAGATAGACCGAGTGGACGATGGGTTGATGAATTGCGATGAATGTGTGGAGTCAACTGGATGCAGATTGCTTGAGACAGACGGGAATGGAAGAGGATTGGAGAGACTTTCATCCAGTTCACCATCCAGCAGGGGATGGTGAACGGCTGAAAATGATGATGATGATGATGAGGTAGGCAGGTCAATTACTATTGACAATTAATTGGAGTGAAAAATGAATAAGGCATAGGATGGTGAAAATTTATTTATGAAGAATCAATTCAATTACTAAGCGACAAAATCAGCTAAAATATTAAAAAACAATTTACGATAACGTTCATTTGGAGTGTATCCCTTTAAGGTTGGAATATGTCATAGAAAGGGGTATAAAGCTTTAAGATGTGGTGCTGGCGCAGAATGTTGAAGGTGAGCTAAACAAAAAGGAGAAGAAGCGAAGATATAAATAAATAAATAAAAAATGCAAATAATTGGATACATTGAGACAAAAAAAGGTCAATGTATTCAATATTGGTCATGCTTTGTACTGATATGAATTTTTAGCTAACATCATAGAGAGAAAGGTAAAAAGGAAGTAAGGAAGAGGAAGACCAAGATAATAATATATTAGCTAGATCAGTGCTACCCAAAGTGGTGGTCCGCGGATTGTTGTCCGCGTTTGAATGCCTACACAATTTCTATTGACTTTATATTTATTTCTAACACTTTCAGGAATATAGAATATACAATTGGACGTTCAGGGCTATTTACGAGTAGTTACTATGAATCCTTTATTATAGCAAAAAAAAAAAAAACACTTTCTTGCAAAAATGACAGTTAATCCATTGAACGTGCAGGGCAAACTCTGAAAAAGTTCCCAGGCAACTTGACTGAATTAATTTACCGTTTCGAGTTTTATTTTCTAAGAGAAGACGATCCACGGATAGGAACTGGATGGATCCAAAATCCATTTATTGCATCAAACTATGACTTCACTAGCTTCTTTTTGGATACATATCAAAGTAGAATATTGCAGAACTTGCTGAAATTTATTTTATATCCTTGTTTATTAAGACTGAGCTAGATAATAGAACGTTTTGATTTTATAAACTAAAGAAAAGACTCATGAAAAGAAAGGCAATTAACCGAAATATTTGGAAAAAGGTCCAACGGATCTAATCCTTTATTACAGAAGTTCAAATATCAATTTTTGTCCTGAAGAGAATCTTAACACGCGTTATACATATGTTCCTAATTTTAATAATTTTAATAAAAATCTCAATGTTAGAAAATTACTATGATAATTTTAAAACTTTAAATTTGATAATATCCCTGCTAAAATAAAATATGTATTTATTAATAGCGTCACAGTTTGAAATTCGCTTACAAGGCTTTTCCGGCCGTTTCGAACGATTGACTTATTTATTCCCCTTAAAGAATTCGCTTCACATTGACAGAATTTTTTTTCCAAATATGCGTGTCGCATTCATGTCTTAGCACAAATTAAATGTTCTAATGTAAACATTATACTATAGTTTTATTTTTCTTTGACAATATCTTTCCGATAAGTATCTGCATATTATAGATGTCGTAAAATTGTGTGGCCGTTTTACTCTTTTCTTCTTTTGTCTTTATTCTTTTTCCGTTTTTTTAATAACATATTTTTGGGCTACCCAGTACATCACAACCCCGGTGTAATCCACCGTAGGAATAAGCTCTCAAGGGGACGATATCTGGGAATCTCTGAATTGTTCCCAATCCAGTTGGCGACTAAACGAATTATTTATTATTATTTACTTTATCGTTAAGCTTTCGGTGTAAATGAAAACTTAAGCGATTATATATTTTTATTAGTGAAAAATGTAATAATATTATTACTTCATATGTAAATTTTCATTTCATTTAAAGTTGATCTATGCGGTATAATAAAACATCCGCTTAAATATTATATATTATATACGGAATGTTTCCTATCATAATATGATACTGAAATAAAAAATAAAAAAACTGTATATGTTTTTGTATGAATATATGTAATTTTTTCGATAGAATTACGTAAACTACCAACTCTTGAAGTTTACTAAAAAAGAGAATCGATGTCATTGCGGTTTTTTTTTTTTTTAAAACGACATCAGTCATCGAAAGCTTTCAAATGTCAGTATTATACATACAGTATTGGCATGTAGATATTAGAAATATAATAAAATTACGAGGCAGAAGGACAATCTTTGGACTCCTGCACACTGGCGGATCTTCCGCCACGGAACTCCAGTACATACATTGGTTTTCATACAAGCGGTGTGGCGGCTATCACCCATTTGTATGAAAACCAATGTACTGGCGTACGCGACGGAAGATCCGCCCAGTGTGCTGAAGCCCTTAGACTGATATTACACTTGACCACTCCACCAACACCAAGTTTTTTTTGAACCTCGACTATCATATATATACATGTTTAGATGGCACGTATTACACTGAGCGATTCACTGGTGTCTAAAAATTTCTTGGAAATCAAAGGTTCGCAGTACAAATCGACACCAAATCCTTTTTTGTTTTGCGTCGTCCTACTCGAATGCAATTGTTACGTGAACGCGTGCCGTGTGATAGATGTGTTTTCCGACCCATTTTTTATAACCAAAATGGTTTCGAAAACGACGATAATTAGCTGAAAATCGTCTTGCAGTTTTTTTTACACTAAACTACATAGAATAGTTTTCGAATAGCTTCGTAGCCCTATTTTTACTTTATCCTAATCGGATAAAGTATTATGATCGTGCGAAAATTCGACTGATTTGTATCAAGTATCATCCCCTGATCACGATTTCATGATTTCTGGAAAATGTCTGTATGCCTGTATGTCTGTGCGTATGTGTACTTATGTGTGTGTGTGTGGCTGTATGTGTATTTTCTACAAAACTATCAAGTCTATCAAGCTGAAATTTCATATCTATTATTTTCACGTAAGGTGTAAGAGCCATAAGGAATTTGGTCAACATCAGTGAACCGGAAGTAGGGTTTTTTTCTTGTTTTTGTATGAAAATGAGCAGGTAGCCGGTGACTTTAAAAGTGATTCAATGTAATAAGATGCTGGCCACCGTCAAAAAAATCGGGTGTTGGTTGAGTGGTCAGGTACACTTGTTGTACTCCAGCCCTATACAATGTGGATCTACACATTATTAAATTACACACATATGGAAATTATCCAATCTATATACATATATATAAATCAATGTCTGTTTGTCTGTTTGTCTGTTTGTCTGTTTGTCTGTTTGTCTGTTTGTCTGTTTGTCTGTTTGTCTGTTTGTCTCTTATAGGCTCCTAAACCACTCAACGGATCGCCATGAAACTTTCAGGACTTATTGTGATCATACCGGGGATGGTTCCTGTGAATAACATAACGTCAGATAACGTACTAGGAACCGGAACAGGAACGGGATCAGGACCGGGAACGGAAACGGGATCTGGAACGGGAACAGGAACGGGATCGAGAACGGGCCTGCTCACGCGTCAGAAAACGTACTAGGAACGGGAACGGGATCGGGCATTGCAACGCATGCCGGGTCAGCTACTTATTAATAAACAATACGACTTTCACCACATCGATTATTCGATCCATTTTTCTTTCACCCCGAGCCCACATATTTATTTACACGATGATATAAATTTGCGTTATCCCTTATATGCGGCGGCGGGCGATGCGATGGGGCATTTTTCCAAGGCGTGGCATATTGAAAAGCATTAAGTGGATACCGCGCGGCGAGCATTCAATTTTCTCGCGTCCATACAAATAAGCGATTTTTCCGAGAGCAATGGAAAAAATCCACCAGAGGGGATGGGAATTTGCGAAGGGTTGGAGGGGTAGAGAGTACGAAAGGGGGCCCCGCGTCTTCAGGGGGGGGGGCCCACGGCCAAACGGGTGGACCGGAGAGATTGTCGTCGGCGACCACCTCCACAGAGGATCCCCTAAAGTCCCTCACCCTCAGAAGCCTCCCCCACCCCCACCTGGGGCCCCTAGCACGGCCTCAGCGGGGACCGCCCGAAATGTGCGTATAAATATTTACATAAGTGCGATATTTATGCGTGGAACGGACGACAGGCGGGAGAGCTGACCGCTGTGGGGGGAAATGGGGAGAACTTCGGTGGGGTACGAGGAGACCCTCCCCCTTTGGAGGAAGTGGGTAGCCTCCAGAGCGCGCAAAAATTGTGCGAAACCCAGTGGCCAGCCGGCCGCCCTTTGTGAGGGGCCCGGAAACGCGCCCCCATTGTGCGAGCTTTGACGTGTGACGTCGGAGGCGTCTTTTGTTTCTAGAGAGGGGCGCGCGTGGCCAAACTTTAATGCGTGTATAACTAAAGGCGCCCGGCGAGATGCGAGAGGGACCTAGAGCGAGGGGAGGGAAGCGAGGTGGAGGGTTTGGGTGGATAGATGAGAATTTGTATGTAGGGTGCCTATGGCTAAATATTCCGATGGTCGAATGTGATCCTATATGTACAATGATCAAAATGAGAATTTTAAAATCTGTAAGATTTAAAACTATACAAAAAAATTCGGGTATGGCCAACCCATGACTTTATCCATATATTTGAGGAATACAAAAAGTAGCGTAATTAATTTTTTAAGTACGTAAGTAAATAAAACGCATGCACACCACCACACCAACCAACATACATACATACATATCGTGAAATCATTGTGTAAAATACGATCTTCGGCATATATTTAAATAGCAAAAACTACCATTTCCGGTCGGTGGAGTGCAACATTACAATATTGTGACGATACTACATATTTAAAAGGCCGGAAAAAATAAAATAAAAAAACAAAAAATCGTCCAAGAGTAAACTGCCACTTCCTCTCGTCAGATGTTGACCAAAATTACAGTATCTCTTACGGCCAACGTGAAAATAATAGATATGAAATTTCAGCTTGATATACTTGATAGTTTCGGAGAAAAAACACATACATACATACATAAGTACACAGACATACAAAAAACACAGACACACAAACATACAGACATTTTCCAGAAATCCTGAAAACGTGATCGGGGGATGTGCAGGGGGATTTCTCTGTGTCGCGTCAAATCTGATTGACTTTAAGGTCACAAATGAAACTCCCCCGAGAATGATAAGAACTTTTTACTGTATCCTTATCGGATAAAGTATTGTGATCGTGCAAAAATTCGACCTCGATATTTTGACTGATGTGTATCAGGTATCACCCCCCGATCACGTTTTCGTGATTTCTGGAAAATGTCTGTATTTTTGTGTGTCTGTGTACTCTTTAAATTTAACTTTTTCTCCGAAACTATCACGTCTAGCAAGCTGAAATTTTATATCTATTATTTTCACGTAAGGTGTAAGAGGTATTGTGATTTTGGTCAACATCCGCCAACCGGAAGTGGCAGTTTACTTTTTTTTTTCGGCCTTTTAAATATTTACAATCTTCGTAATATTGTGCTAATCATTGTGCTAATTACAATCTGTGAAAATAAATCATCAAAATCGCTCAACTGGAAGTGGGATTTTTTTCTTGTAAAAAAGTCAAAAATCTTGTTACCGCGCAATATTTTCAAAACAACCGATCAAACTGAAATCTTATATTTATAATATATGTATATTTTGAATCTTCATAATATTATAAAATTAGAATTAGCATTTATTGCATTAAGGTACTGCAAAAGTTTGAAATTGAAACCGTTGAGTAAATATTTTTTACAATCGACGATCTTTAAACGTACTTTTAAATTGTGCTGTAGCATTTTAAAGGTTTCTATTTCATTACGCGACCGTGTACATAAAAAAACACTAAGCAAACAAAAAACAATATTATTCAATAGAAATAAACAACGACACACCTAATTAACAAATTTTTCATTTATGTAAATATTCCACAAACAAACAAACATCGTTTACGAGCGAGAAGAATTCATTTCGATGGTCCGTATTGGTTGGATTAATTCGTTTGATTTGATTCTAAATTTACAATTTGGTCGCTGTAACTGGGAAAAGGTAAGCTTTTGCATGAAAAAATGTTTATACTAAATTAGTCGTCTGCTTAAATGCGAAACTGAACCAACCGCCAAATTTTTTTGACACTTGATCGTCGTGGTATCAAAAATAAATTGTTATTGTAATAATTCAAAATAGAAAAATCGTCTAAAAGCAATATCAAACTCCAATACAATATGAAATATATTTAGTAGACAGTATAAAAAGCGTAAGCACTAATTTGGTCTCCAGTAAAAATTTCTGCTTGGCGTTTGGGACAGTTTAATACTAAAATGACACGTGAGTATTGCGGTTTGAAAGTTGAAAAATTTCATTTTTATTTATTACTTGGAAAGGTTGCATTGCACCCAACTTATAAATATATAAACACTTGTGTATGTGGTATATTTTGAAACTGGTGCTCCATATGTAGAATAAAGAAAAATATGCATGTACATATATATTTTAATTTAATTTAAACTTACTATTTCGTCGGGTCAATCAAATATCGATCGATCACTTGAAAAGCGAATTTCCGTTGTGGATAACGCAAGTGGTCAATTTAATAATGTATCGCTTTATAATACACAATATTTGAACGCGTTGGATAATCGGCACGATCGCCGAGGGCGCAATATGAAAAAGGGTTTTATTCGCAATACATTAACCTTTTCCGCGCGGCGCCACGCCGTCAAAAATCGCACATTTTAATACTTTTGACACCCAATGCAGCATTACCGTTACTTTTTTTCCTCAAAGTCGACACATTAAAAAGAATCGATTTCATCAATCTAAAAATAAACACAAATAAAATGGCACGGCCGATTGTAAATACAATGTATTTATTGGGTACAAATTGTATTTATTGGGTACAAATTGTTTTATTTGCAATAAAAAGTCATACTAACATATATATGTATGTACATATGTACATATCGCACACCTAGATCTAAACAGTATCAACTCAAAAAAACACTTTTTTCAAGAACGACGAAAAACTTGTCATTTCGCTATAATTGAAAGGAATTTGCTGTTTTTTTTTTATGAAAACAAGCATATTAAAACATTTCATTTTGTTTTGTTGGTTCATGCAGCTTTGTTTGTAGAATCCGAATAAATGATTAACTAAAAAATCAAAATTTTCGAGTTGATACTGTTTTGATCTAGGTGTGCGATATGTACATATGTATAAACATATGTAGCATTATTTCATACATACATACATACATACATTAAAACATTCAACGTTGCACATTTGCTCAATCAACCTGCACCTACTACATACATACATACATACAATTGTGTAATGAACTTTTGAAGGAAATAATTCTTAACACGCATTCTCAACTATGAAAATCGATTGCATATTAAACAAATCATTAAAACGCGATCAGTCAAATTTTCGCACGACCGCGATACTTTATCCGATTAGGATATAGTAAAAATGATCTATTATTTGTAATTTCATTCGTCAGATTGGGATTAATATATGTATGTATGTATTATTGCGGGAATTTTTTTGAATACGATCGATTTCCGAACTCACTTTTTCCACGATACCTCGCGTATTAATCAATTACCTCACAACGCAACGGTTCGAGTGTGTAAAATTTACATATCTAATCAAAAATTAGACAATTACAATTTTTTTTATACACACGACACGAACGATGAAAAAATTCAAAATTTTAAAGTTATCGCGAAAAATTTTCTCGTACCCGACGAGAGAGAATCGCCATTCACGAGATACCACCCCTTCCGCCCCCACGCCTCACCTCTCGTCCCCCCTCGCCCTCGCTTTAATTAAATGAATTTATAATTTTTAATAACGTCTAACGTTTTCCACATACAACAAACACCACGCACGTACGTAATGTGTACCTACATACAACGAACGTACTCAACCACCTACCTACCTACCAACGTACCTATGTACTCACCTACCTACATGCATGTCAGTGCGTGTGTGCTTGGTCCTGAGGGGGTGGGGGAAGGGGTGAGAGGACGAAGGGGTAGATTTGAGAATGGGGAGTTGGGGGGTTGGTTACGAAGAAGAGGCCGAAGTGGGAGGGCCGGGAGAGGCCGTTTTAACCCGTTCACGTACAGGCATGTTCAAATAACATAAAACAGTGTGCGTAGGTAGTTAGGCTTGGTAGGATAGGTAGGTGGGTATATATATATATATATATAAAAAGGGTGGTAGGGGGATGATGGTTTGGGGTATGTGGGTTGGAGGACCGGTCGGCTATGTTACTTACATGAGGGCAGCTAGCGCGCGTCTATAGGTACATATATGCGCGCGCTCCTACCGCCCTCTATTTACGTACATTCATGCCTTCCTCCTGCAAAACGACACACTGCTGCCCACCCGTAACGAAAATACCTCCCCCTTTATATTATATAAATATATTTTGGGTTTTTTATGTCGAAAAGTATACAAAGACAACCCCCCCCCCCTCCCGCCCTCCCCCCCGCCGCCCCTTCTCCGAATCGTTTTCACATGCGAATTTGATAATGTTCGTCAATTTTATGAATAACTTTAAGTATTTGTATAATATAGAATTTTCATACTTGGGGATATATGTACATGTAAAATTCTCGGGAATAATCTTTTGGAGAATATTCTCCAAATCGAGAATTTTCTGTTTATAATTGTAGTACATAATGCAGTGTGCTCCATCGGCCACCATGTATCTATATATGTATATATAAAAATCAATGTCTGTTTGTTTGTTTGTCTGTCTGTCTCTTATAGGCTCCTAGACCACTCAACCCTTCGGCAGAGCGTAGTGCCTTAGGCGTCGCTATATACGAAGGTGGGAAAGAGGTGGAGACGCAAAACTCCAATGGGTCAAAGACTGTTGTCCGTCATGTCAGACCACTCAACCGATCGCGATGAAACTTTCAGGACTTATTGTGATCATGCCGGGGATGGTTCCTGTAAAAAAAAATCGGGATAAAACGGGAACGGGCCTGCTCATGCGTCAGATAACGTACTAAGAACGGGATCAGGATCGGGAACGGGACCGGGATCTGGAATCGGGAAAAATCGGGAACGAGCCTACTCACGCGTCAGATAATGTACTAGGAACGGGAACGGGATCGGGAACGGGATCGGGATCGGGAACGGGAACAGGATCTGGAACGGGAACGGGAACGGATCGGGAACGGGCCTGCTCACGCGTCAGATAACGTACTAGGAACGGGAACGGGAACGGGAACGGGAACGGGACCGGAACGGGAACGGGAACGGTATCGGGCATTGCAACGCTTGCCGGGTCAGCTAGTTTTAAATAAATGTTGTATTTAATACTTGGCAGAGGTGATGTGGATTACACGAATAGTATTAGTTTAGTATCCGTGACAAAAATTAAATTTGACGGGGTGTGAATGTGACAAATTTTTTACAATCTTTTGTGCCAAGTTTAAATGAATGATTATATCGTAAGTTGGAACAGTTTCGCTGGAATGTCATAACCAAAGTAATAAAAATGTGAATATATAATTTATTGTTTCCAGTGTTAATGAGCATTGCATTCCTGTGAGAATTTCGCGGAAAGCGTACATGCTAGTAGTGGTGTTAAAATGACGAAATGGGAATGAAAAAATGTACTTTCTACAGACACTGTAGAAAGTCGTATTACTCCAATTAGGTTCTGTTAAATATCTTAGGATCCTCTAAAAAGCTATTAAACTATCTAGAGATGTTTTATAACCAGAAAAAAAGAAAATTCTCAAATATCTCGTCGAGAATATTCTCGACTTACAACACTATGTATATGTATGTAGATTCTATCCGATTTTTTCCACGAAGCGTATAGCAGAAATAAATGGTTGGAGATTTATGTATGTATGTATGTATTTGCATGGTTGTGCGTACGTGGGTCGGTAGACGGATGTAAAGTTGTCTACGTATTGAATAGAAAAAGTGTTCCGTTCGTTCGCAGAAGAGCGATCATAAGACCAGTGTGTATACGCTATGGTAAGACCCTGAACACACCGGGCGACTAGTCGGTCGATTAGTCGCGCGACCAGACCAAATGTATGCAGTTGTAAGGCACGCAACACACCGGGCGACTTTACTGCATACATTTGTCTGGTCGCCCGGTGTGTCCCCGGTTGAAATAGCTCAACGGGGTGTGACAAAACAGTTTAATAAATTTTTGAAATATATTTAACAATTTGAGAATTTAACGAATTTTGAATGTGACTTACATACTACGTGTAATGTGTATGTAAATATATTGTACAAGTTTCGGTGCAATCTGGATATTAAAATGTTCCAAAAGTTTTAATGCTTGAGCCTAGGGGCACACGTGCCGGGTGGATCTGCCCGGCACCGGGTAGTAGGCGTTGTGTTGTATGAAAGCGACCGGCCCGGCGCCGGCCGCTTCATCCGGCACGTGTGACACCAACAGTACTCACCCATACAACACAGCCCCTACTACGCGGATCCATCCGACACGTGTGCCCCTAGGCTAAGGATGCAACACTTAATCTAACACCAACTTAAATATCGAATTGGATAAGACACATCACTGCCATTATTAAATTTAAAAAATGAGTTATAGATTGCAAAAGCCAAAAAAATGGATATTTTTTACATTTTTTAAATCGCGAATATCTCATAAACGAGCATATCACAAAATCAACAAAAAATCTTAGTAAAGATTATCAAATTTTACTTTATCCTAATCAGCGGGTCGAAAAACTTGATTTTGACTGATTTGATCACGTATCATTTTCATGATTTCTGGAAAATGTCTGTATGTCTGTGTACTATGTGTGTGTGTGTATGTCTGTGTGTTTTCTCCGAAACCCTCAAGTCTATCAAGCTGAAATTTCATATCTAGTATTTTCACGTAAAGTTTAAAAGCCATAAGGAATTTGGTCAACATCAGTTAACCGGAAGTAGGGTTTTTTTCGTGCAGAAAATTCAAAAATCCGGTAAAAAATCATATTTCCGAAACTGCACCGGGAATTTTCTCCAAATTTCATATATATAGTTTTCACATTAGCCTTAAGAGATACTGTGATTTTAGTCAACATCTGACTACCGGAAATGGCAGTTTACTCTTGAACGATTTTTTGTTTTTTATTTTTTCGGCCTTTTAAATATGTATTATCGTCACAATATTATAATGTTGTAATTCTCATAGAAATTGCTATTTAAAAAAAAAAATTATTAAAATTAGTCAACTGGAAGTAGGTTTTTTTTTTTTGTCGAAAAGTTTACCGCAGAATATTTCCGAAACTGCACCGGCGATTTCGTCGAAATTTCATATCTATAGTTTTCACGTTAGCCTTAAAAGATACTGTGATTTTGGTCAACATCTGACTACCGGAAATGGCAGTTTACTCTTGAACGATTTTTTTGTTTTTTATTTTTTTCGGCCTTTTAAATATGTATTATCGTCACAATATTATAATGTTGTACTCCTGAGTAAAATTGCTAGTTACGAAAATATAATCATTAAAATCAGTCAACCGGAAGTAGGGTTTTTTTTTTGTCGAAAAGTTTACCACAGAATATTTCAGAAACTGCCCTATTGATCAAGTCGAAAATTTATATTTATAATTATCATATAAAATTTAAGAGTTGATAAGGTTTTGATTAAAATCCGCCGACCGGAAGTGGTAGTTTTTCTTATTTGAATATATGCCGAAGATCGTATTTTATATACGCGCGCTCAACACATAATTTATGATATGTATGTATGTATTTTGATTGGTGTGGTGGTGGTGTATACGTTTTATTTACTTACGTACTTAAAAAATTAATTTCGTTACTCTTTGTATTCCTCAAATATATGGATAAAGTCATGGGTTGGCCATACCCGAATTTTTTTTTTTGTTGCTCAGTGTTATTATTTAACCGCCGCTCAATTGGAGGATAGATACATATAATCAAATCAAAAAGGATTGCTTTAATTACGTCAGTCGGTGGGTTATGTTATGAGTATCATTGGCCCATTTTCGAAAATGTTAAAACGAATCCTCAAAAAATAATCTTTTTAGTTTTGAATCACACTTGGAAAATCCATCAAACCTTAAAACTCGACTGTAAACGATTTCACGTTCGGGGAACGACGGATTATACGGTGACTATTTCTTTCGGTGTTTTTTTTTTTTTTTTTGCATTTTTTGTTTGAAGCGGCAACGGCCTCGCCAACTATCGGCTATTTTGGCGAATTTTAAATTGCAAAACGGGCGTCCTTCTCGTTGGGAGGGATAGCACCGATTCGCCGTGGGTCGACTGCAGTGCGAAAGGGGTCACTCTGGCGATATACATAGTGTGCTGAGCCAAGACTGTGACAGAAGAGGGACGGCGCTACTTGTTTAGCGGCTCTCTCGCCACCCTCTACCACCCCTCATCCCTTTCAGATCTCTTCCTGACCACCCACCACCCCTTCAACAACCCCACATCTTCTCGTGGGTGGTGAGGTGGCCGGACCAGGACTTCTGGATAGGGGTTGAAGGGGGGTTGGGTTGGGGTGGAGGTGCGTGTGCGACACAGCCTCTGCGGAGCTCGTTCCAATTTCAAATTGAAATTTTCGATTTCGCCCAAATCTGCGAAGAGCGTGTCCGTCCGTCCGTCCGTGCGTCGCCGTTTTGAATTTTTAAAACGCGACCCAGCTGCACCGGCGTAACTCTCTGACCCCCCTCGTCCCTTAGATTTTTCCGTGTTCGAAGACTTCATCATTTATTCAGCGGCCATAATCGCCAAGAGCATTTTTTCGTCTATACCACCCCGTCCGAATGCCCATAGTGAACTTAAAAATATTTCCATGGAATCAATTGGCGCTTCTTCTGTCTCTCATACCGCGCGTTACTTCTCACCCCCCACCTACCCTCACGTCTCTCTCTCCCCCCTCCCGCCGATCCGTAAAAAATAAATCATTCTTTGATGTTTTCCGGGAAAGTGGGGGGGGGGAATGATGTTGAAGCTTTCGTTTTTTTTTACATTTTTTTTTTTCACTTCTAAGAGTAAGAAAAAAATGATGAAAGCTTTACAAGTTGAAAACAAGATATTCAAACGGTGGAACGAAAGTAAGCTAAAAGGGTGTCAAATTTTCAAAAATTCACATTCAATCGCTGTTGATAATTTATGATAAACTCATAATTGGATATGAAACTATTGCAAATAAAAAAACTAAAGTTGACTATAGGCATAACAAACAACATTAACATATTTTCTTATTAAATCAAAACGTAATAACCTTTCAAGATCGAAAGTTAAATTGTTGAGAAAAATAATTTATTTATATAATACAGTAGCTTAAGCTAATTGTATAATCCTTAACTAAGCACCTGTACAGAGATGTTTTATTTGAAGACTGCCAGGAATTTTTCAATAGTTTTGAAACTACTAATTCCATCCGACAGTCGATTATACTCCAAAACACCTTTATATCTATTTATTTTAACATTTTTTATAGTTAAATTATTTTAATTCCTCAAATTATATTCACATACATCCATTCCTCTCACAATAAATTTACTAAAATACATATGATGGTAACATATTATTATCTAACTTAAATATGTATAAATCATCATCATCATTTTCAGCCGTTCACCATCCACTGCTGGATGAAGGCCTCTCCATTCCTCTTCCACTCGGTCTACCTTGCTTTCTTTCACATCCTCTCGGATACCATTCCAGTACTTCTCGCGTCCATCTGCCATCCATTCTTCTCGCTATGTGTCCAGCCCATTGCGACTTCAACTTTTTCACCTGCACTGCAAGTATATCTGCCACTGTGGTCATACATGTATTTCTTTTGCGATCTCTTCTTGTTATGCCAAGCATACATCTTTCCATGCTTCTCTGTGTGCACTGGATATTTCGTAGCATTCTTGAATTTAGCGTCCAAGTTTCACATCCATACGTCATAACTGGCAGTACGCATTGGTCGTACGCCTTCTTTTTTACGAACATACAAATCATTCCATTCGACCAATCTAATTTATACTAGCATACCTATCCGCATTTAAAATACATCTCATATACGTAATACGTTACGCGTTGTATGAAATTTATTTAGAGAAAAATAAATATTACTGACTTTTTTTTTTATTTCACATACATTATGTATGTTTGTACATCCGAAAAAAAGATTCATTTATGTATAATTAGTTAAACCAAACCGGGAAACACTTTTTGTACGTGTTGTACGAGAATCGCGTTATATCGCCGCGATAACTTGAGCGCGCGTTGTAGGAACTCGCGCTATACGCGAGTCTACTGTACGTTGCTTCAATCGAACTGTTCGAATAGTTTCGTAAACAACGAAGAAAATTTTTCACAATAAGTGCAGTCGAAGTCGTTCGACGATTTTTACTTTACATTTTTATTACGATGTCGAGTCAGTCGTCGATTACAATATACTCAAACGCTCTACATAAAATGTAAGTTTCAATTTCTTAAAATTGCAGTCTGCTCATCGGTTCGATTAGACTTCAACAGACGATGTGTCGAGAAAAAAAAAGTTGCCGCATATCTTGCGAAATATAATAATGTAAATAATGATTTTAGAGCTGATGTGGCAACACCGAGCCATTTTACAGTGGAGAGTTGAAGTCGTGCGTAGGGGTGGTGGGAGGCTGCAAGGGGAGAGGACGCGTGGCAAAGGGGGTTACAGGGTGACCAGCTAGTGGGCATCCATTGGCGTGCCTCGTGACTATAAATTTAATATTTATTTATTATTAATATAATTTTCACCTCTGAGTTTATTATTATATTATTATATATTATATTATTTACAATATGAATAAAAACTGTGATTGTTAATTAATTAATTAAATTATTATCATCATCATCATTTTCAGCCGTTCACCATCCACTGCTGGATGCAGGCCTCTCCAATCCTCTTCCATTCCTGTCTGTCTTGAGCAATCTGCATCCACTTGACTCCACACATTCTTCTCAATTCATCAGCCCATCTTCCACTCGGTCTACCTTGCTTTCTTTCACATCCTCTCGGATACCATTCCAGTACTTCTCGCGTCCATCTGCCATCCATTCTTCTCGCTATGTGTCCAACCCATTGCCACTTCAACTTTTTCACCCGCACTGCTATATCTGCCACTTTGGTCATACTTCTTACCCATGTATTTCTTTTGCGATCTCTGCTTTTTTTTTTTCATCCATACGTCATAACTGGCAGTACGCATTGGTCGTACGCCTTCTTTTTTAAGCAAAATTATTATAATGTGTATAAATTTAATATGGTTGTTTAATGTATTTTGCACGCTAAACGTAGTTACTGTAGATAAGCAAATTGTAGAGATAGTTGATGGTTATTTATACCTAGGACAATTGGTGAATATGACTGGTTGTAAAGAAGAATAACGAAACTATGTAGTATGGAGTGCTTTTGGAAGAATTGAACATTGTTTTTAAATCCAACATTCCGCTATGCTTAAAAAAGAAGGCATACCACCGATGTCTACTGCCAGTTATGACGTATGTATGTGAAACGTGGATGTTAAATTCAAGAATGTTACGAAATATGTACATATGCTTGGTATAAAAAACAAGAAGAGATCGTAAGAGGAATATGTACATGGGTAAGAAGTGTGACCAAATTGGCAGATATAGTAGCGGAATGTGTGAAAAAGTTGAATGGTATCCGAGAGGATGTGAAAGAAAGCGTGGTAGACCGAGTGGAGAAGAATGTGTGTGAGTCAACTGGATGTACATACATAAATACATAGATTGCTCAAGACAGAGAGGAATGGAAGGGGATTGGAGAGGTCTTCATCCAGCAGTGGATGGTGTTTGGCTGCAAATTATGATGATGATTTAATATGTTGTCACTATCAGTGAGCTGAATGTGGTGGATTTGACAATTAATTTCTGTATTACGTTTTTTTTGTTTTCTGAAAAACTTAAATCCACTTTGTCGTACAATTAAACCAGTGGTCGGGAACCGGCGGCTCCGGAGCCCCGTGCGGCTCTTTACATGAAAACCTGCAACTCTCGCTGTCATGCAACGTTTCACGCGAAACACAAAACGTTGACACACAATTTACACAAAATCTGAATTATTCCTATTTCTATGTACGCATAACTTCGTGGCTATAAAAAAAAACATTAAATCGTTTTTCAATAATAATTTTTTGTAATAAACTGTCGAACACTATGAAATATCAAGAAAATAGCTTATTTTTTCATTGCATTTGCATTTCATAAAGGAGCAACATTTAATTTCATTTTGAATATTGTATAATCCAAAAAAAAAATTTGTGACTTCGAAACTTACCAATTTTGCAAGGTTTTCCCTAATTTGGCTCTTAGCTTGAAAAAGGTTCCAGACCACTGAATTAAGCAATTGCGTCTATGTACTTGACGGTTGGCGTTAGTGTTTATTTCAACGCACCCAGAAGACAAATGACCATCATTGGCCATTTCCGAAATAGCATACATAACATGTAAAGATCCCCAAAAAAATCAATTTATTTTAATCTACGTACAACACTGTTCGACACGAAAAATGATTCAGAGACGAGATATAACTTTTCTTGTAAATTTAATCCCAGTGAATACGAATTTGGTAATAAAAAATGCCGATCATCCAGTTGATTTCACACATTCTTCTCAATTTATCAACCCAACGTCCACTCGTTCTACCTTGCTTTCTTTCACATCCTCTCGGATAACATTCCAGTATTTCTCGCGTCCATCTTCCATTCATTCTTCTTGCTATGTGTCCACTTCAATTTTTTCACACCTTCTGCTATATCTGCCCCTTTGGACATACTTCTTACCCATGCATTCCTCTTATGATCTCTTCACGTTATAACCATGCATACATCTTTCTACGCTTCTCTGTGTGCACTGGATCTTGCGTAGCATTCTTGAATTTATCATCCACGTTTCACATACATACATACGTCATAACCGTTAGCACGCATCGGTCGTACGCCTTCTTTTTTGAAGCATAGCGGAGTGTTGGATTTAAAAACAATGTTCATTCTTCCAAATGCACTCCATCTTAGTTTCATAGTCATATTCACCAATTGTCCTACATATGTATATATAACTATCAATTATCCCCACAATATGATTTATGCAATATGATTTATGCACAAATGCAATTATTTTTGTTTCGAATGTACTCTGATACATACCTATGTATATAATGTATGTACATACACGTGTGGCATGTTGCGCCGTCTCGTTGAAACCACAGCTCGACAAATTTGCACAATTTGTCAGCGTTGTTCACAGTGAAATGGCAGACCTAGTGTTGTAAGTCGAGAACATTCTCGGAGAACTAGAATATTCTTAAAAAAATTATTCTCCAAAGATTTTTCTCGGAGAATATTCGAGAATTTTCTTTTTTCTTGCTTATAAAACATCTCTAGATAGTTTAATAGCTTTTTAGAGGATTCTTGGATATTTTCAGAACCTAATAAGAGTAATAGAGTGTCTGAGAGCATTTTGAATGACATTTTTTCATTCTGACGACACTGAATGTGTCATTTCGTCATTTTAACACACGCACTGCCAGCAAGAACGTTGTCCGCTAAATTCTCACAGGAATGCAATGCTCATTAACACTGGAAACAATAAATTATATATACACATTGGTTACGATATTCCAGCGAAACTGTTCCAACTTACGATGTAATCATTCATTTAAACTTGGCACAAAAGATCGTAAAAAATTTGTCACATTCACACCCCGTCAAATTTAATTTTTGTCACGGATACTAAACTAATACTGTTCGTGTAATCCGCATCACCTCTCCCAAGTATTAAATACGGTATGTATTTATTTAAAATACACGGTGGCATTATGTACTACAATATTTTAAACAGAAAATTCTCGGTTTGGAGAATATTCTCCAAAATTTTTTTTTGCTTTCTACTAAAAGTGTTAAATTGAAGGTGTGCGACTAAATTTTCAGTGAACTAGTGTTTCAGAAACATTGTATCACCCATTTTAGTGTGAATTTCCACGGGTGAAATTTTGGAAAATTCTCAACCGCCATATGTATGTATACGCTTTCCGCCACTATTGACGGGACAATTTTCCGACGCTCTGCGGTAACGCGACGCCGTTGTCCGGGTGGAAGCTGCAGGATCGCCATTCCGGGCACGCGTCCCTACTCCCCCCATTTCACTCACCATTCTCTTCGCACCCCCTCCTCCACCCCACCCCCCACCCCCACCCCACCCCCTTCTCTGCGCCCGGTCCGAGGGAAATGCTAAGTCCATCACGGCAACCTAAATACGCAGCCGGCTCCTCGTGGCCTACCCTTACCCCCCCGCACACCCCTTTTCAGTATAGTCGCCCTTCACCCCCTACCACCTACTCTCTTTACCCCTCTCGCACATACACCCCCCGCCCCTCAACCCGCCTAAAGTTGCCCTACCCCCTGCCCCTCCACACCCCTCCTCCATCCTCCCGCCCCCGCGCTTCTACGGCCACGCTATATATTGTATATTTTATAGCCGGAGAGCGATTGGGTGAACAGCCTCGCGCGCGTTACCTACGCTACGCCACTGGACACTTTGCATGCTGGACCCCCCCCCACACACCCTCCCCCCTCGCCAGCCCTACTAGCCCTAGCACGCCACTGGATTTTAGGGCAAGGCAACGCAACGCCTAGCTCTAGCGTCGGTGCGTCTACGACGCTCGTTCTACGGTTATATGTATGTACATATGTATCTATGTATGTACGTATGTACACATTGTATGTACCTACGTATGTACACACGCTCGAGATGGGAGAATTTCGTCGTATATGTACGTATGTATGTATGTACGTACACGCGTGGAATAAATGCTATAAGGTTGTCCGAAAGTATAATAAACATAGCGTGTATGTGTGTGTGTGTGTGTGTGTGTGTGTGTGTGTCAGAGAGTACATATGTACGTACATACATTTGAAACAAAAATACATAGTTGCATTCGTTGTGATAATATTGTGATCGAGTGTGGAAAATTAATTTTAATGTGTAGTCACTGTGGATAATCAAATTGTGGTTGACGTTATCTGACGCGTGAGCAGGTCCGTTACCGATCCCGTTCCCGTGCCATATCCCGTTCCCGTTCCCGTTCCCGTTCCTAGTACGTTATCTGACGCGTGAGCAGGCCCGTTCCCGTTCCCGTTTTTCCCCGATTTTTTTTCACAGGAACCATCCCCGACATGATCACAATATGTCCTGAAAGTTTCATCGCGATCGGTTGAGTGGTTTAGGAGCCTATAAGAGACAAACAAACAGACAGACAGACATTGATTTATATATATATGTATGTAGATAGATGGTACAATTGGTGAATAATGACTATGAAACTATGTAGGATGTAGTGCTTTTGGAAGAATGAACATTGTTTTTAAATCCAATACTCCGCTGTGGTTAAAAAATAGAGGCGTACGACCGATGTGTGCTGCCGGTTATGGCGTATGTATGTATGTATGTATATATATGGCGTGCGTATGTGAAACGTGGATGGTAAATTCAAGAATGCCACGCATGATCCAGTGCACACAGAGAAGCGTAGAAAGATGTATGCTCGGTTATGACGCGAACAAATCATAAGAGGATTACACGGGTAAGAAGTATGTCCAAAGTGGTAGATATAGCAGAACGTGTGAAAAAGTTAAAGTACAGATACATAGCGAGAAAAATTGAACGTTGTTTTTAAATCCAGCACTCCGCTATGCTTCAAAAATAAGGCCGTACGACCAATGCAGTCGTGTCGCATGGATGCCAAATTCAAGAATGTTACGCGAGATCCAGTGCACACAGAGAAGCGTGGAAATATGTATGCTCGGTATAATGAGAAGAGATCGCAAGAGGAATACGTGGGTAAGAAGCGTGACCAAGGTGGCAGATATAGCGGAACGTGTGAAAAAGTTGCAGATTTCTCAAGACAGACAAGAATGGAAGAGGATTGGAGATCTGCCTTCACCCAGCAGTGGATGATGAACGACTGAAAATGATGATGATGAATAATATTGTATTGTTTAACAATGTGTATTATATATTTTTAATTTTGTTGGGGGAAAGTTAGCCAACAGGTTTAATAACACAAGTATCCAGATCGAAAAACAGGTGAACCTGGGAATAATGTATAGGAGGTGCCAATGTTTTTGATGGAACTGTCTCACAACAGATAAATTGGTAAATTCTAAACAGGAGACGTTCAATCTAGATTTAGTAACGTCCAGATCTTTAACAATTAAGGTCGTTAAAATCGAGCGGGAATCGAACCCCGGACTTTCGCTCAAGAGACTAAGGGCTCACACACACTCACCACACGCCACGCCACACACCTCTTCTGACGAAACTCTAAATTTTAAATTTTAAACTAAACGCATGAATTTTGTTTGGCGGTAGATACACACTTGTAACACCCCACCTCACGTCACAATTCATAGTTTCACGTTGACGCATGGTGAGCCTTAATACTCTATTAATCGCCCGGCTCGATACCTTTCTATTTTGATAACTTTACATACACACGATGCAAAAAAATTCTGCAATCCACTCGTATTCTATTTTTGTACACGCTGATACTTTACGGCAATGTACTGGAAAAATGATACATATAAAAATTGACAAGCGACGGCTTTAAACCCGTGTATCGTTTTCAAATCAATTGTAGTGTTCCGTGTTGATACATTTTTATTGGAACGTAGAACGGTTGAAGTAGACTGTTATCCTGTATTGTTTGCCTCGATTTAATCAATCAATCTCGAGAAAATATATTTTTCAAAATACATATTTTTCACAGTTCACAATTTCATTTTAATTTGAAAGGGTTGGGTTTTTTTGCGTATGCAGTTTGCGAAAAAATTCGTATTTTCATCAAACTTTTACTGTAGGATACAGCAGAATTTCAATGAGAGGCATTGAGTGGGCGAAGACTATGCTATTTTCAATTCGCACGCAATCATCGATTGTTCACCGAAATATACATAAACTATAGTGTAAGCCCGTTGAATATCAACGGAGCGGTTTCTCATCACCCGCACTGAAAAAATAATATTAAATTTAATAGTTTTTATAGTTGTTGCATAGATGGCGCGTTATAATAATAACGTAATGATTTAGCAAAGTGGCGAGCCTATTTTTTTATATTATATAAATAGTCAAGTTGAAGCCAGCCCATTATTATCTGGTTTGGCTCACCGCGTAAGCGCTCAGTGTTCCGAATCGGTGATACCGGGTTCAAATACCACTCGCGCGACGCGTTCTGGTTGTTTAATTATGTACATCGGCGAGCGTTATCAGCAGACACACAGACTATCGACTAGACGAAATAGGGCTATCATATGTATATGACTAGTGTAAGTCCGTTGAACATCAACGGAACGTTCTCATCACCCGTACTGAAAAATAATATTAAATTTAATAATTTTTATAGTTGTTGCATCTGTGCAATAATGCGCCATCTATGGCGCGTTATAATACAACAACGTAACAATTTAGCAAAGTCGCGAACTCTTTAAGATTTAATATTGGCCAATTATAGTAAGTACGTCATCGCGTTCGTTTGAAAGATGGTGTAAGCACTATTCCCCCCAACCTGGTGGTACCGGGTTCATATCCCACTCGTGCGACGTTCTGGTTTTTTTTTAATTATTTACCCCAGCGATCGTTATCAGCAGACAGACATACACACAGACAGACAGACAGACGGATTTCAGCTATTATATATACACTAGTGTAAGCCCGTTGAATATCAACGGAGTGGTTTCTCATCACCCGTACTTTACCCAAGTGTTTTTAGTTGGTTGAGTATTGTACATTGTGTATTAATAGTTGTTGTATAGATGGCGCTTTATAATTAATTATTTAATTATATGTATATATAGTTGTTCATTATTTCAATTATTTAATTATATGTATATATAAAGCGACATCTATACAACAACTATAAAAACTATTATATTTACATATAATTTAGCAAAGTCGCGAACACTTGCGAGGGTGACGTCATAGCGTTATCAGCAGACAGACGGATTTCGGCTATTATATATATAATATGTATATTATCATATTCTCCAATTGTCCTAGACTGGATGTAAAGAAGAAGAAATAAAACGAAGAATGAAACTAGGATGGAGTGATTTTGGAAGAATGAACATAGTTTTTTAATCCAACATTCCGCTATGCTTAAAAAAGAAGGCGTACGACCAATGATGTGACCATGGATGTGAAACTTGGACGCTAAATTCAAGAATGCTACGAAAGATCCAGTGCACACAGAGAAGCATGGAAGGATGTATGCTTGGCATAACAAGAAGAAATACATGGGTAAGAAGTATGACCAAAGTGACAGATATAGCAATACGGGTGAAAAAGTTGATGTGGCAATGGGCTGGACACATAACCACATAGGACACATAGGAATGGTATCCGAGAGGATGTGAAAGAAAGCAAGGTAGACCGAGTGGAAGATGGGCTGATGAATTGAGAAGAATGTGTGGAGTCTAGTGGATGCCGATTGCTCAAGACATACAGGAATGGAGAGGCCTTCATCCAGCAGTGGATGGTGAACGGCTGAAAATGATGATATATATTATCACGAAGCAAACTTTTCACTGCTTTTTTTATCTAAATATGTATGTATACGGCAGTCTCGAATTGTTAAAGTAAATAAAGACGGGTACTCGCCATTAATGTCGAGGGGGTGAGACAGAGCGACCCCGTTGTCGTAGGGCTCGCCAATAAAAAACCCATTATAATTCCGGCTCAGACCGCAAGAATAACGTGCCAAAAACCAACGAACAAACTTTTCCCGCCCTTGGATGCACAATCCGACCGCGAAAATTCCCAACTTTGTCACCTGACTTTTCTTGTTGTGCCCACAAAGTTGCCGAACCGTCGACCCCCCGTCGAAAAACAAACGGACAGACTCGTCTGCCCCGCCGAAGGGGTTGAAATTTTCCCGGCCCACTTTTCCGTGAGCGATTGAATTTTTTTTTCATTTTTTTCGCGCGCATCGATACTGCAAGAATTTTCCGCGCGCCAAGTAATTATTCAATAATTTATGTATCCGGTATGAATGATTCATGCAATCGGCCAAGCACAAAGACTGAAGGCTTTCCAGAGGGACGTTCCTAAGGGGTATGGGGTGGCGAGAGAGAGACGGGAAGGGTCCTGGAGAGGGGAGAAGGGGAAGGGGCGGCACGGACGAGGGATGAAAATGGGTCAAACGAGCACATTACCCAAAATCTGTAGCCCTTGGGTAGAAAAAAAGCCTCGCGGGAAGACCGGAACGATTTCTTTTCCGCTTGCACCTGGGACTTTCACTATATCTACTTTTCCGGCTGCGGAAATTTTGCAGAGGAAAATAGTTTGCGTTTCAAAATCGCGAACTTTAAACCGATTTATATGTTTAAAATAAAAGGGATCTCGCATCATCTGGTTTGGCTCGCCGCGTAAGCGCTCAGTGTTCCGAATCAGTGATACCGGGCTCAAATCCCACTAGCGCGACGCTCTGGTTTTTTTTAATTATTTACCTTGGCGAGCGTTATCAGCAGACAAACAGACAGACAGACGGATTTGGGCTATTATTGTATATATATAATATATAATATAATATAATATGTATGTACATGCATAGTAGTAGTTCTATCTATCTCGTGCTATACGGTAGTGTTCAGTATTTTCACGTTTAGCGAGCGCCCACTAGTATTTCTACTTCACCGCGAGTATAAAAAAATCAATTAATTCCTTCGTTTGTTCTATTCAACGAGGCGTACATATGGCAAGTACGCTATTTAATTGCAGCACACTCGCACATACCTCCAGAATAAAAGTATATATCACATTCGAACGATTGATTCGGAGAGTGGCATCTCGTTCGGCGTTTGGGGGGTCAGGGATCACGAACCGTTGGCAACGGGAAACGGGACGATACGTCAAGTGAAATCGCGTATATAAGCCGAATTAGCGAGTGGCCCCTGGCGCCGGCCCTGGAATCAATTAGTCGTTAAAATTTATGCGTTCGTTCGTCCTACCCCTACTCTCCCCTTTCCTACCATCATTTTCCCCTCACCACATCCTCCCCTCCCCCCCCCCCGTCTACATCTCGAAGCCCATCCATATTTGAGGCGCATTTTACCTGAACTTCGAACAGCGTCAACGCATTTGAACTATTCCAATATTTATATAACCATGGCCATGGCGATATTTGAATTGGCGAAATAATTCAAGAGGGTCGCGTGTGGACGGATCGACCCATCCCTTGCCCTTCGCCCGTGATGCCCCGTGCTTCTCTACAATTCGACAGGGTTGCCACTAGTGTGGTCCTTGTGTACGTGGGCAACCCTTGATGTCAAATTTTAATAGCGTATACAATCGGGCCACTGTATCGCATTTATGTATAGGTAGTATACATAGTCATAAATTATAATTTTAAAATGTCTCCCGTTCGGTTCATTATATCATTGTTTTGATTCGGTCAAATTTCAGCCGGGCTAAAAATCGGTAAGTAGCTGTAAGCTCTCGGTATAAATAGTACTTGTTTTGATTATTTATAACTCGTTTCCTTTCAATAAGAATAATAAATAATTTTTGAGCTCTCTGCGATTTTATCCTATTCAGTAATGCTCTGATTTATACCGTGATAGACCGTTGCGTTGTTATAAAGTTAAAAATAATAAAAATTATTGATTACTGTGTGTGTGTGTGTGTGTGTACGATAGAATTTCAACACTTATCCGATCCTACTATTCTCCAACAACCTTTCGCCACGTGTGCAAATGACCTGTACGTACATACAATGTATATGTATGTATAGAGGAGACACATCCAACCGTTTTCTCCTCAAAAGCCTCACACGAGGCCACCACCCCCTCAACGAATATATTTATTTATTTGACATGTTTAAACCCAAAGTTTATACATAATATATGTAATATACATAAATATACAGTTAAATTACCACTGTGCAACCCCGTCCCGGTCAAGTATCCTAGCTAAATGTAACTTCAGATAGGCCACAAAACTAGGATAGGGTATGTAAAATAAATCGATACCATCCGCGGCCAGAGCATTGAATAGGCGGATGGCTTTAACGACGGAAGACGCAGCCCCCATGACAGCGCGAACGAATGTAATTTTCGGGCGCAAGCAGGATAAGTCTTTCAAGCACTGGAGAATTCCATACATCGCCTCTGTACGTTGGTAACGTGTGCCGCTACAACAACATGCTCCTTCGAAACTCAAGTGATTGCATGCCCGTCATGCCCATAAGCAACTTACTCGGCTACAGAAATGGGTAGTAACTGTATTATATATATATAATAGCCCTATTCCGTCTGTCTGTCTGTAGTCGTAATATATTATATTATAACACAGCTAACAAATATATAATTATTTATTTATTTTATATAATATTAGCTAATTAGCTAATTTAACTTGCATCTATTACATATTTATAACAACTACATAAATCTATTACACATTATACACTATACTTATACATAACTACTACCTCTCACAGAGGTGTCTCCTCACACTTTGCAAGAATGCATCTATGGTCTTAGAAGACTTGACGCACTCGGGGAGGGCATTATACATTAATACACCCCTGTGAAAAACGCCACCAGCTGTCATTGTTTTCCTTACTCTACCTACAACTAATTGGTTCTTATTTCTAGTACGATAACTAATAATGGACGTACATATATAATCGCCCTCGCCACTCGTTTCAAGGCAAACTAAAGTTTTCACCACGTGGCTATGCCCGAATATCACTGAGCAACAAAAAAAATACCCAGAGCGGAGATTGGTCAATCTTTATTAAGTTTGACCCACTGAATTCGAATCCGATAATGACTTTAAAAATTCGCTATATAATTAATTATAAGTATTTCAAAACAATAAAAAATAACAATCAATAGGAAAAATATCCGACTAATGATTTCAATACTCACTTTGAGCACAGCGATACTATATTTTGTGTTATAGGCCGCAAAAGCAAAAAAAATTGATATTTTTTACATTTTTTAAATCGCGAATATCTCATAAACGAGAGCATTTCAACAAAAATCATTATCGGATTCAAATTCAGTGAGTCAAACTTAGTAAAGATTTAATAATCTCCGCTCTGGGTTTTAAAAAACGTGATTTTTTGTTGCTCAGTGTACATATTTAGCGGTTAGAGCCGACTTTGCTGTCATGCACTTCCCTAGCGAAATTCGCTAGGTTTTCATACGCGATTTCGCTTTGGTGTGCTCGGGCCTTAACTGCTTTTGCATCGTACAAACGACCTTACAAAATGACCAAATCAGATTCTGTTCTCTCTGGGGCTGTTCTGTAGAGTTATACGCGTGCAAAAAAATAAATAAAAAGGAATAGGAAAAGTCGTGTGACGGCCGCCGACATTTAGTCGGATCGAGCTTACGCTGCGGTGTGTGCGAGCTTGGTAAGCGGTAATTTGGCGGGAAACCGTCACGCCGTGATGGACAGCCCTCGCCGATATTAGCAGATGATCTGGTAGGGGATGGCCCTTAGCCACGACCGGGGGGGAAGGGTGAGGCAAAGGAAGGGAGCAGGAAAGGGGGTGGCCAGCAGGAGGAAAACCAGGAGACTAGGCGGTGTGTTATAGTTGCCCACCCCACGAGAGGGACTCAAAGCCTCCTCAGTACCACCTACCTCCCCCACATCGCACAGGCCCTTCGCCCTTCCACTGCATGGGGCTTTTCCACCCACCGCCACCCCCTAAAGGAGGATCCACACCCCCATTCCCTTCAGTTTGGGTCGCTTTCCATCCCCTCTCTTCCCCATTCCCCACCGAGCCGGCAGATGGACGTTTCACGCATAATTTAGACCGGCAAATGGATTCAATCGACGGCAGGATGCTGTAACTAGCTGCCCCTCCCCGGGTGCCTCCTCAGCCCCTCGCAAAATCCCCCTTTCCCCCCCCCCCTTCCCTGCCCTTCACTTTTCCTCCTTCCGCTCGTCCTGCAGCGTCACATCCTCAGGCCAATAAGATTGAGACAATTCGAGGGGGGCTATCGATTTCTTATCATTTTAAAATACACCCTGAGACCGAGATGTGACGGGTGGACGATAAGGTAGTAGAGGGGGACAGCGGGGGGAGGGGGGGTGACCTCTCTTATTCTATCCCCCCTTTTGCATAATATAATAATCGAACTATGTATGTATGTGGAGGAAAATGTATGTATGTCGGAAAAGTCTAAACTAGTTATCGAACGTTGCACTCATCGCGTTAGTGTACTAAGGATTATGTACATACATACATACGTATGTAATTAAAATGTCAACAGTTGTATTTAGTTGTGCTCGAATTTAGCCGATGAGCGTTTGTTTGTAAACTGTGATGCCGTAACAGTCTCGTTAAAACTTTGCTGCACTCGTGTTTTAATTAATACAGTGCCGACGGATTAGTTATCGAACTTTTTTGTCGACTACAAAGTGTTCTGAAAAATTGTGCTATTGTGCTCGTTGATTATTATGTATTTATTACACCGTCGCATTGTGCATATCGTGAATTTAAATCACATGTATGTATGTAAGTAATGTATGCATTCCTAATTAAAGTTTTGAAATGTCGCTATATTTTTTTTTAGTTTGTTGGAAAATTAACAGCGAAATCGGAAAATTACAGTAGAAATGACAAGGCCAATTAAAAAGATGTATGTATGTCATCATCATCATTTTCAGCCGTTCACCATCCACTGCTGGATGAAGGCCTCTCCAATCCTCTTCCATTCCTGTCTGTCTTGAGCAATCGGCATCCACTCGACTCCAAACATTCTTCTCAATTCATCAGCCCATCTTCCACTCGGTCTACCTTGTTTTCTTTCACATCCTCTCGGATACCATTCCAGTACTTCTCGCGTCCGTATGTGTGTACATACATATGTACATATAAAGAACAAGTATTAGGAAAGGGACAGGGTTCGCGAGTGTCAAATTGATTTCTACGGTAAAATATGAGCAACAGTTGTAATAATTATGTACATAGGTATGAGTGAAGAGTTTGGGGATTGGAAATGTGTTTTATCTACGATGTATATATTTTGCAACGTGTAGTAAATAGTTTTCGCACACGGCGTAAAATGACCGAGCGCGCGTAATAAACGCAATGGGCCCGCCCTATTATACTTGCAAATTTATATTGACCCGACACGGACGGGCAAGCGCGTGGGCTAACTATAATAGGCGCATTAAGAAAAGCTGACCCGACGCGGGCGACTACACACGATACTTATCGACATTTTTTTTTTGTCGTTTTAAACAAAAACTTTACACTTTAGTCGTTTAGTGTGTTTGCGCGCGCGCGCGCGCGCCCGTGCGAAAGTGTGCACTTTCTATTTTTATAGACAACTTTACTTTTATCCTGAGAGGCGGAAAGTCTTTGCAGAGGTTATAAATAGGAGGGCTCGCAGCGTGGGTGGAGTGAAACTTTCGGGCCTCCTTTGCTTCGGCCTGGCCCCCCCTTTTTTTCCATCCCCCGAACAGCCTCATACCGAAGGAGCTTTTGCCACCGAAAAAAAAAAATTGCCGAGTGTTATCATTTTTATTGGGAACCCCCCCCGGTGACTGGACTACCTTAATAAAGTCCACGCAATTCAGTAGAGGCGCGTTCCAAGCAATGTGGTCAGTTTTATGCTGACCGACGTCGGTAAAGTGGATAATTTACCCTAATATGTCAGTGTACGTACACTTCATTAATGATTAAAACATTATTAGTTCTTTCATTGTTTTGGGGGTTCCGCGTATGTACATACATATGTACTGTGTTAAAGTTCCGATGTGCGTATATAATAATAAATACATTGTATGAAATATGTATTAAATGGATGGGATGTTTTTGCCGCCCCGGGGTTTCTGAGTTTCTGGCACGCCACTGGCACCCCGTGCTCGCTCGTTAGCCACAGTCAAAGGGTTGACCGGCCACCTGCCGCCCCATGGAATGATCCAATCAAACCAAACCGTTCCACAATTATTATCAGTATGTATTCACACACAGAAGTCAAACTTGTACGTTTAGATACAGACTGTAACAAAATGTATAATAATAATAATAATAATATATAATAAGTGTACTGTGATATTTCGATTTTTCGTTTCATTGTGATTCTGGTTCTGGATTTTTAAATTGTCAAAAAATGCTGAAGGTGCCCAAATTTTTCGGAAAATTCCAATTGAAATGGTTTCGGCGAAGACCTTAATATCGTAATATCGCTCTTAGAGCGATATTACGGTAAAGTTACACTGAGCAACAAAAAATTGCGTTTTTTAAAACACAGAATCCGATAATGATTTTTGTTGAAATGCTCTCGTTTGTGAGATATTCGCGATTTAAAAAATGTAAAAAAATATCCATTTTTTTCACTTTTGCGGTGTATAACTCAAAATATAGTATTGGTGTGCTTAAAGTGACTATTAAAATCAATAGTCAGATATTTTTCTTATTGATTATGTTTTTGTTTTGCTTTGAAATACTTATAATTAATTATACAGCGAATTTTTAAAGTCAAAAAAATTTTTTTTTTTACACATTTTTTCTCCGTGCTTTTTTATTTCATTTGTTTTATCGTTTGTTATTGGGATTATTACTAGGATTGGTTTTCTATTTCAATATTTTTTTTTATTTTATCTAAACGTACTAATTCGAGCGGAAAATGATTTTAACTTATGTCGGTCTGTCTTTCTATTTGTTCATCGAGAATGGTTATTATTTTTTTCCGTGTAAAATGCCATTTTTCCAATGTTCAATGAGGGAGCACTACTCGCACTGACTGTCGATCTGTTTGTCTGGAATTGTAATTGTTTCCAGTGTATGAACGGAATCCGATTTTCGTTGGTACACTGAAATGTCAATAACAAACATTCGTTGTTCATCAAAGGGTAATGAATACTCTAGTTCAGTGGTCGGCAACCTTTTTGGAGTCCGGAGCCAAATCAGCGAAAAATCAAAAAAATGGCAAATTTTCGGAGCCGCCACATTTTATTTAATAAAAAAAATATATATATTATATTATATATGTATATAAATTAATTTTACTCACTCGCAGGCTGTAGAGTTGCATACAGTTAGTCGTCTACACGATATAACTTAACGTTACACAATTCAGCACTAAAAATAAATATTTTGTCTGAAAACGGACTTAAAGCTAATGCAACTTTTGAACTTATACATTTTCGGACAATTTAGATAAATTCGAAACGTATTTAGTGTTCTTCACTTGCATCAGTGCATTAAAACTTTCGTCACTTTACTGATTGCGGTACGAATTTTTCACAATTTTCATCGAAGAAAAAAAATTTTCACAATTGTATGTGGAACTAAAAAGTGTCAAGACAACAAATGCAAGTTTCCTGGCGTTCGAATAATCGGTTAGAAATTGGAAATTGGATTGCCGACATTTGAATATGATATCACTTTCCGTTAGTTTTTCAGTTCCATTACAGATCGGGAGACTTTTCACCGAAGTCGAAATGTCGCTTCATATTACTGGATTTGTTGTTCTCTAATTGTAAATTTCATATCAAACATAGTGATTTCTCTTTATTAACTTCTGTAAATGAAAATCAATCGCACCATATTTTATTGAAACCTCTATTTTTCTCTGCAATTTTTCTCTTCCTTGAGCCGCATAAAATTAGCAACAATTGAGTGCTCTCTATTGTTTACTGACCTGTATGCAAATCAAGTCCTTGCTAAATAACAACGATGCAATACAGTGGAAAACACTTCAACGTCAATGTTTGATGAAAATCTATGAAAAAAACATAAATTCATTTAACTCATTTAACATAAATTCATACGTGACTTGGAAAAAATCAATCAAAACGTTATGAATTTACTATGAATCTATATTAATTATATTCTCCATGCATAATAGAATATCGTATGAACTAGTGCACCGTGTTTAATTTACAGTCGGGTCAACAGAATTTAATCAATATCGGATTCGTACTAGATAAAATGTCGTTGTGTTATGTCATGTACTTTATTAATAGCGTCGCTACTGGCCGGGTAGTTTATATGCCCTAGATTCCATCATAAAGGACGTTTACGTTACATGAAAGCAAGTACGGAAATTTACAAATTAAAAATTAGTTATTTGACTTTAAATTAAAATAATTTAATCTATTCACTCATTTTCCTAACAACTTTGCTCTGTTCATACGGCTTATTTTACGCAAATAGCTTCATTATATCATATTTTACAATATATAGCACAAATCGTGAATAATATTGAATTCTAAAACCTGAAATGCCTACTTCAGTACTGACATTTATATTATAATATAATAGTAATTCAAAAGTATAATAAATTAAACTTTCGACTATTCTACATTCCAAGAGTCAATAGTGACAACGTTCACATGAAAATGATCTACATATTTATAAGAGTGCGTGTGTGCTGGGCTGGTAAAACGCATCGTTTCGGCAAATAGAGACCGTGAAAAATTCACGACCGTCTCGATACATATCTATGATTGATTGTGAGAACGCACGCGACGATAGGGTTAACCGTGACATAGTATGCGATATGATGTTGGGCAAGCTCATATTACGAATATACGCAAACAGTACTATTATACCTATATTATTGAAATCCAACGATGCGGTGTGTATAATAAGGTATGTGTGCTTTGGACAACCTTTGTCCGTTTATGAAATATCAATCGTCAAATACATATGTACCCATCTGTGTACATACATATGTATGTATATACATACATATGTACATAGGTATAGTGCATTGCCAATTTAAAGACAATGGGAACACTTATACAGTATTTGTGCAATAGTAACGAAAAATCCATTTAGCGAGTATTGAATATGATTATAAATTTATTGTCTCTTATTTTAATACATTCAAGGAAACTATTTTTATTTCGATCTAAAATAAAAGTATTAATTTTTACTATACTTGTATGTACCTACCTATATATATACATATTACCTATATATGTACATATTTAACAATAAAAATTTCACTATTCAAATAAATGATCCATTGAACGACTGGCAATTCTAATCCAATTATCGTCAAATTTTTCTTTAATATTCCTCCTGTAACGTTTTACAATAGTATTATTATCACAATCAATATTAATAAAGTATAACATTAAGTTGATATATATGTATGTATGTATGTACTTACATATTCTTCATAAAAATCGTAGAAACAAGTCGTCAACTGAAAGGCTTTTTCGCATAAATCTGCACTTTCTACAAATTGGATGAAATTAAGTAACTCATTAGTACCAAAAAAACAGAAAAACTATTAATAAATTACTCACTGTCAATACGGCACAATCTCAAAATCGGTACAAAGTCATCGTATTCCACGGACATATCTTCTGACATTTTTTTTAAATCCAATTTACCATCCTCCATCATCTTTAAAATAAATCAACAATGAAACATAATAAATCAACAATTCATTTGAAATATTAAAGATAATAAATTAAATTCCACACTTACATATCCCTCAGATTGCATAATGCACTTCAGAAAACATTTGACGTTTTTATCCGCCTTGTCGAACTTTCCAGCCATTACACTGTTGAGAAGATCTAACCAAAAATAAAATCATATAAAAATAGTTAAATAATATACACCAATTTAATAAGCATTTAAAAATTACCTTCATCAACATCGTGCATTTCGAGGCACGACTTTTCCAATATTTCATTGTCTTCGATCATTTTCAGTCCATTCGCCTATAACGCCATTAAAAAATTACGTAAATACACTAAACTAATTATCAATGAAATAATGATTTATTTGGCACTCACTTCAACGCTTTTCAATGCGGAAAAACACAACAATAATAAAAGTGCGCCGTAGATCGACATTTTTCCCATTGAATGACGAAAACGGTTGAATATCGTTTTACACTCTCGGCTAACGTGTATGTACATATAATAAATCCGCAAAGAATGATTTGAAAATTTATATATATACAAATGTCGATTAGGTATATATAATTATATTATTTTAACCCATCGACGACTGTGGCTGATATTAATTTCAAATGAGCATTGTAAAATTAATTTATAGCTAAATTTTCTAATGAAAGCTTTCGGATACCGAGCTCGACTTCGAAATTAACCGAATACATTATTGAACCACTATAATCAGTCATTCATTGTATTGTTTTTAAACGACACACTAAATAGTTACCGGTCACGGGGGGGTTCATTTGAAAGACGATCAATCTAGTAAATTATCGGCTCGTTTGGCACAACAACAGCCATTAAAGTCAAACCATCGATTACAGCCGTACAGTACTATGATTCCGTTACAAATTGAACGTTTCGTACATGTCACGCGAAAGTATACATAATAGTACAAAATTATCATAATACACCAATTAACATGATGAAAGTTTACTTTATACTGATTGACCCGCCATTTCCGCATTTGGATTTGTCGATTTTGCTGACAAGCACGTGGCTTATTTACGGTGATAGATTAATTTTTATAATGCATTGCGGAAGCAACGATGCGACATTTGAAATAAATATTTTTACACCAGTATCGCGTGTCTCGGTCATGTCATCGATCACTTCATGAAGTGTTGATACTGCTTGGTACTCCCCCATTCGATTTGTCGCTTCTATGTCGACGATAATTTAAAAGCGATTTAAGGGTTGCCGCTCATCGCATTCGAGAAATTTTATACAATAAAAATTCAACAGTAACACACATTTATTGTACTTAGTTACACTAGCGCTGTTTTACTCTAATTCGATTAAATTTGTTAGTTTTTTTTTTTTCTTATTTAATATATTGTTTTTTTATATTAAAAAGCCCTAATAGGCGTTTAATAAATAAATAAATAAATAAATAAAAGCCATTTTTTTTCAACTAAGAACATCATCGATTTTTCACATGAACAAATAATTGTACATATATAAACTTTCAGTGGCATAAAACTAACATTTTGCATACATGGAAATACATACTCTATGATTTTGATTCATTTGTCTAGTAATTTATTTGTTTATTAGAGCAAAAATTAGCTTTTTGTATATACATATGTATATATATATTTTTATCATATATTCTTCCTAAAAATCACATTGCAAAAGGGTGGGCTTAAAATATCATATGTAAGCTCAAGTATTAGTTGAGCTTATGATAATGTATTTTAATTTATGAACATTTTACATTTTACTATATAATAACTGTTGACCATCTACATATACTATACAGTTTTCAATATTTAGAACCACCGAATTTGGTATATTATCTCATGGTACTCTAACTTAGACGGTAGATGGTTTTTGGAAGGGGTTGGAGCCCGGGGTCAAACAAAATTATTAATCAATTTCTGTTTGTACTGGAGAATAAATGTTGATATTCATTTGTTGTCATAATTCATACACTTTTGTACACACAGTGTATATATAGCGCGCGTGTGTGTAAACGGCGTCTTCTCACTGCGCTAGTATAGTAGCTGTGTAATGCTCGTATGCCTGTTTCACGAGTTGTTTATCCGTCACTGATGAACGTTTACCAGAGAGTGAACTTTCATTGTATTATTATATCTTTAGTAATTTTTCAGGAGAGTAAAAAAACTAAAGAAAATTAGTACATACTGCATAGTATGACCACCTTTGAACTCTTCATTCCGACAAGTTTCCGATGGAGTTGACTTGTGTGTTTTGGTGTGAACATGGACGTCTACTTAAACGTCCAAATATGCACTAATCCCGTTTTGACCAAAATTTGACTTATACTCGCCCATTGAGGATACATATAGTAATTTTAATGACACATGATAGTTTTACGATTGCACACTGTCTATCAAACATCGCCATTTTAGCCACACTGTACGATCGCAATATCCGATTGCAAATTAAATTACCATCGCATATGTGAACTTAGTGTCCTAATAAATCAAAGGGTACGAGCGCCGACAAGCAATCCGCGGAATCGCCAGTTGTTTGCGGTCAGAAGAGCGATTGATATCCGCAAGGTGAGGCTGCGGTTTACCGTCAATTATCTTCCTTATTTTTGGGGTGCAGCGGCTGTCAAACTGTGGGGCGTGACTGGCGCCAAGTAGACCCTGACGGAACCATCTGCCTTTTGTTATTGCAAAACGCACCTTGAAATGGAAAATTCGCATTCGTTATCTAGTCTACAGATCCATAGCACTTTTTAAGTCGACTTGTGACTCACTAGAACGAGCTTGGCTGCCTGGCTGCGGCAGCCGTGGCTGCGCAGCCACAATGATGTTAGAAAATGTATGTGGCTGCCTGTTTGATAACGCACTAGGCAGCCCCAGAGTTTCCCGGCTGCCTAGTGCGTTATCAAACAGGCAGCCACATACATTTTCTAACATCGTTGTGACTGCGCAGCCAGGCTGCCAAGTGCGTTACGGACCTAATGGCCGGTATACATCTGCGAACCGAGCAGCGAACGACAAACAGCGAACGATGAACAGCGAACGCTCGTCGTTGGCTTCGTCGTTGACATCTGCAGTTGTAGGAATAGGGATTAGTATAGTGTCGGACAGGTCGTTATTATTCTAGTTCATCATCATCATCATCATTTTCACTATCCACTGCTGGATGAAGGTCTCTCCACTCCTGTCTGTCTTGAGCAATCTGCATTCAGTTGACTCCACACATTCTTCTCAATTCATCAGCCCATCGTCCATTATATACCATTTCAGTATTTCTCGCGTCCATTTGCCATCAATGCTTCTCGCTATGTGTCCACTTCAACTTTATATCTGCCACCTTGGTCATGCTTCTTACCCATGTATTCCTCTTACGATCGCTTCTCGTTATACCGAGCATACATCTTTCCATGCTTCTCTGTGTGCACTGGATCTTACATAACATTTTTGAATTATCATTCTAATTATGTTGTGCTCAATGATGACATCAATTTTTGAAAGCCGAAAGCAATACCTATGTACAAAGAAACTAATTTGATAAGTGATTTAAGCAGTCAATACAGTATGTACTGTACCATAAATTGGCATCTCTTAACCTAATTTATCATTTTAAATATTGTTTTAATTTCAAGAAGGAGATAAAACTAAATTTAATACTTTCCGGTCAAAATAGAGTCGGTATCATAAAATGACCGATTTGCGTCATTGTTCTATGCAGTTCGGGGAGCGGAGTAACGAGGCAGTCAAAAGGTTAAGTAGAAGTGCGTGAGGACCTCCAGCGAACCGGATGCGCATTTTGCCAATTTTTTTTATGGTTGTTTGTTTATTTCTCGGAATCGACGAAAAATCTGCGGAATGCGCGCAACGGATATGACCGGCTCAATAACCTTTTCAACGCGCATAATTTTATCCAATGACCTTGCATTTCGAGCAAATTACACACGTTTGAATTGTGTGTGTGTGTGCGTAATGATAATAACACGTGCCCCCAATTGTCCCGATCGGACCGGAAAGAGTTAATCGTGAACGTATCCACTTTAGCGTAAGCAACTCGATACATATCCGTAGCCGACATTCGAGCTCGTCTTTCCACGTGGAATTATCGTTGGAAAGAATCACGGTAAGAGCGAGTGAATGATAATAATAACATATTATTTTCAGTATAATCTGCGTTTTCAATTTGGTGGACGTAGGAATGTTTTTCGTAAAGGAAAATTCGAGCTTAAACTCAAAGGTCACACTTTAAACTTTACAATACTAAGAATCGTCAATGAAGACCTTAATGTTTTCAACTTTTATTTTTTCACCGCTTATTTTTTGTAGTTGAAAAAAAGTATTATGCTGTTGTTAATTCTTCTCTTTTTTAATGTACATATGTATGTATAACCAAATCTCTCGACCAACACTCTTCAAACACGACAGCGTTTTAAAATGTGTCAGTCAGATCTGCGCCATTCTGCGAGATGTGTTAAAACGATACTTACATTAATTAACATCATTTTCAGCCGTTCACCATCTACTGTTGTATGAAGGCATTTCCATTCCTGTCTGTCATGAATAATCACCATCCACTTGACTCCACACATTCTTCTCAATTCATCAGTCCATCGTCCACTCGGTCTATCTTGCTTTCATTCACATCCTCTCGGATACCATTTCAGTATTTCTCACGTCCATCTGCCATCCATTCTTCTCGCTGTGTCCACTTCAACTTTTCACACGTTTCGGTAATATCAGCCACTTTGGTCATGACGTCACTCTAATGCTGCGTACACACCGACGAATGGTTGCTATCGTGTGGACGTTTATAAATCATCGGACGTTATTGTGTGGAGCGGTCCACACAATAGCGACCCTTCATCGTTCGCTGTTCGGTTCGTCGGTGTTTACGCAGCATTACGATCTCTTTGTGTTTTACACCAGGCATACATCTTTCCATGCCTCTGTGTGTGCACTGGATGATACGTAACATTCTTGAATTTAACATCCACGTTTTACATCCATACGTCATAACTGGCAGTACGCATTGGTCGTATGCCTTATTTTTTAAGCATAGCGGGATGTTTGATTTTTCAAGACAGACAGGAATAGAAGAGGATTGTATGTAGAGGCCTTCATCCAGCAGTGGCTGGTGAACGGCTGAATATGAGGATGTTAAATGTTATTCAATTAATCTCCTGTGTATATTTATAACTAATATCGAGCATTTTTGGGTCATGCATCTTCGATAAAACTGCCCTTAGAACTTTTTACTCCGAAACCGCAAATTTATTACGATTGTTTTTTGCGCGGTCGTTTTACTCTCGCATAACATTTTTTTTTGTATCCATTACCAATACCATGTCCTCTTCGTGTCCTTGAAAGCTCGTCTACTTAAGCTCGTTACAACCTACATATATGGATGTTTTTATGACCGTCGTATTTAATTTATACTCGTGTTATTTTTTACGTAGGCGCAGAAGCATTTTAAAGCATTGATAGTTTGGGTCGTATCGTATTGTTGTCGAATCGTTTCCGAAATTTTCCGACGAACAATAGACGAGGCTTTCCTTCACACACGTGTGGCAGTGAAATTTTCGATTTCCTGTCAAGACACCGACAAAGGCGACCATGGTGGACCGGAAGTTGAGAGCGACGAGCTCCGTTTTGACGCAATTCTACCACAGACCATAATAAAATACGTGTAGGGTGATATGGGGTGGTTGAAGGGGGTGAAGGGGTTTATTTATTTCCACGAAAATAATAAACAATCAGTCGCCGTCGATTACTATTTATAAAGACAGGTGTTTGTTTTTTACGCGTGTTTATGTTTTGTTTGTCGCTTTGTTGTTGGTTTGAATGACGAAAATAGAATTGCTTTCCTAGAAACGTGCAGTCATCTTTTGCCATAATGTGATTCGTATATTTATATACTTACATCATCATTTTCAGACGTACACCATCCACAGCTGGATGAAGGCTTCTCCAATCCTCTTCCATTCGTGTCTGTCTTGAGCAATCTGCATCCAGTTGACTCGCACACATTCTTCTCAATTCATCAGCCCATCTTCCACTCGGTCTACCTTGTGTAAAGTGTCACATCCTCTCGGATACCATTCCAGTATTTCTCGCGTCCATCTGCCATCAATTCTTCTCGCTATGTGTCCACTTCAACTTTTTCACACGTTCCCCTATATCTGCCACCTTAATCACGCTTCTTACCCATGTATTCCTCTTACGATCTCTTCTCGTTATACCGAGCATACATCTTTCCATGCTTCTCTGTGTGCACTGGATCTCGCGTAACATTCTTGAATTTAGCATCCACGTTTCACAACCATACGTCATAACTGACTGTACGCATTGGTACTATGCCTTCTTTTTTTAAAAATACATACATACATATATGTAATTAATTATAATAATTAATAATATGTTATTATAGTGATCTTTTTAAAAGAGCTTTAACTTTCATCTCCAAACCCAAAAAAAGCCCTTTACAATTAATACACAACAATTTGCCTTTAACAACTAATTTCGTACAAAATCAATATAGTTTGTCAATTTACAAGCAAATCCTGCTGAAATTTTTAAATATTTTTAGCTCCATAATAGCAAATTTTTCGTAATTTTATGTTCGTATGATTTTTTTTTTTTTCAAATGACTTTTAACTTCATAATATTGTTCGCATAGATTCGTAATAATAATTTGATAGCATTATTTGAAAGTCTACAATTTCTTGTACCTATTCAAAATACACATTTAAATTTACAATACATATAATTATTTAAAATAAGAAAAAGTTATTTTTTATGCACCTGCAAATTGTTTTCAGCTTATAATTATAAGCCCTTTATGATTAATGAAGACCAAGTGGACGACGGGCTGACGAATTAAGAAGAATATGTATAACAAGAAGAGATCGTAAGAGGAATATGTACATGGGAAACAAGCATGACTAAAGTGGCAGATATAGCGAATCGTGTGAAAAAGTCGAAGTGGCAATAGCGAGAGAAATAGATGGCAGATGAACGCGAGAAATACTATGATATTCGAATATACTCGAGAGGATGTGAAAGAAAGCAAGGTAGACCAAGTGGTCGATGGGCTGATGAATTGAGAAGAATGTATGAAGTCAAGTGGATGTAGATTGCTCAAGGCAGACAGGAATGGAAGGAGATTGGAGTGGCCTTCATCCAGCAGTGGATGGTGTATGACTGAAAATGATGATGATAAGGATTATGTTTAGTTAATATCCGTCAATCTGAAATTATATTTTATTTTACATACATATGTACATATGTAAATCTATTAGAAGTTGGTCTGCATTCAAATTATAAAAAATATACTTGACCTGTTTTATTGGACAGCAAATGTATCGAAATGTGTATCAAAGCATGCACAAAAAATGGAATTGCGAATCGCCCGACCGGAATTAGCACATTTCTTTCGAATATTAGGTATGACTAATCGCATTAGGTATGACTAATCAATATATTATAATATAAAGTCCATACCAGAATTTTTATTGTATTATTTGGATCGTTTCGATCTGACATTAGCATATAATCGATTTTTCCCATGCCCCAGTGACCAGTTCGACCGTTCAAAACGACTCGTAACGGAAATAGCAAAAATTGTACGGCCTTCTTCTTTCAGGGTCATTTCCATCATCATCATCATCACTATCATCGTCTTCGTCGGCACGCCATCGTCTTCAATGTCCCACGCTTGGCTTGTTCGCGGTTTCCATCGTTAACAATTAAAATTTTCCGCGAATTTGCTCGACGAACCGCACTTTTTCCTCGTGCCGTCCCTGTTCAAGCGTTTGATCTACGAAAAGTTAATTTTATGAAACAACAAATAAAATTGTAGTAGTGTGGGCGCATCATAACATTTCTTCGAATCGAGAAATTTGAGATCCATTCATCAATATTGGAAGTTTGTTGAACTTTTACATGGAAATTTGACCACAAACTATCTATCAATCATACTCAATCTGTATAAATTGTTTATAATTAATTACCTTTTCATATTACATTGATTTTTAATAAATAGTACACATACTAAGATAACCACGTTCTGAAAGCATATCTACTAAAATCTGTACATTTATACGGTTGCTAATTATAAATACTCAGAATTTATTGATTTTTTTAATTCTAATATTTTGTCCCTAAGACAAAGACATCATTTCTTTTATTTACGTTTTTTTTCTAATTTAATATACATATTATGTATTTTCTTTTTGTTTGAATGCCCTAATAGGCCCTTTATAAATAAATATGGTTGATTTTTTTTAACTTCCAATAAAGGAAAGTGATTTAAATAACCACCCATATGTGATAATTTATTTTATATATTTTTTTTGACCTAACAAAGATACGCCCGCAAATTTGACTCATTATTTTGATCATTATACATTACTTTGTATATCGAAGGATACCTTTTGTATTGCACTTATGCTTTAAACATTTTCTATAAACACTTTGTGTATGAAAATACCCAAAATGACCGGGCAAAGTGCAAAATGTACTACGCTGAAATATAAATATCACCCGTGAAAAACTTAAGTTTGATAAAGATTGCTATAAAAAAAACTGGTTCAAATTGCTTCGATCAAATTGGCGAGAAAAAAAATGATCTGCGGGAATTCACACTTTGCCTACAACATACGGATAAACCAGCACATGTGAATCGTGAATTTCTTCGAAATTGAAACTCCATTCATCGATGGGAAGTTCGTTGAACCGCATCCGTATTTCTAGGTGTCGTACAATCTATTACTCTCGCGAAAACCGAAAATCAACAATTTTGCACAAATTCATCGAATTGTGTGGGCTAACCGTGCGATTGTCGTGACTTATAATTCAGATGGACGTGCGTCTGAATAAATAACGACAAGGATGCGGATATGTTTTAGCGAGCTAGACCGCAACCTACCCAATATAGCTACTGTACATAATATAGGAAGTACTTGATATTTGCTGAAAATCAAGCTTATGTGCAAAATTTTCATTATAACGTAAAAACGGAGTAAATTCGCGATGAGTGGTGCCCTGTGTGTGTGTTCCTACTGTCAAATTAGAATATTCTAGATTTTATCCACTTTTCCCCTTCTGCAGCTAACGAATCGTATCTAAAGTGAGCGACGCACGAACTGTAACAAAAAAATAAAAAATAAAATGAACATCTATTGAATATAAAACACGTTGGCAAACTAGACTTTGGTGATTTTCATGTTTTGCCGCATCGTCTACGTATTACATATTATTAGAGACAATGGAAGAAACGAGAAATGAAACAAACATAAAAAGACGAACAGTTGACATCGAATTTATTTTTAAATTTAGAATAAATAACATGGTTGAAAAATACGAAGGCGAGTCGATGATTATTATGTGCGAGGCGTTTACATTTATAAAATCTACATACATTACATATTATATAATACAATTGAGACCTCACAAGTACATAGCTTTAAACGTACATACCTTGACTTTCAATTCGTTTGATTCGGTGCTTCTCACACCTTTTTACGGTGTCAAAATTAATTATTTTATTGTCGGCGTGACAAATCAGCAATTATTACACTTTCAGCTCACGAAATATATGTATATATGTAGATCAGTATACATATGTACATAGTCCTTTGTTGCATACAGAAAGCGGAGCGGTCAAACAAAGGTCCAATCAAGGTCATTTCCGTACCAAATCCAAGCAATCGCGAAACTAAAACTATGTAAGTCCTCAGAACTGAGAATAATTTACTACCGACACAATCTCCTTGTGCTTTGGTACTATGTAGAAGGGACAAAGTCAAAATGTAAAGCACTGAAAAATCGGTAGTTACAAACTTTAGTAAAGTCTACTTTTTTTTCAATAATTTATAATGCAGGTATTTAATAATAATTATAGACATTGGCATTTTAGCTCATTTATGTATCTACATGAAGCATTTTTTGATATTCAAATCGAGCCACATAAACGTATCAACAGATCATGTTTTGTTGTTATGCGCCGATCTGTCTGTCAAGTTAAGCGATCTGCAATACAACAAGTGATCGCATTCCATCAATTGACGACCCCTGCCTCCTTGTAATCCTTCCAGGACACTTTCGTCGATTGTTCGTATCGTTTGAGTGCCGTGATCGTGAGTCAACGCCGATCGTTCGCAACAACTCAGTGCGTAACTTTCAACAGAACTAGGCCTTTCGGTATGATCTGTCAATCCAGACAGTACAGAATTGTCGCTGTCTATTGGATATCCTGTGATTACGTCTATCCTTATCACTTGGACCGTTTCGGGACTGGGTATTCTCGATAGTGTGAGGCTCTTTCTTTTTTCTTTTTTGTGGTGATTGGTAATCGTCGACGCACCGTTGCCCTCACTCGTTCGTTCTTTTGAATTTTGAATCGGATCGACTTTGAATGTTGGATCTTCTCTCTGTTTTGGCACTGCTAGCTTCTGCTCGGCGTCTTCGTCGTCGATGCACTTCTCCAAAATGGTTCTGGGGTGGTTTCTGAGACTGTCTTCCTCCTCGCCGGAGCCGAATAGCGAACACTCGGATGAATCATCGGGTATGTTGAACTCTCGTAAGTATTCCTCGAACTCGTACTCGTCATAGTCTGTGGAAGCTCTGCTCGAAGCTCTCGTGTCATCCACCATGGATGCGTATTCGCTTTTGACGAACATTCTGTGCACGTAAGCCGAACAGTTCTTCGGTATTGTTTTGTAGCGAGCTCGTTTCTTGGCGTGTGCTTTGGCATCGGCCAGTGTCGTCTCTTCGGGAAAATCGAGATTAGTTATGGTGAGAAAAGCCGGTCTAAACACGCTCTTAGTCGTGGCTATGGTGTAAATTTCCGATTCGGCAACCGAGGATGGTGTGACGGGTCGCGAAGTATTCTCGTTCGTTTCGACGAAAGTTTCCAAGTGGTAGCTGAAAGTATCGAAAGTTTAAAAAAAATGTATTTATAACAATTATTTATTTATGCGGCATCGCATCTACATGCCTATGTATATATGGCGTGATGATATGCAATTTAGTCAAAGGAAAGTTATTTATGAAATTGTGTGTCGTAAAAGCGTTACGCGCATTTTTCTTTTTGATTTTGCAAAAGCTACGCATTTAAGTTGTAAAAGGTTTATGATGTATATGTGTTTGTTTTCTTAAATAAGTTTGTACATACAATTGACGATTGCTGTGATTGGGTTTAGAATTCAAATTTAGATTTTACGACAATGGCATAAACACGGAATTTTTGGCAATATAACCTTAACTGCGTTACTTGCGATTTTATCTACATATATAAAATAAGTTTTCATATCCCAAAACAATTTAATACTGATAATAAAGATCATTTTTTAACATAGTATATTATTTATCAACAAAAGTTGATTTGACTGAAAAATTACCCCATTTCATAGACTAATTAATATAAGATAATGATATAGTGAATTATAAAAGCAGAAAATATCTACATATACAGTATTGACAGAGAAAATCAACAACTTTCATCCCACTGAAAAGTTCATATTATGAATATGGTTAAAACAAAACATGAAAAGGTTGAACCTTTTCATTTTACGATTTTATATATAAGAATTGTTCTTATCTAAACATTTGATCTCACTTGAATGCAATTGATGGTAGTTTGCAACATTTTTAAAGCAATGGCTGGACAAATAAATATATTTTCGCGCAAAGAAAATTTCGCTATCGCATTATTAATAGATACAGTTGGAAAATTTTATAATATTCACGAGTTATATTCGCAATGCCGCCATGTTTCGCTTTTGCAGTTTTTTTTACCGTTCAGGTGTGTATCTTTTGAGCCATTCTTGTTCGTCCAGCGACGAGTTTGCCAATCGTCTTTGGCAATAATGGCGAGGACTTCCGCGTCTTCCGGTAACAGGCGCCGCTACGTCTCTTCTGTCAGTTAACTTCACTCGAAAACACTTCATCTTTCGACCTTACGCTTGTCTGAAATGAATTTTAGTAATATTTTCAGTCGTTAAATTGTATGAAATTAAAATAAAATTGGCAGCAATTGAAATGTTATCGATAGAAACCATTGAATTCGCTTTTAAAAAAATATATATAACATCGCTTACGATATATTTAAAAAATAAATTAAATGTGTATTTATAAAAAAAAGGTTGCCGATTAGAGCATAAAATAGGTGTAGAGTGCAAAAAACTTCGAAATTGGATTGAATTTAATAAATAAAAAAAAAAAAGTTTGAACCTTTTCCAGAAAGTTTTACGACCCTTACATAGATGTCACTGTAAATTATTCGTAAAATTCAAAAATAATATTCATAATGTTATCTTCTAGAAATTTGAAATTGTATGTAATAAATAGCAAATATAAAATATTAATAACGCAAATTAAAAATATTGTTTATAAATTAAATGCGTTTAATTTAAATAATATGTGTGTCGATTTATCCATTATATCTACGGGGAAAAAACCATGAAGGTAAAAATGTAGAAGGTTTTTTTTTGTCGAAATACAACAATGATGTTCACTGATTCTTAAACTATGTATGCATTTTATGAAAAAAAATAGTAAATATTAATTTTTATACCGCCCAATTTTTAGTTATATATATGTGAATATTTAAAATTGTCAATATCAAAACAGAATCTAATTTTAAATTTTTGGTTTAAACTTCACTTTTGAAGTTATTGTATAGAGTTGATTTTTTGAGTATTTAAAATATAGTTTTCGGTTTGTCCGTGTGAAGCAAGCAGTCTACGTTTATACAAACCAAAGTATGAATACTGAAAAAAAATCCTGATAGTTATAAAATCCATATTGCAATAACTATAGTAATATTATTATTGAATTGCAAATTAATTATGATTTTTATGTTACATGTGGGGGCTCACTAAATTAATGGATCAAGTCACAATTGCTCCTTTTTATCCCAATGGGCAGTTAAAATACATATCTACATACATTGCGTGTTGAGATCCGTTCATATTGTGAACGCGCATGTGTAAATTTAGGCTTTAGAGGGAGATAGGGAAGTATAATAACTTAATTACAAAAATTACCTTCTATAAATGTAAATTGTAGATCAATTGTTCAAAAGCAGATCGATGATCCATTGACGAGATTTGAGAAGCGCTGAAGTTTGGCAACATCGTGAACAAATATCTAATGGTTGGGGGTAGCGACGCACAATGCGTTTTCTTGGAATTCGAAGTTGAGAAAAAAAAAGAGCAAGATCAATGGCGGATGTCTAACTTTCTACAAACCTGTACACGGGGATGCATTCAGAAAGCACATCAAAATTGAACAACAAACTTTCAATGCAAAAATATTCATTTAAAGCACATATGTGTATGTACGTATATGAATATACAGCTAGTTACCGTAAAATTCAATTTCCTATTGACTAAAATATATTACATTGAAATCTTTTCAAACGTAATCTATATACATGATAATTGCGATCGCCAGATATGCTGTAAATCTTCTGTAGATTTTATTATTATAGTAGGGGAGGGGTTGAAAATCGACATAATTACTTTCAAGGGTGGCTGCATCAGGTAAAAACGCATATGCATCAAAATTGCATGAGATAAACGGGCACAGGAATCTACAACACGATTCCTAGAATACCCTCAGGTGCACACAGCGATACAAAACATTTTTTGAATGGTTTCATCGTACGATAGCCGAGCTACCTTTATAAAAATTGATCATATCTAAAATTGCATTACGTGCACGACGAGGATTTTCAAATGCGCAGCCAATCTCACAATCGGTCCACGTAACATAAATTAATTGGATTCGAACATGGTTGACGATACCGTGCCTATTTTAGTACTATGTATGTACTGGCGAACCGTAGATTCGTGCGAAAAAATTCGTCCCTTTCAATAGCGTTCGTTGTCAAAAGATTCAAACGTTCATCCATTCTGTGCAAAATGTAATAATAATAATAATCCTAGCAACAAATAGAAGAGCTTGGAGAGTTTGTGCATCGGATGCACCGGTACGATGAGAACATGTGCATTTTACCTGGAGGAAAGTGAAGGATACCTACACTTATACATGCGTACCACCATGTGTCAATATTGACTTGGCTCTCTCTGCGTTATGCACTTACGTGCGCATTCACATTTAAGGGGTTGCTGAAAACCACCAGGGTGGTTTTATCTTGTAAAAATAAAAGAAAAGATCTTGACAACCCTCTGATATATATTTAAAAAAATATATTTTCGAGAGCACTCGTGTGAGACAATGCGTCTACAGTTACGCATTGTATTCGGTACAAACTATAAATACCCGTATATGTATGTAGCTTTTCGCGAATGTTTTTTTTTCCCGAGCTGGCAGCACTCGATCTGTTTCGACTTGCAATACATACACGATTTAGCTATCTATCCGAAAGTGAATAAAATTAATGCACTCACAATCATAAGAAGTATCTCTGCAAAATTGAGCGTAGAAATGTTTACGGCAGACAAACACACATACAAAAATTTAACTCTGTACCAAAACCTTGAGTTAATTTTGTAAACTGAAATATTGGTATATATATGTATGTATTGTGCAATTTTTGACTGATTACACTGTGCAATTTTTGACTGATTACACTGTGCAACAAAAATAACTACCGGAGTGGAGACTAGTCAATCTTTATAAACCAACTGAATTCGAATATGATAATGAAATTTGTTGGTCAATTTTTCGGTTATTTTTACCATTGCGGTCTGTAACTCAAAATTTAGTCCTTTTGTGTTCAAAATGAGTATTGAAAGCAATAGTCAGATGTTTTTGCTATACATAATTGTGATATTTGAAAGCTTTAAAATACTTTAAGCTAACCAACAAATCACTAGTAATAATTTTTGGCTCTCCGTTCGGGTAACTTAAAAACGGGATTTTTTGTTGCAGTGTTATTCGAATTCAATATGCAATATGCAATAGCTTACTGAGCTGCAGTATGTGTTTTTACTTTATTTATATTTATATTATATTAGTATTGAGCTCAGTTCAGTATCTATGTACATATGTATGTATGTATGTGTCAAGCTTAACGTGGAGGCATTTTTTATCGGCAATTTGGTGCGTTTGTGTGTGTGTTACATCTAGGATAGATTCGGTGTCGCGGTGCATTGTGGCAGATCGACTGCAGATGATGCATTTTAGGCGACAGGTGGGTCAGCCAGCTGCGCTAGATGCATCTTTCGTGAAGAAATTGCATGGGAAACTGCAGCAGCGGTGCCCGCACGCATGATTGCCCCCATAGATTCCCAAACGTTGATGATGCTTGACGTGACACTCGATTTTCGAACGGAAAAAATGCGATCTTCATAAAATAGAATAGAGAAATCGTATCACTAGCTAAATTAACGGTGGAAATAATAATATCGCATGACAATAATTTGCACGAGCATCGATCCGTATGACGGAAAAGCGTCCAAGGCTGATGATAGCTCAATCGGAAAATAATTCAATTTGAATTTTACTTCTCATTTGTCAGCTTAGTAATAAAGTGCACTTTTTTTTTGTCGTATACATACAAATATGTAGTAAAATTTGATTAAGAGATTTTATATTCGCATATCTACCCGTATATGTATACAGTTTGAGAAACTTTTGCTAATATTCACACGATGTGAAGTGCATGATTGAAAAAAAATACTCTCAATCCCTACCTACATAGCTTAGATGCATTATATATCAGATAAATATTTCTAACAATGAAAGAGATGATGACGCATTCAATAAACATCTTTTGTTTGATTTTTTTTTAATTACAATAAATAATAATAATAGTCAAAATGATCACCGTAAAGCTTTTTAGAAATTGTATTGCTCGGGATATCAAGTTTACATTTAAATTTGTAACAATTTTAATACATACTTGCAAACTACAGAAAAATTTTAACAAAATTGTACAATTTTTTTCATTAAATATTGTTTATTTTTTCGACCTGAAAACGTCGTTAAATTTTATTAAAGAATGTACATAGTTTACTTAGCATAATTAGATGCGTAAAAATGCGGAAAAAGCTCATCGTTTAACGCAAGGCTGAACGCTGATCAAAAATCGAGTTCGTTCAATACTTTTTGTATGTATATAAAGTTGGAACTACATATTTTCCCATAATAACCCATTTAAATATATTTGAATTGTGAAAAAAAATGTGTAGATATGTGAACGAGTGCATTTTTACTACAAGCAAGTGAGCTTTTGTGAATATTTTGCGTGCATATGTTTCCACCATACCAATTACCATGATCGTTTTCGTCCCAAATCCAGAGAAGTTCTTCGAGTAGAAAGTATCATTTTATTTGTTTATTGTTTTTTTCTCGTTTTCACTTTCTTTTATAACGCGTACATGTAAATTTCGTTATAACGAGCGAACACGTGCGATCGTGCAAAAGGTTCGCGGGCAAATGAACCCGCGAGTCACCGTGAAAAGCTCTAGCTTTTCCTATTCATACGCGTTCGTCAGTCGAAAAACTGAATTTTCCCTTTGTGCTATCGTCGTATTGCCACAATGCGGATTTCGTACGATTCAACAGTGAACCAAGCCCACGATGAAAACAGCACAAGCAATCGAATCTGCAATGAAAAGTGTCATCAGTATAAAGTTTGACAATAGGAAAAAAATGCTTATATCAATGTTATATGTACATTGGACTTGGTTCACTTTTGAATTAAATATCCGGAACGTTTTATTTAATATGATTCCTCCATATCATCGTTGATACATTTATCAGCGTTTTAATGCCACGTTTAATTTGTAAAAAGTTTAAACTCTGAACACGTACATACACATACTGATAGATTGAGTTGATCAAGATATACTTTTTTAATTATGCTTAGGTTATACATTTTATTTTCATTCTTTCTTTGTTTTTAATGATTCGAGAGCTACTTTTTTTACAATTTATTTTTACCTTTGTTTTTTTTTTTTTTCTTTTATTTCTTGTATTTGCCTATATCTTCTATTTTAAACTTTTTAAAATTTGTTTTACTGTATCATCATCATCATTTTCAGCCGTTCACCATCCACTGCTGGATGAAGGCCTCTCCAATCCTCTTCCATTCCTGTCTGTCTTGAGCAATCTGCATCCACTTGACTCCACACATTCTTCTCAATTCATTTCGCATCCTCTCGGATACCATTCCAGTACTTCTCGCGTCCACCTACCATCCATTCTTCTCGCTATGTGTCCAGCCCATTGCCACTTCAACTTTTTCACCCGTACTGCTATATATGTATCTGCCACTTTGGTCATACTTCTTACCCATGTATTTCTTTTGCGATCTCTTCTTGTTATGCCAAGCATACATCTTTCCATGCTTCTCTGTGTGCACTGGATCTTTCGTAACATTCTTGAATTTAACGTCCAAGTTTCACATCCATACGTCATAACTGGCAGTACGCATTGGTCGTACGCCTTATTTTTTAAGCATAGCGAAATGTTGGATTTAAAAACTATGTTCATTCTTTCAAAAGCACTCCATCCTAGTTTCATTCTTCGTTTTATTTCTTCTTCTTTACATCCAGTCATATTCACCAATTATCCTAGATATAAATAACTATCAACTATCTCTACAATATGATTATTTTACGTTTTGCGTGCAAAATTCATTAAACATAATTTTAGTTTTATTAAAATTAATTATATGTACATATTGTTAGATCTGGACGAATACCTATGTATAATGTCATGCAGGTTGATTGTGTAAATAAATAAATAAATAAACAATCTGACGGAAAGCGTGCGCGTTTTAGCATCCGCCGCATAATGGGATCAATGTGATAATTTTGATCGCAATATACGCGTCAATTGTATGCACGAAATTACATACACAGTGCAACTGTCTACTTGAAATTATATTACAAAGGAAGCTTTTACTTAACGATTCGTTCGTTTAAATCGAAAAGTAAGAATAAATTGAATGTAGGTATTGTATTTAATTTATTAAAAAATATATATATTCAGAGCGTTGCACTGTATTCAAATTCAGTGTAGTATTCGCGAAGACATTTCGTCCTCTTAGCTATTATTTATGTATGTATGTATATCTATACCTGTGAGCAATTTTATTTCCTCTTTTTAAGCCCTCAGCGGGAGTTCACACTTGAATTGAATGTCGATGGTCATTTCGTCGTTTCGGAAGGAGCAAAAAAAAAAATATATATGTATATAATAACTGCGAGACCTCATTCAGGATATCCGAACCGGCAATTAAGGGGAACACAAGAAGAATCTCGGTAATGCGCTTTTATACGGTCTCACCCTTATAACGTTTCCCCACCTCACCCCAAAGGCTCGGCATTTATTAACGTGCGGGAGGGGGAAAGGGGGGGAATTGGGTGCGAGTCCTCGAACGAATTTTCTGACGTTCACTAATAAAGGCGTAAAGTGTGCGACGGACGCGACTTTGCGTCCACCCTCGCGATTTTCGCGTCGCGTGCCAACACTCCGTTTCGCATTCTCGAACGTGTAATATTTTCCACCGTGGAAATGCCTACGTCGACTTGGCCACCCCTGGCTGCAGTGCAAAACCGCCGAACTGCGGTGTCGAAACTTGGACTTGCCTTTTGCTTTTGATATGTGTGTGATTTTATCAACTTTTTAGTCGAGGGGTAGTTGGTAGTTGGGATTCGTGCCGAAAGGCTCTCGTGCGCGAGGCGCAAACCGCAGACTCTCAAACTATGCGAACACTAAACCCCTGCCCCCCCCCCCTCCCCCCCCCCCACCTTCTTTCACGCCAATTCTTCTGCGAAATGTGTACAAGCTTTTAGAAACGTTAATCACGTTTGTTTTATACGTGTTGCCCGAATGCAATGAGAATGTGTTTGAAAGTGGTACAACTATGCTAAAAACAGCCACAGTTGATAATATGTAATTACTGAGCAACAAAAAAAAATACCCACAGCGGAGATGGGTCAATATTTACTAAGTTTGACCCACTGAATTCGAATCCGATAATGATTTTTGTTGATATGCTCTCGTTTATGAGATATTCGCGATAAGCGCGCCGCCGGTGATACATCACAACGTAGTTTAAAATCATTTGCCGCTCGAATTAGTGCGTTATGATAAAATAAAAAAATATCGAGATAGAAAACCAATCCTTATATTTTACTTGTTATTTTTGACTTTAAAAATTCGCTAGATAATTAATTATAAGTATTTTGAAGTAATAAAAAATCACAATCAATAGAAAAATATCTGACTATTTCAATACTCACTTTGAGCACAGCGATACTATATTTTGAGTAATAGACCGCAAAAGTCAAAAAAATTGATATTTTTTACATTTTTTAAATCGCGAATATCTCATAAACGAGAGCATATCAACAAAAATCATTATCGGATTCGAATTCAGTGGGTTAAACTTAGTAAGGATGAACATGATTTTTATGTGCTTAAAAAAGAAGGCATACGACCAATGCGTACTGCCAGTTATGACGTATGGATGTGAAACGCGCATGCTGAATTCAAGAATTTAACGTAAGATCCGATGTACACATAGAAGCATGGAAAGATGTATGCCTGGGTTGGAGGAATACATGGGTAAGAAGCATGACCAAAGTGGCAGATATAGCGGAATGTGTGCAAAGGTAGAAGTGGACACACACGGAGAAATACTGGAAATAAAAGAAGGTAGACCGAGTGGACGATGGGCTGATGAATTGTGAGGAGTCAAGTGAATGCAGATTGCTCAAGACAGACTCCTGTCTTGGACATGGAAGAGATTGGAGAGGCTTTCATCCAGCAGTGGATGGTGAACGATTGAAAATGATGATGACAGCCACAGAGTATCTACAAAGAAGCCAACCCATACGATAACGCGAAATGTCTAAGGGCTAAATTAGACCCAGCGACGCCACCAACTTTTCGACATTTTTTTTGCTTGAATTCATTGCATTCGAGTAGGACGATGAAAAATAAAAGGTCGTCGTCCTACTCGAACACAACGAATTCGAGTAAAAAAAAGTTGGTGTGGTGGCAGTGGAGTTGCGCGTTGCTATTTTTAGCCCAAGTGCTAAATTAGACTAGAGCAACTACAACAAAAATTCATTGTATTCGAATAGGTAGACGACCTTTTTTTTGCATCGTCCTACTTGAATACAATGAATTTGAGCAAAAAAAAGGTGGAATAATTGGTGGTGTCGGTGTAGTTGCTTGGTCTAATTTTAGCTTAACGTGGTATTTGGGGGTGTGAGTGTCTTTAAAATACATTTGTTCTATTATTCACGTAAAAACGGTAGACGATTTCAAATCATTGTATGGCTTGTTCTCTATGTAATATTCTGAAGTTACATACATATGTACATACGATAATACAATGACTTTTACTTTAATTTAATTTAAATTTTGATCCTCTACTTCCGGCTGCCATGTTTTTTTTTATAATTCGTTACTTTCAGCCGCCATTTTATTTTAATCCTCTACCTCCGGCCGCCATCTTTTTTTATTTTCTACCTTCAGCCGCCATATATTTTTTAATCCTCCATTTCCAGCCGCCATGTTTTTGTTAAATCCTGTACAAACGGTAATTCCTGTTATTCTCTACTTCCGACTTGAACTCTTCTCCTGTACTGAAAAACTACACATATGAACCCACCAATTTCTACGCCTACAATAATCCTACACTGTGTTTCATTTAACTTACGCTAGGACTAAATTAGGGTAAAGTCATACCCGGCAACTACACCGACACAACCAACTATTCGAATTCATTGTATTCGAGTAGGACGACGACCTTTTATTTTTCGTCGTACTCTGTGGCTGTCATCATCATCATCGTTTTCAGCCGTTCACCATCCACTACTGAATGAAAGCTTCTCCAATCCTCTTCCATTCACGTCTGTCTTGAGCGATCTTCATCCACCTGACTCCACACAATCTTCTCAATTCATCAGCCCATCGTCCACTCGGTCTACCTAGCTTTCTTTTAAGTCCTCCCGGATACCATTCCAGTATTTATCGCGTCCACTTGCCATCCATTCTTGCTCTAGTCTAATAAAGCCATCCATTAGACTAGACTGCAGCGGTCGGGAACCGGCGGCTCTGGAGCAGCATGCGGTTTTTTGTATGAAAGTCTGCGGCTCTCGTTGTCATCCAACGTTTTTCGTGAAACACAAAACGTTGATACATAATTTACACAAAATCAAAATGAATCCTATTTCCATAACTTCATGGGTGTAAAAAGCTTAAACTTTATATTATTTTTTTAGTAATAAACTGTCGAACATTAAGCTATCCATTTCACAAACGAGTAACATTTAATTTCACTTAGAATATACATATATTGAAAAAATAAAATCCGAAAATAATATGTTGCGGCTCCCAAGCTTACCAATTTTGTGTGGTTTTCCTTAATTTGGCTCTTAGCTCGAAAAAGGTTTCCCGACCACTGGACTAGAGCATCCTACTAGAACAGCCAAATGTGGCCCGCGACTCAATTTCTCCCATTATTGAAGATGTTCCTGATTATTTACAACTGGGACTGTGGGAGTAATTGATTTACAAACCAATGACATTTTTAAAGTGATGAAGTATACAAAGTTCTATACTATACTTTCAACTTCTTTATTTCCTGCTCCGAAGAAATTTTCAGCTGGAACGATAACTATATTTGCCAGCACATATATTTGTGAACAACAATTTTCTACAATGAATTATATAATATTAAAAATAAACATCGGGCTAGAATTATTACAGATGGTCATTTACGCTCGTTGCTTCGAGTTAGCACCACTAATTTCGACGTCGATTTTACTAAATTGGCAAAAAAAATTACAAAAACAATAAACCTCTCATTAATTTGTATTTTTTTTTTTTTTTACTTCTAAATCTATATATATATAAATCAATGTCTGTCTGTCTGTTTGTTTGTCTCTTATAGGCTCCTAAACCACTCAACCGATCGCGATGAAACTTTCAGGACTTATTGTGATCATGCCGGGGATGGTTCGGGAACGGGAACAGGAACGGGCCTGCTCACGCGTCAGAAAACGTATTAGGAATGGGATCGGGCATTGCAACGCATGCAGGGTCAGCTAGTTTTTTTTTATAATTTGGTTCATATTTGATTTAAAAACCTAAAAAATCGCATTTAGGTAAAAAAAAAATAATTGCATATGTGGCCCCCGCGTAAATTATGTTGCCGACCCCCGTACTAGAACTAGACTATCTATGTACATAAATGAATTTGAACAAAATAAAAAAACGTATCTACGGTTATACGATTTTACTACTAATCCGCCTTATACGTATGTATACATACATACATATACTCGTACACAGTGAGACTGTAAATCAATCTAATATGTACATCGTCACGAGTGAAATGTCGGAATATATTATTTAGAACTTTGGACATATACAGCATTTATTAAAAGGAAAGTCATCACACACACACACACAAACACACACACACACACACGAAAACATCAAGAATTCAAGAAGGTAAACAAACGAACAAAAGGCAACAAGCAAGCAGAGCAATGGGCGACCGGAACGAGCGTGCTCGGCGAGCATTACCAAGTTTGACGTATAGGCGCCAAACTTGGTAACATTATCGCTATATACGAGGAGCGGTAAAAACTATAAAAAAGTTAGCCAATAATTTATGCATCATCGTCGCTGTTTACCCCGTCAACGAAAGAAGTGGGTAGGGGGTGCGAGTCAACGAACCAATTTGTCGTCGCGTGATAAGGCGACCCAATAAAGCACCCGATTTCCCACCCACCCATCGAATCCCCATCCCGAGGATTCCTCCTTCCCGATTTTTATTAAGCTCGGAATTTTACAAGAAAATATAACCCAGGTAGGTAGGTATCCATTTTTGTAATAGGGGGTTGGTCGTTCGCATGCCGACTTCGTTAAAGATCACGCTAAATTTGATACATGTGAAATATTATGCGCATTATCGACATATACAAAAAAAAAACACAATACTTTATCCGATTAGGATAAAGTAAAAATACACCGAAAGTATGTCACAGTGGTTGAAAAGTAAACCTGACAACTCCACCGCCACCGCGTAAACTTTTTTGCTCGAATTCATTGTATTGGAGAGAAAAAAAAAGGCGTCGTCCTTCTCGAATATGTACTATGAATATCAACGCCCGCTGAATTTTAAATATCGTAAAGCGCTTTTTTAATAGAGATCCCACTAATTGATCGAAAAAACAAAAACAAAAAAAAATTGTTTTTATCGCGCCATCCATGTATTATAGCAATCCCCACTAATTTAATGCTATCGATACCCACTCAAAAAAAAAATTTTTTTTTTTACTTTACTATTTATATAATAATTATAATTTTGTAAGTGATTTTCTAAAAATCAAAAAATAATAGTTTCTATAGTGTCATCTACATCCGAGCTACGATATATTTAAAAAAAAGTACCCGACCGACAACTGGTTTTAGCAGATTGGTCTAACGACGTTCTTCCCGAGCCTGAGGTCGTGGGTTCGAACCCCAGTCGTGCTGGTGGTTTTTTAATTATTTTTCCTCAGCGAGCGTTATCAGCAGACAGACAGACACACGGATTTCGGCTATTATATATATAATGAATTCGAGCAAAAAAGTTGGTGTGGTGATGCCAACTACACCACCAACTTTTCGATTTTTTATTTTGCTTGAATTCCTTGCCATCATCACATAGATATAGAATAACATAGATGGGCCTTAGCGCCCGAAAAATGACATACAAAAAGGGCATGCAAAATGCATGCATTTTGCTTGACTTATTTTCTGTGGGAATTGCTTTCCCCGCACTTTAGACCCCCCGCACACCCCCATTGCTTCTGACGCTTTCTCCGGGCAAATTTGTTTGGAATGGCCTATCTATGTTATTCTATATATCTATGCATCATCATTATCATTTTCAGCCGTTCACCATCCACTGCTGGACGAAGGCCTCCCCAATCCTGTCTGTCTTGAGCAATCTGCATCCAGTTGACTCCACACATTCTTCTCATTTCATCAGCCCATCGTCCATTCCAGTATTTCTCGCGTCCATTTTTTCACACGTTCCGCTATATATGCCATCTTCGTCATGCTTCTTACCCATGTATTCCGCTTACGATCTCTTGTCGTTATACCGAGCATGCAGCTTTCCATGTTTCTCTGTGTGGAATTTATTGTATTCGTTGCAAAAAAAAGTCGTCGTATCACTTGAATACAGATAAGTCTTGACTAATCCCACCTTTCCAACACCCATCCATGCGCGCCGTTTTGTACGATAACAGTACAGCCCGTAAGCCGTTTGACAGTGTGCGAAACAATCGTAGTTTACGATTTATTGAACGGTTGTACGGCCATAAGCTCGACCAGTTTTGACAGATGGCGGCTTGCTAGCAACATGCCATTAAATAAAATTATTTTGTTATTGGCAACGCGATCGTGACGCGACTACCCAGGCAGGCAGGCGGACGCTCACCCACGCTAGTCCAGTCTGAGACCAATCACTCTATTCTGACGAATGCGATATTGTAATTTGTCGCTTGCTTTTATCGTTCGTGAGATGAAAGCGTGTTTAAAAAAATGAATAATTTGTCTTCCTTTTTTTTGACTTGTGCGGTCTATAACTCAAAATTTGGCAATACTGTGATCGAAATGAATATTGTAATGTATAGTGGGATGTTTTTTCTTTAAATTGTGACATTTCGTCGCTTTTAATATAATATAATGTATCGTCACGGTCGTTTTAAAAATTAAATTTTTTTTTTTGTTTCCGGGAACTTCTAGGTTTGCTTTCTACTGCTGGTTTTCCCATTTTTTTTACCCCAATATACAGATTCCAATAAAAATAAGGATAATATTGTACTTCACATCAAAATGCGCCATACTGACAATTTTCAACATAAAAATTCGACAATCAAAAAAACATATTCAATTTAACCCATAGATATGCCATTCCAAACAAATTTGCCTGGAGAAAGCGTCAGAAGCAACGGGGGTGTGCGGGGGGTCTAAAGTGCGGGGAATTCTCACAAAAAAGAAGTCTCACAAAAAAAAAGTCAAGCAAAATGCATGCAAGGAGTGCATTTTGCATGCCCTTTTTGTATGTCACTTTTCGGGCGTTAAGGCCAATCTATGTTATTCTACATCTATTGCCGGGCCCTCACACTCGCGTAATTACTCGTGACTACTCGTGAGGAATTATGAGTAATCACGCGTGTGTGGGTAGCCGTGTCGACAGCGCCTCTGGTGACGAAACTGGCGAAACTGTGCAGAACAGACAATACTCCGCCAGGTACTCCGCTGCTAGCGGAGTAGCCATAAGTAACGCTGTATTCTGTTGGTCGAAACGTAAGTAAGCGTAAGCATACTCCCACACACTGGGGCTCAGTACTCGCGCGTCAATACTTAACAATACTTGCCTAATGTGAGGGCCCGGCATTAGATTTAACCCCATTGCGTTATATTTCGATTCCTGACATCCCCATATAAATAAAATACACATTATATATGTACAATTCGCACATGCATAAACTTTGAACGTCGGCGACAACACGCAAATCATCCCCCGCATTGCACCCGCGCGCTGATTTAACACCTTCACCCCCTCACACTTCACAAACTCGCGAATAGTTTGCAACGCGAACAAACATACCGAACGATTCACAATCCACCGAACCCTATCGCACCGATGCGATGTCTCCGCATTATAACGATGATGACGACGATGACTTCCCCATCCACCCACCCACCCCCCCCCCCACACCCAATTTCCCCGATGCGTGTGTCTAATGACAGTAATCAGGAGGAGCAATTGATTTAAATGTCGCCGGAATACCGCAGTGGAATTGGAAGTGGGCACTGTGTGTGTGGGTACTGCTAATAACCCCAGTGCAGGATGGACGAAGGGGTTAATGGTGGCGCGTGATAATCGATACGACTGACTTGACATGGGGGTTGGTATGGGGGTATATCGTGACATCACCGGTAATAAGGCACCGACAAGTTTGCCCGGCACGAACGTGCTCTCATTGCCGGGAAAGAGTCGCTGCCTAATCGAGCGGCTCACTTACAGACCCACCAATTGAACGTATGAAAGTTTCGGTGTGGTGCCTGTCGACTTTGATTCGTGGCGATACAGTGCGTCCTAAAGACAATGACGCTGTTCGGGTGGGTTTGTGAATGTTCCGTCTAAATGTAGATTTGGTAATTTTTTTCTTAAATTCGGTGGTTATTTCTTCACTATGAAGTGGCAATGGACACATGTACATACGTAGAAGGCATACGACCAATGCGTACTGCCAGTTATGACGTATGGATGTGAAACGTGAGATCCGGTGCGCACAGAGAAGCATGGAAAGATATACTTGGTATAACAAAAATAGATCGTAAGAGGAATACGCGGGTAAGAACCATGACCAAAGTGGCAGATATAGCAAGGTAGATTGAGTGAACGATGGTCTGATGCATTGAGAAGAAAGGATGTTCAATTCAAGAATGCTACGCAAGATCCAGTGCATACGTAGAAGCATGAAAAGATGCATAGATATATAATACCATAGATAGGCCATTCCAAACAAATTTGCCCGGAGAAAGCGTCAGAAGCAATGGGGGTGTGCGGGGGGGTCTAAAGTGCGGGGAATTCCTACAAAAAAGAAGTCAAGCAAAATGCATTTTTCGGGCGCTATGGCCTATCTATGCTATTCTACATATATCTACTAGTGTAAGCAAGTTGAATATCAACGCCCGCTGAATTTTAAATATCGTAAAACGCGCTCGTAAAGCGTAAAACGAATTTTAAATATCGTAATATCGTAATAGAGATCCCCATTACCCAAATCGATCGATCCCCGATACCCACAGGAAAATTATTTTTTTTTACTTTACTACATATTTATATTATAATTATTAATTATTATATATATGGGTATAATAATTATATATTGTGATTTTGTAAAAATCAAAAAAAAAAAAAAAAAAGTTTTTATAGCGGCATCTACATATATGTAGGTAATGTAGGTAGGTAGGTATGTAGGTAAAGCAGAGTCACGATCCCTTGTATAGGTAATGTTTAAAAAAAAAAAAGGACTAAATTGGCCAAGGGCGATGGCAGATTAGTCTAAGGACGTTCTTACCGAGCTTAGGGTCCTGGGTTCGATCCCCACTCGTTCTGGTTTTTTAATTATTTTTCCTCAGCGAGCGTTATCAGCAGACAGACAGACAGACGGATTTCGGCTATTATATATATAATGAAGCTTGGTATAACGAAAAGAGATCGTAAGATGAATACATGGGTAAGCCGTAAGAAGCGTGACAAAGGTGACATACATACATATGTACATATATGTATAGCGGAATGTGTGAAAAAGTTGGAGTGCACACATAGTGAGAAGAATGGATGGCAGATGGACGCGAGAAATACTGGAATGGTATCCGATAGGATGTGAAAGATAGTAAGGTAGACCGAGTAGACGATGGGCTGATGAATTGAGAAGATTGTGTGGAGTCAAGTGAATGTTGATTGCTCAAGTCCAACGTTTCCTTTAAGACGAGAGGGTCGCTGCACGGAAACTCAAAAGGCTGAGCAGAGCAAATCAACAAATGCGCTGAAAATTTTCTACCCCTATACAAACTTCAATATGTCGTATTTGAATGTGTTATAAAATTAAGCATTTTCTTCTGCTAATTTACATACATAAAATTATATAGATTATTAAAAATATATATTATATATGTAGGTACATAGATTATTAAAAGATCTGTTATAAATTTAAGTATTTTTTTTATGCTATTCTTAATAGATAAAATTATTATTCTTAATTCATTCCTGTTATTATGTATGTACATACGTATATACATATGTACCTACATACATACATAAAATAATGATTTATGAAAAAAATGGTTTATTTGCCAAAACGCTTATTACATCTACCTACATATGTATGTATATATTACGCATATGAATTATTGATAGAAAACATCTTGATATAATTGGTTTACAAATATACATAATATGAAAATATTACAAATATTAAAAAAATAATTGTTAACAACAAAATATGTTTATTTTTTGACTTAAAATAAAATCTGGCTCATATCAATGAAATAATAACATATTAAACTCAAAGTGTCAGTCTTTTATAACGGTACATATTATTTATAAATTTTATAGTTTTTCACGCTGTTCTTTCAGATTAATCCAAATTTTATCTTCATCGTGGTCAATCTGTTATTCTATTAATATATATATATTATTTGATTCTCATTAAATTATCTGTGTTGAATTGCGTGATTAAGATTTGATGGCATTCATCAAACTAAATCCACGTTCACAATCGACACTTGATGCTTGAAAGGTTCCACAAATATCGTAAAGAACCGATAGTTCTTAAAATTCTTCGTCTTTTAGGGCATAAGTATGTAACTACATATATCAGCGGTTCTCAAACTGGGGTCCGCGGTCCCCTGGGGGACCGCAAAGCGGTTTCGGTGAGACCGTGAGAAATGAACGCATATTTATATTTTTATAATTATAGCATGTATAATTATATGTTCGATGGTCCGCGAGCCATCGAACAATTTTTATAGGGACCGCCACCCAAGAAATTCTAAAGAAGTTTGAGAACCGATGACATATATCATTAAATGTTTCAACACAGCCAGTTTTATATTTTTCATCATTAAAAAAATTCTCATCATATTTCATATAGTAATTTTGGCAATAGTTCCTATATTTTGGGAAGTGTCTAAATTTGAATATTATATGTAATATCTTAAAATTTAAAATTCTTATTTCTTAATTAATTGTGCAATTGCATATTGAATTTCTTCTTCCGAAGGTAGCGCATTTGATACTTGTCAAGTCATTTTATAAAATTCTCAAAATTGCCAGGCAATGTGCAATACATATGTACATATGTACATGTACTACGTTTTATAAATTACTTCTTCTTCTGAAGATGCCGGGCTTGAATATCAAACGTTGTCTCTTTACTATTTGACAATCATTTTACCGTCTCTCATAGTGAAGTAATAAAGGGAAGAAATTCTGCAGTGGGTTCCCATTGCTTTTTGGAGGGATGGACTATGATTTGCTAGGAAGAAATGATTTTTTCGGGCGGTACTAATTTTTCTGGAACCGCTCACAGCTAAGCAAGATAAATTGGCAAATTTCAACAAGAGATGATCAATTTAGATATAATAATAACCAGATCTTGTCAATGACGATGATTAAAGTCGAGATAATTATTCGACGGTTGTGATAATTATTGTGTTTTCAATAATGCTCAATACAAATTCTGCTGCTGGTAGTCTGTACAATTAAATAAAGTTGAACAAAGCTCGCGTATCGCTTTCGCTATTTATTTGTTTAATTACGATAACTGAAGAAGTTAATTACAAACAAAAATTGACTCTAAGCTAAATTTACAAAATAATTATCTATTAGCACTTACGCAGAGCAGAGGTGCTGTTTTAAGGCTGCCAGGAATCTATCAATGTTTTTTTTATATTTCTATGATCTTCGGGGCGGACGTTGCATTCAAAAAACACCCTGTACAAGATACTTCTCGTAGATCTACTTAATTTTAAATTCTTAACTATTAACTTATTCTTACCCCTAGTATTATGACAATGTATATTACATCCCCTTATTAAATACTTATTGAAATATATTGGTGATAAATTCATAATACACACATCCGTCTGTCTAATTCGAGTATCATAACATAACTGCAAACACGTCGTTTGAGGGGCTGCAAACAAATCGATCTAAGTTAATTTTAATTAGCGTCTCCTGTCGATTTTTGTCCCTTTTCTCGTCCTCGTTGACTCTGGACCATACGAGGCGCGCCACACGGACTCCAAGTCGCCAAAAGCAATCAAGTTTCGCAAATGTTAAATATACCTGTGCCTCGATGATGAGGGTCTATTAGGCGCTTCGGCGCAGCCCCAGGCGCCAAAGCCACAGTCGCCAGCCGAAAAAAATGTTTTCTCACCATTCAATACCTGTTCGTTCATTGGAAGAAAAAAAATCGACCTTAATTTTTAAATCTACGATGGATTTTCGTACGCTTTTCCGCGTCTTTTCTTAAACGTCGACGCCGCTGCACGTTTCCCGGAAAACGTCGTTCAACGATCTCCGAGTGAAACGAACTAAAAAAAGCTTATAAATATCAAGCTAAAGTTCTAACGCATCATAAATTATTAAATTGACTACGTTTGCATGCATATTAAAAGGACCAGAACTTTATCCCTATCGATTCATACTGAAAATTATGTACATATATTCATTGAGGAGATTTTCACACTTGAAATCAGTCATCGTAATCAAGTTTCGTTTTGTAAAAAAGTTTCAACGGTACAACTAAACGTACAATTGAAAAAAAAAATACAGTCACATTTCCAATATTTCAACAATAACTGATATTTGCAATCATTGTAGATATAATCCTTTGAAGATGCTATCTTTGCTAAAAAGTTTTACATTCAATTTTAAGCTACTTTTTTTTTAATATGAAATATAGAGATAAAGTCGTTAAAAGCATTCAAGATTATATCGAGAGGCTTCTTATGTACTTTGTATCTATTTCTAGAATAGCGTGTACTTGTGAGTTGTACGTATATTATTGTTAAAAGTACATTTATAATACTTTTCAATAGTATTCTTATAACATTAAAAGAGACAAGAATTTCATTATGAACAAGTGAGAAAAGAGAACAAAGAATTTACACTTTAGGAATAACATTGAAATTGAAATCGAAACGTCAAAAAAAAAAGTGGCAACACGAACAAAGTGAAAATTCCTATTCGATTCAAACACATTTCATGCAAGTCAAATTGCACAGCGCATGCAATAAATATTTCCCCGTCGAGTCGACGGTGTATCCGATACGTTTATTTGAAAGCGGAATGTTTACTATGGCTGATAAAGAATTAATAAAAAAGAAAATGAAATTGGAATCGCAGACGGGTGTGGCTTTTCATCCTTCCGGAAGAGTGGGGCTTGCACACACGTTCCGGAACGGGGAAAAAAGCGCAACACTCCCTACCGAAACCGCTATCGGTGTCTGTCTAATGCTTGGTACCTATTTTAATAAGGTCAAAACTGATAGGGCTAGTCCGTACCAACCAACCTTTTAAACGCCAGCCTCTGATACTTCCGTGAGTAAGTACGTATTAATAAATTTTCGCTTGTGTCGGAATAATGGGCCGTTCGTGTTGATGTATATGACGGTTGACGGCGCAAAAGTGAACCAAGGAAGTGTACCGAGTCCTTCCATCTATAACTGGTCACTTAAATCAAATTCAAATCAAAACCCGTAGTAAAATTTAACAAGCGATTGGGGCTGTTTTTACACTGTGCATTTTTTAATTGAATAATGGACGATTTACTCCCGGTGCTAATGTGAAGAATGCTCGCTGTAAATGTTCACCTTGCGCAAATAAATTATAGGTTTAAATATATATTAAAGGCGATTTATGTTTTGAACAAAAAAAAAAAACTTTTATATACGTGTAGTTTTGGGGCGTGTTCGCGCACAAGAATAGCACGGAGGGAGGTCGGCGCCACTTGAACGTAAATCAGAGCTTCTCAAATATTACTTTGTGTGCGTCCGAGCACCCTTTAAAACGGGCACAATAGGGTAGTGATATATAAAGTTAAGTCAAATGTGTTGTATTTTTTATTTGAGATACTTTGAAAATTATGCTTTTTAGACCTACGCGATAGCTATGACGTACAAGTACATAGCTTAATATACAGAATGGTCATTAAAAACGGTGAAATTTTATCTTTGTAACTAATAACGCCACTACGATAGAAGAAAATCATTCTAAAGTACAAAATAAAAGTATTATTATACTACCAAACTGCCCTATAAAATGTGCTTTTTTTTTGTTTTTTTTTTCAAGTACTATTTTGGCATAAATTATCATATTTTTCTCAAAAACAATCATATTACTAGAAAGAAGACAATATGAACTAAAAAATGATATTTTTTTCATTGCCTTATCGTTATTAGTTTCCGAGATATAGTTTTTTGAAAACAACATCGATTTATTGAGGACTACCTACCTACATACATATATATATACATACATACATAGGTATAATAATAATTAACACGAAACTGTAGTACATATACGGCGTTGCGAATGGTTGTAAATGGATTGATTTTTATCGTTCGGGAATGCTGTATTTGTCAACTATCATTAGTTCATTCAATTTAGTTTTTAAAAACTTTTATTTATCCATATAATGTTCATAATACGTCTCATTTACTAAAAACGTATCCTAATGGTTCCTGGTCAAGTGGCCATTATCCATTTTACAATAAATGTGTGTTTAGTAATAATATGGAAAATAATCTTACTTTATTGCCGGTGTTTGTTTTTACGGTAGGAAAGTTTAAGGTAAACAACCTATTTACAATTTTTAGTTAAAGTCGTCGAAACTATGTAAGCTTCGTATGGTCTTATAAAGTAAAATGTCCTATCATATTTAACATGCGACTGGGTAATCAACCGGGTCAAAGGAAGCGCCTCTGCAAAGCTTGGCGCCGATTAGCCAAACGGCGATGGAATGTATGGGGAACAAACAGTGATATACACGAGATGCATAGACTATTATTATTAATTGTGTTTTCGCGTCCCACAGTTTGAGCGTCTCGCCGGCAGACGGTCTTTGTCGTTCTGCCGCACTTTTACCTGTCGGCGTTCAACAAAATTCGTAGCAAAATCGTCGATTGTCAACGAAAGCGATAAAGTTTCGTCGATAAGCTTTTAACTCGGTCCACTTCAAAGTCTCGGTGAAGCCACACCGCACAAAAGTGAACCAAGTCCGGGCGTATGGGGTATTAAGCTCGAGCCTTTGCGATTGACCACATCGCGTGGGACCTGTAATGTACTATCAACTAATTTATTATAATACGAGTATATAAACTGTCATCTATTAAACACAAGCTGCCAAAACACCGAGATACTGCCTTTCATTACGATTAGTGTTTAGTTTGTTTATATGTATTTTACGGGATGATTCACAGCTCACGATCGTTAATTTCATATTTGTGAATGATTAGAGAAGTTGTTCGAAACTATTTGGTTAATTTATTTACACAATCAAATAATGTACATCTCGCTAACTGCTAATATCGATACGATATCCACAGACACTGTTGACAATGTCTAAAATAAACTGAATGTAAACAGTAGGACCTTGACTTAATCAGAAAGTTACATACATATGTGTGTTTAATCAAATATTCACTCGCTCTTTATTTTTATCGATTTGTAAATGATAACACTGAGCAATAAAAAATCACGTGAGTTACCGGAGCGGAGACCCAAAAATATTACTAACCCACTTAATTCGAATATAATAATGAATTTTTTCGGTTAGTTCTCGTTTATGAGATATGAGCGTTTGAAAAAATGGACAATTTTTACATTTTTTTTTTAACTTTGTGGTCTGTAACTCAAAATTTAGTACGTTTATGTTAAAAATGAGTACTGGAAGCAATAGTCAGATGTTTTTACTATTAATTGTAATATTTGAAAGTTTTAAAATACTAGCACAGCGGTCGCCAACCGGTGGTCCGCGAGAGAATTTTGGTGGTCCGCAGAGTACATACATAATTTGAATATATTTGTAATTTTCGTGTTTATTGAAATGTTTCAGTATATACAATTTGTAGTAACCCCCACCTACATATAAACTATTTCGCGACACGAACTGTAACATTAGTGATATCCAATTTTTTGCAAATAACCATTTTTTGCATGCAAGAAAATCATGGTAGTGGTCCGCAGAATTTAAGATTTTGAGTTTAGTGGTTCGTGAGGTTCGAAAGGTTGGCGACCGCTGGTCTAGCGAATTTTAAACGTCAAAAATACCGGGGGAAAATCCGAAAGAAAAGAAATATCACTCTCCACACAATATTATTCCCAAGGATGCATCAATTTTACATGATATATACGTATGTATGTTACAGGTGAATTCCGCATGGGCTTTTATACAATATGTAGTATGAAATACCAATCTGATCAGCTGATCCTGAAGAACGTAAGTAAAGAAAAGAAAGGTATTCGTTAAAATGCAGAATTACCTATGTAGAAAATCAGCAATTTTTACTTTATCCTGATCGGATAAAGTATTGTGATCGTGCGAAAATTCGACCTTGAGATTTTGACTGATTTGTATCAGGTATATTCCCCTGATCACTTTTTCATGATTTCTGGAAAATGTCTATATGTCTGTGTGGCGGTGTACTTTTTAACTTTAACTTTTTCTCTAAGACTGTCAAGTCTATCAAGCTGAAATTTCATATCTATTATTTTCACGTAGGGTGCAAGAGATATTATGATTTTGGTCAATATCCGAAAGTGTCCGAAAGTGGCAGTTTACTCTTGAAAGAGATTTGGTTTTGTATGTATTTCGGCCTTTTAAATATTTCGTATCTTCATAATATTGTAATATTGTAATCCTTAAAATAATACCTAGTCACAAAAAAATAAATCATTAAAATTAGTCAACCGGGAGTTCGTTTTTTTTTTTATTTTCTTGTAGAAAAATCAAAAATCCTGTTACCACGGAATATTTCCGTAACTATGTACATACATATGTACATATGTACTTAGCCAAGTCAAGTTGAAATTTCATATCTATTTTTTTCACGTAAGGTGTAAGAGAGAGAGAGTGTAAGGATTTAGTCAATAGTCAATTTAATATTAGATTAAACAGATTCAAGGAAGTAGGAATGGTATTTGCATTTCTCCAACCTAACAAAATATTAAATATGGAAGATTGTGAAATAATTAAATTCGGCAGAAGCATTGCAAAAAAAATATAATAAAGGTATATTAGAACATTTTCCCCTTCAAATTATTACGTTAAAATCCACGCTGAGACGGATATTTCCAAAATTTCTTCAATACGAGAATTCGCCGAACTCTTAATTATTAAATATTCTAGTCTAGCGTCTAGTTTTTCGGAAGTAATAGCCGCATTATTACTTCAACTGACACTTCCAATTAAAGTGGCAACATTTGAACGGTCTTTTTCAAAATTGAATATCATAAAACAATTATTTGCGAAATTCGATGTCTCAGAATCGTTTACATGATCTTTCATTATTGACAATGGAAGCAAATGGAAACGAAGGACATAATCCAAGATTTTGCGAAAGACGAGCGAAATTTTCTAGATTTTCCTAGCGAAATTCGCTAGGTTTTCATACGCGATTTCGCTTTGGTGTGCTCAGACCTGTAAGCAGTAAGTCCGGCTGACTTCCGAGAGACTTTGGCCATAAGTACTGCCGTCCTAAGCCCACTTAACGTAACTGACAAAAATTACGAAAATGAGTTAGATGTGTTTTAGGGGTGATGGAAGTGTATTCTTGCAATTTTTCATATCAAAATTAATGTATCTTCATCCAAAAGTGACTTTTTTAAGCTATTAAATCTAACGTATCTGCATGCGCAGAGAAATAGTATCACCAATACAAAAATAACGTATCCAATATTTACTTCGGTCACTACCTTATCATGAAAGATTGAAAATACTGAATCTCTCCACATCGGAGTCAAGTAGATTAAGAGGTGATTTAAATGAAGTATTCAAAATAATAAATAATCATTATTCATGTGATATGACCAACCTCATTATGTTCAATGAGAACCGTCATCTAAGAGGTCATACTCTTAGACTCCGAAAAGAAAAATCAAAAAAGATTGTTAGAGATTCATTCTTTTCAAATAGAGTGGTTGAAGTTTGGAATAGTCAAATGTATACATTAATAATGAATAATAAAGTGACGTAACTACTAAAGTATTCTTTTTTTTTTTTAATTTTTACACCTACACGTAACTGAATTACGGTGCGTTTTAAAACGTAGCGATTTTGCCTACGGCGCAGTTTTTTTGACGCTCGCCCCTACACGTTATGTACCTTATAGCTCAAGGCTACGCGTGCGCCGTACAGCTGTTGGCGTGTGCCGTACAGCTCAGTACGCGAACTATACCAGCGCTCACGCTTAAAAATGAGATATTTCATCGCTGACGCCGAAATCGTTGTCTAACGCGAAAACGGTGTGATTTTTTCCCCTACACGCTCCGTTTTTACGGCACTGTACTATAAACGCACCGTAATTCAGTTGCGTGTAGGGCCCGCCTTAGAATTATCAAAACACAATAGAAAATAACCTCAAGCACTAAAAAAATGTTTAAATAAATCAGTAATATATGAAGAAAAACACAAATTTAGAATAAAAATTTCAAGTCCATTTATCTTGATATTGTTGTTTTGTCAGTTACGTTAAGTGGGCTTAGGACGGCAGAGTACTATTACTGAAGACAGAGTATGTATACGGGAGACATTTTCCAATCGATCACCAACGATGCGTTGGATTTGGTCCATTGTTGCGTTGAAGGACTCGCATAATTACCACGTGTCCTCCCCAATAGGCAATGATTTTATTAAGGGCTGCGGCGCTAATTCTGATCGGGGGTACAAACGCGCACACACACACACACACACACACACCCATACAAACTTACCCACCCACCCTTCCAACAACCCCAATATTCGCCTATCGTTATGAATAGGCGATTACCTCCTCTAATGAAGTAGAAAACTCTCGCCCCCGATGGGGTGGGACTCTCCTTTGTTGTACGAAGGGGGTGAGAAATGGCGGGGGAAGAAGTGGAGGGGGGGGGGGAAGCAAAGTAACTCAGGGAGTCCACACCGACCCCTAACACCTCCCAACCTCCCCTCGGACACTTAAAGCAGGCCCGAATATTAAAGACTTCCCGCTGGAGGACTCCCGGCCGATCAAAGCCTAATTAGACGTAATGATTTTATATACATAGCACGCTTTGTGTCGCCAGTCGTCCCAGTAGAAACGCCAATGAAGCGAACACTGACCGCGTATTTATAGGAAGTTGCAAGTCTCACCGATCTCTCCCCTTTCCTCCCTTAGCCCCCCCCCCCCCCACCTCCCTCCCTCCTCCTTCGCCTTCGATGTTGAAATCCCCGAAAAATGGTACACGACACTTTTTTTCGCCAGCTTGGACGCAACGTACGTATGTTGTGCTGCGTACACACCGACGAACCGAACGGCGAACGACGAAGGGTCGCTGTTGCGTGGACCGCTCCACACGATGATTTGACACACGTCCGATGATTTGTGAACGTCCACACAGTAGAAACCCTTCGTCGTTCGCCGTGCGGTTCGTCGGTGGTGTACGCAGTAGCGGAACTAGGTGGGTGCAGACCCCGCAGTGCAGGGGGCCCCATTTTCAGCCAAATATGTATAATTTTTTTAAAATGAAAATAAGCGTATTCTATCTAGGTACATTTTTCTGTCACAACTTGTTAAAACATGTGTTGAGAACAAATTTTAATAATTGCGAGTAACGTCTAACATTACAATATTAAATATGGAATATTGTGAAATAATCAAATCGGCAGAAGCATTGCAAAAAAAATATAATTGCAAATAAAAGAAATATTAGAATATATGTAATTCCCCTTCAAATTATTATTTTAAAATCCACGCATAAGACGGAAATTTCTAAAATTTCTTCAATACGAGAATTCGCCGAACTCTTAATTATTAAATATTCTAGTCTAGCGTCTAGATTTTCGGAAGTAATAACCACCTTATTACTTCAACTGACACTTCCAATTACAGTTGCAACATCTGAACGGTCTTTTTCAAAATTGAATATCATAAAAAAATTATTTGCGAAATTCAATGTCTCAGAATCGTTTACGTGATCTTTCATTATTATTGACAATAGAAGCAAAAGTGGCGAATAAAACGGAAACAAAGGACAAAATCCAAGACTTTGTGAACATGAAGAGTAGGAGGAAATGTTTTAAATTTTAAGAATTTATGTCATTTATATTGTTTAAATAAATTTATATAATTATGCCATGATTACTGTTTTTCTCCATCCACCGTCCAGAATTTTTTTTATTTTTATAAATTTTGTTTTTGGTTTTTTTTTTAATTGAATAATGGGGGGGACCATATATTTTTTTTGCGTAAGGGGCCAAAATTTGAAGTTCCGCCACTGGGTGCCGCAGCATTTAGTGGAATTCCAACTGAACAGAATCGTACTGCATTGATTGTGAATCGTAATTTAACTGTCGTACACTTTTTGGTATTGCACTGTAAGCAAATATGTACTTTGGTATACATATATGTACATACATAGATATGTGTTTTAACTACCCATTGGGATAGAAACATAGATATGCCATTCCAAACAAATTTGCCTGGAGAAAGCGTCAGAAGCAACGGGGGTGTGCGGTGGTCTAAAGTGCGGGGAATTCTCACAAAAAAGAAGTCCCAAAAAAAAAAAGTCAAGCAAAATGCATGCAAGGAGTGCATTTTGCATGCCCTTTTCGTATGTCATTTCTATGTTATTCTACATCTATGGATAGAAAGGACCAATTTCATACCGACCCTCTCATATACATACATATGTACCTGCATGTGTGTTTAAAAGTGTCAAAAACCATATTTTGCGTAAGACCCGAGATTATATACTTCCACTATAGGTTGACCAATCAACGTACGAATCAAATCGAAATATTATATGCAACAAGAAACGAATACAGTATTTTAAACGTATTCAACACATTTGTGATTTACTTAAGGTGTACGCGCGTACACGCTTTATTGTGTACGTTTGCAATTCCATTAACGTTTTCGTAGAATTGGGTATTTGAGTAGTGCAGTTGCGGAGAGGCGCATATACATATGTATGTATGTATGTATGCAGTCTATGGATATAGTGCATTGAATCACAAATTTTAATGGAAGGGATGCAGTCGCTAGGCGACACGATTCTGCATGAAAGGATCACAAAATGCAATCGCCAGGTAGCCGTACAATATTGGCATAGTCTGTCTATCTGCATTGTTTGTTAACTAATAAAGGAAGTTCTCTCCAGTGGTTTCGCATTTGCCTTCTGGAGAGGGGGAAGGGATGGATGGAATGGACAACGATTTGGTAGTAAGGAATTGTTTCGGTGGTGCTAATTTTTCTGAAACCACATTGGGATAGAAAAAACAAGTAATACGGGTTCAGTTGTGGAAAGGCACATATACATATGCATATGTATGTATGCATACAGTAAGGTTGCAATCCATGTATGCATGGATATAGTGCATTGAATCACAAATTTTAATGGAAGGGATGCAGTCGCTAGGCATACGATTCTGCATGCAAAGATCACAGAATGCAATCGTCAGGTGGCCATGCAATTTGTTCGACACATTTGTGTTTAAACTGTACACGCACCTACGCACTCGTGTATACGTTTACAAGTGATTTTAGTAGTGATTCTGGAGGAAGGGATAAAAGGAACGGCCAATGATTTGGTAATTTTTGTAATGAGTGCTAATTTTTCTGGAACTGCTTATTTAGATAAATTGGCAAATTCTAAGAGGAGACGGCCGATGTGAATTTAGTAATATCCAGATCTCGCTAATGACGATATTTTTAAGGTCGAAAAACTTTTTCGATATGCGTAGATCGAACCCCATACCTGTCTCTTAAGCCTTAAGAGATCAACGCACTGAGCTCTCGCCTGGCTTGAAAAACTACAGTTTGATAAAGACTGCATGAAAAAAAATGGTTCAAATTGTTCTTCAGGATCAGTCGGTCATATTGGTGAACTAAAAATGATTCGCACAGCAAATTTCATTTGATTCACATTTTGCATCAAACGCATAGAGCAGCGTTTCCCAAACTGTGGGTCGCGAGCCGATTTTTAGTCGAGCCGAATTTAGACTGCTTACAGTTTAAACTGATTTTGATGCGATTTTCGAAAATTCCCACATACATAATATGTACATACACACCAAATTATCTGTTCCTTCTCATCTTTCTTCGACCCCAGAGTCAATGGGAAAAACCACTGGAGAGTATGTACATATGTATGTACGTACATATCTCTCAAAGACTCCACTTTGACAAAACGTCAAAAGTGAAGCAGCTTATGCTTGAAACCAAGTATGCAATAAATCACCATCATCATCATAATCATTTTCAGCCGTTCACCATCCACTGTTGGATGGAGGCCTCTCCAATCCTCGTCCACTCCTGTCTGTCTTGAGAAATCTGCTTCCACTTAAATCTACACATTCTTCTTAATTCATCAGCCCATCGTCTACTCGGTCTATTCTTTCACATCCTCTCGGATACCATTCCATTGTGTCTCGCGCCTAAATACATATATAAATTTGTATATTATTTGTATATTTTTTACATACCCCAAAAATAATGAGGTTTTAGTGTTTTAGTGTCTCCAATTGGCGACACAACGCTCGTAATGCATTTTTGAATGCACTCTAAATTTTTTTAAATATTCTTACCAATTACGAAACATAAAATTTTTCATCTCGTGCGTGTGTGTGTGTGTGTGTAGTTTGTGACGTGAATCTGCATCTAATAGTTATCGATAGTGAGACGTTCGTCGGTATGCATGTACAATTTGGATACAATGCAACGAAACCTATTATAAGCCAATCAAATTTCGAGACGATCCGATTACTATATGGCAAACATTGCGAAATGCTGGCTGTCTGAGATATGAGGGTTTTTCCTTGAACATTTTTATTCTATTGACTTTAACATTATTAAGCTAAATATATATTTTATTTTATACCTTTTGTGTGTACATGTGTACACCATATGTACATATAAAATTTAATGAATAAATAAATAATATTCATTATCTCGAACGAAAATTCAGACGGGCCACGTCAACACCCAAATACATATACCTGCGGCAAAAGGTTCGAGAATCCGCAATTCCGAGGTCTACTTATGTATAGTCAAATACATAGAGTAGATTTTCCTAATATCGTATTTCAGAAGGAAGAAAAAATTTTGTGTCCAAAGATTAACTAGATTTTGTCTACTGGATATAGATAACTGGTAAAAAATTCTGCTTCTAATGTTTCGTTCGACCTTTGAGGGTTAATTTGAGTTTTGTTTCATAGTTCAGTTTGTGAGGCGCACGTCGGCTAAAGTTGAGCTCACGATGCGCCCCAATCAATCACAGAAGCGATCACGTGAAATCGTAATTAATAAATCGTAACAATAATTGTGAGACTCAACACGTGAAGGACTCACAGAGCCTACTTACACCAAGCTCGCGTGGATAGGCAAAGGTCGTTAAAGGGAAGTTCCACGTTAAACACGCAACATTTGAAGAAAATTGACAATTTCGATGTAAATTAAAATTTCATTACACAGCTTACTGGATACCTTGTATTAAAACATAGTTGTAAACACTTGTAGAAAAGCTTGTTTGCATTAGCTTGGCTATTTAAATGTGAGATGCTATGCGTATCAGTGATCGATGCTCTGCGATTGGCTGAGACGCGAGCGCACGTGCGCCAAAAACTGGCTTTGTATGGCATTCTCACACTAAGAAAAATTGCAAAGCTAACAAACAAACTCTATATCTATATTAATTGTGAAAAGACTACAAGAAAAGTTTATTTCGATAACGGAAAATCAAATAAAACAACATAGCCACTGCACTTACGCAACTAAAAAAGTAACGCATTTCAGTACCAATTTTAATCATAAATATCTTTCAAACTTACGATATTGTAATAAAAACAGCAATGGAAATAAATCAAATGATAGCAAATTTTATTCTTCTTCTGATGGTGGCGTACTTGAATATTAAGTACGCTTTATCAAGTACAAGTTAAGCTATAAGTTATAAGCTATAAGTTATAAGCTATATCAAGCTATATAAGTTATAAGCTATATCAAGTACCTCTTCACGATTGTACAAACATTTTACCGACTGCCGTAGTGGAGTAACTAAGGAAATATACTCTCCAGTGGTTTCCTATTGCCTTCGGGTGGGGAGGAAGGGACATAAGGAACTAACAATGATTTCGTAGGTAGTGTTATATCCCGAACCTTTCGTATTTAAATTACATTAATATTTTATATTAATTAACTTCATGGTTGACTATCACTGTTCTATTGTGTACATGTTTCAAATCAGCGAAAACGCGTGAGTCAACCATCCCACCGCTGCCACCAATGTTATGAATGGGGTGTGCTGGTGCTCGTCATTAATTATGTTGTGATCTTTCAACAACCTAAAGATCTGGTGGCAGCTAAACGAATCGTCAATTAAGGCGATCGGGATTATAATTAACTTAACTACCAACATCAACTTACAACCAAAAATCCACACTACACTTATAAGAACTTCTGCTGGAACACAACACACCAATGACGAGCACCAGCACACCCCATTCATAACAGTAGTATGGAATTTGTTTCAGTGGTGCCAATTTTATGGAACCGTCTGCCAATTAAGTTAGATAAATTGGTAAATTTTAACAGGAGACAGGAGAGAGAGAAAATGTTCCAAAAAGTCTGACACTACTCTTATTGCTGCTAATCCAAAAATAAAAATTAATAACCACATGTAAATAGAACGCTGCAGTTAATATTTTAATAAAACAATACTCCACAATAACATGTACATCAAAGTAGCAATTTCAGCGAAAAAAAAAAAGAGCCCGCCCCCATCGCGTGGAGTTGCCCTTCAGCGAAATATCGGTCAAATGTAGCACAGAACTGGATTAGTTCTATCAACGATAACTTCGTAAACTTGAACTGGAAACCTTCAGGGGTCGAACGTAAACGGGAAAATCACCCGTATAAAGAATAAAACGATACGGATTAATTAATTATGCGAGCCTGTGGGCGCAGCGGAGGTGTTAACGTGTTAATACACCAAACGGAGATCATCGACTCGTTATAGCCCACAGACGCAAAAGTCACCTTCTACCAGATAGCGATCGAGCCTTATTTATCGCCATAGAAGTAACGATCCACTAAAACTACCAAATTGTACCAAAGCAAATATTAAATAATAAAAAAAAAATTGGAACAGGAGGACTCATCCAACTATTTATTATAATATTTTTAATGTATTGAAAAGCTGACGTGTCTCGATAGTATCTACATATACATACATACATATATGTAGTATGTATGTATGTGCGCACAATTTTAACTTTTATTTTTGTTTCAACCCAGTTTTCCAACTTTTACGCGACCCATTTGTTTAATTGGATAGACACGCGATAAATCATCGACGTTTGTTCGTTGTTGTTGTTTTTTTATTATTATAGTAATTTCGACAATTACTCGCACGCGACCCGTCAGTTGAGAAGCGCTGCGCTGAATAACTCGTCCAGTCTCGCTTATTATAAAAAAAAAGCTAAATAAAAATAAAAATTATATGCATTATATCGTTTTGTGCACCAGGTCTGCTCAATTTTCATCGCTCTAAAAGGATTACATATCTACTTAGCATATGTACATCATTCCCCTCTCCTTTCCCCTCACCGGCCTTCGGGTCGATTCCGGAAACAGTAATCGTTTCGCTTTAAGGATTTCGGAAGTTGTGCTGTTGTGTTAGTTGCATATTTTACATCAAATATTATTTTATTACTTAATTATGTTATATTTTAATGAGCTTTAACATATCTTTTAATGGGAAGTTTTTCATACAAACGGCTTTTAAAGTTAATTAAATGTATTTGAAATTTACTTCTTATACCAAAATAGCAAGAATTATAATTAAATTCACTTTTGTTTCTAATTGAAATTTATATCTACTCTTTACACTTCTTTTGTGTCATTGAAAATGAATATGTAGATAACACTATTATTAGCACACTCATGTGCCAATAATAAACACCCATTGATTGTACAATGAGTAAGAATCGTGCTATAAATGGAGAAACTATATATACATACATACATAGGTAGACTCTAATGCTAAGTTTAAGTTCAACAGTTGCTTTTTACTATAATTGTTTCGGACATAATTAGATCGTATGTATTTCGATTTTAAGCTTAACTTCATAATTTAATACTGAAATGTCCGTAGATTCGTATGTATAAAAATACAATCTACTAAAAAGTAACACTTTAAATTATTAAAAAATCTCGAAGTCGAATTTTTGCACGATCACAATACTTTATCCGATATGGATAAAGTAAAAAAGTATATATATGTATAATGATTCTGTCCGAATTTTTTGTCCATTATAAATTTCTAGTTACATAATATGTACGTATAACTGAAATCTAAAAGAAAATTTTGTTCATTTTAATGAAAAATGGCGCAAAGACAATTTATATAGATTAATACGTTACGCGTTATGTATATGAAATTGTATGTTGATACACTTTGTGTACGATAATCGCGTTGTATAAACAAAAAGTCTTCCCAATAACTTGGGCGCGTTGTAGTGCTGCGTACACACCGACGAACCGAACAGCGAACGACGAAGGGTTGCTACTGTGTGGACGTTCATAAATCATCGGACGTCATTGTGTGGAGCGGTTCACACAATAACAATTCGCCTTCGTCGGTGTGTACGCAGCATAGGAAATTACGGGAGTTTACTATATTTACAAAAAAAAAACATCATTTTTGTTCGTAAATATACTATGTACCTCCATAAAAGGCTTAAGATTTTGCAATTGAGCTTCAAATAACAAGCGATTGAAACTTATTTAAATCGAATACAACCTTCAACTATGGCAACGGTAATACCACGTGCTGACTCATCACAACTTTCTCTCACTACAGTCGTATTATTTATTATCTACCTACAATGCGTTGGAGCTTTCGCGAAGCTTTCGAATGCGGACCGCGAACCTTACGACGGCAACACCTGAGCCGCTGCTCGGCCAGACTCCAGAGGACAAAACAAAGTTGATTGTGTATCGTCTGGCGTTTCGCGATCATCTTTTTTCCGGCGCATATTAAACACAAGGCGATCAGTGTCCTGCAACGAACAAATAGGACGTCCGATGCACTCGACTAGAATGATCTCATGAAGCGAGACCATTGTGCTTGGACCGCTTCGCGTATGCAGTTTCGCACGCTTTTCGACACCAGAACATGACCCGCTTAACCCCTGCACGACCTGCTGCATTCCGAGCTCGTCCTCGCGCGGTCTCGAGTGCCAGGCGTCGCCTCAGCTCGCACCTTCTCCACAATGACCCAATCGGTCGATGTAACCCAACAAAGTTACGCTTTGTACATACGGTATTCAAAGACTCAACGAGACCGTTAGTATAACTATAAGCGAATAATCTTTACGACCGATAAACATATTCAGTCACGGTAACGTCATCAATTGCCACACACGTAGCAAGTCGAGCGAGGCGAGATCGATGCCCTGTACGTATGTAAATGATGATCATAAATGACCCCCAAATCACCCAGTATATATATGTGGATACTACATAACATGAATCATCGAGTGTCAAAACACGCTGTGGAAACTTTTTTTAGTTTCTAGTAGAATGTAGGAAAAACTGTTTTGTTTACATGTCCATATATGGCATGCTCCATACAATCGTAGCGGATTTCGACACTAGCTCGAATATTCAATTAAATTTTTTGACGAAATGTATAATTCGGATTCGCAACCAGCTTGGCTGTCATTGCAAATGATATCCAATCTGGCAAAAATATTCCCGAACGTGTTTTGAAAACATATACATATGTAGATACAATTGAAGTATTTTTGTATGGCTGGTTTCTTAAAGTGCCGACTTTAAATTTGAAGCAAATTGAATGATATCAAATCTGTTATTTTTGTGTTTAAAGATTCCACCGTCTAAAAACTAGTAATGATCATTATTAGTTAATATGGACCAATGTTAAAATATTTTTCAAATTAGTAGATATGTCTAAATATTGCATATTTTTGGCTACGATTTAATTTAAATGGCCCGGAAGTAGCTCTTTAGGAAGTACGAGTCTCACATCGATTTCAGAAAAGGTTGTATTATAAAAAAAATATGTTGAAATCTTTACATGAAAGAAGCGGAATAGCGATATTGATCAATGTCAGCGATGTCGTTTTTATTTGGAAATTCCCGTTTTTAGTTTTTAAAGTGCATTTGCAACTTTGAGTGCACCCACCTTCGTTTGCGTTGCATTTTACAACTTTTTTCTGAATGTAAGTGCTTTCAATTAAGGTCTGCACTATTTAATGGGTGTTTATTTCGCATTATTATTAATTTTCATAGACAAGCGAGTCTTCGTTATGCTGAAGGACGTTAGACGAAATTCCGAGAATCGTTTAACGTTTTGAAATCTATGCAATTCTGCGGTGTTGGCAACAGTTTCGCGATTTAAAATTTAAACGTGCCGGGTAGATATGGGTAGAGGGCATGTAACAAATTTGAAAAAGTCATAACGATTCCAATCTCAAATTACACGCTGTAAATGTCGAAAAGTTTATTAAAACGGCGCGTTTATAATATGTTCGAATTCCGCTCGGACCGGTTTCGTAATTTTATTTTAAAAACTCTTTTTTCACAACAACGCATTCCGAATGAATGAACAATAATAATAAATAAATAAGCGTGTGCAACAATAAGAATGCGACAAGAGGATAATGTGCTAAAAAACGATTTTGTAAAATTTTATGTTTGAACCCTGGTATATGTGCGCGCGCTCTTGTTTTGTTGTTCTTTCGTTTTTACTTTACGCAAGGTTGATGATCCCTGCATGACAGGTATTGCCGCTAAATATGTGAATATATTAAAATTTATATGGTTAAACTTTGAATGAAATCGGTTTATTAAACTTGGCGCTGCTTTTTTTTATTTATTTTATTTTTAATTAAAAATTTTAACCCCTCGGTGAACGAGAGAAACTCGCAGATTGAAAATTACTTTATCATTTAACCATAACTACCGAATAAAATTAACACAAAATACAACCCATATCCAGAACGATTGATTCGGTTATTCGTTATTGTATTCCTTCCAAATTTCCGATCATATGTATATTAAAATTCACCAATACATACCTATACCTTATTAACACGAGAGTATGCAGTTTGAATTTGAGTGTATGCTTATTTAACCGCATGTGTTAAAAGGGAGGAAAATTCGAATGGCAACAAATACACTAATAGCGCGTAGCTTTCGCCTCTCTTTTTATGAAACAAACTTGATCCATTTTAACAGACGTGGTTAGAAGAAATAGAAACTCAAATTTCATACGTTAAAAATACCACACTACATATAAGTCAACATTATATTAGTGCCACTAGCTAGTAAATAAAGCTCCTCGACTATAGATATGCGGCTAAAGGGTAGTAACTGGATGTAAAGAAGAAATAAAACGAAGGATGAAACTAGGATGGAGCGCTTTTGGAAGAATGAGCATAGTTTTTATGTGCTTATATGTAATGTAAAGAAGGCATACGACCAGTGCGTACTGCCTGTTATGACGTGTGGATGCTGAATTGAAGTATGTTACGTGAGTTACATACGTACATACAATAGAAGCATGAAAAGATGTATGCGTGATATAACAAGAAGAGATCGTAAGAGGAATACATGGGTAAGAAGTATTGCGAGTAAGTAGCAGAGGGTTGGACACATAGCGAGAAGAATAATCTGAGAAGATGTGAAAGAAAGCAAGGAAGACCAACCGAACGATGGGTTGACGAATTAAGAAGAATGTGCCGAGTCAAGTGGATGCAGATTGCTCAAGACAGACAGGAGTGGAAGAGGATTGGAGAGGCCTTCATCCACCAGTGGATGGTGAACTGCTGTAAATGATGATGATGATGATGATGAAAAGGTAAGTAAATACATTTAGGTATACATAATATGTACATATATGAGTGTTTTTAAGCTTGTGCGCATAGGCGGATTTACCATTTACCATACCCTCAGAAACCGCACAGAAAACTGAATTGTTTAAAATTTCATAATTTAATTTGAGAATTGTTTAAGAAAAAGTGAAAGATGTAAAATTTAAATGCTACGACGTGTTTCCTTGATACTAGAGGGAGATGTAAATGATTCTCGACTTTCCTCGACACGTTCGACTGGCTCTTTATGGTTAAATTTCAACGAGCCGATATACTCGTAAGTTGTCCAAGAACAATGGTTTAGTGTAGAACTGTAGAATGTGGTTTTTATGACTTACGTGTCAAAAGAGTTTCAGTGGACTCGCTGGGTGATTCACATCTGAAATTTTTTTTTCAAAGAAAAAAAAGTCATCAAAATTTTACCTACTCTACCTATTGGTAAATCCGCCCCCACTTGTGCGTATACAGTGTACTGTTTCAGTTGGCAATTGTGGCAAAAACTAAAGACTACCCAATTAATACTAACAATATTCCATCGATTTGTATAACAACAAATCACGCTCTGAAAATGTTCAATAGAGTTCGGTCGAGAAAAGCTTTGAAACTTTTTAACGCTGCATTAAATCCGTCGAACTTCGCGCGACCACCAAACTATCATAAATTGTCAGTACATATGTATGTAGGTAGGTACGTGCGTATTGTATGCAAGTTGTGTGGTGCAATTGTGCATGGTGCATGTGTGGGTCAAGTGCGGTCAGACTGCACCGTTGACATGTCGATCGGTCGACCTTGACCCGGCCGGGTCGAGAAGTGCATCTCGAGAGATGCATCTCGAGAAACCGGCATTTCTTTATTTCGCTAGTTGTTCGCCGCCGAGTGGTGATTGAGGACGAGTGAAGTGCAACGGGTTCGTTGCACTTTTGCACCGCACCGGATCCACCGTAATCGTTCGCCGAAAAACCGACACGATCAACATTTTAGAAACGAGCACCCCTCCACACCCCAATCCCCCCCCCCCTCTTATCTCCCAAATCCACATTGTTCGACAGCTTTCGATGTGTAAATGGGTGTGTGCTTTCTGACATATGCACATACATACATACATACCTATAATGTGTATAGAGCAGTGCTTCCCAAACTTTTTAGTATCGTGACCCACGTTTTAGAAGGACAAACTTTCGCGACCCACCTAGTTTTAATGGACATGATGGGGGGGGGGGGTTATGTAATTTTTTTTAATACTAGTAAGTAAATAACTAATAACACTGAGCAACAAAAAATCACGTTTTTTAAAACCCAGAGCGGAGATTAGTCAATATTTACTAAGTTTGACCCACTGAATTCGAATCCGATAATGATTTTTGTTGATATGCTCTCGTTTATGAGATATATATATATTTTTGGCTTTTGCGGTCTATAACTCAAAATATAGTATCGCTGTGCTCAAAGTGAGTATTAAAATCAATAGTCAGATATTTTTCTATTGATTGTGATTTTTTATTGCTTTAAAATACTTTTAATTAATTATCTAGCGAATTTTTAAAGTCAAAAATATATATTTTTTTTATTTCACCACGTTTATAAGGATTGGTTTTCTATCTCAATATTTTTTTTATTTTATCTTAACGTACTAATTCGAGCGGCAAATGATTTTAAACTACGTTATGATATGTTACCGGTGCGGTGCGGTGGCGCGGCGCGCTCTTTGGATCAGCTCTTCTGCCCACTGGGTCATTTAATCGATTCTGCGTGCAATCGTATTATAAGCGAAATCGTTTCGACTTCTATACTTCTTTCTTGCTCTTATCATCAAACATAATTCCAACCGTGTATTTTATTGGTGGTAGCACTAAAGTCTTGCCAATTGTGTGTGGCTTACTAGCTTGCGCGATCTGCAAACTAATCAGGTTAGAGGCGTGGAGAGATTTTTCATTAATGCTGGTGTAATGCGAAAGCTTCGATTTCGACGACTTGAGCTGTTCCAGTTGTCTTTCAAAAAATTCTAGTGGCTTGTTTTTAAAATCTGGATGCTTCGTCACAAAATGCCAACGCAATTTGCTCAGACGCATCCTATTCTCTGTTGTGCCACCTTGTTTTTCTAAATTTTGAATGTGAATTTTGAACTTTTTTCGCGACCCATTAAAAATCGGCTCGCGAACCACAGTTTGGGAACCGCTGGTATAGAGTATGTATGTACATAATATGTGTATAGCAATCTGTGGCATGGTTCTGAGAGGACTGATGTTAAATTTTGAATTAAATTTAAATGTATCGTATCCAAAGGTTGAATACTTTCTAGTTTTTCTGTTTATGCAGCTTAGGCTTTTCCAGCTGCATATTTTAAAAATGGACAAAAGTTTGTCTCTCCCTTTACGCGAACGCTACACGCTATTGGTGTATTTGGTGCCACTCGAATTTTTGTCCCCTTTTAACATATCTTGTTGAAGAGAAACCGATACTCAAACTGTATAATCTCTTGTTAAAAAATTAAACTATATGTACCTTTTTTTTTTAATGTTTTTTATATACCTATATGTAGGTACATATGTACATAGTTGCTTCAATTTTCAAAATAATTTATTTTGATTGTATTGGTTTTTTTGATTGTAAAATTTTCAATGCAAAATATCCATTTAATATTTTGAATTTGCATTTTAAAGTTATGATAAAATAATTTTTCTTAGTGCAAACTTTTCAGTGTCAATTTATACAATACTTATTGAAGTACAAATCCTAATTTATTTTCTGTATAATCGACTTTGTAAAAATTTATTTTCTCATTCATCAAGACAGCCAAAGTTAAATTATCAATTAACTAATCCATTGAACATTATGAAACTTCTGAAATAGAAACTGTCAAACATAAAGATTACAAAAAGTTGTAGTCCCAATTTATTTAAGATTTCCATGCCCGAACTGTGGCCCTTTTAGAACCAAGCCGCAGAATTGAATTTAAGCGCCTTCAGCGGTGAGTAAAGACGGCAATTTAATGCAACATGTCTACCATAAATTCGTGGTTTTGCTCTTCGGTGTAAATTAACAATGGAAATAATGTTCAATCAATTATAAAGGCGATCGTATCCTTAGTTTTTTTCATCAGGCTACACTTTAAGAAGCGCGAGTTTCGACCAGTTTCCGAGTGGTCAGGCCAGACAAGTCTGGTCATAGACATTAAGCCGATGATTCAGATGTGCAGCATGCACTTTTGTAATCCTTTGTAGTCGTATAATTATTGGGCCATGGTTCTCAAAAAAATCTGCAACTTTTCGAGTTTTTTTTTATTTGTAGCGTATCGTTTTCAGTGCTAAAATAGTATTAACTGGTTTAAGACAACAATAAGAATATGACCTATTCTCGAGACAAAAAGTCCTTGGCCTGGTTCTCAGAAGCGAATTGGTAACATTTCCAAGATACTCCAAAGTTGTTCCTAGCACAGAACTGATTCTGCATTCGGCCAAAATGGACGACAAAAAAGACATCTATAAATGCAGTCTACGAAAAATAGAACAAAATGCATCTACAATGTAGGCCGATTTTGTGTTTTTATTTTAACCTTTTAGATACCAGACTTTTTATGACACTAAAAATTTTATCTGCACATAATTTGCTAAACGGCTATAGATGCACATCAATGTGATTATAATCGCTATAAAATGGTCACTTTATGTGATCGAATTCAAATGCAATACGAATGTGATTGATCGCCGGCGTTTCACACGTTGTAATTTTTAAATAATTTAAAAAAATAATCAATACATGAAATTTTGTATTTACTAACAGTTTACACCCCTTGCCTTTAAGCGATTGTTATTGCGTGCCGTTTTTGGATTCTTCTTCTTCTTAAATCGACGAACTTAATTACAATCGTTGCTTATTTATCTAAAAGTTAGTTAAAAGATTGTAATATAAGAATGTGGATTACATATGTATATTGAACAGGCTGTGGAAATGTTTTCCATTGCTCAATTGATCGGTATCGGAATTAGTGGCGAGCTGGTTAATGAAAATTGCAAGACTTCATCAAATTTACAATCAGAAGCTCTCGACACTAATGTCAAATTAGCAAAAAGGCGGTGAAACGGATTGACACATTACACGATTCGGCTTTTCGACTACGCAACTTATAAATAAATATATCAAATATTCACAAAGCAATAGTACCTAGAACACTCCGTATATGTACGTTTATAAATACGTGTTTGTTATCAACGCGGATCGCAAATGCTTATTAACCATTTATCGAATGTACAATACAGTGGCGATCACTGAAATCGCATCACATCGTTGCAATTTTATATATTTATCTTCAGATTTTTTGCTTTTGTATAATAATTGTATAAGTATGACGCGGCCATTTTTGTACAATTTTTATTTATTTACATATATACAAAATATTTAAAAATAAAGCTTTTGTATAATAGGTAATTACATATATATAGGGATCTGCTGAACTTAGATGTAACTCAATTTAGGTGCGTTGAACATTTATGTAGAAGGCAATGGAAGATCACTGGAGAGTATCTTTATCCCTAGTTATTTGACTATGATGAACGGTAAAATGTTTGTCAACTAGTGATTGGGCAATTCTCAACCTCCAGAAGAAGAAGAAGCAATGTTTGATTGAAGCGAGCCGTCGAATAAAGATATATGTATGTTACAATTTTTATTGTATCGTGATACACCTATGTACCATATTCTACCGATCTGCATCACAGTTTGTTCCGAGAGTAAGTAAGCGGAAGGGGTTAAATGTTTCGTGGTGCGAATTTTTCAGTGAAATAAAGATATATGTACATATTTCGTGCGCCATTGTTATCTGTTTTTAATAAATTGATATTATTATTATTATTACTTTGTATTATATATTGTCTAAATTAAAATTGAACGAAAAAAATATTATAATATGTATGTAGATCGCAAATGGAACAAAGATACATATATATGTACATATGTGTTGCGTTATTGTTTTATCATTCATCACGGAGTGCATTAGTGCTTTTGTTATTTGGCTCTCATGTAAAATGTTGACATACATGTATATCATTATTCGGCCGCACACTTGCTGTTTTCTAGGTGAGAGCAATTCTAAGTAAATTAAACAACAAACATTTTTAGAAATATCTCTATTGTCAAAATTTGAGACTGGAAATTAAACATTTTTCTCGTAAATTTATGAAAGTGTAAAAAAAAGTAAATTGAAGTGATATTAATGACCGCTACTGTATGTAGATACAATTAACATTGTTTTGGATGCCTCCTATGTTACTATGTACGTTACATTCACCGAATACCCACATTGACCACCATCAGAACCCGCAAACTTATCTGACAGGTCATGATGATGTTTGATGATGATCACGATGACGCGCTGCCAAAAGTCAAAGTGCACGTTGCAATATGCAAATGAATCGTCAGTGTAGAGTTGAATGAATTGCACTAGGCGCAGAGTGGAAAGGCCTTCGTCCAACTGGACTAATGTGGTATGTGTGAGTGGTGGGTGGATGGGTGTATGTGTGCCTTTGTCAGTGTGCTCAAACCATGATGCGATGTGTATTTTGTCTGCGAGCTCAGGCAGTGGGTCGGCTCTGTAGCTCAAGGTCGCGGTCAGCTCTTCACAGTCGCATCCGACAGGGGTCGTCAACCATCGTTGGTGAAATTTCGAAAATAATTCCCAACGGCAGGTAGATGAAGTCGGGGTAGAGAAGTTCCGAGTTCAATGGCCATTGAATTTTTTATCCCTTCCGTTAGGCCCGTAACGCACTTGGCTGCCTGGCTGCGGCAACCACGGCTGCCGCAGCCAGGCAGCCAAGTGCATTACGGGCTTTATTCGCATGGTGTTTCCTAATTCAAATGTTGTTTAAGAATACGGCCCGTAACGCACTTGGCAGCCTGGGTGCGCGGCCATGGCCGCGGCGGCCAGAAAAACGTGCACCCAGTTCAAGCAGCCAAAGCGGCAGCCAGAGCTCAGTTCTCAGAAATTTAGCGGCAAGTTCTCAAACAAAAGATGCTCACAAATGGACAGCGATACAACATATTATTTTCAGTGCAATATTTGGTTCGTAATCTCGGATCTCGGATCCTTTTGTACTGTATGTACATATGTAGATGCAAATAATTCGTTGAAAATAGTTTTATGTACATTATATTCAGCGCGCAATATTAGCGAGATTTTTTTTTTTATATTTTTATCTTATTCGTTGAATTTAGTGTAAAATTTATAATGGAATTGGAATTGTTTATTCAGAATGGAATGGAATGGAATGGAATTGTTTATGGCAAACGTGAATTGACTGGCTGCTGAGCAGCCAGGCTGCTAGTGCGTGCATCGCACAGGCAGCCACATAAATTTGCTTTGTTAAATACATCTCGTGTTGGCCGCGGTGGCCAGTGGCTGCCTGTCTGGCTGCTGCGTATCGGAGCCGGTACCTGTGGCCGCGCAGCCAGAGTTTCCTGGCTGCCTCAGTGCGTTGTCAAACAGGCAGCCACATACATTTCCTAACATACATTTCCTAACATCGTTGTGGCTGCCGCGGCCATGGCCGCGCAGCCAGGCTGCCAAGTGCGTTACGGGCCTTAATGTGTATTTTGGTTTCAGGGTTGTTACACTTTGCGATCAGCGATGTAGTCTCAATATGTGGTTACTTTCAGCTGAATTCAGTGGCGTACTGCAACTGCAAGTGTTGTAATGGTTTAGGTCAAAAATTGACTATTCCACTACTCACCCTCGCCTTTTCTTACAATTTTTTTTTTAACAGTCAATATCTGCAAATTTTCTTATCTAATGATCTTAATTGTTAATTCCACTAGTATTTGTGTGGCAGTGACAGTCGATGCTGTCCTAGCGCTCAACTCAAAATGCAAATATTTTATCTTGAATTGAGTCGGATTGTACTTCGAAGAACATTGGACATTAAATTCGAAGGAAAACGCACCGCAGGTGAAATTTTTATTCAAATAACCGCACAAACCATTAATCCAATCTGTATCTGATCTTTGTTTGTCATTATTATTCATATACAGAATTCGTCACTTGGCCAGTTTGGTGAATTTATTGCTTTTGAACTACGTAATGTGTCGATGAACGATTCAATACAAACTCTTAAATAAAATAAATGTCAATTATGATCGTGCAACGGCAATCATTTGTCACAAATACTACATATATTTTTAACAACTGAACTATTGCAAAAATTTAACGTTTCGTTGGATTTCAATCGAAAAAATTCCAATGTGTTCCTTTGAATTCTTGAGCTCGCATTTTCATGTTTTCTGTATTAGTCATCATCGCACTAACCTATCAAACTAACATATACATATAAATATAAAATAAATAAGAAATTGTCATGTATTTTTATTCACGAACAACACTCACCAATTGAATCCTTTATATGCATACATATTTCTGGTATAACATGAAGATATCGTAAGATGAATACATTGGGTAAGAAGCGTGACTAACGTGTGAAAAAGCTTTAGGCTGGACGCGACAAATACTCGAAGAATGTGGAAGAAAGATAGATAGGAATACCAAGTGGACTACAAAGAATGTGTGTATTCAAGTGGATGCAGATTGCTCAAGACAGACCGGAATGGAAGAGGATTGGAAAAGCCTTCATCTAGCTAGATGAAGACATGCGACCAATGCGTACTGCCAATTATGACGTATGGATGCTGTATTCAAAAGAATGTTACATAAGATGGATTGCACACAGAGCAGCATGGCAATATGTATTTTAAGCTTGGTATAACAAGTAAAGATCGTAAGAGGAATACATGGGTGAGAAGTATGACCACGGTGGTAGATATAGCGGACCGTATGGCTGGTGAATTGAGAAGAATGTGTGGAGTCGAGAGGATGCAGATTGCTCAAGACACACAGGATCGGAAGAGGATTGGAGAGGCCTTCGTCCAGCATTGGATGGTGAACGGCTGAAAATGATGATGGTGATGATATACACATTTCATTGAAAGAACCAAAAGCGAATAGGAGCTTTTACAATACTACACGCTTATTTTGTTTTCATGGAAAATTTTAACTATTATTTTTTATTAATAATAATTTTTTCGTGTAACCTGAAATTACCGCTATTGTTAATGTACATACATAACAAACGGCCGTGAATTGTCAACGGGCAATACTGTATGTATGTAGTACCGACATAAAGATTGGAGACACCTGTCTCGCGCTTGTCTATAGGGCAGTCGCCGAACTTGGCTCGCCAACCTCTCTACAGGACGCAGACAGCTCAATTTCAGCGTGCGCGCGTCAAAAAGGTTGGCCACCGCTGCGAGTGCAAGTGAAAACCGGTTTTGTCGTGGGCGAGAGAAACTTGCTGCAATCAGTGGTGCAGTTCATCTGCTCATCTTCTCGGCTGCTGCACTCTCGCTCTCGCTGCAACGGTGACGCACCGAAGCGTCCCGCGCGTCGATGTCTCTTCAACATACCCACACCCACTGTATTTTCCACACATATGTATGTATGTATGTATGTACATACTACATACTACTACGGCTACGTACGCCACTGAATTCGGATATGCACGTGTGTGTATGTACTATGTATAGAAGCTGCGCAGCTTTAAATCCACACGTCAATGCTCCCCCCGTAAGCGCAAAAGTAACAAAAGCTCGTATGCTTGTTCGCTCTCTAGCCGATGATAGTTTATACCGGTGGTGCCCACTAATTTTGTCATATGATTTCAAATGTAAACTTAGCTGCGATCTACTTTTGTAAAATGTTACAAGTGCATATTAATAATGTTAATTAGCAAGACAATTTCGACAATGAGGAATAAAACCATTATGACGCCCTGTCATTGCTGGGGCTCCATCTGAAATCATCGATGTAAGCTTAAAAATAGGCAACTGAATACTATTCGCTAACTATGTACAACTGGAAAAAATGTCCTCCCCTCGAGTTTTCCCTCATCATCATCATCATCATCATTTTCAGCCGTTCACCATCCACCGCTGGATGAAGGCCTCTCCAATCCTCTTCCATTCCTGTCTGTCTTGAGCAATCTGCATCCACTTGACTCCACACATTCTTCTCAATTCATCAGCCCATCTTCCAATCGGTCTACCTTGCTTTCTTTCACATCCTCTCGGATACCATTCCACTACTTCTCGCGTCCATCTGCCATCCATTATTCTCGCTATGTGTCCAGCCCATTGCCACTTCAACTTTTTCACCCGTACTGCTATATCTGCCACTTAGTCATACTTCTTACCCATGTATTTATTTTGCGATCTCTTCTTATTATGCCAAGGAAACATATTTCCATGCTTCTCCATGTGCACTGGATCTTTCGTAGTTTCACATCCATACGTCATAACTGGCAGTACGCATCGGTCGTACGCCTTTCTTTTTAAGCATAGCGGAATGTTTGATGTAAAAACTATGTTTATTCTTCCAAAAGCACTCCATCCTATCAGAGGAATAATTGTTAGTAGCTCCCTCCTTCGAAGAAAAGTCTTCGAAAACCATTCGAATGTATGTACATACATATGTATGCTGAGACATATCAACCACGTCAGTAGATTCATCTACTTATTTATTTATATAATACAGTAACTTAAGCTAATTATATAATCCTTAACTAAGCACCTGTACAGATATGTTTTTTTAAGACTGCCAGGAATTTTTCAATAGTTTTGGAACTTCCAATTCCACCCGGTAGTCTATTATACTCCAAAACACCTCTGTACAAGATGCTTCTGCTATTTCTATTTATTTTAACATTTTTTATAATTAAATTATTTTTATTCCTTAAATTATATTCACATGCATCCATTCCTCTCACAATAAATTTCCTAAAATATTATGGTAACATATTATTATCTAACTTAAATATAAATACGAACATACAAATCCTCAAAGTATCATTCACATTCAACCAATCTAATTCAATCATCATCTTTTTATACTTGCATACCTATCCGCATTCAAAATACATCTATTTTGTAATATTTGTAATCTATCTCTAGTTGACTTATCTAACATATTTAATAATGAACCACAATACATAAAATGAGGTCTGATTATTACATTATATATTATTATTTTAGTTTCTTTAGATAATAATTTTCTTAGCTGATATAATATTCCTACTTTTTTTATTAAAAATTGACCGTGGAACTTAAAATCTAACTTATTATACACAAATATTTGAAATTATTAACTTAATATTACTTTCATCAACTTTTAACCTAAAATCAGTTTTATTAATCTTATTATAATTAATTACCATTGTTTTGGTTTTTTCTACATTTAATTTTAATTTGTTGCTATTCAGCCAACTTATTAAATTACTTAATTCAAAATTTAATTTTTTAATGTAAGAAAGCGTCGTACGTGAACGTATTCATAAACAATCTACTAGTTCATTCATTAACTGCTCTTTTAAATCTGAACTAATTTCGTCCACTCGTCGTGTAACATAGTTTCTCGATAACTGCACGTCATTCATTGATGACAAAAACTATTTCTACCTTATTTTCAAAGTCACAAAATATAAAATCAGCGTTCTCCTAAAATGCGTTTATAAAAATGATTCCATCGCTAAACGACTTTTTATTTTTAGCAAGAATGTGACATACTTAAAAAGATCCAATGGTTGCTGCTCCGATCTGCAAAAAAATGCCTGACGAGCTGAAAGGCCACGCTTTTAGTTCTCTAATTTTGCTTTTCAAATAGAGTGGTCGAAGTTTGGAAAGCGCCTTCCAAATCTGCTGGTAGCTTCTAAAAATATAAATCTGTTTAAAAATCATCTCGACAAGTTTTTGAATATAAATGGATTTTTGTAATCCTTCAAATGTAAAATATAAATAACTAAAAAATTAAAATTTATATCAGACCCCTGGGCTCCATCGGCTATGCCGCCTGCCCATGTATTTTAAATAAATAAATAATTTTGACTTTCCATAGTTCACTGTTTCGTGGATAGTTCATCAAATAATTATTATGCACTGTTTTAAAATTTGTTTCCATATTTCTTTTCTTTGGCAATGAAATTTAATAAACATAATGTTGTGCGAACCATTCATTACTTTTTCTAAATATTTTTTATTTCTCTGAATAGGTACATAAACAAAATTTCCCTTTAACACATTAACTGGTGATCGACTTTAAATAGTTACGCGATCGAGCTTATGGGTACCACTAATTTATATTATAATTTCATTCATTAGCGAACTGTGTCTATTGTATAATTTTACATATGTATATTACAGACAAAGTGTGAAATCAAGCTATGCCGAAGCATTTTATACAATGTCCAAAATGTACTGCGCCTGTATAAATTGAAATAGTAATAGCACGTATGAAAAACTAAAATCTTCTTCAGGATAAGCTGGTCTATTAGTGAGATAAATAATCATATTTTGCCTAAAGCCCTAAAGCGCTTAGGCGTTGCATAAAATCCATAAAATGACCGGGCATTGTATGCAGTGCGGGGATTTTACACTTTGCCTGTAGTGCCTGTATTCCGTCACCGTTTGAATAATCACTTAATCAGCATCAAACTTTGCAAACTTTACTTTTTATAACACAAAAGTGTCGTTGATCTATCCACATTTTGTTTGGTGGGACTGTACGATGTTTTTTTTTTTTTTTTCTATGATTTCAACTGATGACAATTGAAAAATCTAAGTATTGCCAACCGAAAAAGGTTAAATCAATTGATGAAATATTTTCAATTCAAAATGTATGTATGTACATATGTATAAATTTTATTTTCAATAAAAAATATTTTTATCGTCCTTACAGAAAAGCATGCGATTTTAGTCTAATGGCTTTTGTTTATTTTTCGTTGTATGTTTTGGTTTGAAGAAGGGTTCAGCAAAAAATCCAGAATAGGTTGTTATAAACGATCGATTAAATAACATGTCACTTTGGCTTAGCGACATTGTATCAAATTTAAAAATCTCCTATCGAAAAGAATTATTAAATAGATTTCTTTTTCAGTTCGACGAGCTTTGATGTTTATGAAACACAAACTCAAAATGTAAATCAACCACTTTCGATTAACGACAACTAATTTAGTCAAACTGTTAACAATAAATAAAATAATATCAAATTTCAATTACGATTAACGCGATGTTTCCAAAGCTCAAACATACATTGATGAAATATTTAGACAGAAGAATTTATTAATACAAAATCTTTATCCATCTTTATGCCACTTAAAATCTTTTGTTTGAAGTATGGAATCCCATTTAATATTTTACCACATCCTTCATTAAGCGATATTTATATTTGATCTGAACTAGTGTTGTAAAATTCTCGAGAATAATCTTTTGGAGAATATTCTCGGATAATAATTTTTTGGAGAATATTCTCGACTTACATACATACATCACTAATCTGAACAATAAAATCTACATAACTTTCATCCCATTTTGCTTATAATCTAACCTAATAAAGTTAATTTTACATTTTAAATAACTTACATGCATTTGAAATCGCAGTCCTAAAATTTTTCATCATTTTCATTAATCATTTTTTTTTAATTACGTGTAAAACTTGAATGGGTAATATTTGACGTCAGCATCGTTGTCATTTTCTATTTTCTTTTCTCTCCAAAAGTCAATGGGATACCTCTATGTATATTTCCCAAGTCAATTATCTGTGGCACTAGAATAACATTATTCTATATCTATGGTGGAACTCGATAAAATCTTCATAAAAAGTAAATTAAGTAGGCAATTAAATTTATTTTTTTTCATACAATCTTTTTCGTACGTTAGCAGACTCGTGCGTCGATAGTAAAAACGCGTTGATCGTCAACAGGCAATATACCTCTATACTCACCATAGTCTATTTTTTTAGAAGATAATATGCAGTTTGAGTTTGAGTATGTGTTTCTTTTAACCACGTGTATTTAAAAGGGACAAAAAGTAGCATCAAATACACCAACAGCGTGGAGCGTTCATGTTTATCTTCACGACAGAAACGAACTTTTGTCCCTTTTGGGCACACGTGGTTAAAAGAAACCGATACCGACACTCGAATACTGCATACTCTCTTGCTAAAACAACAATATCCATAGGAATAAATAGATCTTTTCACTTATAAAGGCCCACCTCCACTCTGCGGTAAGACAGTCACAATACAATACAAAATGAGCAGTCGCAGGAGTGGGGGTGGGCCTTCGCAAATGAAAATATCTATACTTCGTACATATATGTATGTATATATGCCACTTCTGTTTGCCGGTGCTCGTTTCAGGAGCAGTATAGGGATCACATTCTGTGGTCCTGTCTGGGCATCGGGTTGCAGCGTAGTGTTCTCCTTGGAGCTATCAAGGGGTCCCCGATTGGCCCTTTGTACCGTGGCAATTTGGTTGCGAATAAGGGGTCTTTGAGACTATCACCCAATTTTTTGGGAAAAAATGCTCTGTTGAGGAGTAGATACTATGATCAGAGTCCATGAGGAAAGTCTTCTAAAAATTCCATCTAATATAAAAAAAAATTATTTTTTTTTTTTTGTTGTATCTTCTCTATTTATTTCAGCAGTGATGTTTAGTCAGACCCCAACTGAAAGGTCAACAGACTATATTCGTTGAGGAATATGCCCCTACTAACAACCCATGACTGTAGGGCCTCCACTCTGAATGATGGAATGCGTTAAAAATAATTATCTGCAAGAGCCTTGTCCGTTAGAGAGACCTCTTTAAAGCACAACTGAGGAGAAGGGATGTGTGTTGAAGGTGAAACTTCTGGGACCACAGCTATATTCGTTGGGGGGCTCATTTGATGGTTTTGAAGAGGAGGTGTTCTCCCTAAGAGCGATATTACACTGAGCAACCACACCAACAACCAGATTTTTTTTGACGGTTGCGAGCATCTTATTACATTGCACCACTTTTCACTCACCAAGCTACCTGCTCATCTCATAATCTTCATTAAAAAAAAATAGGTCTAGGAAGCTATACGAAAACTAGGTACTCTATGTAGACATAGAACATATATAAAATTCAACCTCTCATATTTCTTTCTGAATTTCATTGTTTTCGAAACAATTGCGTTGATGTTGCGTTGCGTTGACAATTGAGTACGACGATGCAAAAAAAAAGGTCAGAAAAGGGTTTTTGGTGAAGGTTATTTTCGTCGAACATTGACTTCCAAGAAATTTTTATGCAACTGAGAATCGCATCGTCTAATACGTAGCATTGGAACCTGTATATCTATCTGGTCGTCGAGGTTCAAAAAAAATCTGGTGTGCCGTTTGGTTGCTCAGTGTAATATCACCCTTAGATGGCTTAATTGTATGTACATATATGGATAAAAAAAATAGCATGTCAACTGTCACTGCCACGCTATATCTAGTGCAGCGCTTCCATCACCGCCACACTAATACTAGTGGAGTAATTATTAACTCTAATCACAAGCTTTACAATACGAGCGGGTTAAAATTGGCTGTTAAAAAAAATAAAAAAATAATTCGATGTTGGTCTAATTGGCACTAATATTCGAGTTGCCACTGTATTGTATTGTATTGTATTGTTGACGCCGTATAACACACAAATACAACATTATAGACCAGTAGTCTTTAACCTTTTTTCGGTCAGCGCCTAGTTTTTCAATATTATTTAATTTGTAATATGTTAACCGCCCACCTGCATATAACACTTAAAAAAATGAATACAGCAATGACGGACCACCCATTCTGCTAATCGAGAATATAGGAAAAAACATTTTAAAAATCAAACCAAGTTTATTTCAATCAAATTTACTTTGAATGGATCCATCATCCATGAATCGATCGTCAAATTTAGTTCTCAGACCATTTAAATGATCTGCAAATCGTTTATTGATAAAATATCATTTTTCGCCCTCTGCAATTCATTGCAGAAATCAATTTTGTTTTCATTGCGACAGAGCTGTAATACAATTTTGAATAATTTCACAAGACGTGACAAACTTGCCTTTATTTTAAAATCGCCTTAAAAAAAACCACCGTATTTCCAAATATGTATGTACATACATATGTAGTAGCAACAAACGAACAAACTGCTCATCCATTCATTATCTCGAAAAAGTCGAGCATTTTTGGAATTGACTTTAATCTTATTTATAGCACTCACAGCTATTTATAGACACTCACTATTTATAGCACTATTGTTTAGTGAATCGTGTAATTTTGGACTTTTTAGCGTTTTGCAACAAGATGTTGTCTGTGAATGACACAATGGATATATGTACACATGTACAAAATACACGTACAGTGCGCTTTTTTTCAATTTCGTCGCAGTACTTTTATTTCTATTTTTTATTTATTTATTTCGGATTTCTTTAATATTCTCGTAGCGCCCACTTAAGGCACGTGTAAACGATCAATATTTAATTGTAGTTTTAAATTCAAATCGTTCAATTAGAGAAGAAATAATAAAAACACACCCGATCGGTGTGTGCTAACCACCAGTACCAATCATTGCAATAAATAAATAAAATAATAATTAATAGTTAGGTTAGGTTAAATAAAGTAATATTTTATAATTGCAACAATTATAAATAAAGTAAAACGTCTGTTTTAGATTAGACCAGTGCTCAAGCCAGCTTGGCGCTGGACATGGCAGGTAAAGAACAACATATGTACATACATATTTACAAAATCTACGCAATACTTTCAAATGACACATTTTTCTAACAATATTTAACTGAATCGTAACAGGAATATTTTACTACATTTACGTACATTTTTTTTTACAGGTTTACAGGCACCTTAAAGGGGTCTGTAAACGAGCAACATTTTTCAGCAATATTGCTCGTCAACCATCCAGCAACATTTTCGGCATCACATTTTTACTTTATCCTAATCGGATAAAGTATTGTGATCATGCGAAAATTCGACCTCGAGATTTTGACTGATTTGTATCAGGTATCATCCCCTGATCACGTTTTCATGATTTCTAAAAAATGTCTGTATGTCTGTATGTCTGTCTGTATGTCTGTATGTCTGTATGTCTGTATGTGTGTGTGTCTGTATGCGTGTTTTTCTCCGAAACTGTCAAGTCTATCAAGCTGAAATTTCATATCTATTATTTTCGCGTAAGGTGTAAGAGCCATAACGAATTTGGTCAACATCAGTGAACCGGAAGTAGGGTTTTTTTCTTGTAGAAAATTCTAAAATTCTTTTACCACAGAATATTTCCGAAACGGCTCCGGGAATTTTGTCCAAATTTCATATCTATAGTTTTCACGTTAGCTGTAAGACATACTGTGATTTTGGTCAACATCTGACTACCGGAAATGGCAGTTTACTCTTGAACGATTTTTTGTTTTTTATTTTTTTCGACCTTTTAAATATGTAGTATCGTCACAATATTGTAATGTTGTAATTTTGAGAGAAATTGCTATTTAAAAAAAAATAAATCATTAAAATTAGTCAACCGGAAGTAGGTTTTTTTTTTTGTCGAAAAGTTTACCGCAGAATATTTCCGAAACTGCACCGGCGATTTCGTCGAAATTTCATATCTATAGTTTTCGCGTTAGCCTTAAGAGATACTGTGATTTTGGTCAACATCTGACTACCGGAAATGGCAGTTTACTCTTGAACGATTTTTTGTTTTTTATTTTTTTCGGCCTTTTAAATATGTACTATCGTCACAATATTATAATTTTGTACTCCTGAGTAAAGTTGCTAGTTACGAAAAAATAAATCATTAAAATCATTCAACCGGAAGTAGGGTTTTTTTTTTGTCGAAAATTTTACCACAGAATATTTCAGAAACTGCCCTATTGATCAAGTCGAAAATTTATATTTATAATTATCATATAAAATTTAAGAGTTGATAAGGTTTTGATTAAAATCCGCCGACCGGAAGTGGTAGTTTTTCTTATTTGAATATATGCCGAAGATCGTATTTTATATACGCGCGCGCACTCAACATAGTAATTTCATGATATGTACATATGTATGTATGTATTTTGATTGGTGTGGTGGTGGTGTATGCGTTTTATTTACTTACTTAATTAATTTCGTTACTCTTTGTATTCCTCAAATATATGGATAAAGTCATGGGTTGGCTACACCCGAATTTTTTTACTTTTATTTCTATTTATTTCGGATTTCTTTAATATTCTCGTAGTGCCCACTAAGAATCAAGAAACGCCGAGGGGTTGGCGATATCGCCCAGGTTGAAGACCGTCATCGCAACTGCGTATTTCACGTATTCTACGCTAGGTTCAATCACAGATCAGCATTACTTGATCGTACTATCCAACGCCCCCCCACCTCCCACCTCCCACCTCCCACCTCCCCAATACGTTAAAGTGCATTTGTTTTCATCGTCGAAGGTGTTATTCGTGTTATTGTGGGTAGGTTTTATCCGTTTGTTGATGGTGTTTGCGACGGTGGTGTTGTGCTGCGCTAGACGTAGCCATGGCAACGTTGCAGTCGCGGTGCATCTCGGTGCATGCTATGCGTTGCACCGTGCCGGTGGTCAGGGCGACCGGTCCACTCTCGGTTTCGTGCCTAATTAAGCTGGCGACCTCAGCCTCACCAATGTCAAGGACGACAACAACAACACACATCGACGACCACCATACTCGAGGCTCTCGATCTCGGTAACATTATATCGCGCCACACTGCACTGCACTGTACAAACACCACTTTCATAATGCAATCGTGTCCACGTGGACGCGTCCACGAAATCCGGATTTCTAGAACAACGCGTCCATAATTTTAATTTATAAGAAAGGGGACAAGGAAGGCATAAAAAAAATTACCGTCCCATTACATTTACAAGATCTTCAGAACGGTAAAAACGCAGCGGTTGAAGGCAACGCTCGACTCAAATCAACCCATGGAATAAGCAGGGTTCGGGGCCAATTCCGGCACAACGGATCATCTTCGGGTGGTAAGTGAATTGGTTGAACATCGCCAACCGATATGTTTAGGTCTCGTCTCAGTGGGTCAAACAGCCGTACTGGACGCCCTCCAGAAACACGGCGTTGCGCAGCCGTACGTCAGTCTACTAGCTCAGTTCGTCTCGTTGAAGATACGGAGCAATTCGGTATTGAGAAAGGTGACACCATTTCTCCTAAATTATTCAATGCGGTGCTTGAAGACGTATGAATAGTTGCGTGCGACTCAGTAAATTTACACAATTAAGCGACGAGAGTCATCATCATCATCATCATTTTCAGCCGTTCACCATCCACTGCTGGATGAAGGCCTCTCCAATCCTCTTCCATTCTTGTCTGTCTTGAGCAATCTGCATCCACTTGACTCCACACATTCTTCTCAATTCGTCAGCTTTCAGGTTTCTTACACATTCATTCGTCACCATTTTTACCTGATTGGAAGGTTGGGCAGTGTTCGCACCTCGTGGGCCCAGTACGTTAAGGTGCGAGAACGGTGACTTTGACTCATTGCAAGCCCTCGGACATACCTGGTCGTCGGTATTGAAATGGACCATACCGTTCAGTAGGTCCTTCTTGTAGAATTATGGGAGTCGGTGGAGCATACTAATTATTCACTTCACTATGGTTATTTAATTATTAAATTTATGACTTATTATCACAGGCAAACACTTTGGGTGCACATGCGGATTGAGGCAATGTAATTAATAAAAGCAAGCTGTTTTAACTAATTGTGGGTTATTGTTATTATTAAAATCAACACGTGTTCGTAAAATGCGTTTTCGGCAGAAAGTTTGGGATGTCGTAAAATTATAGACCGTGACGCCGAGATTGAAAAGGTTGGTGAATATTACTGGATGTAAAGAAGAAGAAATAAAACTAGGATGGAGCGATTTTGGAAGAATGAACTTAGTTTTTCAATCCAACATTTCGCTATACTTAAAAAAAGAAGGCATACGACCAATGCGTACTGCCAGTTATGACGTATGAATGTGAAACGTGGATGCTGAATTCAAGAATGTTACGTAAGATCCAGTGCACACAGAGGTGCGGGAAAAGATGTATGCTTGGTGCAACAAGTAGGGATCGTAAGAGTAATACATGGGTAATTTGCAGATATAGCGGAACGTGTAAAAAAGTGGATAGCTAGAAGAATGGATGGCAAATGAACGAGAGAAATACTGGAATTGTATCCGAGAGGATTTGCAAGAAAGCAAGGTAGACCAGACCAGATGGGCTGACGAATTAAAAAGAATGTGTGGATTGGAGAAGCTTTCATCCAGTAGTGGATGGTAAACGACTGAAAATAAGATAGTCAAACTGAATTATATAAAAAAATACCCAAATGGTATAATAAAGAACGGCATTCAAAGGGTGATATAAAATATAAAAAAATCCCAATGTAAAGGTATGTATGTATATATATATATAAATGACTCAAAGTCTAATATAAAATATAACCAATATATAATACTTAAAATATATAAGATGAAAAACCTAATGAGACAACTCAAAGTTGACTATTTATATGATGATTTTGATTAGCGTTGCTAAAATTATCATTCACATAATCTTTCAAATTATGAGGCACTGCTGAAGCGCTGTTACAGTTTTCTTACGGCTTTCGTAGAATTTGCCATATCTATAGTAAATTAGATCCCCATTTGTAAAATTCAAATCCGTTATTTTTTAGTAGCCATGAATTCTATTCTAGTTTCTAAAGAAACCTCTGTCCGAAGTAAATTGTGATTCTAACCAAGTAAGTTTTGTATTTGACTTCTAGTACTCAATTAAGATCCAATAAATGAATAAATTATATTTGATACATGGTTTTAGAAGATTCAAATACGAAATGGTCAGGAGCAGCGTGTTATTTACATGTAACTATGCATACACAGGCAATACGATATTGCCTGTCAAAAATTATCGCCTCTAGTTAACGACATAATATATGTATATGTATGTAGGTACATATGTACATATGTATGTACGTGTCGCTCCGAATTGTGAGTTGCGAAAATTTACGTGTAAAAACCATAGATGTATTTGGTGGTAAACCACTGTATTTTATATCTATGGTAAAAACAGATAGTTTGTATTACTTTGATTGGTTGGTATCGCTTATTAAAATAATTCCAACTAAAAAAAAAATTATTATTAAATTTTTATCGCCCCATCTGAAGTAATTGTGTGTGTAAGTAGAAAAATATATTTGAATATTAAAATTGGTTAAATTTACTTTTACTGACGTGTTAATATGAAAAGAATGGTATAGTTTGCAAAATAAATGAAAAGTGCAATATATTTTCAATGGTACAATCACAATTTGAACCAATCAGATGAATTTAAAGTAATTAAATTTTATGTATTTTTCTTCTGTACTTACCTGTAAGTTCTGCCAGGAAACTGCTAGTGCAAAGACAGCAACACGTTGTTTGTATTATACTTACCATTTAATTATCTTCCACTAAATTTCCTACTAGGTAAACTTTTATGTATGTTTGTGAACGAATGTAAAGGCGCAAATAATAACGATGGTGGTTATTTTTTTAAATAATTTATTTACATTTTTCAATACAAATGGTGATTCGTTCAAAATAATAAATCAACACGACAAAAGTAACGTCACTAATCTCAAATCAATCGAGAGACACGCATCGATAAATTCACGCTCTATTCCAAAAAACTAATCAACACAATCATATTCTTTTCCCATTTAACTTTACATAGGTATGTTTATTTACAATATTGCGTATTATAATTATTATTACTGTGTGTTTTTAAAAAAAGTTGATCTAGTAACTCTTTCAAGGATATGTGGTTCCAACGCTTTTAGATATACATATTACTAGCGGGCCAACAAACCGGATCGATATGATTGTACGATATTTATGATTCATCGCTAAAATATATCCGGATGATGTGTTAAGTCATTAACATTCTAGTATAATAAAAAAAAAAAACTACATTCAAAATAAAATATGCAAAAATTAAGCAATTGTTCGGAGGTCAATACACGTCACTGTTTAAGACTGCGCGTCCGTTCAATTTTTACTTAATCCATATACGGTACTATGTACATATGTATAAATAAAGTATTATTTTTACACGAATTTGTAATTTTATTCCGTGAAATGTATTAATAACACTTAATGTGACCAAAGTGATACGTGTATATAAACTTATACACACAGCTATGCGAACACAATGAGAAATGTAATGTCAGATTTGGGTGTATACATTCAACAGGTGGTTTTATTCAATCCCTCTTACAAAAACGACTACGTACGTACCGAACGCACCAAAGAAAGGCAAAAATTATTATATTTAATATTACGATGTATTATTATATACTTACGTAACTTTTTACTATAGATTTTTTTTTTTTTTAGGTCTCCGTGGTAAACTCCTCGGATTAAGACTGCTGAGTTGGGAAGAAACAAAAAAACTATTTTCATCATTGTTTTGTACTGGTGGGTGCTCGTGTTTGATTAAATCAATAACTATTGATAATTATTATTGTATTTATGTTTAATGGCAGCATTCATTCGTTTCGTTCATACTTTCAGCTGTACAATTTCTCACAAAAAGCAATAATTCGCCAGCAATAAAGTGGTATCATGTTATTATTCGCAGCGTTTCATACAGAATGTTCCAAACTTATGTACATATATGTATATGTCCTAGCTTAAAAGGTTTTGCATAGAATTTTATCACAATTGATCGTGTGTTTATTTTACGTCTTTTAAAACCTTGAAGTTTAGACTACATTTTTGGGAACATTCGTATATGTAGATATGTATCATCAATTTTTAGAAGAACACAATCGAATTTAATATTTGTATATCTTTTATCGATTGTGTTAATTCAATTCGATTGTGCTATTTTCGCAATTTATTTTAGTGTTACAAAAGGATAATTTTCAATGTGCAAACAAACGTATTTTAACTTCCGTAGATTATTATTAGTATTTTAGTATTACTAAGGCAGTTTTTGCACTTTGAAATTTATCTAAATTCGCATAGCATTTGTACATAAGTGTGTAAAATAAAAACAATGTTTATAATGGATATGTATTTTATTGAATAATATAATAGAAACATTCATCTACATCCAAAAATTATATTATCCAGTAAGAATTTAACTAGCTTACACATGTATGCAAGGGAAGAATGTAAAGTTCAAATTTATTATAGTACAATGTGTGCTTTAATATTCATTTTATTATTTATATGTAGGCTTAGTTAGTTGATTGTGTGACAAAAAATACGTGATCACCACACAATACAGTCAAAATAATAAAATTTAAATGATACAATTACGATTTTGAAGTTTAGAATGAAATATGCTTCAAAATCGTAATAAAGTAAGAAAAATAAACATACGCTGCAATTTCATGAGTGCATTTTCAAAATTTTTCACAATCAACAGTGAGAAATCATTATTGGTATATTTGATAAGATGATAAATAGTGAACATGCACTTACAAAAACAATACATTGGATATAATACACATGGCGAAATACAAACGCAGATTATTATACATTGTATACAATTAGTACATAGTGGAGGCATAAAATAAAACATACATATATGTATATCGCAACAGCAATTTCGCAATTTAATTACATTGACATAATCGCTACAGTTTTTAGAATAGCCGATACGCTTTGGACACAGCAGTGCCTTGGCGTGCCGACAAAAAGGAAAACATAAGAACAAGTGAGATTCTACAGCGAAACATCCAATTCATCTATTTCGTATTTCTTTCCCAAACATACACACATCAGAAAATTTTCATACAATATGAGTGTTTGATTTAAAAAAATAATAAAACATAATATTCATATATAAAAAAAAAGTCGTACGCCCTAGTTACTATTCTAAAATATAACTTAATTAATTTTTGCTTAGATAATAGGGATTTTTAATTTTTTTTTAACCTTTAAAACTGTATCATTTTAATTCATTAATTTTCATCATATTCATTCACATTTGTTAACTAACGCTGGAAAATTATTATTTTTTTTAAATTTTAATCACATCGACGCACTATTTATAGTCTTACATGAACAACTTACCAGCCGATCATTAAATGTGCGACATGCAGACCGGAAATGGTCATTAAGTGATTTTTTTTTCACTTTCGTTTTGTTCGTGTGTTTTTATTCTTAACAACTAAATTCCTTCGCTACGAAACTAAAAGAAAAAAAAAATCGTATTCACAAGTTTGATTTAAAGCCGATGCGAAAATCAATCAATGAATCAATCAATCAATGGGTTTGTATCGTCAAAATTTTACATACACATGTATTATACAAAATAATAAAAAACTGTTAGAATTAAATAAAAAAAAATTTTTCATTTTTTTCGTATTTATAATTGCGATATGTTATCGTTTTCTGTTATTTCAATATGTTTGTGAATAAAATTCCTTATTTATACAATTTACATCGATTTTATAAATGCATATTCAAATAATCTCTGAAGCCGTCCAATCAATAATTCAAGCCTGATTTTATTATTATGTTTGAATTAAATAATACATAATTAGACGGCGGCCCTCGCGAGCCGCCACTTGGGCGAGGTTAGGCAAGGGATTAAGACATAGTCGTTCAAGCTATGAATTATCACATTGGTCACTTAAGTTAATACATAATAATAATAAAAACGAATTACATAATAATAATATTTTAAACATCCAATTACAAAATATGAAAATGACTCCTAAAATAATATCTATCAAACAACACAACCAATGAGGTTTGTTTACAAAAAACTCAACAAAAGTTATACACACTCAATGTCCATCGTACAGTATTCACGTGAAATAATATTGTTAATATATATAAAAAAGTCAAAAAGTGGACCAACTGGTGGCAAGATACAATCGGGATCATGCGCATTTTTGGTAACTATCCATCAAAATATTATCATCATCATCATCATTATTATTACTATAAAAGAAATAATAATTACAATTTAACGCATTCAAAATATTATGTATAATATATATGATTAATTATGTACAAATAATAATAATAGTTGTTTTTTGCTTGCAATACGTGGAATGTAGAAAGCGTGAAAAATAAAAAAAACGTACATAGGTCTAGGGTGCGGAGAGGTGCGGTTGGTCACCCCTGACCCAATGGCATAATTCCGGGTTTGTCTTGCCACTAGTTTTTTGACACAACGAACAACGGCCAGAGGCGCTACACCGGAGGGTCACAAATATTCTCGTCGATGGCACTAAATCTTACAAAAAAACATGTAAAACTCAAGTTATATAAAATATTTCTTATACAATAATATAGAAACAATTACATCTCTTTAAAATATTGTTTTTTAACACTAGAGGTTTGTCATTTTTACGATTACCGTATGTACAAATCATTTTCTTTAATTTTATTAATTTATTAACTATATACTCTTTTCATTTTATTTTCATTCACAATAAAATAAAAAAGTCAATTGCTAGGGTCGCGGAGTGTTGCCATTGTTTTTTTTTACTTTTTCTTCAACACTCCGAAACCCTGAGGTAGATAAGTTAACTCTGCACGTACAACTGGTGTGTTTTCATTATAAAAGATTTAGCTCAACAAAAACATATAGGTATCTTCATCGTTTAAATACACAAGTCATTTCTCAATATACACAAATGTATAAGTAACAATTGTAAAAATCATGATTTACATAAGTATAATTTTTCTATAAATGGTAAATAAATCTTCTACTTATTCATTTACTTGATTTTAATTTGTGTTTCATTATCATTTAACTATGGTCCAGGACAAAAAAGATCAAATTTAAAAAAAATCATTTGGGATCCCTTCATCGTTAGGTTGTATGCGTGCGATGAATGGCACCTGAAGGGTAATTTTTATTTATATTTTAAATATCATTTCAATTATACGCTATGGTGATGTTGAGGCCACATTAAAAGACAACACTCGCGATTGTTGGTAAAAATTTATATTCTTCTACGTTAAACAATTATTAAGATTTGATTAAATCTACATATGCATGTGTAAAAAAAATCATTATTATGTAATTGTTTTTTTTATGTAAGGGTGTATATAAAACGCGAATGATATATAATAATAGGGCATCACATCTTAGTTATATATATATATATATATATATATATATATGTAGGTATATTATATAGGATTTAAAAGAGGTAGATTCAATTAGTGAATTTCGTTTGAATGTAAAATAAGAAAAATAAAAAAAAATCAAATCTAAAACATTTCTAATGTAGTGCGTTAATTAAAATCAATCAAATATAAATATCTAAAATAATGTATAGAATAACAGTTAAGTTTTTCGGATAACATTTTAAAACGAATGCATTTGTTACACAGAAACAGACAACTAAACTAACAATAAATTAAAAAATATGCATATAACAACAATACTGAAATGATGATGTCTAAAAAATCCTAAACAATTAAAATATATATATATAAATGTATATGATTACATATAATAATATGTGAAAAGAATGTCAAATACAGGAGTAACATAATATGTAGAATTGATTATATAGTGCTATAGGTAGATATTTAGTTGTTTGTACGTAAGTAGTGATGTTTATCAGGAACGGTCGGTAAATTGGAAATCTAATTTGTCAAATATTATTATGTACACAGTTGAAAATTATTTTAAAAAAATATACACGTGCAAAAGTGGATCTTTCTTTCTCTCTCTATCTAACTCTCATTTTAATTTATTTTTACTTTTTAAGTACACAATAAATACACGGTCTAAAAATTGTAAAAATTTTGTAATTTTGTACCCATTTGAATATTTTCTCGTGTCCTTAAACGATTTAGTTTCGTTCGAGACACATTTCTAAATATTGCAAAAAATATTTCGATTTAAATCTTTAACACGTCATTGAATCTAATTTGTATTTTTTGTACATTGTGGTTTCGTCGTGAGACATTATTATTATTAAGAATTTTTTGTATTTAATTTTGTCAATTAATTTATTTAATACCTAAAATCTAAGTTCAAATTATATTTAAATTTAATATATGCTTCGTTTCCCACTCTTTCAATTCACAATTTATCAATTACTAATTACACTTTATCCTATTATCATATATTTATATCTTTTTTTTTGCTTCTATGCAAATTGTCATGATTCACATAATTTTTAAAATTAATTTGGCAAAATTTGAGATTATTAAATCACGAACAAATTACAATTTTTGTATTGTTTCAGCGGGATGGTAAGTTTATAATCGAGAGCGGCATATATGTACATATATGTATGAACACCGTCGCCGAATCGAGCGACAGCTCAAAAGCTCGTCATTTACTTTAATTTATTTATTTATTTATAATTTGCAATTGTATCGCGAAAAACTCACTATAAATTGGCATACTCAGCGTCATGACATTAACAAAAAAAAAAACAATATGATTTTTATGATATACGAGTGTTAACTTTGCGGGTACGAATAATTAGTAACTCAACATTGGTAAATAATCAATTTATGATACAATACAAAAAGGGGCCGTGGGTCGACCGATTTTACTTATAAAATTACGATAACTCTTCCGAACATAGGAGATAACAATTTTTCACTAATTGTAAGCAAGTACACCTAAAAAAAAAATGATAAACTATGGAAGCATGTCGATTTAGAAAAAGAGCAATAATAATAATTCATGATCAATAATACAATGATAAAACTATACAAAAATAATATAAATGTCTAACAGCTAAAAATAATGATATTAAAAAAGAGGACTCTTCCATAAGACAAAACTTAACTAACAGGATTGCTTTGTATGTTTCTCATTCATGTACATATTTATATTATATATCTATAACATTGAACGTTCTCAAAAAACTGCATCACCAATATGATATGAAAGAGGATAAAAACAAAATGCAACTGCACCGATCAAAACAAGTGATTATCTGGCAGGTAAAAATATGAGACAATAACCCTTCGTCCCGGAGTCACCTTGATATAGAGGAGAGCAGCATAGTGCAATGACCGAAAGTTTACGTGCCCCAACGATTAGTCGTACTACTCTAAACCCTGATAAAAACAACAAAACTATCACTAATAATTGGTAAAGACGATATGCATATTGCATAGACCGATTGCTTTGCAAGTAGATATATTGCCTGTGATATGTGTGTGGGGGGCTGCTGTTGAGGGGGCGGCCTTCGCCGCAAGCCCCGTACTATGCGGGACACTTGGGCTTCTTGCGATGGGTCTCGCAGTGCTTCAGCATGTGGTCCTTTCGGATGAAGCCCTTGCCGCAAGTGTAGCAGGAGAAGGGCTTCTCTCCAGAGTGCAGGCACATGTGCCGGCGTAGATCCGTCTTGTGGTTGAACTGCTTCGGACACTGGTCACACTTGAACGGTTTGTCCCCAGCGTGCTTTACATAGTGCTCTTCGTAGGCAACGTCGTTCACGAATCTCTTCCCGCATCGTCCGCACTTGTACGGTTTCACACCGCAATGGAACGACTTGTTGTGCTGCGTCAGATAGCACGCCTTGTTGAAGAGCTTGTCGCATTCGAAGCACTTGTGGATTCCAGCAGCGGCCGTCTTACCCGCTTGTTTGTTGCTGGACGTCAACGGGAGTGATGATACCGTCGAAGTGATAGACGGTGAGCCGTTGTTGTCGTACTCCGTCTGGACAATGGGACTGGGTGGCGAACGCACCTGCGATTCATAGTTCTCCTTATTTGATATGTCTTGTTCGTCGATGTTGATCTGTAGCAAGTCGGTGTTTATGTACTCGGACTTGATCGATTTCGACAAATCGATGTTGGTCATGTGAAGTTGGTCGTAGTTCAACTTTTCCTCCTTGACGATGTTGTAACTGTTGATGTTGTGTATTTCATACTCATCGTCGTCCTTGTCGCGCTGGTTCGCCAATTCGACATTGGTCAGCTCCTGATAGTCCTGGGAGAGGGAGTCTGAAGTGTGGGCACTGCTGCTTTCGTCCGGCGACATTTGCGTAGGTACTTGTTGAAGATATGTATAAGGTGAGTCTATTATCACATAACTTTGTATCTGCGGCATTTCGCTCGGGGTGGGGCCCCCCACGTTATGCATTGGTGAGAAGTTCGGCAATACGATACCGTAACGCTGAGACTGAAATTGCGCGAAGCTGGGTAGCGGTCCGGATGCCTCCAGTCCGTATTGCTGTTGCTCCGCATTCACCTCACCAATAGTACTGGTTATGTTGGAAGCCGTATCCATAACGTGGGGGGACATCGCGTTTGGGTGGTTCGGTCCCAAATTCTGCTGAAAATTCTGAGGCAAGTAAATGGAGGGAGGGGGATCCTGAGGCGTATGCCCCGGATGGTCCGTAACACCCGGGTTGTAGGGGTTGGCCGGCAGGTGGCTGAACGGCGGCAGATTGTGCGCCGTAAGAGGAGATATAGCATTGTTGATTGAAACCGATAGCAGGCCCCTCGAATGGTGATTTAAATGCACGGAGGGACCTGCCAACCCGTTTGGGGAATTCCCGACAGAGTTGCTCAATGTACTGGACTGGTCTGCAGTGGTGACACCTTGCGGATGGTGACCCGTGTCCAGCGGGTTCCCGAGCCCGGGAGGCTGGTTCCCCATCGTCAGCGGGTGCGTGCCGATCTGATGGGGGAGAGGGTGGTTCGCCAGGGGGTTGTTCGGCACATTGCCGGGATGGTGCATGTAAGACCCTTTAATGCTTTGTGACATACCAGAGTGCGGCGTCCTGTCAAAACTTTGCGCCGTGAACTGCGATGCTGCCTGCGCGTCCTCGGGACTGCGCACGTCGTCCGATGGAAGTGGACTCTGCGTGTTGGGATCCCCAGCGCTGGACGGCTGCCCGCGTCCCGAATGATTCGGGTCTCGGGCCGGATGATGGTGTGTGCTGATCGGCATCGTGGCCGGGTCGGGTTGTCCTGACGATCGCACCGCGTTCTTGTGCAGCGTCGTGTTGTAGTGTCGCTTCAGATGTCCCGAACTCGTGAACCATTTATTGCACGCGGTGCAGTTATAAGTCTTTGGCCGACGGGCCTCGTTTGATTTCCAATTAGCGCCGCGTCCGGAAATCGGCGGACCACTGTTACCGGAAGAATTCGACGTTTGCGAACTGGATATCTGCGAACCGGCCGGCGATTCGAACGGTCTGTACGACGAACTCTGCTGGTGCATGTCCTGTCGCGACGAAGACGGCCCAGGTTGGAGGATGTCCGGTCGGGTCGTCGACGGACCCGCTTGGTGCATATCCGGTCTAGACGAAGACGGTCCCGCTTGATAATCGCCGATCGACATCTGATGCGGCTGATACAACTTTTGATCCTGATGTACGAAATTTTTCTGCTCGAACATCTTCTGCTCGTGGTACATTTTCTGCTCGTGCGGATACAGCTTTTGATCGTGCGCAAACTGCTTCTGTTCCGGATACATTTTGTGATCTTGCGAATCGCCGTTCATGTGAGCGTGCCCGTACCTGTCCGGCCACGACAACATCGCCGAAACCGAATGGGGATTTGGCCCGTTGTGGTGGGGCTGCGGGGCGCCGTGTTCAAACAGGCCGTTCTCATCGCCGCCGGGATGCACCACCTTTTGCGAATCGAGATCTAAAATATCGGCGGACTCTTCCTGTTCCTCTTTCGGCTCGATGTCGGCCTCCGCTTGGAAGTTTCCGTAGTGCTTCGGCGGATACGGTTGCGGTTGTCTGTAGTGGTTCTGGGGGGTGGGCGGATGCGACGTCGAACAGTGTTCGTTCAACTGAGCCGCCGAATCGCACACGAAGCCACACTTGTCGCACTGTTTCGGCGATGGTGATGGTGTCGGCTGACTCGGGGGTTGGCCGTAGACGGGGCTGGAGGATGACACGTGCGACGAGCGCTCCGGAAGAGCGCCGTAGGGGTGGAATCGAGGCGCTCGGTGTCCGCCGTAGTCGGCGTAGTGGTTTTGCTCCCATGTTGCAGCCGGGGGTTGTTGGTCGCCGCCGAACGGTGCTCCGCCGTACGGTGGAAACTGCCCCGGTGAAAATCCGGTCTGCTCCGGCGTCTGGTACGGGGATGGTGCACTGTGGTAGCTCTGCGGCGTCGCCGGATGCCCGAACGGCGCCGACGTCTCCGGCGTGGACCGCTGCTGGAACTCCGGGCTCGGCTTCGTCATCATCGCGTCATTCGGAACGGAATCCGGAGCGGCCGGATTCGCCTCGCGCTTCACTTTCGTATTGTTGTTGTTTTCGACATCGTTCTGCGCGGTCTGCGCCTGTGTCGCCCACTTGCTCAGCAGGTTCTCCTTGTGATACTGGAAGTGGACCTCGAGGGATTTGCCCGACTCGAAGAACAGGCCGCAGTCCTTGCAGTGGTGTCTCGTCGACGGGAACGCTGATGTCACGGCGTTGTTAGCCATAGGGTGGCCGAGCGGTGGCCGTCGGGCCGGGCGCGTTTCGCCCGACGCGCTCCTCTTCCTCTTCCTCTTCCGCTTCCGCTTCCGCTTTTCGCGTCCACACCACACGCGCGCGCGGAAACGAACCAACGGAAAAAATCAAACTAAAACGGGCGACAACGAAAAAATTTAAAACATGTTTGTTGTTGTCGGCGAATCACATGGTTGATTGTTGTTTACAACGCGCGATGCGGGGAGGCTGTGCGGGGGCGGTGGGACACAGCATGTCTCAGGCGGCGGCGGGGATGCGGGGTGAGGCGAGAGCGGGGGGGGGGGGGGTATAACGTAGCCGAGGGGTGTATATATATTTTATATATATATATATATATTTATGTGCGATGGAGAGGGGGGTTCGCGAGTGTCCCGGCGGGCAACCGCGCGGCGCGCCGGCCAACTGTCGACTGCCGGACGCCGGGGCCAGATTTCCTCTGCCGGGGATGGGGTGCCTCGCGCACAGAGCAGGACAACACTGTCCCGCACCGTCCCGCTCTATCGCTCCCCTTCCCCACCGTCCCCTCTGCCCGCGCCCCCCCTCCCTCCCCGCCGGACACCAGATTTTTTTCAAATTGAAGCGGCGGCCGGCGTGTCCGGCGGTGGAAGGGGAGAGGGGGGAGGGTCGAGGGGTACTAGCCCCCCGCCCCCCCTTTCTCCCCTCTGCCTCGGTCCGTTTCTCTGCCCGCGCCCCGCAACCCGCGTTCATCTCGCAGGTTTTCCCGCGTGGTGTGCCGTGGAGAGGGGGGGGCCGGAAAAGTGTACCCGCTTCTTCCACCGGTCGAAAGTTTCGAACGTTGCACTTGGTGTACTTGCACTTTTCAAACAATTCGACGTGTGCGATTTTGCTGCCGCGTTTTGTACTTTTTTTTGGCAATCGTTACACGTGCGCGGAAGTTTGAATGCTTTCGTCATGGTCGAACAGCGTTGAAGAAATTTATCGACAAAGTGCGAGTGGAAATTCGATAATTTCATTGAAGGCGAACGAATAGTCGTTTGTTGTTGTTTTCGACGCGTAAGCCGACACTTCTCAAGCGTCGAAACCTTTCGCTATATCAAAATTATTTTATTCATTTATTTCAGTAGCTAAGGCTAATTATATAAAACAGAGGTGTTGTTTTAAGGCTGTCGGGAATCTATCAATTAGGTTTAAATTTTATGTAATTTCAAATTCTAAACTATTAACTTATTCTTACCCCTAGTATTATGAAAATGTATATTACATCCGCTTATTAAATACTTATTAAAATATATTGGTAATAAATTCTTAATACACGTCCTTCTGTCTAATTCGAGTATCATAACTGCAGACACGTTGTTTGCGGCGCTGCAAACAAATCTATCCAAGTTAATTTTAATTAGCATCTCCGGTCGATTTTTGTCCTGTTTATTAACTATTATACTTTTTAATAATATACATGAATTAATGATTTCAGTATACATTAACCGATTGCTTTTGTACACTTAATTTATCTTACAAAAAAAAAGTGAAGTGAAAAATGTTTCGTAGATGATTGATAAATGTTTATTATTATTATTGTGAATAGTATTACCTACTTAGACTGTAATATTATAGAACGATTATGCTAGCTATGAAATTCGACGGATCTGATCGTTTAATAACATACATACGTTTTTAAGAATAGCGATGCGTAACAGGAAAAAGAACGTTCAAAAGTTCATTGCATTGTAAGATTTTTCTCAGAACTTACTGCTTTAAAATCATAATTTATAACATTCTAAAAAAAATGATGATTGCTGCGCTTTGATATCAAACGTGCGAAACGTGATCAATTTCTGATCAAGTGTCGATTATTATCCTTTTAAACTTTTTATCCATACCCTACCTCAATATTTTCAATGAATCTTTTCACGGACGATTCACACACGTTGAGAATCTATGGCGAACGTCAAATTGCGAACTCGGCGTTCGGCGCAAAACCTGAAATAAACATCGACAAAACAACTACATAGTGTATGAGTAACACATCCCAGAATGACTAATATGTAAAACCACAATGAGAGGCAAATCACGAGAAAATAAGTAACAACGATAAATCGCACACCGAGCGAAAGTAACTCGAAGGCTTACAAAAAAAAAAAAACAAATACAAAACGAAAAAAAAATAAATATAGCCCACACACGCCAGATTATGAATATCGGATTGACCGAATAATCCTCAAACATTTACATAAAAAAAGGTCAGGTACGAGATGCGGGACCGACCTATTAAACGTACCTACATACGTATAAATACGCGCGAGGGTGTATTACACATTTGAAGGGTCAATATGTAATTGTGAAAGTAACACGTGTAAATGCGTGAAATAATTTACGACACGTTTTTTTACAATGCTTGGGTTTTTTCGCATTTTGTAAAACTCACAGTGCACTTTAAAACTCAAATTACCATTTTTATTTCCCTACCTAATGAATTTTCCAAGAAAGCTTTTATCGCACTTTGAATCGCGACGGATTATGAAGTGAAGAAATAGGACAGGTAAAATGGTCTTTCCGATTGCGAAAAACTGTCAATTTAGTGGTTTTTTTCACAAAGACGTCACACTTAAAATAAATTCGCGTTGGAAATAACGAAACAAAATCCCAAGCGGCCAACACTTCAACAAAATACATATATTCCAAGTAGTTTGAATTGAATACAATCGTACGTACGCGAGCAATTCGATGTACAGACATTTCACAGATTCTCGTTGATTCAACATTATCGGCGATCAGACTATTTACCGTCATTCTTAATTATGCAAAAAGAGATATAATACTTTTGCGATTTGTATAATACATTCCACGGTGATTGTATGATACATACATGTACAATTCTCATTTTTATGGTACGTTCATATTCAAATTTACAATCGTACAATAAGTGAGTTTCAGTAAAGTTAAATTGCGCCAATGGACTATTAAAGTAGTATATTCTGCTTCATATTATTCATAAGCTTCACATTGCATTAATTGAATCGATAAAATAAGTAATAGTTAACATTTTCGTATAGTGAACACTTTTCGTAAACGCTTAAGGCAATGAATGACGTTCAATCATTTGATATGTAGACTGCTCGGAATTTAGTAGTTTTATACTCATTATGTATTTTTTTTATGAAACAGACAGCATAAGTAGGGTTTCATCCAAACTACGTATAGCGAAAACACACAAAGCTTTCCAGTGAGCTTTTATTTTTATTTATAAAGACACCCCTCGACTTATAATGTAAAGGTAAACTATTATGTTACAGGCAATGTGTGAAATCCCCACATCGTATAAAATGCCTGGCCTAAACATTAGACACTAAGCGTTTTAGGCAAAATATGAATTTGCTGCCCGAATAATTTTTTATCTTAGTAATCTGACCAGCTGATCCCGAAGAATAATTAGAACCTGTTTCTCAAGCTTTATTTGTTCATGGGTTCAACATTTGCTATTCTAATTCAACTTCAACTTATATATTTTAAAATTTCGCCTGGCCATTTTGTGCTTTATGTACATATGTACATACATACATAAAATGGCTAAACGGTTTATGCAATGCGGGAGTTCAAACTTTGCTCCTAAAGTTTATATAAAAAGAACACTTCCATAACGCAGTTATTTGAATTTTGACAATAATAAAATTTTTGTAATTTGAAATGAAATTTCAATCAGTTTATAGAAAAATTTTGTTTTTGTTTTGCGATGACAGTACATACTTTATAAAACAATGGTGAAATAAAGAGGACTATTCTAGGACCTTTGGACAGTACTGTTGTCGCGTAGCTCCGTTAGCCGCCTGAATTCATGTTCAACTTTATTTTACTTACTTATAATATAACACATTATTATTAAATAACATTATTTTATTTTAACATTTAATACATACATACACTAAACTAATATAGTCACATATTTTGATATTATTATCACAGTGCACAATTAGATTCTTTGTCTACGAATTGACGAGAGATGTTAATAATTTCTTATTTCGAGACATATGTATGTATGTATTTAACAAAGTTTGTTATTTTCACAAAACACCAACACGATCACGAGTAAAATCAACCGAACACCAAAACGATTAAGCGTTGGATTAGGATTAACGCTCTTTTTCGGATTAAATGTTAAAAAAAATTAAATAGCCGCGAAAACCAATTTTTGACTCAAATAATAAATCGGAAAAGCCCCATGACGGTTTTTTCTTTTACACAAATACGCAATACATATATCTAAGGTGTCTAAATTTGAAACATGTATTCAGATGGATAACGGATATTTTTACGACCGCTTGGAGTCCAATGGTGAATTGTCACAAAATATTGGAGGTTCATATGTATATATAATTACACTTCTAAAATAAACGTTTTCTATATAAATTTTTGTATCTATCATAAATATTAAATATATTGTGTGTAATATTATATTAATATACTTTTCCTTTGTGGCACTTACGCGGTTGAATGTGCGCGCAACAAGTTTTGAACATCGCTGTGCGAAAAGTTCGCGTCTCCTTTAGCCGCAAGGTTAATTGTTTCTTTTGGATTCCGAGCCGTGCAATATTCATTCATTCATCGGTTCAACCTTGACAGTATTTTGAAAATAAACAAAACGCAACTAGCACCATAATTATTATTTCGTCGAAACTTGAAATGTAACATCGACATTGATCTCCTTTGGCCCGATGCGATCGGCTGATATTCGTTTAAATTATATGGCACACTTTTATTATTTTTAGACCATTAATTTTGATCTAGAAATGACCGTCAAAACCAAGTTCAAATCTAAAAATAGTCGAATGCTTGTTTGTACGTGATGATTTTTAAACAATGTGTTTTTATATACATTTATAAATGAAACCCCAAAAACTTAACCGAAAATTCTAAAAATGTACTTAAACTTTTAGTTTAAACGAAGTTAATTAATACGCTATATAAAGCAAATTAAGTTTTGATATAAAAATTCTAGACATAGAGAGTTTAATATATACTCAGACTCAAAATCTTCAGTGACAATTCTAGAATAAGTAATACTCAGTTAAACTGTACTTAATGTGTAAATGATGTAGGAACTAAATTTTAATAATTATATAAAGTTGATACTGTAACTCTGGATTTATACAGCTTGTAAGTATGTACATACATACATGAGTGAAATAGAAAGAGCATCGCTTCTTCATATATTTCTTTATTCTTGATTACATTTCATATACAGTGCTTTATAAATAAAATCAAAATAATCTTCAAGAAGAAGTGAGAGATATTAGGATAAGCGAAAAACACAAGAGGCTTTATTAATTTTGGTATTTATTAAAAACTATGTATATTTTGTAATGAGTGATTGATGCAAAATTTACAATGGATTATACATATTATAAAATGGTATGTATATTAAATAAAATGTTTAATTTTAATCAAATTTCATATTAAATAATATATGTACTGTATATTACATACATATGTATGTACATATATGTAGCACTGTAACGAAGCATGAACACGACGAATCAGTGCACTCATCAGTACAAGGTACATATCTCGTGAGAGATTATGTACATATGTATTTGTCATCGGAATAACGAATGCAAAGACAGATTTATGCACGGTTAACTTATAAGAAGATTTTTTTGGCGGCACACTTAAAAAAAAAAATAGGGATCGAACCGTTTATACATTTCATCATATAAAACGGCATTTTCTTTGATACTAGTCGAGTAAAAGCACAAAGTACGTCATGTTTGGATAAACAAGTCGACTTTTGACTCGCGGTGTTTATTAATCTACATATTTCAAAATATACGAACAAAATTTGGTACACTTGTGAAAATGCCGAACTATCCACACGAATTCGGTCAATGACAAAATAAGGCGTTCATCTAAGTTAATATTCAATATTTTAAAGAATGTACATATGTACATATTATGTACTCACTGAGTGGGCTATTATAGTGACTTCACCTACCCTTTCCCATAACATTTCTTACTTAATCTCAATTATTAACGTTCGCTCTAGACATCCTGACGATCTATGTAGCTACAACTACAATTCCAACAACCAACCATTTACACATGCATTCGTCGACTTGCCGTCAAAACGCCAATTTTTCAAATATGATATAATAATACAGCCTCTGAACGTAAATCAAATCTGCGAAGTCCTAAAAAGCTACTCGCCAAGAAAATACAGTGGACTGTATTTTTCGTCGAGGTGCCTCGCCGGCGTCGAAATTTAGGGTGATATTACACTGAGCAACCAAACGGAACACCAGATTTTTTTTGAACCTCGACGACCAGATAGATATACAGGTTCCAATGCTACGTATTAGACGATGCGATTCTCTGTTGCATAAAAATTTCTTGGAAGTCAATGGTACGATGAAAAACACCTTCACCAAAAACCCTTTTCTGACCTTTTTTTGCATCGTCGTACTCAATAAATTGTCAACCCAACGCAACGTCAACGCAATTGTTTCGAAAACAATGAAATTCAGAAAGAGATATGAGAGGTTGAATTTTATATATTTTCTACGTCTACATACTAAATACATAGAGTACCTAGTTTTTCGTATAGCTTCCTAGACCTATTTTTTTGTATGAAGATTATGAGATGAGCATGTAGCTTGGTGAGTGAAAAGTGGTGCAATGTAATAAGATGCTCGCCACCGTCAAAAAAATCTGGTGCTGGTGTGGTTTCTCAGTGTAATGTCGCTCTTATAGTTGACTGTTATCGCAAAGGCGAATGATGTGGCCTAAAGACCGATTTCTTGCAATCCTTGATTTTTTTTCAACTCTTGAGAATAAATGCTACGTATATTTTTTATTTTTTTTTTATAATTTCATTCTGTCCAAATCCTGGCATTGATGGTGACTTTAAAAGTGTTGCAATGTTATAAGATGCTGGCCACCGTCAAAAAAAATCGCGTGTTGGTGGAGTGGCCAAGTGTATTAATCAACCTAAGGGCTCCTGCACATCTTCCGCCGCGGAACGCCAGTACGTTGGTTTTCATGCAAACGAGTGATTGGCCGCCACACCGCTTAGTGTGGCGGCTATCGTTCATTTGTATGAAAACCAACGTACTGGCGTACACGACGGAAGATCCGCCCAGTGGCTCGTAAATAAATCGATTATGTTAAAGCGCGAGATAAAAATTTTCAAGCGTCATATATACATAGGTACATAGGCGGAGTGGCCAAGTGTAATATCGACCGACGGGGTGGCAGTTGACGCTGTTCGGTTCGTCGGTGTGTACGCGGCATAAGAATCGCACAACTGCGTGCACCCACCCACATATTTATTTATTTAATAATTACATGGAGAGGCGGCATAGCCGATAGGCCCATGGGGTTTGGTTTTAGTTAAAAATCAAAAAAAAAAAAAAACAGTATTATAAATGAAAAGAAAGAATGAGAGGACAGTATTGCCAAATTTGAACAAAATAAAAAAATAAAAATAAAATAAAAAAAAAAACAAAGAGAAAAAAAAAATAGTAACAAAAAATAAAAATAGAGATAAAAATAAAAATAGAGATAAAAAAATAAAAGAATAAGAAAAACAAACAAAAAAAAAAATAAAAACAAAAATAAAAATAAAGATAAAAACAAAAATAAAATGAATAATGGTCCATTTATTAAAGAATTACAAACAAAAATCCATTGTTTTTTAAGAATAAATCTAGCTGATTTTTATATAAATTAACATTTTTTGAAGTGACTATTGAATCTTGAACCACTCTATTTGAAAAGAATGAATCTCTAACAATCTTATTTGATTTTTCTTTTTGGAGTCTAAGAGTATGACCTCTTAGATGAGGGTTCTCATTGAACAACATATGTATATACATATATTTAATTTCGGCAAAAAAAACACCACCGAATCTATGACACTTGAAGTCCGGCACATTTCGACATTTTGTGGGGCAATGTGCCGGTGGACTCGCCCCGTTGAGTCTGCCTGTGTGTATCGTTGCCCTCCACCCGTGCGGTCACCTCGCATTTTCGCCAATTTACATACACATACGCATATATATATATATATATATGTATATGTGAGAGGAAATGCGTGTGTGAGTACATATATAGGTGGGTATTTATACCGGGGGGGGGGGGCTTCGAGAGAGGGAAATTTCGTATATTCCTCGAAGAGGAATAGAAAATACAAGTCAAGCCATGCGAGAAGTCCACTATACACTTCTCCCCCCCCCCCCCCCCCCCACCCCAACCTCTGTGGGGTCTCCCCGCGCGCGCGCTCGCCTTCCCCTCTCGCCCTTCGTACCCCCCCAACCCCTCTGGTGCTCCCACCCTTCCGCCAAAGTCCTCCCCCCCTTCCCCGCATGTCTCCCCTCGGCGCTGCGTGCTGCTTCCCTCATCCGCTTGGACCCCTGGACCACCCCTGGACGAGAGGGGGTGGTCCGGTCCGTGGCCGGAGGGGGGCCCCCCCCCACCCCCTCATCCACCCCCCCCCCCTCTCCCCCCCGAGCGTGCGTTCGATTCAAACGTACTTAGGGTGGACGGTCGAAATGGGTGGTGGGGGGTTTTAGGGGGTGGGTTGGTCGACTCGCCCGTTCGGAACTAGAAGATCGTGTTGCGTGGAGCGGACATGGGCCGAAGTGGGTCGTTCGGGGTTGTAGGGCGGTACGCGTTCCGCTTGGCCGAGGGCCCAGCACTTGAGACGTTAGGGCCCGGGCCACAATCGAATGGGGGGGGGGGGGGGGGTCCCCAACCCCCCCCCCCCCCCCCCAACGGGGCCCCCGTCGTCGCCACCCGTGCGTATGTAGCTCCGCAGGCCTAGTAATTTTAGACTTGGATGTAAACTAGATGCGAAGCCGACGTACAAAATAGTACAGTCGGCGCAGACGGTGTCGCGCCGGACGACACGTGTCAAAAATACACGCACGCAAAAAAAACTATCCGAGCGTGTGACTGCGTCTGAAGTGTTTACCTTTGGGCGATCAACGACGGGTGTTTGTGATTGGCGTGGGCAGTAATATTGACAACCGCGGTAAAACAGGTAAAAATATAATTCGATGGCTTAAGGCGCTCTCATCCACCAAGTACGTTGACATGCGTTACGTCGACGTACGATATCCACCCACCGATTACGGCGCGGCTTTCTCGCTCGTGCTGCAAAACTCGTACTGCAATTGGTGCGTGGACGTCGTACGTCGACGTAACGCGTGTCAACGTACTTGGTGGATGAGAGCCTTCCAGTGCGACGGTCCGCATCTTTCATAATCGTCATAATTCAACAAAGGCAACAATTCATCAGGCCGTCTTCCACTTGGTCTAACGTGCTTTCTTACACATCCTCTCGGGTACCATCCACTTCGACTTTTTCACTCGTTCTGCCATATCTGCCACTTTGGTCATACTTCTTACCCATGTATTCCTCTCGCGATCTCTTCTCGTTATACCGAGCATACATCTTTCCATGCTTCTTTATGTGCACTAGAATCAGCCCATCTTCCACTCGGTCTACCTTGCTATCCTCTCGAATACCATTCCAGTATTTCTCGTGTCCGTCTGCCATCCATTCTTGTCGCTTTCCACTTCAACTTTTCTGCTATATCTGCCACTTTGGTCATGTCACTTCTTACCCATACATGTAATTACCCTTACGATCTCTTCTTGTTATAATAACCAAGCATACATATTTCAATGCTTCTCTGTGTGCACTGGATCTGACGTAGCATCGAAGTTGCACATTGGGAGTTTTCACGATGAATAATGAATATATCGTTTATTTATTATAATTTTTCTATCATTATAAGTGTAACTACCATTTCACATTTAGAATGTTTTTTTAATGGAAAAAATCATGGTAGTGGTCCGCGGGATTCGATATTTTGAGTTTAGTGGTCCGAAAGGTTGACGACCGCTGGCTTAGTGCACAGATTTTGTATGTTTTGAGATAATCGAAGTTTAAGTTTGTAGATGCTGGGATAATTCAGGTGTTTCCTTTTAAAGTAATTTATGTATGTACATACATATATAGATCAGATTATTTAAAATATTCCAAAGTGCAATATGTATTCTAAAACTGGTATGAATTATTTCAAGTTTTCTGGAGGAGTGATTGGACATATAATATAATTGCATAAATGACAGTTTGAATCTAGAAATGTTACATTTCAGTATGAGAATAAAAGTTGCATAATATTTTTAAGTATTGAACACTCTGCGTGCCACTATAATTTCATTTTTATTCGAAAAATTGTAAAAAATTGACATCAGTAAAAAGGTTTCTTTTAAGAACTCTCCATCTATGAATGGTACATAAATAATTAATTAGCTAGGCCGCGCCATCAAAAAACCACCACTGCTCAACTAAAAATGCCAAAATTTTTTCTTGAATCAATTTAGATATTTTTATAATATGTACCTTCAGAGAATGCCGGACATTAAAATCGAAGGAAAATGCACCGCAGGCGAAATTTTGATTCGAATAACCGCTCAACCATTCCACGCTCCCGTCTCATTTAACGCATCGTAAGGTGCTAACCATTATTCCACTAATATTAGTGGGGCATTTGCAGTTAGAGCTGATCTACGTTGACTACATATATATATATGTACGTCAACAATAAAACTGTATTTGTTTTCGTTTGAAATTGTTATTGCTATTTTATTTCCCGTAACCAATAAATAATAAACAGGCGTTGATCTTCAACGAGCAATATACTAAAACGAAAGCGTTGAGCTATTCAGGCGGACAGACAAGGTTTTCATATAAATATATAAATAGTACGCCAAGATTTTCCAGGATTGATCGAGATTGTACTATCACCTAATGGTTAAATCCGTGTGCGCTTATTGGTGGAATACATTGAGAGTGTTGTATAGCCCATGTTACGGTGAGGCTACTGCAGTGTTTTACTGTATGGGTACATATATGTACACTTATACAGTCATACTTATCTAGTCCCCGCTGCTAAACAACACATTCAGTCTAAGAAAAGGCGTCGACAAAATGTAATTAGTCTTTAGATACAACACATGAGTAGTATCACTTCTTCGTGTAGAAATTCGCGAACCACTAATAATAGTGTAATCTTTTTTTATATATCGTAAATAGGCGTGGAAAACTTTCCAATGAGGAATCATCATACATTGAGAGTATGATCAATTTTATTGTTCCGAGAAACAATTCACTTACTCAATTCGTATCTGAGAAATAGGCAATATTGAATCACAGCTTGTCCTCAATATTCTTCGATGATTCTTAGATGCGCAGTTTTATAGGTACGTACATATGTATGTATGTATGTACATTTTTTCGCTAAGCATATTAAAATTCAAATATTATATAATTAAATGCAGGTTTCGTCCAATGGATATTTTACATAATATATTAAATTGAATTAATATAAAATAAAGTGCACTATCAAAATCAATTTTATTGTGTTGGCTGTACATAGTATACAAGGGCAAGCTCACCCTTGCAAGTTTACTCGACTCGCCGAAATATATTCGATAGATTTTAATTTTACATCAATTTCGAGTTTCGAATAGTCAACGTGAACTATTTTCATTACAATATTAAAATAACTGATGTAACTCATTGCAATGTATATTTTACTGATTTTAATATTTTAAATATTGCCCTAATGTACGATAGATTTTGTTTCTAGAATGTATGATATTGAATCGCACATTTAGATCACATCAAAAAGACATTGCATAGCTGTAAAAAATAACCAATTTCACATCCGATCATACTTTATTCGACTGAAAAAATTAAATTCGTTCGATTTAGCCGGGCCGTAAGGTGAAAATGTCAACTGCGATGTCCATTTTCAATATTGAAACTGTGTAGAAATAGTTTGAGTGCAAAATTGAACTTTATTGTGAACACGCCTTTAGGTTCACTTGTGAGAAGCAGGACACGCAGTGGGTAACAGCTCGCGGTTCACAATTTGGACAAGTCCTCTACTTTATTATACATAGTTATAACTAATATATTTTAATACCGACTATAATTTGGAGCTATATTATGCAAAAGGGATATGTACACGTTATGCACAATGCGTATTCGTACATATGTATGTACACGTAAAACATACATATTATGTAAGTACATACAACAATGCCAGCACTCATTCTATTCACTCCTGTACAATTCCCAAACACAGATCGACAAATTTATATATAATAAATGGTTTTGATTTTTCATTTTTGTCAAAGTCTAACTTTTGACACTTTTACTCTGAGACTATAGAATTAATGTCGTAAATCCGCCAAGTATGCAAGATGTAATGAATATAAATGGTGCTCAGATTTTAAAAGGATCTCTTTTAAGTAAATTACTATCCGACGTTGTTCGGGTGCATTTAAATTGCAAATACTTAAGCCGGCTCCAGACCATGCGTGGTGTGCGCTCGCCGAATTGAGCTTTTTTGTAAGTACAAATTTCGTCATCGCTTTTCGACCGACTGTCCACAAGATTCGAAATTAATCTGGTGTGGAATTGTTGTGGATTCGGCGAGCACACACGCATCGTCTGGAGCCGGCTTTATACTTTTTTTTCCAATTCCGCTGAATCTTTTAGTGAAAGTTTCGCGAAAATCGTCGACACAACCCATTCATCACTAACACCTGAGATCACCAATCAAGCTCGGACGCAACTCGAGCTTTCGACTCCATGCTGCATCATACCGCAATTGGCTGTAACTTGTGTTCATTTATTATGCTAATAGTTGACTTAACGCAATGTGTAACGATGTCGCGAGCGTGACTGAAGTCGCCTATCCGTTGCCGTGGTTTTCGTTCCGTTTCACACACTTTCCCCATGGGAGCGCGAGCGTGTGCATATAACTACACTCTAGCGAAGACTTGACTCATGCAGAAAAATAAGATTTAATCGGGACTTCTTTTGATTATTTGCTTAAGTCAAAATTTCAAGACATTCCAATAGGAATTCTCTCAAAAATGATTATCCTACAATTACAAAAATAAGCCGTTTTTACATTGTACATACATACTTGTGTGAATCAGCCTTTTCATCCTTAAAGACAAAATATCGGTCGAGACTTATTAATATTGATAGTGAGATGCGCGTGAGTTTATCTACCGTTCGCCCGCTCTATGATAAATTATGTAAACTTCATCAGGCTCAGGTCTCCCATTAATGACACATACTATATGTAAATATTTATGTTCAAGAACGTGGAAGGAAAACAATGTTGTAATATTTGTCTAAACTCGCAATTTTTATGAATAAATTTTGAGATACATATCTTCGTTGTTTGTTGGTTTGTTTATTTTAATTTTTTTAATTATAAGAAGCTTATGTAAGTGTGTCGCAATGGTGACATCATGTCTGCGTGTGCCGCTATTGGAAAAAAAAAGGTTGATAGAACTAGAGTACCGCCCGTCGATGATCGACGACTGTTCGTCATCGACACGCGAGTGGACTAATGCTGCGTACACACCGACGAACCGAACAGCGAACGAAGAAGGATCGCTATCGTGTGGACGCTATTGTGCGGAGCGGTCCATACAATAGTAACCCTTGGGGTGATATTACACTGAGCAACCAAACGGCACACCAGATTTTTTTTGAACCTCGACGACCAGATAGATATACAGGTTCCAATGCTACGTATTAGACGATGCGATTCTCAGTTGCATAAAAATTTCTTGGAAGTCCATGTTCGACGAAAATAACCTTCACCAAAAACCCTTTTCTGACCTTTTTTTGCATCGTCGTACTGAATTGTCAACGCAATTGTTTCGAAAACAATGAAATTCAGAAAGAAATATGAGAGGTTGAATTTTATATATTTTCTACGTCTACATAGAGTACCTAGTTTTCGTATAGCTTCCTAGACCTACTTTTTTTTTTATGAAGATTATGAGATGAGCAGGTAGCTTGGTGAGTGAAAAGTGGTGCAATGTAATAAGATGCTCGCAACCGTCAAAAAAAATCTGGTTTTTGGTGTGGTTGCTCAGTGTAATATCGCTCTTAGGTTTATATTACACTTGACCACTCCACCAACACCCGATTTTATTATGGCCATGGCCAGCATTTTATTAGTAATAAGATGCTGGATTACATTGAACCACTTTTAAAGTCACCAGCTACCTGCTCATCTTCATACAAAAAAATAGGGCTACGAAGCTATTCGAAAACTACTCTATGTAGTTTAGTGTAAAAAAAACTGCAAGACGATTTTCAGCTAATTATCATCGTTTTCGAAACCATTTTGGTTATAAAAAATGGGTCCGAAAACACATCTATCACACAGCACGCGTTCTCGAAACAATTGCATTCGAGTAGGACGACGCAAAAAAGGGTCCAAAGGGGATTTGGTGTCGATTTGTACTGCGAACCTTTAACTTCCAAGAAATTTTTAGACACCAGTGAATCGTACAGTGTAATACGTACCATCTTGGTAGTCGAAGAAAAAAAATTTGGTGTTCGCGGAGTGGCTAAGTGTAATATATCAGCCATCGTCGTTCGCTGTTCGGTAGGTCGCGGTCGGTGTGTACGCAGCATAACAGTAGCGGCAGCCACGCACCACAGGAGAACAATTCAATGCAAAACGATCTTCGACGAAGACGTGAGAGGCGTGTCGAGCGTTTCAAACGGCCGCAGACAGACATCCCTCAAATTGAATAATATTTATATTATAATCGCACGGCTCGACGATGGAGTCTCTCTGCGCAACGGAGTGACCGTACGAAGAACACAACATAGGGATAACTAGCCGCTCGCAGCATTCTCCACGTCTCCCTCTACACACACGTCTCTTTCTCCTGCCGTACTCGCCAGTGGCTTTGGGGGGGGCCATCGAGGGGACGCTGGGGGGACCGAAGGGGGAGGGGGGGGGAGGGGGAGGACTTGAAGGGGCAAGAGAGGAGCGCGGGGGGGACGGACAGAGGCGAGGGGCAGTTGGGGGTCCAGTGGGGACGCAGAGACCGCCGAGGGCCACTAGGGGGGGGGGAGGGGGAGGAAAAGGGGGGGGGCAGAGCCTGAGTCGGGGAGCCTGCGCCCCTCCTCACGGAAACTCCACCAGGCTACTCTCCACCCACCCCTTAAGCCTGCGGGCCTTCTCTCCCACCCCCTTCCTCCCCCCCCCCCTATACATCCCCCCCACCCCCCCCTTATGTGCGTAGGAAGATTCCGGTGTGCGCGTGAATATTCTATTTACCTATAACTCAGGCTCTATTCGTGATGTAGACGTCCATCGCGGATATCTGATGGAATCTGAAATTGCATGAAGCCGAGAGAGCTTAATTCTGATGGGGCCCAGCGCGCGCTCTAAGAAGGTGCGCCCCCCACTTTATGTATACCTAGTCTGTTCAGAACAATGAACTTTGAACGTGTGTGATATTATTCGGGGTGGTGTGTGTTGAGATGTGTCGTTGGATGTGTTTGTTTTTATTTTTATTTTTGGGCTTTTCCCGCCGTGACGTTTCGTTGCGATGCGTCTTCCGGAATGTGGGCCACAGTGGGTCGCGAAGAAATCGCATACGCAAAAATTGGGTCACACACCTTGAAAAAGTTTTTGAAGATCGGCGCACTGTTTGTTTTGAAAATGTGTATGGCGATAGAGTCGTTTAAAAATATACTCACTACATGTACATACATACATATATACATATGTACGTATGTGTATAAAATTGGAAAATGTATCATATTATATTTGTACGTAGTAAATTTTCATTCAATTCCTAGTGTTTTCTGAACGTGGTAATTCTGAAAATCGGTTTATTTACGGAATTGGGGGGGTTCATTTCCGAGTTATTCAAAAATAAATTATTTTTTGATTTTAATCCTATAATATTATTAATCTTTAAATTTTAGTACCATATTGGCAATTTAAATTTAAACAAAAAGTTTAATCCATTGTTATTTTTCATAAATGAAATTAAGCAGTCAACTGAAAAGTGGCCGTAGGCCACAAATATTTGTATGTACGTATTTTTCTTACGTGCGATGTGACTTAATTAATTTTTAAAATATAATTTAGTAAAATACTGTTAGCCATCTTTAGTAAATTTCCAAAATGTCTATTTCAAATTAAAGAAAATTGCCAATATTGCGGATTACCCCACTCGATTGTTTTTAATTTTTAGGGTTTAAAATGGTTGTGTCGGTTATTATAAATAACTTTTAAAATGTATACTAAATAACTAAATACCAAACGAATAAATAAATAATATATTAAACAGAATCGACTAATAAAATTCATGCAGAAAATCGATGCCGCATTCGTATAAATAAATAAATACCCGGCTATTTTAGTTTGCAGCCCTGACTTTATTGTGCAGTTCATTATATAAAAAAAGATTATGTCAGTATTATATGTACGTACATATGTAATTAAAACGTTAAATACAACCTTCATGAACCAAAAACAATTAACTAAAAGTCAACAGTATTGGAAAAACTTCGCTAATTATACCTATGTATACATGTACATAAAAAATCATATTTAGTTACCATAAATTTTAATTAAACATAAATTTGACAGTTAAAATTTTGAAATAATCATACATGTATAATACATATTAAAAAAGGGATAACTTATAGCAAAAAGATTTATTAATGAGAAATTTGTGTCTTCATATCATCTACTAAGCATTCAAGGCTATGTACGAAAAAAAGGTCAATCTTAGGAATCGACAGCATGGGAATCAGTAAGCAAGGAACGAAGGTAAGATAAAAAAGCCTTCGTTAACATTAAATATGAAAATCAAGCAAGGGTATAGGCATTCATTAAATTTATTTTATGTTTTTAAATTTTTCCCAACTAACAGCTACTCAAAAAAACTTCTTCTGACGATTATTTTTTATATTTAAATAAAAATCAAATTTACTGGACAATCGATTTTTTTAAATCCTTTAATCTGGCATCAAAGTTCTCCATAACGTTTTTAATTTAAACTACGTATTTTTCAAAACTTAAATTACATCTGGGATAAAATTTCAAATGGTCATTCATATTTGGAAAGTGACCAAAGTTTTGTTTTTGTAGATCTTTATTCAACATTGGAAATTGATTTTATTTTTAAATCTATTAATACTACTTAACTCATGGTCTGATTTCTTCGTTGCGGGTCTAAATTCAAAACGCTTATTACCAGTAAAATGAAATTAAAAATTACCACTATAATTAGAATTGTTTTTGCTCTATTACTATAAAGGGTACTTCTTTTGATACTATGTAGCTTCCAACATAGAAACAAAAGTCCTTAATCATCATCATCATTTTCAGCCGTTCACCATCCACTGCTGGATGAAGGCCTCTCCAATCCTCTTCCATTCCTGTCTGTCTTGAGCAATCTGCATCCACTTGACTCCACACATTCTTCTCAATTCAACAGCCCATCTTCCACTCGGTCTACCCTGCTTTCTTTCACATCCTCTCGGATACCATTCCAGTATTTCTCGCGTCCATCTACCATCCATTCTTCTCGCTATGTATCCACTCTAACTTTTTCACCCGTACTGCTATATCTGCCACTTTGGTCATACTTCTTACCCATGTATTCCTCTCAGGATCTCTTCTTGTTATACCAAGCATACATCTTTCCATGCTTCTCTGTGTGCACTGGATCTTTCGTAGCATTCTTGAATTTAGCGTCCAAGTTTCACATCCATACGTCATAACTGGCAGTACGCATTGGTCGTATGCCTTATTTTTTAAGCATAGCGGAATGTTGTTTTGTTTTTGAAGTCATTCACTTTTCATTTTAGAATCAAAATTGCTATCACCATTTACGTGCTTGTTATTAACAGAATTCAAAAATGTTTCCAAAATGACTCCAGCGCGTTGCGAGGATTAATTTAAAACGTAAATCGAGCATCTGTCGCGGTGGATAAATTCGGAATTACGCGTGCATTACTTTGTTATTACGAGTGTAAACACACACGTGCCTCTATCTACATACATGTACATACATACATAGTATGTAGTAATACGTAAGTGAAAATTTCAGAGTGTCGACGACCACGGTCCGCTTCACAAATTCTGATGATGCGGCTCTGCGAAACACGTGGGCAAAGCAAGGGATGAGAGGAAGGGTAGGAAGATGGTAGGACGAGGGCAGAGGAGGTCCTTCCTAGTGACATTTCTTGTGGTCATTAATCCTGGCCCGGGCCCTGTTTCTAGCATACCAAAAGTAATTGCGGGTCCCGTGCGAGCCTCGTGTGTGTACCCCTTGTTTACGACCATCGCAACTTCTAATGCAACGCGGTATAATTACGTATGCATAAATAAATTTTCAGTATTTTATTTTCAATATGGGGAAAGTACACGCCACACAATTGATGCGTGAATAAAAATTTGACTGCACGACTTAGTGCAACGAACTTTGTCCCTTTTAGCGTACGCGGCTAGCCAAAAACAAATACTGAAACTCGCACTGCATACTCTGTTGTTAAAGCAACAAGACTTTATCTATATTACATATATGGATAAAGAAAAACTATAAGGGTTAACTGCCACTGCCACACTAGTTTAATAATCAGACGGCGGAAAGATGGATGCTTTTGATAATTTGCGACCTTTGAACCCTAAACGCCTAAACGTTTCTTAGGATATTCCGTCACCGCCCCGAACTCACGTTCTACCATCTACAGTGCAGATTCTATGCACACTCTACCATTAAAATAATGAGGTTTTAGTGTCTCCAATTGGCGAGAAAATGCTTTTAATGCATTTTTTAATGCACTCTATTTTTTTTCTAATTATTCCAACACATAACGAAATATGGCAAATTCTGCGAAATGATGGCTGTCTGAGATATGAGGGTTTTTCGTTGAACATTAATTATATTGTATATGCTGATGAATTGAGAAGAATGTGTGGATGTGTCAAGTGGATGCAGATTGCTCAAGACAGACAGGAATGGAAGAGGATTGGAGAGGCCTTCATCCAGCAGTGGACGGTGAACGGCTGAAAATGATGATGATGATGATGATATATATTAAGCATAATATGTAATTTATTTATACATATACATGCGTACAACATGTATATGTATAAATAAATATAGGTATATAAGTTTAATAAATGAATAAATATCATTATCTCGAACAAAAATTCACCCGGCCAGTGGCAACACCCATATATACCTGCGGCAAAAGGTTCGAAATACCGAAATTCCGAGGTCTAGTAATAATAATGGTTAACAGTTAACTTTCATATGTATTAAAAGTTATTATATGCCTTACAATACAAAAAAAGATCAATAAAACAAGGGTGGGTAGTGATTGGCTGTCAAAAAAATAGATGATAGTGGGTAGTGAAATAGCCAATTGGCAATAACCATTATTCCACTAGTATTGATGTGGCACAGTATTCGATATGAATGAACTTGGTTTTCGACGGTGACATAAAAACGATAGACCTTTCGATAAGACCGGGTTTCGCGCTTGCAGTACTGTCGACTGCAGCATTGGCTCTAATTTCTTTGTGTCGATTTGACAGATGCGATGTCAACTGCCAAATCGAGCCTCCACTGTAGGATTTCAAACTAAGAATAAATTGACTCATCCACGAAAAAGACATTGTGTTAATTAAAACAAATCAATAGTTAAAAATATTCCGTTACGTTCAAAATAAATGAAGAATAACTTTGTCGCATATGCGACTTCATCGAAAATTCACACAAAAACAAATTTTCATAAAGACTGGTGTCAATGCGTGTATCCGATATATTATAATTATTAGCATATGAGTGGACTAACAATAGAGCTAGGAAAATATTATAAGCAAACACATATAGACCGACATATCACCGAAATAGGCACTTCGCTCTTATTGTACATTTTGACATTTTATCTTCGCTTTAATCAGTTTTAGATAAAGTATTGTGATCGTGCGAAAATTAAAATTCAAACATTGTAGGAAGTGAGTCAATATTTTATATTTATAGTCTTGGAAGTTAATAAATTAAAAAAATATTGTTTACCGACTGTAAATGACAGCTTACTCTTGTAGTAAATTCAGTCAAAGTGCATTATCGTGCTATTGACAGATTCATTAGTAATCTTGTTAGTAAGTATGTACCTAGTGCAGTGGTAGAGAACCGGTGGCCCCGGAGCCGCATGCGGCTCGTTGTATGAAAACCTGCGAAAATCGCTGTCATCCAACATGAAACACAAACCGTTTACACACAATTTACACAAAATCAAAATGAATCCTATTTCCATAACTTGATGGCTATAAAAAGCTTTAAGATCGTTTTTCAGATTAAACTTTATAATACTTTTTAATAATACACTGTCGAACGCTGAGAAATATCACGAAGATGACTTACTTTTTACAGCTTACAACATTTAATTTAATTTTGAACATACATACATATGTACATATAACTCGAAAATAATATGGTTGCGGCTCCCAAACTCACCAACTTTACGAAGTTTCCCTAGTTTGGCTCTTAGCTCGAAAAAGGTTCCCGACCGCTGACCTATTGAGTCACGTGCGTAATCACTAGCAGTGACACGTCACAGATCACCAGTAGTTACACAGCCAGCTTTTGAATAAATGGATCGATCATTTATGCAAAATCAAAAGGGCCCCTGTTTATACGAAACGATGACGAATCATTGACAAATGCGCCGTATATCGATCATAATGATTCATTATACGCATCCACCCCTGCGAAAGCTCCATTACAAAACGAGAAATGTACTTCAGACCAGTCATACAACATATCCAGTGCTGTGTTAAGGCATGGATATGTAGGCATAACATATCCAGTGCATGTGATAAGGCATACATATGTAGATAACTGGGCAGTTGCCCAGTTATCTACATATGTATATTGTTAATGAATATTGAAATATGTTTTGGCAGAGTGGATAAGTATAATTTATAACAATAACAGAAAAACGGTTGAAACTCTTGCACGCAAAAAAATATGCGAGCAAAAACAGCTTAGCCGTCGATGCAGTTGCAACTGTGAAGGCCCTCACAAACCCGAGCGGAATTGCTGCGTCAAGTCGACGTCCTCCTCGAGTGAATATGACTGGATGTTAAGAAGAATAAATAAAACGAAGGATGAAACTAGGATGGAGTCCTTTTGGAAGAATGAACGTTGTTTTTAAACCCAACATTCGGCTATGCTTAAAAAATAAGACATACGGACCAATGTGTACTGCCGATTATGACGTATGGATGTGAAACGTGTATGCTAAATTTAAGAATGCAACATAAGATCCAGTGCACACAGAGAAGCATGGAAAGATGTACTCTCGGTATAACGAGAAGAGATCGTAAGAGGAATACATGAGTAAGAAGCGTGACCAAGGTGGCAGATATATCGAAACGTGTGAATAAGTTTAATTGGACACAGCGAGAAGAGCGGACTGCAGATGGTATCCGAGAGGATGTGAAAGAAAGCAAGGTAGACCGAATGGACGATGGGCTGATGAATTGAGAAGAATGTGTGGAATCAAGTGCCTGAGGAATCAGGACCTGTGGAACTGAGGACCTGTGGAATCAGGGCCTACAATGTTGTTAGGACGGCCCCAGTGGCGAAACTTCAAATTTTGGCCCCCCCCGCAAAAAAAATATATGCTCCCCCCCTATATACAATTTAAAAAAAAAAAAAAAAAAAATCTGGATGGTGGATGGAGAAAAACACAGTAATTATATAAATTTATTTAAATTATATAAATTACATAAATTGAGAAAATTTAAAATCTTTCCTCCTACTCTTCATGTTCACAAAGTCTTGGATTACGTCCTTCGTTTCCATTTTATTCGCCACTTTTGCTTCTATTGTCAAAAATGAAAGATCATGTAAACGATTCTGTGACATCGAATTTCGCAAATAATTTTTTTATGATATTCAATTTTGAAAAAGACCGTTCAGATGTTGCAACTGTAATTGGAAGTGTCAGTAATAATGCGGTTATTTCTTCCGAAAAACTAGACGCCAGACTAGAATATTTAATAAAATTAAGAGTTCGGCGAATTCTCGTATTGAAGAAATTTAAAAATTTCCGTCTTATGCGTGGATTTTAACATAATAATTTGAAGGGGAAAATGCTCTAATATTTCTTTATTATATTTTTTTGCAATGCTTCTGCCGATTTAATCATTTCACAATATTCCAAATTTAATATTGTAACGTTAGGCGTTACTCGCAATTATCTGTTCTCAACACATATTTTACATAACAAGTTGTTACAGAAAAATGTACCTAGATAGAATACGCTTATTTTCATTTAAAAAAATATTATATTTGACTGAAAATGGATCCCCTCTGGGGACGGCCCCCCCCGCACTGCTGGGTCTGCCCCCACCTAGTTCCGCTACTGGACGGCCCTGGACATATCGAGAAAGTTTGGCCTGTTTGAGGAGAGGTGTAAAGGGGCGGGGGGGGGGGGGAGGGTGGACGACGACAGAGAAGCGGTTGCACGATAAAAGGATCACCCTGATCGTCGTCGAAGGGTTGCGCAATAGGTGGATCGTCTTCGAATCGACGGACGCGTGCACGAACGTCGCAAGTGACAAGAGTCCGACGGGACGTCACGGGGGGGGGGAGGGGAGTTGAGGAAAGGGGATGGTCACAAGGGAGGAAAACGAAGAGGGAAGGGGAGGGGGGGGGGGGCGCGCAAGCCTCCGATCGATTATCAATTTGTCCGCGCGGCCATTCAGATGTGCACGACGAGGGTGAGGACGTCGTGCTCGCCGACACCCCCTTCCCCTCTCTATCATCCCCTTCGTACCCCTCGCAACCTTTCCTTCACACCCTCTCCCCTTCCCCCCGCCAACCCCCTTACGACAATTTGCAGCGCGCGACGACAAATTCCGGTCGCGTACTCGGTTTATTAGCGCCGCACGACCCCTGCACTGCCCTCTTCCTAGTCCCTCCCTTAACTCCTCCCCCCCCCCCCCACCTACCTCCCCTTTTTCCCTGGTTTCCGTATCCGCGTGGAATTGCGCGCGCGTTCGCTTACGCGCGTGCCTCTCTGTCGCCGACCGACGACGTGCTAATTCACAGTGCCGTTCGCCAATTACCGTGTCGGCCAACTTTACAGGGGAGCGAACGGTCGAACTAATCCCTTTAACTCGACCCCTCTGCCCCCCCCCCCCCCCCCTCGCCCACTCTGAAAAAAAAGATAAAAATATGATGATTGTCATCGTGGCGATGTGTAGACAGCGGCGGAATGGTTAGTGATCTACCCATTGACCCCTAAAACTTTTTTACGACATTCCGTCACCCACCTGAATTCACGTTCACATTGTCTTTTTAGGCACCCCGACATTAGCGCGCGGGACTTTAGCGCGCTGTCGTTAGGGCGCAGGACTTTTGCGCGCCGACAGTAGCGCGCAAAATAAGATTAATTTGTATTGTTGACTGCTGCTCATTTAATGAAATTTACTTATCCAAGATTCCAACTTTTCTGTCAAAATTATGTGTCGCTGACGTCAAGCGTCAAATTATTCGCTCGGGTTAGTGAGGGCCATTATACTTAGGAGTCGAAGGTATCTATTGAAATTTTTTACCTATGAAAATATCATCATTTTCGACCGTTCACTATCCACTGTCGTACGAATGAAGGCCTCTTCAATAATCTTTCATTCCCGTCTGTCTTGAGCAATCTGCATCAATTCTTCTCAATTCATCAGCCCGTCGTTCGCTCGGTTTACCTTGCTTTCTTTCACATACTCACGGATATCATTACGGTTTTTCTCGCGTTCATCTGCCATTCATTTTTCTCCCACTTGTGTCCACTTCAACTTTTTCACACGTTCCGCTTGGTCACACTTTTCACCCATGTATTCCCCTTACGATATCTTCTCGCCATACCGAGCATACATGCACTGGATCTTACGTAACATTCTTGAATTCAGCATCCACGTTTCACACCCATACGTCACAATTGGCGGTACGCATTGGTCGCACGCCTTTTTACTTAATCCTATCGGATAAATTAGTATTGTGATCGTGCGAAAATTCGACCGCGAGATTTTAACTGCTTCGCATTAGGTCTGTGTGTTGTGCGGATGTGTGTAGAATCGCCATAACTCAAAAACCATCATACTGAAACTTCATATTTGTTTTAAGCACAGTTGTTTAAAAACTAATCTTATGAAAATATACAATCTACTCTATAAAATTCAATGTTTGTTTGTTTGTCCGCTATGCAAATCTACAGTTTTCAACTTGGAACCACCAAATTTGGTATAGCAATTCACGGTATTCTAACTTAGACCGTAGGTGGGTTTTGGAAGGGGTCGGAGTCCGAGGTCAAGGGGCCCCCATACAATTTTTTTAATCAATTTTTGTTTGTACTGGAGAATAAATGTCACCCGCACGAGCAACGTCGGGCAATTCAGCTAGTCTACTCTATAAAATTCAAAGTTTGTTTGTTTGTCCGCTATGCAAATCTACAGTTTTCAATTTAGAGCCACCAAATTTGCTATAGTAGTTTACGGTACTCTAACTTAGACCGTAGGTGGGTTTTGGAAGGGGTCGGAGTCCGCGGTCCCCATACAAATTTTTTAATCTGAAAAAAATTTTGTACTGGAAAATAAATGTTTTCATTTGTTTAAATTTTTGTTTGTACTGGAGAATAAATGTCACCCGCACGAGCAACGCCGGGCAATTCAGCCAGTAGGTGGGTTTTGGAAGGGGTCGGATCAGGGGTCGACGGGCCCCCATATACAACCCCCGGCCGAGCAACGCCGGGCAATTCAGCTAGTCTACTACATATGTATATATGTAAAATTCAATGTTTGTTTGTTTGTGTGTCATTCCGCTATGCAAATCTACAGTTTTCAACTTAGAACCGCCAAACTTGGTATACTGTCTCATGATACCCAAAGTCAGACCGTAGGTGGGTTTTGATAGGGGTCGGATCAGGGGGTCGACGGGCCCCGATATACAAAATTTTTAATCAATTTTTTTTTCTGAACTGGAGAATAAATGTTTTTCATTTGTTTCAATTTTTGTCACCCGCCCGAGCAACGCCGGGCAATTCAGCTAGTATACACTAAAAATGTACCGACTTTATGGTGATTTGGTGGTTTATGCTTTGTACAGCTGGCATAATCCAAATACATACATACATATGTGTGCGTACCGCATAGCTGACTTAATGGGTAACATTGCACATCACTGGAACATGACGTTCGATTATATGTATGTAACTACGACATATTAATTAGTGGTCAAACTATACCGCAATGCAATATCTTGTCCTGTCTCAAACGGCTTTGAACATTTCTCGAAATACATGGCTCAAAAGGCTGGGCAAGCGGGTAATTCAAACGTCGAACCAGCAGTTCAGCACAAAGCAACCGATCTTAGGCCCGTAACGCACGTGGCAGCCTGGCTGCGCGGCCATGGACGCGGCGGCCACAACGATGTTAGGAAATGTATGTGGCTGCCTGTTTGACAACGCACTGAGGCAGCCAGGAAACTCTGGCCGCGCGGCCACAGGTACCGGCTCCGATACGCAGCAGCCAAACAGGCAGCCACTGGCCGCCGCGGCCAACACGAGATGTATTTAACAAAGCAAATGTATATGGCTGCCTGTGCGATGCACGCACTAGCAGCCTGGCTGCTCGGCAGCCAGTCAATTCACGTTTGCCATTTCTGATTTTCAGCCGCTTCGGCTGAAAATCTGAATAAACAATTCCAATTCCATTATAAATTTTACACTAAATTCAACGAATAAGATAAAAATATAAAAAAAAAATCTCGCTAATATTGCGCGCTGGAAATAATGTATATAAAACTATTTTCAACGAATTATTTGCATCTACATATGTACATATGTACAGTACAAAAGGATCCGAGATCCGAGATTACGAACCAAATATTGCATTGAAAATAATATGTTGTATCGCTGTCCATTTGTGAGCATCTTTTGTTTGAGAACTTGCCGCTAAATTTCTGAGAAGCCAAATAAATAAAAGGGTTCTTTTAGAAGATGCACATGAGAATGTTCCCGAGAAGTTTTGTTGAAAATGTCAACTAGCTTGCACGTGCACACAGTAAATAATTTTGCCTTCGGAGAAATATAGATAGCTAACTATTATTTTAACTGATACACCTAGACTGACCAACTGGGGAAGACCGGCTTGAAGTGTGCACCGTGGGAAATTTTTCGTAAAAGAGCTGTCACTTGAATTTTTTTTGTTGTTGGTTCGATAAAGTGCTCCGAATATCATTTAGCTTTGACTGTTCGTCAGCCAGTCGAGTCACGTTAGCCCCGCGGAAAGAACAAATTTTTGTTTTCGGATGTTCAAATTTTTGCTCGGATGTTTTCGAAGATCTTTATAGTAAGTATGAAATAAGCCTTTTGATTGACGTTCCTGAAGCAGAGGATGAATCCAGTACTTATTTTTTGCTTTACGTTTCTTTTCATTTAGAAAATACAAAATAACTGCGTCTTCGACATCCATCTTTCGCGAATGAATCACTGACACTGGCGTTCTGGCTGCCGCTCTGGCTGCTTGAACTGGGTGCACGTTTTTCTGGCCGCCGCGGCCATGGCCGCGCAGCCAGGCTGCCACGTGCGTTACGGGCCTTATAGTAATATAGTCCAACCCAACCTATACCGACTAATCAACGCAGATGGAGGAACGAAGGGGTGGGGTGGGGTGAGCTTTGAATCACATCGTTCGAAATCGAATCCAAATGCAAACAAGCGATAGTTTTTCGAGCTGGATCGGGAATCAATTTTGCGTGTGTGCTCACGTGTCGGCCCAATCAGGCCAACGGGATTATGTCGCGTTTATTATTCATACGACGGTGGCGTCTTTTCCGGTCGCCTAATTGAATTGGCAACACACCTGGTCGGCTGCCCTACCTGCCGTGTGTCCGACTTGCGGTGATCCAATCAATCGAGTTTGACCCGCACTCAGATAGGGCTAACTAGCGGTCTCCCTAGCTATCGGCCCTAATCAACGCGCGCTCTTAACCCTTTGAGCGCCATCCTAATGTTGGTAGATAGGAAGAGGGTGGGGGGGGGGAAGGGAGGGACGAAATGGAACGTCTTTACCCACGACGTAACGTCGAACAGGTCGACTGGGTGTTGATTTGTAAAAAAAAAATGAACGTTCAATTTATCACGCAATTATTAAAAAAAATGGCTAGAAAAGTTGGTGTTTTGTGTATGTAAGTTAAGAAATATTTTAAGTAGAAAAAGTAAGGTTTTAGTCTATAATACAATTGTCTTACATGGGTAAGAAGTATGACCAAAGTGGCAGATATAGCAGTAAGGGTGAAAAAGTTGAAGTGGTTTCGAAGACTTTTTTCTTCGAAGGAGGGAGCTACTAACAATTATTGCTCTGATAGGATGGAGTGCTTTTGGAAGAATAAACATAGTTTTTAAATAAAACATTCCGCTATGCTTAAAAAGAAAGGCGTACGACCGATGCGTACTGCCAGTTGTGACGTATGGATGTGAAACTACGAAAGATCCAGTGCACACAGAGAAGCATGGAAATATGTATCCTTGGCATAATAAGAAATACATGGGTAAGAAGTATGACCAAAGTGGCAGATATAGCAGTGCGGGTGAAAAAGTTCAAGTGGCAATGGGCTGGACACATAGCGAGAAGAATGGATGGCAGATGGACGCGAGAAGTACTGAAATGGTATCCGAGAGGATGTGAAAGAAAGCAAGGTAGACCGAGTGGAAGATGGGCTGATGAATTGAGAAGAATGTGTGGTCAACTGGATCCAGATTGCTCAAGACAGACAGGAATATGGAAGAGGATTGGAGTGAACGGACGCAAATGATGATTTGTTGCTACTCGCGTTTTTGTCTCTTTTGAGCACACGTGGTTAGAAGAAGAAACGAATAGCTCCATACTCTCTTGTTCCGGAAAACAGACTACAGTTGTGAAATAACTAGCGTTTAGTTTCACTATGTAACATTGTATTAGAAATAATACTGATAGTCACTGTGGATGCAGATTGCCCAAGACAGACAAGAATGGAAGAGGATTGGAGAGCCCTTCATCCAGCAGTGGATGGTGAACGGCTGAAAAGGATGATGACAATAATTGTCTCGCCACATCTGGTTTATTGTGCCACTGTACTTAATATGTTCAGTGGCCAAGATTTAGATAAAATTCAAAGGTTGCAAAATAGAGCTATGAGAGGTATTTTGAATGTTGGTAGGCTAAAAAGCGTTAGAAGTATGTTAGATGAATTGGGATGGGTGAGTATTAGAAATTGTTTAAAGTTAAGCACATTGTCTTTTGTTTATAAGTTAGATCATAAGTTATTGCCAAATTATTTTAAGAGTTATATCATTAGAAATAGTTGTAGGTAGAGTAAGGAAAACAACGACAGCTGGTGGCGTTGTGTGGTGTGAGGAGACAGCTCTGTGAGAGATAGTAGTTATGTATAAGTATAGTGTATAATGTGTAATAGATTTATGTAGTTGTTTTAAATATGTAATAGATGTAAGTTAAATTAGTTAATTAACTAATATTTATATAAAATAAATAAAATAACCCATACCATTCGTATTAAAGGGCCTCGCAAATCGGAGCGGATTATGGGAACGTGCTGCACATTGTGTTACAACCGCACACCACGTGTATTTGTATCCGCTCGCGAATAATAATACCTTAATAACACTGAGCAACAAAAAATCACGTTTTTTAAAACCCAGAGCGGAGATTGGTCAATCTTTACTAAGTTTAACCCACTGAATTCGAATTTGATAATTATTTTTGTTGGTATGCTTTCGTTTATGAGATATTCGCGATTTAAAAAATCACAATCAATGACCGATCTCCGCTCTGGGTGTTTTTTTTTTTGTTGCTCCGGTTTGTGAAACCTTCAAATCTACATTTATAGAAAGCGTCGAGCGTGAACGTGTTCATATCTCGTGTGAATTGTATTCAGTTGGCTTTCAATCTATCGTCGCGTTCTTTGTTCGATGTCGTATCGACTGAAAAGATTGAATCGTTTGTTTTGGACTATTTTGAGAATATTACTATCTAGACACTGCTTGTTGACAGTGACATCGGGCCTATTTTGTCATTCAAAATGTGGCAAAAATGTAGTTGAAAAATGCAAGCGTTTCGCGGTTTTCTTGCAGTGAGTACATGTGTGAGAGAGTGAGTGTTTGCAAGCTTTCCGCGACTATCCGGGTGACTAATAACTAATTTGAATTACTATACATAGTAATTCAAATTAGTTAAGTAAACGGGTCAATTTATTATTTCATTGGTATGTTTTTATTAAATTTCAGTAAAAGGCATTGTTTTATTTGAAAAAAAATAGCACACATGCATCTATCGCTAAAGGCCCTATGAAATTTTGGCTTTGTTGCGTTGTTACGATGATGAAAAAGCGATACAAATCAAGTTTTGTTTTGTTTGCATAAATTCAACGCATCGTACGCGAAAAAAGCCAGTTTTTGAACTGTGTCACTTTTCATGTTTAACTACATAGTATGTAGTGTGTATTTACATATTTACCGATGGTTAAACTACGCCGGCGAATGCAAACCAAACTGCTCATCGGCGTCTGACAAAATAAATACACACTCGTGTTTAAAATGTACCCGCGAGATTTACAGCACGTGCATTGTATGCGTGCTTGCGCAGCACCACAGAGGACTATTATTAAAATATAAATGTATGATATATGTACGGTGACCATACGTCCTTTATTTAAGAGGACAGTCCTTTATTTCAACGCTCTGTCCTTTAGATTTATTTATTTTCTAAAATTGCCCTCTTGTCCTTTATTTTGTGAACCTGACTATCGCCGTTTCACCGTAGTTCAATATGTAAATCACAACTCAGTGTTTTCGGAATCAGGTAGAAAATGCATTTTTAACAAAACATTGGAAGAGGAATTTCCTTTCATTAAAAGGGGAATAACGGATAGTGACGTCTAATTTAATAAATGTTCGGCTAATTTTAATATTGCGAATAGTGGCAGATCAGCAATTAAACAGCATATACAGACATCAAAATACAAAGAAGCTGAAGTCAGGGTAACAACAAGTAAATCGTTAAACTCGTTCATTGTTAGCAAAATTTTTGATGACAAAGAAAAAGCGTTAGCACCAAAGGAGGCATCTTGGTGTTATCATTCTGTACCACATAATCATTCATTTCGGTCAAACGACTGCAATTCAAAATTAGTCAAGACATGTTTAGAAGAAAAGTATTCTTGTGCCAGAACAAAAGCAGAAGCGATCATTTGTAATGTTTTCGGTCCATATTCTGCTGCCTCAATTAAACCTCAAGTAAAACAAATCATATTACTATTTATTCGGACTGTTCAAATCGTGGAAATATTAAATTGTGCCCGATTTTGGTCAGGTATTTTTTTACCCAATCACGGCGTCAAAGTAAAAGTTTTAGATTTAAAAAATCTACTTGGAGAAACTTCTGATATATTAGCTTGCATCAAGAAATCGCTAAACAGATATGAAATTACTAATAAATTACTTGCTATGTGTGCTGACAATACCAGCTGCAACTTTGGTGGTTCCCAGAGAAAAGGAAAAAAATAATGTTTTATTTAAAATGCAAGAATCGTGTAGCCATAAACTGCTAGGTGTTAATTGTGCTCCCCACATATCCAATAACTTCATAAGCACTGGTGTTGATTGTCTTCCGGTAGATATTGAAGTGATATTAGTAAAAATTTATTCACATTTTTACATTTATACAATTACAGTGGAAAAATTGAAAGAATTATGTAAAGATGTAGATGTTTAATATGAAAAACTACTGGGTTACAGCAAAACACGATGGCTAACTCTTCTACCAGCTTTAGAGAGAATTTTAAAACTATTTAAGCCACTAAAATCGTACTTTTTCAAATTGGAACAATGTCCCACGATTTTGAAAAACTTTTTTAATGATGTGTTAGCTGAGGAATTGTTATTTTTTATTCATAGCCAACAAGCCATCAACAATATATACTGAAAATTGAATCACAGGAAATCTCAATGTGTGAAGCTTCCATGTATTTAAAAGAATTTAAGCTAAAGTTAATTGAAAGAAAAAATTAAACCTATAAATATTAAGAAAGTAATTTTAGATTTAGAAAAAGCCAAAAATATTAATGCCAACATATTTAAAGATGCCATTCATAAATTTTATCAAACCTGTATTGATTATTTAAATAAAACTGGGCAAATGTTTCGTGGAAATGGAAGTATTTGAATGGATCCTATTACGAGAAATCCCTCTGTGGGCGAAGATCGAGGAAAGCTATTTGTTTATTTCCAGTCACTGGGCCTTAAATATACTTGACGGCGAATTATTCTATGAAGTTTCGTGTATTAAAAGTTATGTCACCAATGAAAAGATCGAAGAATGGCGACAAAATGATTAGCCCTGCCCACAAAGACGGGTTGAAATTTTTAAATATTTTACAGATTAACACGTTCCTTTCAAAATCATTTTAAAAATCGTTGAATTTTCCTTATGTCTCCCCGAATCTAATGCCCCTATTGAACGAATATTTTCATTAGTGAACAATATGTGAACCAGTGCAAAAACCCAATTATAAATAGACACATTGGAAGCATGCATTTATACTAAATGCAACTTTGTATAAAATTTTATGAATTTTTAAAACACAATTAAAAGAGTTATTAAAAAAAGTTCATTCTTGTGAAAAATATCAAAACTAATGTCATTTTAATATCAATAATGTGTAATAAATATGATTGATTAAAATCGTATATACTTGTATGCTAATATTTTATAATAAATGTTATAAAGCTCTTTAGTTTTAGTGAAACAAATAAGGCAACCAGCTTTTTTTAAATTATGAAGCAATTCTTTATATGTATGTCCTTTATTTTCTCCAAAAAAATATGGTCACCGTAGATATGTATGTATATGCCACCCTTCGATTCTGACAGTAATTTCAATCGGCGAAACAATGTAGGTATTCATTTACGCAACCAAAACCGCTAAAGCCCACCCTCGATGAAAATAATTTTTGTCGTCACTGTGCGTGGGGATACGCGGAATATTTCCGGTTCGAGGATATCGACCTCGTTCAGCCGGAATAAGTTATTCGCGAGGATCCAAGGGGTTGGAGACGTGGATATCGTCTATTTGGCATGAGGATCACATCCTTATCTTGCAGCAGGGCCGCGCTGATTTCGCCCCTCATATATCTGCTCTTTATCAAATAACGCATGCACGGCTTATCGCTAGTTGAACCCACCCCCCTTATTTCTCATCCCCTTTCTCCTTCCAGGTCCCGGGAACTCCCCGGACTTCCCCCCTATCGGCCCAGAAGCCTATCGGTCCTATTTTGCGAGCCTAGATTCGCCTATCTTCGCCGAAAGGGTCCATCTTCACAAAGGGCCTGACCGTCTCGTGGGCTTTGTTCGCGATGCCGTACAACGCGCGAACAAAGTTTAGCTCAAAAAAAAAATGTAAAAAATAAATGTGCTCGCATGTACTGAATCGAGCATTTCTTAGATTAAATTTTTCCTTTTTAGCTTTATGTATACGTATATACCATACATACATAGTACATATGTATTTGTGTATGCGAGCTGTGTAGGTCTTCTACGTATGTATGTACGTATCGTCGAATCTGCATACTAAGTGAATGCATAGTTTGTTGTTCGCATTGTAATTTAATTTTAAAGTTCCGCAATACTGTAAATGTATCTCTGTTGTTAATTGTGTAATTGCATTAAACATTAGTGCAAAAGCACGGCAAATAGTCGGATACTGAAATTTACAGCATTTTCAACAAAGCGTCGTTTGTTTGACTACTGCCAAGAAAGATTAAGCTGTTCAAAGGTAGCCACTTAGCAAAAACTTGTTTTATCTACAGCGAAAGCCATAAAGCGAGAGTTTCGGAAAATTATTTGTATACCCTTTACACATGCAAAACAATAAAGAAACAGGAAAATGCATTATTTTAGTCCAGAGATTTATACAATAATTTATTATATACATATACATATACTATTTTTTTCATACCCTTTAGTCATTTAGTGGAGAGAAACACAATTTGGCAATTTCGAAACCTTATCGGAGGTCGCTGAATCGTTAAATTATACAAAAAAATACAAATTATACTCCTATCCCATTCGTCTTCCTTTATAATTTATGCTTAACCAGCTAGCAGCTTTCCTTACAATTTTAATTACGGTTGAACTTGAGGAGTGCCCACGGATCGGATCATAACCCAGTGCAAAAACTACTATTTCTATGACGGACAGTAAAACTAAAGGGCATTGATAATTCGCATTTATCGCTTCGGTACTCACGGTCGAGATGAATGGGATTGTTCACAATGCGCAGAAAATCCATTCATTGCAAACGAAAGCTCACATAATATTATTCGTTTATTTATTTTATTTGGCTTGATAAAAAAATGCGGGACATTTACGACGCATTGTTGCTGCCAGACGAAAAGGACCGATTGCGCATTTGCGAATGTTTGAAATCTGCACGAGGGTGTGACGTTGGGAATTATTGCAAACTTGAGAAATTTTACAGTGCGCTCATACTTACATGTAATCGATTTTTGAGACAGGTAGGTACAAGCTATTTCGCAAGTCGCAAACTAAACGTTCGACCGTGAAAATAGCTTTGCATGGTAGGGTATAGTTACTGTACTACTTAAAGAAAAGTTGCGAGTGAGCTTAAAAGCTGTTTTGGTAAGATTAAGTTGAGTTATGTTATGATATTTTCTGTCGGAAGTATGCGTGCACAAGTCCAACGATCGATTAACGTTCGGTTGGCTATTTTTATCGTAAGCACCACATATTTTAAAAGTGGTTAAATTTGGATTCGAGCTACATAGATTACATTCCAATTTTGTTTTCTTACAAATAAAAATGGACACCAGCAAACTTATGTTTAATTCCATCTTCCGTTTTAGTAATCCCTGGTAAAGGTATTTGATTTGCGTGTAAGCGAAAGCGATTCAGATTACTGAGTACTCAATTAAAGCATATTGATTAAAAGTCACACGCGTATTTGAAGAGTGATACATTCATATGTATGTATGTACATACAATCTTTAATCGAGTCACACTTTTCGTTACAAACATCTGTCGTTTTCTTAATCCCTAGTAGGTATTTTGTTCATATGTGGATGAAAACATATGATCACTAAGTACTAGGTTCTCATACGAGTTAAAGGATGTTGATTTCAATTTGCATATACATCACATATGTATGTGTAGTATGTATACATTTGAAAAAATAAATAACATGTTCATATATGGAAACCTGTCAAATACATCTTCCGTTTTCTTAATTCTTAATACATAACCGTTTAACAAACACAATAATGACAATAATTTCAGCACTCAATCGAGTGAAAGTATATTAGGAAATAATAATATGTCCACAGCCTTCAACTTGGATAAAGTTTTGATTTAATCCACCTTCTGTTTCCTCAATCCCTAGTAGATTTCCAAATAAGTACTTAGTACTAAGTATTGAAAATTTCATATATATGTATATGTACATATGTATGCGCCATAATGAACAATACATCCAAACTTTTCGTAAAATACGTCTTTCATTTTCTTAATTCTTAATACACAATTATTTGACTCTCGTGTAGGCGAACGTGAATATGACAATAATTTCAAGCTTGTATATGTACATGTAAGTAAACTATAATACGTTCATATTCTTTCAATCCGGGAAAACATTTTGTTAAATCCATCTTCCGTTTCCTCAATCCCTAGTAAATATTTTATTCGCGCGTGGGCGAATGCGAATACTATTTACTGAGTAGGTACTTTCGTATTTCGTAATTGTATTAGAAACAATTAATAATATTTTATTATTTTTCAAATAATTATTTTCGTCAAATTTGAAAAAAAAAAAACTTGTCGTTAAATCCATCTTCCGTTTTTTTAATCCCTAATGTAAATGTAACATTTTATTTCAAATTACTTAATACACAATTAAAGCGTATGATTAAAAGTCTTGATCGTGTTTATTTTATTCATATATCTAACCTTCAATCGAGTAAAACTTATTCGTTAAAGACATCTTTCGTTTTCTTAATCTCTGGTAGTTGTTTGAACGCGAGTATGACAACAATTTCAGCACGCAATCGAGTGCAAATAATTAAAAGCATGTACGTAAACAACGATTAGCTCACACACACACTCTTCAACGAGTAAAACTATGCTACAATTTTATCTTTCGTTTGCTGAATCCCTGGTATATGTTTGACGCCGAGTGACAATAATTATAATCAAGTGTCGAGTGTCAGTAAACAATGATACGCTCATATTCCAGCGAAACTCAAAGCGTTAATCAATAATTGAATAAATTTTTCTGTACAATCAAAAGCATTAAACTTTTGCATTGGCTCAGTGTATGTATTTTCGAGAGTCACACGTGTTGACACCGATTTAGCTGAGACCAGAAGACAAAATTCTATTTTAGTGTCTGGGATCACAACAATTGGAAAGGGTTACATAACATAACAAGATCCCCCCCCCCAATCCCCGCCCAATTAGTTAGTTCCAACTTCTTACCCCCACTATACCAAATACCAGGAGTAAGATACGCGCATACACGGACGCCAATTAGGTGTATATCAGCGGTCGCCAACCCGTAGGCCGCAAGAGAATTTTGGTGGTCCGCAGAGTAATTTGAATATATGTAAAATATAGATGATTGTTTCTTTAACTAAGAAATTCGATAGAAAAATAAAATACATACAAAAATAGAAATACATCTTCTTTTCATAAATAAGTTATTGATGAATCAAGCGATGAAATGACACAAGATAAGCTAAATTAAATTCATTTTTCAAAAGTGTAACGAATCCATTAATATTGCCCAATACATACTCTCTACCAACAACACGGGCTACGAGTTGAGTACCGCTGCTCTAAACTGACATACTCCTAAGACTTCGCACTGACATGTAACGTAACACGTAACAAATCTCTCCTGCTAGATCTGCGCTCCTAGTATTCGACAAAATTCAAGTGACGTCAAGAATTTTGCATTTTGATGGATCTATCGTAAGAGGAATACATGAGTAAGAAAGTATGACTAAATTAGAACGCGTGAAAAAGTTGAAGCGGACACATAGCGAGAAGAATAAATGGCAGATGGACGCGAGAAATACTGGAATGGTATCCGAGAGGATGTGAAAGAAAGCAAGGTAGACCGAGTGGACGATGGGCAGATGAATTGAGAGGAATGTGTGGAGTCAAGTGGATGCAACATATATAGGAATAGAACAGCGGATGGTGAACGGCTGAAAATGATGATGAATGCAATTTTTTTACTTCATTTTAATCGGTGTCTTGATTTTGAATAATATTTTTTGCCATTTTCAAATATATCAGGGTCGTGGGTCACTTGGCTTTTAAAAAAAGGAGTCACCACTCGAAAAAGGTTGGGAGCCTGTGAAATACACAGTTTATTAACAACCATCCAAAAGATCCGGACTCTTATTGGTGGATGGTGAAATTAAACAAACCCATTGTTGTCTCTCTCACTCGCATGGCATTGAAATTAACTTAGAACGTCTCTCGCACTCAGCAGCGGAACTTCAAAATTTGCCCCCCCCCCCCTGGCAAAAAAAAATATGGGCCCCCCTATATACAATTTAAAAAAAAATCTGGATGGTGGATGGAGAAAAATACTAATCATGGCATAATTATATAAATTTATTTAAATTATATAAATTACATAAATTGAGAAAATTCTTAAAATGTAAAATCTTTCCTCCTACTTAAAGTCTTGGATTATGTTCTTCGTTTCCATTTTATTCTCCACTTTTGCTTCTATTGTCAATAATGAAAGATCATGTAAACGATTCTCAGACATCGAATTTCGCAAATAATTTTTTATGATATCTATTCAATTTTGAAAAAGACCGTTCAGATGTTGCAACTGTAATTGGAAGTGTCAGTTGAAGTAATAATGCGGTTATTACTTCTGAAAAACTAGACGCTAGACTAGAATATTTAATAATTAAGAGTTTGGCGAATTCTCATATTGAAGAAATTTTGGAAATTTCCGTCTTAAGCGGGGATTTTGTCATAAGGGGAAAATGTTCTAATATATCTTTATTATTTTATTTTTGCAATGCTTCTGCCGATTTAATTATTTCACAATATTCCATATTTAATATTATAATGTTAGACGTTACTCGCAATTATTTGTTCTCAACACATGTTTTAACAAGTTGTGACAGAAAAATGTACCTACATATGTAGATAGAATACGCTTATTTTCATAAAAAAAATTTATATATGACTGAAAATGGGCCCCCCCCTTGGGACGGCCCCCCCGCACTGCGGGGTCTGCTCCCACCTAGTTCCGCTACTGCTCGCACTAATACACTTTAACCATGTTACCCCAAAGTAAACATGAGCTCTTAGTCCAATTTTTCATCAAATCGACCCCGGTTTTCTTGAAATTGGATTTTCTGATACTCACGAACGAAATGTTTTCGACTGTCGTTATCGCTTTTGGCAAACTTTGGATATTGATAATCTCAGATCAGTCATCCTTTGTCAGAATTTTTCGATTTATCTGACTTAGACTAAGTTGTAGCAATGGTCAAGTGATAATAAATAATTAATTGACAATTATTGCTTCTTCCTTATTTAATCTCCAGAAGGCAACACGAAACCACCGAAGCGTATCAATCCCTTATTATTTCACGATGAGACAACGCTTTATATCAAATGCACCACTTAAAAAAAGCTAATTACCTTTTAATAATAAGTACATAGTATCAATATTGCAAGTCGTTCTGTTGTGCGCCAATCTGATTTAAAATGCACGTGTGTGACACGTGCAGATTAAAAATGTATACGGTTATTACGTTCAGGTGATTTATGATTTATGTATATAACACACTGCGATGAATGATGTGCAACTTGTGAAGCGTGAACGAATCAGGGGTGACCTTTATCATTTGCAGAATTGTATGCACTTAATACGCTAATGTGTGCGTGTTTCTTTTTATTTTATAATCATCAAATCTAATCGTGCAGATTATATGGAATCATAATGGTCAGACTAGGCTTGACGATTATCGCAGAGATTTCGTGAATCGCAAGATTTTCTGTTCGATTTTGGTTGTCTCAGAGATGATTTTATCCCCTACTTTATATCCATGGAAAAATTATTTATACTTTGGGCAATTGTTGAATATGGCTGGATGTAAAGAAGAAGAAATAAGACGAATAATGAAATTAGGATGGCGCGCTTTTGGAAGAATGAACTGAGTTGAAATTAGTTTTTAAATCCAAGATTATGCTATGCTTAAAAATAAGGCATACGACCAATGACGTATGGATGTGAAACGTGGATGCTGAATTCAAGAATGTTATGTAAGATCCAATGCACACAGGGAAGCATGTAAAGATGTACATATGCTTGGTATAAAAATAATAGATCGTAAAAGGAATTCATAGGTAAGAGGCATGACCAAAGTGGCAGATATACCGGAACGTGTGAAAAAGCTGAAATGGCAGTGGGCTGGACGCAGCGAGACGAATAAATGGCAGATGGAAGCAAGCTATAATACTCATGGTATCCGAGAGGATGTGGAAGAATACTAGGAAGACCATAGATATAGAATAACTATGAGGAAGACGGAATACTAAAGTGGACAATGCAATTAAGAATGTGTGGAGTCAAGTGGGTGCAGAATGCTCAAGACTGGAGAGGCCTTCAATTCAGCAGTGAATTTTGGTTGAACCACTGACACAACTAAGTTATATTGTAAAATTCTAGCAGTACCTAATATTCAGTAATAACTATGTGCATAGATATTATCAATGACGATAGTAGTTAGGGCTTTCAGCGTGGCGGCAATCGAACCGTGAACAATTCGCTTAAATACATATTTCGTTAAATTATCGAATTTCTAAACATTTTACGTTTTAATTGTAAAAACTTTTATCCATCCATATAATGTTCATAATACTTCTTATTTACTAAAAACGTATCCTAATGGATCCTGGTCAAGTGGCCATTATCCATTTTACAATAAATGTGTGTTAGTAATAATAAGGAAAATAATCTTACCTTATCGTTAGTGTTTGTTTTTACAGTAGGAAAGTTTAAGCTAAAACACAATTTTATTTTTTAATGCAATACATGATATACATATGTAAATATAAATATTAAATTCTTATTTCTAGTGACTTACTGTAATCGGAGGTTTAAAACAGATTATGTTTCGATTGTTTATACCTGAAAGGTAATGGCACATTATCGTAATCACCGAGACTTTTTACTAATTTTTTAGCGTGGTTTTGGTAGTTTTTTGATGAAACTTCCTGGTTAATTTGCTAGTAATATCAGTTACAAACGGGATGTTGTTTCGCCAGTGAAGCCTTTTGAGGTTACTATACATATGTACATACATGGAGGTGTTATATATGATTTTGATTTAAAATTAAAAATCGGCATTGTAATACTTACCAAAAGTTTCGTTGTATCATCCGTATTCTCGTAAAAATACTGAAAAAAAATCTGTGAATATGTCTTCAGTCCTCTACCTGATGGCGAAAAATGAAAATTTGCCTATTAATTTCGAAATCTGTACACATAATACATAATTTTACATAACATGCTCATAAAATTACCTTAACTTTATTCAATATTAAACGTACTTTTTGTAAAAATTCAATTTATTACGTATTCCTTGAATTATTCAAATAAGTGTGAATTTGTGAGCGCGGTGGAGCATACGAGTATTAAATATAAATATATACGAGTAAAGTAAGTATGTATAGTACAAATAAATATTAATTTTCCAATTAAAGTTGCTATTTATAGAGATTGGAAATTTTCATACAAGTAAAAGATAAGATAAAAGTGCTGGTAGAGTACAGAAAAACTTTTTAATTAAACAGATTTTTTGGACAGAAATTGTATGATGTAGAATTGTAGAGGCAACGTTTTATAACTATTTCAAAACGAATATGCCAAAAAAAAAAGTTTTATACATCGACGCTCCACCCTATTGTTCAGGTGCAGCGTTTACGTTTAATGACACAGAGCAACAAAAAATCACGTTTTTTGAAACCCAGAGCGGAGATTGGTCAATCTTTACTAAGTTTGACTCATTGATTCGAATCCGATAATGATTTTTGTTGATATGCTCTCGTTTATGAGATATTCGCGATTTAAAACAAATGTGACCGATAAGCGCGAGTTATGGGCTGACCAGACCTATCACGTCATCGCCACGTGTTCCTAGTTATAAGTAAACTAACTGTAGTAATATAAGACAAGCACACCTAACATAAATGTATTACACATCCATTGATCGGAATTTTACATCCATTGATGAAACATATCGCACATCCGTTGATAATTATTACGCATATTTATTGATTGCAACGTGTCCACACGTTTAACGATTACAAAACAGCTAACCTATATATGTACATATTAAGAACCACAAATAACCTTATTGTATTCCTCACCATTTATTAAAATGAGACCAGTGCCAGTATCAAATAAATATGTATCACACACGTGTCAGTTACCACGTGGCACTCAGATAACCAGAGCATATAAATTCCCACACTGTTTAAGCTTAAGTTAGTTCGTAATCAACTCTTGTATTGAATACTTGAATAAATCATTTTTTATTCACCAACCTCTCGTCTACAACTTAATTCGCGCTGCCGGTAACATATCATAACGTAGTTTAAAATTATTTTCCGCTCGAATTAATTGGTACGTCAAGATAAAATAAAAAAATATTGAGATAGAAAACCAATCCTTATAAACGTGGTAAAATAAAAAAAACTCCAAATAACACGGGGAAAAAAAATATAAAAAAAAATATATTTTTGACTTTAAAAATTCGCTATATAATTAATTATAAGTATTTTAAAGTAATACAATCAATAGAAAAAATATCTGACTATTGATTTCAATACTCACTTTGAGCACAGCGATACTATATTTTGAGTTATAGACCGTAAAAGCCAAAAAAATGGATATTTTTTACATTTTTTAAATCGCGAATATCTCATAAACGAGAGCATATCAACAAAAATTATTATCTGATTCAAATTCAGTGGGTCAAACTCAGTAAAGATTGACCAATCTCCGTTCTGGGTATTTTTTTTTTTTGTTGCTCAGCACTGTGATTGATAAGTCAACATATGAAAGTCAGTGCTCGAATTGAGCGGGAGCGGCAAGGAGCGGGCGTTCCCTTTCGTGAAATCTGTAAATTTAGCGCTCCCTTTCGTAAAAAACCAAAATTTCCGTGGTCTTTCAATAATTATTGCCGAAAAAATGTTAGACGGTGAATTTTTTTTTACATTTATGACTCCTAAATCACAATCTTTGACTGGAAGTTAAATTCTTTAATTTCAATTCCGACAAAGCCATTTAAAATATTATTATGTTTTGAAAAGGCTGGGTGCACGCGTTACTTGAAGATAACATTTAGAATTCTATTCAATTCCGAGGGTTTTTAGATTCTATGTCGGCTTTGCGCAAAAAGTTTAATGACTTTATAGCCGGCAATCGGCATTTCGAACTGCAACGTGCCTTTTCGAGCCATCGGTCATTTTAATGATTTACGATATCTTTCTTTGAATTGTCGTGTTGTACCGCGACCATTATACTAAAGGAACCAAAATTTCAAAATAGTTCAGTTGAATTTAGCGAACGTATTTGCAATTTCAATCTATCATCGAGAATCGCTTATTATTATTATTTTTTTTTTATTTTATTACAAACACTTTTCTAGCAACATTTTTTAAGTTGTGTGAATTATAATTACTGCACGTTCATATTTTAACCACTGAAAGAGTTTTCAGAAAAGTATATAGGATAGTAAAAAATCAAAAAACCATTTTCAGATCTACCTGTTGAAGTTGACTTACAGACATTAAACGGTATTAATCTCGGTAAGATTTTGCATTTCGATAAATATATACATATGTATATAGGTATCCACATACATACATATACATAATTAAAAAAAAAGGTCGTTTTATATTTTTTGAAAATTATCGAGCGCTCCCATTCGTGAAAATTTCCACTTCGAGCACTGATGAAAGTACTCGTTAAAGTCGCGGCGGTACAAGGCTTGCACGCACGTCATTATATATATATACATATATTTTAAATGTCGTTCTACGACGATGAAGTGGCGCTAAACCATCCGAAGAGTTTAGACTTTTAGAGCAAGTCATCGAAAATCACAAAATGAAAAAAGTTGCGAGACACGAAATCGTCGGCGATAATCACGCGGTGTAATCGACCGACGACCGTGCGAATGTTGAATGATATATTGTTGCGGATCTTTGTCTCCGTACGAAATGTGTCATTATGGTCATTATGGCAGTGGAACAATCGATCGACCCATGTCTGGTGGTGTCAACGAGGATTGGTCCGCGGGCTGCGACCCCCCACGTTGACGATCGCTGTGATTAGGTGGATTTTTTGGGTGGGTGTCGGCAGGCCTGACCCGCCCGAACATGGTCCCTGTTGGCCCTCTTCAGTGGCCCAACAACTTCATACACTCTTTGAGAGATTGAGAAGAGCGCGTGCGCGAACACGTGCGTGATTGTGTGCGTGCGCGCGCACACACGTGCAACGGGTACCGGTCTCGGCTTTTTTCCGACGGGCAGGGGTCGCGAACCGCGGAAAAGCTCGCCAATTAACGCGCGAAAGCTCGCCGAGATGCTGTCGACGAAACGGCGATTGAATACCTCGGAAACTGCAGGGTGTCACATCGAGCGACCGATGTCTAATGCTGCGTACACACCGACGCACCGAACGGCGAACGACGAAGGGCGAAGGCGAATTGTTGTTATTGTGTGGACCGCTCCACACAATACCGTCCGATGATTTATGAACATCGACACGCTTGTTGAACACGACACGCAGCCATGGCTGCGCAGCCACAACGATGTTAGAAAATGTATGTGGCTGCCTAGTGCGTTATTAGGCCCGTAACGCACTTGGCTGCCTGGCTGCGCAGCCATGGCAGTTCAAGCAGCCAAAGGGGCAGCCAGAACGATGAGAACACACTCACAAATGGTCAGCGATAACATTGTAGATACAACATATTTTCAATGCAATATCAGGTTCGTAATCTCGGATCTCGGATCCTTTTGTACTGTATGTACATACATATGTAGATGCAAATAATTCGTTGAAAATAGTTTTATATATATTATTTCCAGCGCGCAACATTAGCGATATTTTTATCTTATTCGTTGAATTTAGTATAAAATTTATAATGGAATTGGAATTGTTCAGCCGCTTCGGCTGAAAATCTGAAATGGCAAACGTGAATTGACTGGCTGCCGAGCAACCTAACTGCTAGTGCGTGCATTGCACAGGCAGCCACATACATTTGCTTTGTTACATACATCTCGTGTTGGCTGCCTGTCTGGCTGCTGCGTATCGGAGCCCGTACCTGTGGCTGCGTAGCCAGAGTTTCCTGGCTGCCTTAGTGCGTCATCAAACAGGCAGCCACCTACATTTTCTAACATCGTTGTGGCTGCCGCGGCCATGGCTGCACAGCCAGGCTGCCAAGTGCGTTACGGGCCTTAAACGGGTCGATTTGGCAGTTACTTCACGTCTGTCAATGTATACAAAATAACGTGAAAACTATAGATATGAAATTTTGACTTGATCGCCGGAGCAGTTTCGGAAGTATTTTGTGGTAACAGAATTTTAGAATTTTCTACACGAAAAAAACCCTACTTCCGGTTGTCTGATGTCGACCGAATTCCATATGGCTCTTACACCTTACGTTGAAATAATAGATATGAAATTTCAGCTTGATAGACTTGATAGTTTCGGAGAAAACACACATACAGGCACACACACACATAAGTCCAGAGACACAGACATACAGATATTTTCCAGAAATCATTAAAACGTGATCCGGGGATGATACCTGATACAAATCAGTCAAAATGTCGAGCTCGAATTTTCGCACGATCACAATACTTATCTGATTAGGATAAAGCAAAAAAAGTAGATCACTTTCCAAGAGAAGTAGCACTTTCGAAAGCCTTCATCATCATCATTCACTCGGTCATCTGGTAATGAAACAATTGGTATCGAATGTAAACTTGTTCTTAGCTTCCTCGGGTAATTTTCGTAGAGCGGATCTCACATTGCTGCAAACGAATCCATTTTCCCTCGAAATTCTAATTGATTTAATAATTTCCACATAACAACGTCAACATCTAATGATAAGCATGAATCAGTTTCCAATTCATGAGTAGGGGAGGACGTGAATAGTTGGTGATAGAAATATATTTGTCAGTGGCTTTCTCTCAAATTCCGGGACATTTTAGGCCCCATCCAGGATTCTGGAGAGGGACTTTGTTTCCGGGGTTTTCCTGACCAAACCTGGTGATAGGATAGAAGGTTTTTGGGTTATAGCGATTCTACATACATCCGCCTAACACACACACAACCATACATTATTATGTAGATTAAGAAATATACTCTCTAGAAATACAACGATATTAGTTTATAATGCATTTGTTGGTCCTAATTTTATATATTGTGGTTCATTTTTAAAATTTATTAGTAAATAGGTTAATTAAAGATTACAAAATAGAGGTATGCGAAGTATTCTAAATGTAATTAGATCTAGTCTAATAAATATGTTGAATGAATTAAATATTAAATTGAATGTAAGTGAAACGTTAAAAGTGTATGTATGTATATGTTAGTTAAAAATTTTACATAGTTACCAAAATATTTCGATACTTCGGTATAATATATATAGTCATAATACTAGGGGTAAGAATAAGTTAATAGTTAAGAATTTACTTTTTTGTTTGTTTAATAGCTTTTTAAGCTATTTCAATTAATTAAATAAGTAAATGAAATACAGACATTTTCCAAAAATCATGAAAACGTGTTCAGGGCTGATACCTGATATGAATGAGTCAAATTTTCGCACGATCACAATACTTTATCCGATATGGATAAAGTAAAAATTGAATTGAACATCTAATGTGAATTGTAAGTTTGCAATTGTATATTTTGGAATAGGTCCTTTTATTACCGAGCCACAGATATGTACATACATATGTATGTATTTTCAGTCACAATTACATTCAGCTTGAAAGTATGTGCATATGCTTAGATTTTATTACGCATATATTTACCAATTAACAAATGCTGGTAATGAGTGATAATAAATTATACGATTCAAATCAATTGAGATAAAAGTTGGCGATCCTCTGGACAGTTGCAAGCAGAAGTTACATAGCACGGTACGTGCCAAAAGTGTATACAAAGAAAACAATACATAATAACTCCCTTGTAAAGTCAAAACAATTCAAAATAAATAGTCAATATTGAAATAATTCAAAGTAATTGGTCCAGGATCATTTTGTATGACGCGAACAAACTTCACGATGCGATAACATTAACAATTTTAAAATAATTAGTCTTAAAAACGACTGACTAATTCCTTTTTTTGTGATTTGGGCCGCTTCTGAGTAATATTTTCTATTTAGAATATCGATACGATCTAATAAATTTTTGACAAAATACGCCTGAGACGTTATCAATTATTCGTCTTCGTCTGATGGTGGCGTACTTCAAATTCAGCCTTGCTTTTTCACTATTTTGACAAACATTGTCGCAGTGAAGTAGCTAGGGAAAGATACTCGCTAGTCCTAGTGATTTCCCATTTGCCTCCTGGAGGGAAGAAGGACCTGACAGAAAGAATTTTTTTTTTGGGTGGTGCCAATTTTTTTTATACCGTCTCAAAACTAAGTTGGATAAATTAGCTAATTCTGATAGGAGACGACCGATCTGGATTTAATGTAATATCAAGATCTTACCAATGACGATATAATTAAAGTCGAGACGATCATTTGATATTCGGGGATTGAACACCAGACCTTCGCTCAAGAGACTACGATCTAACCACTGCACTGAGCTGGTTAGAACCTGACTCATACATATATAGGGTGGAACGTCGACGTATGGAACTTTTTCTTTTTTGGATGTTTTGAAATAGTTATGAAAAGTTGCCTCTACATCATACCTCTTGTGTCCAAAAAAATCTGCTTAGTTAAAAAAGTTTTTTTGGTTTCTTTCCAGCACTTAATACTTTTACTTGTAAGAAAATTTTCCAATTTATTGTTTCCAATCTCTATAGATAGCAATTTTAATCGGAAAATTAGTATTTATTTTTACTATACATATTTACTTTACTCATATATACTTATATTTATACTCGTATGCTCCACCGCGCTCACAAATTCACACTTATTTGAATAATTCAAGGAATATGTAAATAAATTGAATGTTTACAAAAAATACTTATTATTAAAAAGTTAGGGTAATTTTATGAGCATGTTATCTAAAATTTTGTATTCTGTGTTTAGATTTCAAAATTAATAGGCAAATTTTCATTTTTCGCCTTCAGGCAGACGCCTGAAGACATATTCACAGATTTTTTTCAGTATTTTTACAGTACATTACAATGCCGATTTTTAATCTTTGCAATGTCGCTCCACCCTATTGTACGTATATAATCTATGTACTATATAAAATTCAATGTTTGTTTGTTTGTTTGTGATTCCGCTATGCAAATCTACAGTTTTCAACTTAGAACCGCCAAACTTGGTATACTATCTCATGATACCCCAAGTCCGGCGGTAGGTGGGTTTTAGAAGGGGTCCGGATCAGGGAGTCAGGGGGGCCTCATACAATTTTTTTAATCTGAAAATAATTTTGTACTGGAGAATAAATGTTTTCATTTGTTTCAATTTTTGTTTGTACTGGAGAATAAATGTCACCCGCCCGAGCAACGCCGGGCAATGCAGCTAGTTTTTCTATAAAATAATAAATAAAGTATTAAGACGTTCAACGCTTTTGGGCCCCACCGTTTTGGCGCGTAATACATAAGTACGCTTACGAATAAAAGAAACAGTGAGGCTGTGTAGGACATAATAAGCGATAACTCACAAGCGCTTCCCAAACTTTCCGGACGACACCCACCATCACCAAATCCACCCACCCACCCCATACCATACCATGAAAATCCCACAACCCCACCTCACATCATAAAATCACGGTTCTCGTCCATTTATCATCCGACATTCGCAACGTACGATTCGCACGCAACAATTAAACCTCGCGAACTTTGACCCCCCTCCCGCCCCAACCCCACCCCAACCTCAATGAAATGACCGTTTGGCGAAACCTTTTTTTTATTATATATTTTTTTGGTTTCACCACTAATCGGATAATTCGCGATGAATGGGCGAACGCGTATGTGTAATAACCGTCGGATTTCGCTATACGCGCGTTGCATCTAATTGCATCTTTGAATTGTAAACTTGTGTTTTTTAACAGCCCTATATTTGCATGCGGTCACTATGCACACGTGCAACGTATAAATTTGAAAGAAGAAATTAGTTTTTGTCGTCGAAGCTACTGTTTCGTGTTGCTACGTACATACATACATATGTCGTTCAAAAGACACAATTGGTGTAGTTTATTGCCTTTTTTCATTAAGTAATTTGACCGCTTCTTGTGGTGACAAATTATCTATGTAATTGCGTCTTTGATTTGTAAACTTGTGTTTTTAACAGCCATGTATTTGCACGCGGTCATTATGCACACGTGCAACGTATAAATTTGAAAGAAGAAATTAGTAGTTGTCGTCAAAGCTTCCGTCTTGTGTTGCTACGTAGTTCAAAATACACAAGTGGTGCAATTTATTGCCTTTTTTCATTAAGTAATTTGACCGCTTCTTATGGTGACAAATTATCTAGTTGCATCTTTGATTTGTAAACTTATGTTTTTAACAGCCCTGTTTTTGCATGCGGTCACAATGCACACGTGCAACGTATAAATTTGAAAGAAAAGATGAGTTTTTGTCATCTAAAAGATTCAGTCTCGTATTGCTACGTAGTTCAAAAGACACGAGTGGTGTAGTTTATTGCCTTTTTTCATGAAGTGATTTGACCGCTTCTTATGGTGACAAATTATGGCAACAAATATGCATAGTAGTTGATTTTCGACATCGGTCCTTGAAATTCTTTTCCCATGAAAGGGTTTCGGGAATTTTTTTTTCTTTTCAAGTGGAAAAAATTGACGTTTAGTAATATTTAAGGCCCTCAAAAAACCTGAGCGGTATCGCTGCGTCAAGTTGACGTCCTCTATCGTCGTTGATTCCCACTAATGCGAATTACATCGGTGCGAATGGGACGACGATAGGGGCGTCGGTTTGACGCTGCGATACCGCTCAGGTTTGTGAGGGCCTTAAAGGTACCAGATCCGACTCGTACATATATTTAACGGCGGTGTTTACACACGAGGCTCGAGGCTCGACCGCTAGCCTTAAAGGCGCTCACACACCGTAGCGGTATCGCTGCGTCAAACTGACGCCCTTTATCGTCGTTGATTCAGGTTCAGGTTGACCGTTCAGGTTTGTGAGGGCCTTTAATTGTAAATAAAGCTAATATTCTGTATTTAACACGATAGTCAACACTTTATTAACGTAGTTTGGTAGAGCACTGGTCTTTTCGCTATCAATGTTAATAACAAAACATTTAGGCGCTGCTAATGTTAATGTTATGAGCTTACATCTCTGGATAAAAAAATTATTGGTCTTTTGGTCCACTTTCCTAAATAATTATCTAATCGAATGGTCCACAATCGAAACACACCAACATCATAAATTTTACAGGAAGCGCTAGACTGCTAGGTGACGAGTCAAGTTTATCAGCACCCTTGCAACTTTGAAATTTATCACCTCGTGATTTTTTTCTTGTTAAGTGATACGTATATTCAGATGTCTGGTGTATTCTTTGTTCAATAAGCTGCCGATTCGCTTGAAGAAAATGAAGCCATAGGGCAATAAATTAGACCGCGTGTCTTTTCAACTGGTAATATGAGACCGAAGACTAATCGGCTCTTTTGAATTTATAATTTGCAAATTGAAAAGATCACGAGATGCTAATTTTGGGTTGTGGGGAAGAGAAACAACTTTTTGAATTTACAAAAATCACCGATTTAAGATTTATGCGCGTTTGAAAATCCATTTTCCGATTGATGTGCGCCTTTGTTCATGACGCTTAAATTGTAATTTTATAACCTTTTTTATGCTATTAGGTATCGCATGCGCGTTTGGTGAAACCAATCGAATACGTACGCCTCGGAAGTGCATTTTGAACAATAGATTGGTCCAGAGTTTCGATTATGAGCTTTGAGAGCATCCTGCGTTTGTGGGGTAGGCACGATCACGGACCCCCGCGGCCAAACAAAAAATTACGGCCAATTTGAGATCGATTCGACCAGTTTTGGACAAAAACTCGTTTGGTACAACGATCCGACCAGAAGAAAGGCAGGTGCATACGACCAAAAAAAATGTACGATCGTCGGACCAAACAATAATAATATAAAAAAAAAATGTCGGAAAAAAATGCTATGCGCAACAAACGCACAAATGCGTTTCTGGATGCTCGAAAACCTACCTCTTCGTTGAACATCGATTTGGTATTGAAAATTTCATTATCTCGACACAATATTTATCTACAAATTCCACAAAATGATGTTAAATGTAAAATAAAAATATAAATATTCAAATACGTACATATGATATGTATGTGGCAGCGCCAAACTCGCCTGTCCACATTTACACATGTCGCTTTGTGATCATTCGACTACAGCGTAATGACTGTAATGAGACAATTATTATCACACTTAACTAAGCTTTGACACTGATTCACTCATATGTACTAAGCATTGCACATTGTATAAATTTTATGAAAATTGAACGAAACCATTTCAAAACATTTCATTAAAATCCTTGTCTAAATTATAATACAAACACGAATTCATAACTACAAGTATGTGTATACGCTCGATAGTTTAATCTGAAAAAAAGTTCAATTTACCTAACTTTACCTAATGATGAGTAAAAAAAGTAAAAGCTTTATTCAATTTTTTTTCTTTATATGTATCGAATTAAAATATCCATCGAATAAAACATAGTTTCAATTCGTCTATAAGGCGACTGCATCAGAAGGGCGAGTGCAAGGCCAAGTTGGATGCAATGATTTGATGATGCACACGCTGTGTGCATCGGCTCTCCTCTCTTTCGAAGATGCCTTCGGCAACAAAGATCCGGCAACGTCGGTACAGAGCCATCAGCGATAACCAACCATCAACCATAAGAGCGATATTACACTCGGCCACTTCATTTTGACCAAACCAAACCATTTGAGGCACACCAACTGAGTTCTGAAAGTACCCAACCGTGTACAATGTAGGGATAAGGTTCATACTTGTACACATACCTCGAGTATGTACGTATTATGACGATGTATGAACTATTACGTCATTCATTTTGTGGAATATGCAATGCAATGAAAATACTCGAGTTGCATTTCGAAATGCACAAAAGATCGTTCTTCGCGCACGAACCTCTATTATTTTTGCAAAAGCATTTATGCAAACGAGCATGAATCCTCCTCCAAATCCAATGGACTGCTTATTGTCAATTGTGCGGAGTGGAAACCCTTCCTCTGGATCGTTTTCCACACACATTAACTTTCTTGAATAATTTGACTGCGTCCGTATGGTTAAAATTTGCATTGACTCGTAAACATGTCTATTCATTCTCCAGTGTATATAATTTTTTTTATCAATTTTTAAATCTACATACATACATACATGGATAAGAAGTATGACCAAAATGGCAGATATACATAGCAGTACGGGTGAAAAAGTTGAAGTGGCAATGGGCTGGACATATAGCGGAATGGTATCCGAGAGGATGTGAAAGAAAGCAAGGTAGACCGAGTGGAAGATGGGCTAATGAATTGAGAAGAATGTGTGGAGTCAGGAATGGAAGAGGATTGGAGAGGCCTTCATCCAGCAGTGGATGGTGCACGGCTGAAAATGATGATGATGATGATGAAATCTACATATGTTCCTCCGTCCCATTTTATATTACGTAAAACCTGAATTAAGTTTGATTCGATCGGGTGTCCTACTTGCATAAAACGATGATCGTACTTTAATCAAATATTGAATTGAAAAAGGTTGTCGATCACCGTCCGATAGATGCGCCCAAACTTCTAAGTCCCGCGTTATGTATTTTTTTTTATTGTTCGTCCCTCAAAAATTCACTGCCAAGGTTACGACGCGCCTGGCTCGGCGGATGCACCAAGAGATGCGCTTTATGATGCAGCCAGGGGCGCTCAACCAACGGATCGACATACCCAAAACTTCAAATATCATAATCTACCTCGACGATGCAACAAAAATTTCACAAAACAATCAAACTATTGTACAAAATTCAATGTAAAATTTCAACCCTCGACTATACAGTGTGGGCGGAAAGAAACGCGACCGTTTAAATATTAATTTTTAACTTCATACTGTACTCGTACTGTTCCAAGACTAAAAAAAAAATAAACTACATTGGATTCATTCGCGCGTCGATCGCTACGGACCCCTGTTACAATAGCGTCTGCATTCTTAGTGCACATTTCGGTCGTCCACAAAGAAACTTTGTTTTATCACAGATGTGTGTGTGTGTGTGTAATATCAGTAAAATCAACTTTGGAAAACGGAAAACAGTGCTATCCTCGATGTATTGCAATGGTTGAACCCAGTCCGAACAAAGAGATCTGCCATAACATTATCATTTTACACCGCTTCAAAATGTACAACGTACACGTGTAATATCCTCATATATCACAACTCCATATCTGAGAAACACTTTCGTGCAATTTTCAAATGAAGGGTACTAACACTCAAAGCGCACCTGCACGGGGTCATTTTAATGCACAATATTGTGCTTGTGGGATGAAACGTTTCCATTTATCGCATCTGTTATGCATAGAGTTCAAAACAACAATGTTACTATCTGCGGTAGAGGCAGATTAAAGCTGGTTGACGACAATATACGGAATACAAAGTTTGACCAGATACGACCGTGACCTTATGCTATGACGCGTCGGTGCATCTGGGTCAGTGCAATGGCTGAATGCAACGTCACTAATGTCGTCACCTATTTTGCTGTTATAAAAGCGCATGCGCCATCGATGCGATGCCCAACCTTTGTCAAAATAAAAAGCATGCCTTTTGGTTTCGTCGTATAAGTTTGAAAAAATGTCGAATGTTATACATAGAAACACATTATTTCGTTTGTCGTCGATTTAAATGAATTTGCATCGGATATAGGTGACGTAGATATAACGGATACGTTTTAGATTGCTCGCATGTACACAGGATTAAGGTTAGAAGGCTTTGCTTTGATTCAAGCAAAAGACAATTTTATTCTTGTTACAATATATCGGTGATGTGAGGTGCAAAACAAAAATTTTCACTGTTGATTCATCGTGTAAAACTGTCGTTCTACTGTGAAACACAAGTCCGAATCGCGTTAAAATGAATACATCTGCTGAAATCTAATCAGTTTCATACTAAATTTAAATTAATCGTGCCATAAATGAAACTGGATGAGAGTCACTGCGCACTGCGGGAACGGATCGAACATGCACAATTCTCTATCAGGATAGCACGTCGACGTGAGAGATTCCACGGCAGGGCTGCCAACGGAACGACTTTATAAAAAATATTAACGCAAAGAATTCGCACGTTTGCAATTTATTTTATCACTTGTGCGTATGGGTGCAATATCAGAACATACGACCGTTGAACCACGTCAACGGCAGAAAAAAAAACTCAATCAAACTCAAACCATAACCGCGATTGTAACGTGTATATCTGAAACACAATGCAGCCAAAAAAAAAAAAAAAAACAACGTTTACGATACCGAACACCTGATTCAATCGTCGAATCGTCCTCGTGCTTTGAATTTACGATTCGCGAGACGGGACAGGTATAAAAGTAAAATACGACCGTCGTCGTCAATCATTTTCCAATACAAAATAATTCATTTCGGTGGTTTAGAGTAGCCCTGTCCGCCATTGATAAATATGTACATATGCAATTGCATGTGACGCAGTCGGGACGTCATACCTCATCCCCTTCCCTCTCACACTCCCGTGCAATAAACTGCAATTGAAGCCTTGCGTGCAGTGCTGTCATCCTGTCTGTACTATGAGACAAACCCATGCGCGAAAATAACGTCAAAATCGATTGCAAAAGTCGAGATATACATACATATATGTACATAAATATGAATATGTTGCACCGTAGTCTATGTACAGGTGTTTCAAATTTACATACCAAGCTCCGCACTGAGATTATTTATTTATTTATTTGATAGCTTAAGAAGCTAATTAAAAACAAACGGTAACTTGAAGCTAAAATTACAAAATAAACTTAATTATCTACACATTAGCACATGTATAGAGGTGCTGTTTTAAGGCTGCCAGAAAACTATCAATTTTGTTTATATTTCTGAGATCTTCTGGCAGGCCAGCGTATTCAACAACACCCCTGTATAAGATACTTCTCCTAGATCTAGATTATTCTTACCCCTAGTATTATGACTATGTATGTCATATCCACTTATTAAAATATTTTGGTAATACATTCTTATCTACATACATATGTAATTTGAGAGTATATAATAACACTGAGCAACAAAATAAATACCCAGAGCGGAGATTAGTCAATCTTTACTAAGTTTGACCCACTGAATTCGAATCCTATAATGATTTTTGTTGAAATGCTCTCTTTAATGAGATATTCGTGATTTAAAAAATGTAAAAAATATCCATTTTTTTGGCTTTTGCGGCCTATAACTCAAAATATTGTATTGCTGTGCTCAAAATGAGTATTGAAATCAATAGTCAGATATTTTTCCCATTGATTTTGAATTTTTATTGCTTTGAAATACTTATAATTAATTATCTATCGAATTTTTAAAGTCAAAAACATATATTTTTTTTACACATTTTTTTCCTGTGTTATTTGGCGTTACATTTTGTTGCTCAGTGTAATCATCCAATTAAATTCATTCAACATATATGTATCTTATACACTTATACTATGAAGTGGCAATGGGTTGGACACATAGCGAGAAGAATGGATGGCAGATGGACGCGAGAAATACTGGAATGGTATCTGAGAGGATGTGAAAGAAAGCAAGGTAGAACGACGGGCTGATGCATTGAGAATAATGTGTGGATTCAAGTGGATGCAGATCGCTCAAGACAGACAGGAATGGTAGAGGATTGGAGAGGCTTTCATCCAGCAGTGTATGGTGAACGGCTGAAAATGATGATGCATAGCTCTATTTTGCAGTTTTTGCAACCTATATTTAATTGCCCTATTTACTAAATTTAAACTTGTTGAATATTTAGAGTCGCGATCTTTGCGCTTGTGTATTTTATCGCACCCAGTACTCAATTTAGAAATATTTTTCCTAGTTGTAAATGGGTTGATGATATGGATTGTAATAAATATATATCGCAGTTAAATTTATTATTCAAATGTATCAGATATGTAACCAGGCGTTGCCCTAGTTCAAGCGGTGAATGTGAAATGATCGATCCGAAGATCCGTGTGTGTTGTTTTGGTGTATTATTTAAATTTGAAAATAAGTTGTGGACGACACCTGTGAGCATGAATTGCAACTGATCGATCGCTATGTATGCAAATTTCACTACTGCTGTCTCTCGCTCTTTTTCAATGTATGCGATCCTAGTGCTATTATCGACACCTTTTTGACTGACATTCCGGGTTGTCATGCTCTTGACTGACCGTGTCAAAATTTACAATGAAATCCATCTTCAGCTCTCTTGATCCCTGGTATGTGATTGATTTTTGCGTAGGCAAAGCGCGTGCCTGAAAAAATGATTTCAGCACCCAGTCGAGCGAAATTAATAGAAACGCGTGTGTGAAAACGATGATGCACTCATATGAATGCATCATCGTCATATGTCAGCGAAACGAAGCTCAAAACAATGGAAAGTGAAATGGTTTTTTATGTAATTAAAAAATAATACTTGTATGACTGCATGACTGTGTATTAAACGTTTTGCGAGATTTATTGAGTGCACAATATTGAAATCAAACATTTGACGACATTTTACAGTGAAGATTTTTTGGAAATATACACATACAGCGCTTTCCCTACTGCATGGAAAAGTAAGAAAAAAAGACAATGAATTTTTACGTAGGAAGATTGTTAGATTGCTTTACATTATAAAGTGCGCTAAAGCGTTGTTAGAGCGTAGACCCTTGGTATAAGGTCTGGGGTTCAATCCCGTACGTGAAAAGATTTTCTCAATGTTAAATATCGTCTTGGCAAGATCTGGATGTAACTAAGTTGGAATCGGCCGTTAAAATCTGCAAATAGTTGTGAAACGGTTCCATAAAATTGGCACCACTTAAAAAATTCCTTCAATCGTAGTCCATTCCTACTCTCTAGAAGGTAAATGAGAAACCACTGGAGAGGAATAATTTAATTTATTAACAAACAATAAAGATAGGCAGGCGATGACAATATTGCATGGGCACCTGGCGATTGCATTCTGTGATCCTCGAATGCAGAATCGAGTTGCCTAGCGACAGCATCCCTTCCATCAAAATTTGTGATTTAATGAACTATTGACCATATCCATAGACTGCATCCATAGTGTATGCATACATATGTATATGCATGTATGCAGATTGGGAGACGAAAACAATATTGTATGGCTACCAGACGAGTGCATCCTGTGATCCTTGGTTGCAAAATCGTGTTGCCTAGCGACTGCATCCCTTCCATGAAAATTTGTGAATCAATGCACTATATCCATAAACTGCATCCATAGGGTATGCATACATTTATGTAAATATATGCGCCTCTCCACAACTGCACCCGTATCACAATATGTGGAAATAACTAAACCTACATACATAGATGAGCCGGTTTCTAGTGGTGAGACAATCCCAAAAAATTCTTATAAAGACTATTCGTTGGGCCTCGTGTGGGGGGGTCTTGAGAAGAAATAAGTTGGAGGTGTCTCCTCAGGCGACATATATAATATGTATAGGTATATGAATTTTACTTACTAAATCATAGTCAATCTCTTCCTCCTCTCCAGAAGGCAAATGAGAAACCACTGGAGAGGAATTCTTTTATTAATGAACAAACAATACAGATAGGCATACGATGCCAATATTGCATGGCTACCTGGCGATTGCATTACATATGTGATCCTTGCATCCAGAATCGTGTTGCCTAGCGACTGCATCCCTTCCATGAAAATTTGTGAATCAGTGCACTATATCCATAGACTGCATCCATAGGGGTATGCGTACATATATATGTAAATATGTACATATATGCGCCTCTCGACTTCTTTTATTAATTAACAAGCTCTCGAGAGAGCTTCTTTTATTAATTAACAAGCTCTCGAGAGAGCTTCTTTTATTAATTAACAAGCAATGCAGTTAGGCAGACGATAGCAACATTGCATGGCAACCTGGCGATTGTATCCTGTGATCCTTGAATGCAGATTCGTGTCGCTTAGCGACTGCATCCCTTCCATTAAAATTTGTCAATCAATACACTATATCCATGGATTGCATCCATAGGGTATACATACAATGTACATATGTACATACATATATGGATATGCGCCTCTCAACAACTGCACACGTACGACTAGCTTTTTTATATCCCAATGTGGTTCCAAAAAAATTAGCACCATCGAAACAATTGGCACCATCAAATTAGCACCGTTAATGCAATTAACACCATCAAATCAACAATTAGCAGCATCAAATCATTGTCCGTTCCATTTATCCCGTACTCCTCTGCAGAAGGAAATGAAAAACTACTGGAGAGGATTTCTTTTATTAATTAACAAACAATGCAGATAGGCAGACGATAACAACATTGCATGGCTACCTGACGATTGCATCCTGTGATCCTTGAATGCAAATTCGTGTCGCCTAGCAACTGCATCCCTTCCATGAAAATTTGTGAATGAATGCACTATATGCACAGGGTATGCATATGTACATATGTACATATATACATATGTATGGATACGCGCCTCTCAACAACTGCACGCGTATCACTTGCTTTTTTCTATCCCAATGTGGTTCCAGAGAAATTATCAACGCCGAACCAATTCCTTACTACCTATCAAATCATAGTCTCCTTCTATCCTTTCCTCCTCTCCAGAAGACAAATAAGAAACAACTGGATAGTGTCTTTCACTAGTTACTTCACTTATGAGCTTATGACACATGCTAAAATGTCAAAATAGTAAAGGGGCAACTGTTGATATCGAGTGTGCCGCCGTCGGAAGTAATCAAGGCAACAAAATCTACGAATTGGTTTTCAAAGACCTAAGTAAACTTTCATTGCATAAACATTGGCTCTTTCAACGTCAACCTCTTCGGTACACTTAAGAAGAAAACTAAACAAATTCTCATCGCAGTACATACATATATGTACCTGTTTACATTTAAAAAATTCCATAGGGGATCGATCACTTAAATATTTACGCGATACGCCGCACCTTTAATCGTTTAATTTGCAACATGCGGTGCAAAAAAAAAAACCTTTAACGTTCGCCGCGCGCTTTGTACGTCGGTGTTACTTACTCGTATTTAAAATGCACTTCTCAGAACGAACGCGATGCCATCGAAACATTGTCGATTGCATTTTATTTTTACTTTTGCAAAGTGCAATTATTCATCCGTGGGCCCCGCAATAAATGTTCGAAGCGATGATGAAAGGATCAACGAGCCGACAGGCACGGTTTGTCTATTCTTTGTTATTAAATTTCGTAACCAGATAGGCGAACTGCACTTACAGTTTACGAGTCATGGATATAGAATGAACCTTTTTCGACCGTAGTTTGCTTTAACATTCGCATATCTGGTCATTGTTTTGCATTTCGATGCGGTTGAATAATAATTTGCAATGTGTAGGCTGATTATACATACTTACGGGGTCCGGTCAAATTACAATTTTAACGATTGCATATGATCGGTTATGAATTTTATTGCACACATAGTTTGACATTCGCTGCGATCGATTAAATAACACCTATACATACGTGAATGCAATACGCAATTACGCTTTCTTTTCATGTTATCCTAGTCGTCGACTCGAATGGTATGGATTTCAGCACACAGCGATTCACCACCGAGGGCACGCGAACCTATCGAGTATTTTCCAATTAATTAACGATTCATTTTCAATTTGCAGTTCATTTTCGCCATATACACACACATACAATTATCACAGCGGCTACGGCTGATATTTTATTTGCACTTCGGTCGCCCCCACGGTACTTTTCCACCCCCTACAGCCACCTCCTCGCGATGAAGAGGGGTTGGTGGTGGTTCAACCCCATCCCAGAACCCTCAGTGAGTTATCTGCGGGGTTGTTTTTGTGATATTTCGCCTCGTTTTGTATTGGCCACCTGTTGAGCGGGCCCGGACGCGAGTTTTACGCTATATTTTCAATGGGGAACTTTGTCACCGACGCTGTCAAATATACTCGCCGAATATTTTTCATTATGTATTAAAAAGTTGAACTGCCGATACGGGGTCAAAGCGGGGCCGCCGACCTCATCCAGCAATAATAATCATATATATGTACACAAAAGAAGTACGTTTATACCGCGGTAATCCAACCGCAGATATGCGTATCCCTTTTTGGGATTATTGAGAAGTTTATATCAACGGCGAAGCAACGGTCCAATTGTTGCGTGTGTGTGTGTGTTTTTTGTCGCCGGTACTGTATTTGCCACTCTCTATGTACTTACAAATTCATATTGAAAATGTAAACGAAACCTTAAAAGTGTGTTTTTATTACCAAGTTATTTCAATAAGGGGATATAATATACATACGGTGACCATACGTCCTTTATTTAAGAAGACAGTCCTTTATTTCACTGCTCTGTCCTTTAGATTTATTTTTTTTCTAAAATGACCATTTGTCCTTTATTTTGTAAATTGAATATTGGCGCATATCACGCAGTGCAATAATTGCATAAGCACTAGTGTCGATTGTCTTCCGGTAGATATTGATAAGTGATATTAGTAAAAATTTATTCACATTTTTACATCTACACAATCAGTGTTTGCTGGGGCATAATTATTTTTTATTCACAGCCAAGCTTCAACATTTCAACAATATATATTAAAATTAATTGAACGAAAAAATCAAGGGTTTTTAGATTTTGAAAAAATCCAATACATATTAAAAGATGCAACAAAATCGAGGAAAGCGTTTTGTTAATTTCCAGTGACTGGAACTTAAATATAAATGACCGCGAACTATGTATGTATTTCATGAAATTTCGTGTATTAAAAGTTATGTCACCAGTGTAATGATCGAAGAATGATGACAAAATGACAAGTTCTGCCACCGTAGATGGTTTTAAATTTTTTAATATTTCACAGATAAACACGTATCTTTTAAAATACATTTTAAAAATCTCACTGGCCCCCACTGAACGAGTATTTTCATTTGTGAACCAGTGAAAAAACCCAATTGAAAATCGAAAATTTGGAAACATGCATTTATACCAAACGCAACTTTAAAATGAATTGTAAACAGTTTGATGAATTCTTAAAACACAAACCTGAGCTATTAAAAAAAGTAAATTCTTGTGAAAAGTATCAAAATAATTTTTTTTTAAGTAATGATTGTTTAAAATGCTATGATTATATTTAATAAATATTATAAAGCTTTTTAGTTGTAGTGAAACAAAAAAACACTACATACTTTTTTTATTATGAAATAATTTCTGATTTGTCCTTTATTTTCTCCAAAAAAATATGGTCACCGTAAATATACACAATCATAATACTAGGTGTAAGAATAAGTTAGTAGTTAAGAATTTTAAATTATTTAGATCTAGAAGAAGTATCTTGTACAGGGGTGTTGTTAAATGCGATGAACTGCCAGTAGGTCTTAGAAATATAAAACAAATTGATTGATTTCTGGCTGCGTCAAAACAACACAAGTGCTTATATGTATGTATGTAGATAATTATGTAGGTTTATTTTGTAATTTTAGCTTTAAGTAACTTTTTTGTTTGTAATTAACCTTTTAAGCTATTTTAATTAAATAAATAAATTGTCAGTGCGGACAGTACGCCAATATCTCGATATATGTAAATACGTTCCGAGAAAGTTGGCCGTAAAGCGAAATACCGTATAACTGACAATTAGATTGTAATAATTAAATAATATACAGTTACAACCAATTTATGCAGTAAAATAATTAAAATTGTATATCACACAATTATAATTTAATTTAATTAAGTTGCACTATGTACCTACATATAGTATCCTAGTTCAATCGAGGCATTGTATGTAATGTGCCTATGGTTATGTTTAATTTAAAATCCATAGAGAATCGGACACACTAATGATTATTCCGTTTATCTAAAATTAGCAGTCATTTTACATGATTGAAATAACAAAATAAAATAATTGAACTTTCAATTGTTGTATGAAAGCCATTTCACCGACACAATACATTTCACAAGGATTACGAGAAGAGTGAAGTTTTTATGGTTTATGATAATTTTTTCAGTTAATGTCAACAGTTTCGAAGAAACTTTCAAGCAATAAGATAAGCGCGGCGGGATAAATCAAAATGTCATTTTAGTAGATGAACAATTTTCCCTGAATTATTTTAGTTGCCGATGTATAATAGTGTACATTGGATGAAAGTCAATTGAACGAAGTTCAAATCGGATGCATATCCTGTCAAAATTGATGAATGAAAATCTACATACATACATACATACAGTATGTACATATACGTACGTAAGTGTTTCATTGTGAAATCGTCTCACGCTTCATCGAAATTTCAGTTGAGTCTTTTGTTAAAAAAAAAAAAAAAAAATCATTCAATTTTTGTGACCCGTCACACTGGACTCGGGTCGCTCTCTTTGATTAGATAAACAGTGACAGTCTATTTGTCGACTTTCGAGAATGGGTAAGGTAGATTGTATACATTCATACATACATATGTACTTACACACACACACACACACACACATAATATATCATATAAACCTACCTACCTATAAGGGGTGTGTCAAATTCGCGGAATTTATGCACAATAAAATTTCATTACAATGTCGCACTTGAATGCAAATCGAGCATCAATAGGAGGTCGTACAAGTTTAATGCGCTTTAAATGAGCACTGGGAGGGGAAAGAGAAGTTGGCACTTTTGTTGCGAAATCAACCCCCTCCCCCCCCATTCCCCTCTAACCCCGCGAGGGTCTTCGGCTCGTGTAATTTATGTATTTTGTTATAAATCAGAGGTCCGAAACGGGGTAACGGGGAGCTCACCCCGGCGCTCAAAGGGTCAATCTCGGGCATTCCACGGACTGCGCGCAATAATTTAAAAGGTCAACCTTTCGACCCGGACCTAACCCTTATCCGGCGGTGACCCGTCCATTCATCGGGCAAGAAAGGACTTTTTTTTTGCGCGCAAAATGCACCACAGTGCACAATTGAACTAGCGATACACACGGTAATTAATACGAGTAACGGTCTCTCTAAGCGAAGGGTTAGCGCGAGCAACAAATCTACATTTACATTATATGTGCGTTAATAATAATAGGAGTTGCCTTGGAAAATGGTTACTTTGTACACAACAAATCGTAACGTTTTTCGCATACAACGGGTAATTGGTTGTAAGTGTGCGAAATGTGTGCGCTTGTAAATTACGTTGCGCGTAAACACGTTTTTACTTTATTTTTTTTTTCCCGGGCGCACAATTTACATGCACTCGTTTAACGTTTCGTGTGCGAAATACATATATATCCTGTATGCGTACCGCTAAATACAAATTCGGTAACGGCAAATTGTTAGTTCATCGTTATGTGCTATTATGATTTTATACTACATAAATGAGCTACATATACAGATTGAATGTTGACTTTAAGGAGCTTTAAGAATTAAAAAATACCGAAGGATCGCACGATTTATATAATAATTGTCGCCACAGTTGGAGAAGATGTGCGTTATGCATTTCAACAACGCAAGCATAATGCACATGCTCATACATATATAGTGCAACGTTTATCCTCATGCACTACATGCACTCCTGGCATTGAGAGACCCACTAGCAAACAAAAGTAAATTTTTTAATGATAAAACTGCAGAGCAAACAAACTACATAACATCATTTGAGACGCACAATCATTTATGTTGACGATGAGTATCCAATTTCAAAAAGGCAATACGATATACAAATTTTATCACAACAATCATATTTCATGTACATAAATACATACATAGTACTAATCTTGCTTATTCGACATTTCGCTTAAAGGTACCGGTGCGTGTTACCCATACTCGTTTTTTATTAGATTGTGAAAGTATTTCACGTAATATAATAATTATCACCTTCATTCTCCCATCCCCAGAATGATTAGATATGGCAATAAATACTTCGGATTTATCGATTTTTTTAACAGTAATCATTCGTCCAACAACAACGACTTTATCTACATATTTCTTTTATTAACTCAACTTTATTTATTTATTGGTTTTTTTTTCCTTTGTTTTTTATTCTAATTATGTATTTTATATGTAAATAAATAACATTTGGAGTTTTTTTTCGGAAACAATTTATGTACATATGTATTCGCAACCTAATTTCGATTCCATCGATTCCATCAAAAAAATTGTTCCAACCAAAATTAAGCGGTGAGAGTTTCTCTATACTTTGACGAAAACATAAATTCGAAAATTTTTCATAACCTCACATTTATGTACAACGCTGCAAATATTCCACTACACGTACAAAATTCGAACTAGCATTGTAGATTGCGATCGATTCAATATCGTAGACGCCTTTGAGAGCAACCGCTCTAAATAAAGCTGGAGCCGTTGGAGCACTTTGGAACAAAGAACAGTTTCGCCCTGATGCTGCTAAATCAGCGTCGTCGTGTAAACGCTTCTTTACATAAGTGGCGCCCGGCACACGCTGCATTACACACTAATGGTACCCACACACACACACACACACACACACGACGATATTATCATCGTCATTATTATTATCAGTGGGCAAAGTATGTATGTGTGTGCGTATGTGGGCATCGAATATCGTGCGTGTGTGTGTTGCGGGCGTAGGCTGAAGGGAAATTTGCTTACACATTTTCGCACCCTCTATCCTCCATCCCACACCCATTGATCCTCCCAACCACCCCCTAGCTGGCCTCTCGTCCTCTCCCCATCATCCCCATCCCTTTCTCTAGTCTCCATTCTTTCGTATGGCCCACCCGCCCTTCGTCCACCCCCAGGCAGGACGCTGCTGCCTCCCCTTTACTCTCTCCTGCTCCTTTTCCTCCTCCTCCACCTCACGATGTCCTCTCTAGAACGGCTTAGATGGTACCACGTAATATACATACATGCTCACCCACCTAATGCCGACCGAGGAAAAAATATATACGTTACGTTCACGTGGAGATAAAAATTTAGCGTAGCTGGGTAAGTAGGTCTATCTATGTACATACATATGTACGTAAATGCGCACCGAATATAATATATTTGCTAGATTCGATTTCAATTAATTTAAAACTCTGTGGTATGGTGTTATTGTTATTGGAATAGCGTCGGTGTGTATGCTTTGAAATAATGATTGAAATCAAATTAAATTATTCAATTATTTTCGCACTGGGTGTATGGTGTCTATATTAAAATTCGTTACTTAAAATATGCTATTTAATATTGTACACAACAACAAAACTCTGTACAAACAAAAAATATGCGAAGTAATAATTTGTATTTTGGGAATTTTCTAAATTCAACGTGGAATGTTTTTAATAAATAGCATAGCAATTTTTTTATAGGTAAGGTTTGAGTAAAGAAAAAAAAAAAAAACATTACGTAGAAACAGTACGTGTCGTTTTTTATCAACCCGAGATTATGGGGCTTGAATTTAATTTTTTTTTTTTTGCAAAATACATATTACAAATTTAATATTTCAAACTGTTAAATTTATAATTAAAAATTATGGCCGAAAGTTAATTCGATCAATTGTTGAATCTTTTGAAAGAAACGCTTTTGAATGGCACGGACTCGCGAGGGCGAAATTTCGCGTGTGCCAAAAAAGTAAATTTTTAGCTCCGCTACTACTCTGAAACCGCAAAAATATAAAACTCAATTCATAGAAACCCCACTTGTGAGGTGAAAGATCTTATGCAAAATTGCGAAAAATAAATTCCAAACGTTTAGCTCTGGACCGGATGAAGTGCGACGAGTCGAGCTGCAGCTAACATAGCTCATCGGCTCATCGCACACAAAAATAGGCGAAAAAAGTGCATTGTGATCTTCTATCGAAAATTTTATTCCCATGCTTTTGTACAATGCGTTTTGGCTCTGAAGTTTCACTGCACAGGTAAGATTGATGCACCCAAACGACGCAGACGCTCAAACTTTCATAATTATATCACATTTGAATTTCTCTGTTCAAAACAACTATACAGTAACTTCCCGTGAACATCTAAATATGTTAACCAAAAAGTATAACAGCTACAAATTACCATACGAAACCTTCATTATTTTACTTGTAAAAGAAACAAATGTGATTAGGCGATTTTACTATGAAGTAAATTGATCGATAAAATCAAGTCGTCTATGTCGGTGAAATTTAGCAATAAATATAATATGATTGTTTATATAGTTATTGCATCAATTTTCGTGCACAACATCGTTCAACATTTGAATTGCTATTTACTGCATAAAATCGTAGTTTATCTTGGTAAAATAATATTGAAGATTTGGAAGCGCAGATTGAAGCTCAAAGTGAAATAGCATTTATAAGTGAATAGCAGTTCTGTTATTCGTACTGGAAGAAAAAAAAAAAACTATTGAAATCTTTTGTAGGGAATTCTACCGAACTATTCGGCTCAGGTAGAAAATGTCCGTTTTAAAAGTTATAGATAACACACACCGACAGTAGATAAACGTGCACGTGTGATTTTCGTTATTTTTCATAAAATTATTTCCAAAGTCACGCTCATTTATTACCGTCGTAAGTTTCGTTTCTGCTATACATAGAATGTGTCGGTATGTATGCGGGTGTATAATATGTACATGTGCATATCTACCTGCGGCGATTTATCTTCGACATATCAGTGTCGAATTTTCGTATAGCCCGTGTGACATACGCGGACCATGTATTGTTATATTACGATCGATGCGAACTTCGACACGACCGCAATATTCGCAAACGATAGATAACGCGTGAAACCGTTCAAATATTCATATTAATTAAAAATTACTATATAAAAGTAAACTTTTTAGTTAGTTAAATTGGTTAACATTCATAACATCATATTATGGGATAGATTACGCGATGAAGGATGACGGAATTGGGAGGGGTAAGAAATATTTAAAAAAAAATTACACAAAAGAATGCCGAACTTTTATTTTGTATTCAATGGTAGCATTTTATAAAAGAGCGCGGTATGTGCAAACATTTGACAAAAGCGCGTACGCACTATACACAATTTGCACATTTAATAACTTTTGGCAAAAAATTCTTAGGATAATAATATTGTGCCTATGTTGATAATGATTTTTACCAAATGTGTACTACATACATACTTCAAATGTGGCCTCCTGGATATCGAATAAATAATGCATTAGAAAAGTTTTAACTAGTGCCAATTATATATTATCTGCCTGCCTGCTAGGGTCGTTGTGGTCACGCCTGTCAACAAACAAATTTTTAAAGATATGTTGGCAACGTGACTTTATCTGTCAAAGCTGGTTCGAGTCAACAATGCAATTTTATAGCCATACGCCCATTCAATCGACGGTACACTATACAATTGTTTCACCTACTGTCAAATGGGCTATTGGCTGTACTGTTATTGTACAGTTCATATCGCGGGGTTGAAATCCACCGTAATTTTAATAATAAATAAATCATCATCATTTTCAGCCGTTCACCATTCACTGCCGGATGAAGGCCTCTCCATTCCTGTTTGTCTTGAACAATCTGCATCCACTTGACTCCACGCATTCCAGGTTATACCAAGGATATGTACATATTTCCATGCTTCTCTGTGAGCACTGGATACCACGCAGCATTCTTAATTTCAGCATCCACGTTTCACGTCCATACATAATAACAGGCAGTGCGCATCAGTCGTATGACAAAATAATAATAATTTAATTTCCACGCACTCTTCATCAGCCCATCCTCCAATCGGTCCACCCTGCTTTCTTTCACATCCTCTCGTATATCATTCCAGTATTACTCGCGTCCATCTGCCATTCATTATTCTCACAGCGTGTCCACTTCAACTCTTTCACACGTTCCGCTATATCTGCCACTTTGGTCACGCTTCTTACCCATGCGATTCCTCTTGCGATCTTTTCACGCCATACCACCGTGTGCACTGGATGCAACGTTAAGCAAAGCGGGATGCTCACTCCAATTATATATTATTATATATATAATAGCCGAAATCCGTCTGTCTGTCTGCTGATAACGCTCGCTGAGGAAAAATAATTTAAAAAACCAGAACGAGTAGGGGATCGAACCCAGGACCCCAAGCACTAATGCTATCCGCTGTCGCCGGTTGTCAATTTAGTCCTTTTTTTTTTAAACATTACCTATACAAGGGATCGTGACTCTGCTAATAATGATGGCACTATAAAAACTACTAATTTTTTTGTTTTTTGATTTTTACAAAATCACTTACAATATTATAATTATTATATATATAATAATTAATAATTATAATATAAATATGTAGTAAGTAAAGTAAAAAAAAAATTCAGCGGGCGTTGATGTTCAACGGGCGTACACTCGTGAATAAATAGGGTTTAAAATATTTCGTACGAATAGTGAATCGATTTTTTTTTTTAAATAAATAATTAGTCTCTGTGCTTTATAAAGTAGCGCCTCGCTCTTATTTTCCCATGTAAAAACATATTTTTACGAAGCTACCACCACAGCACCCGAGTGAAGTTGCGAGCGGGGGCTCGGGGGGGGGGGAGGGGTAAGGGAGATAGGGGCTGGAGAAAGTAGGGGAGAGAGGGAGGCCGATCTATTAGCGTCCGTACCCTTCGACCTCCCCCGCAGCGTTGTAACTTGTAAAATTTTAATCTTGTGCATTATTTCTTTCCGGCAATAAAATGTTTCGATGGCCGGCCGTCGTAAAGTCGAGTTTCCCGGAGGCTCCTGTGGCACGTACGGGAGGGGCGTTGCGTGGCGAAGGGGGGGTGGGGAACAAACGGGGGTTCGGGGGGCCCCACACAGCCTAAAGGGACCGAGATAGGGTGGGGGGGCTGGGGGGTGGTGGAAAAGGGGGGTAGTGAACGCCCGAAGGGGCCGCCGCACAAATTGTGCCGGACACTGTCTTATCTCGCGCACACTAGGCAGAATATTGATGATTTCAATACACGGTGCAGAAGTACGCATGCACGGACACTGGAGGGGACCAAGAGGGGGGTTCGGGGGGAGGGGTGGGAAGTGAGGGGTTGAAGGGGCGGAGGCGCGTGCCGGGAGTCTGCGAAAGAGGCGAGGTAGGAGGTGGACGAGGGGGGATGAGGATAAGGGAGGATCGGGGACCACCAAAGGGGGCGAGTTTGAGGATGTCACAGGACAAGGGAAGCTCGGACTCTACGTGTTATTTCCATATTTATCGGGCAAGGAAATTTTAGAAAGTGAACGGAGAGAGAACCTTTGAGATCGACGAGCGAACGGTGTCCTGACAGATACTTGATTCAGCTAGACATATGTATGTATTTCATATCATACATATGTAGTATTGTAAGTCGAGAATATTCTCCAAAAATTAATAAAACATCTCCAGATAGTTTACTAGCTTTTTAGAGGATTCTAGAATATTTTCAGAACCTAATAGGAGTAATAGAACTTTCTAGAGCACACGCTCCCAACCTTTATCGAGTGGCGACCCCATTTTATAAAAGCCAAGTGAAATTGCATTCATCATCATTATCAGCCATTCACCATCCACTACTGGATTTGGAATTTGATACTGGAAGGCCTATTTTTAATATGAACCATACTTATTATATCCAACGCATAACACCAACGAAAAACGTGTTTCGTGACATCTGACGTACATATGTACATACATACATATGTGAGTGCTAAGTAAACCCGATTTGGATATAGTTAATAGACAACGCATAATATGTACATATGTACATCATCATTTTCAGTCGCTCACCATCTACTGCTGGATGAAGGCCTCTCCAATCCTCTTCCATTCCTGTTTGTCTTTGAGCAATCGGCATCCACTTGACTCCACACATTCTTCTCAATGCATCAGTCTACCTTGCTTTCTTTCACATCCTCTCGGATACCATTCCTGTATTTGTCGCGTCCATCTGCCATCCATTCTTCTCGCTACGTGTCCACTTTTCACACGTTCCGCTATATCTGCCACTTTGGTCATACTTCTTACCCGTGTATTCCTCTTACGATCTCTTCTTGTTTATAGCAAGCGTACATCTTTCCACGCTTCACTGTGTGCACTGTATCTTACATATGTAGCGTTCTTGAATTTAGCATCCACGTTTCACATCCATACGTCATAAATGACAGAAAATTGCATTATAGTCAATATTTTTTTTTAGCTTACTGTTTCAGTTGGCGTCCCCACAGAAAACTCTCCGCGACCCCATTTGGGGTCGCGACCCATAGGTTGGGATCCCGTGTTCTAGTGTGTCTGAGAGCATTTTGAATGACATTTTTTCATTCTGACGTCACTGAATGTGTCATTTCGTCATTTTAACATACGCACTACTATGTACATAGCATGAACGTTTTCTGCGAAATTTTCACAGGAATGCAATGCAATGTTGGTGTTATGCGTTGGATATAATAAGTATGGTTTATATTAAAAATGAGCTTTGAAAGTATAAGGTATGCATATTATGGAGATGTTTGTCACTTACTTGTTTTAATCGTTATATTGACCTGTCACGTGACGAGAATTTTCAATCATAGAGAAATTGGCTATTCGGTGATTTTTAAAATATTTACAGATGATTTTTTTCATCTTCCGTTCGACTCAATCAAAAGATTTTTTTTCTCTTTGAAAATGATACAAAAAAACTATTTTTTTCTAAAAACACTTTATAGCGTGTTTTAAAAATATACGATATATGTATATATTGTATGTATGTATATGTATATCCTCATACATATAATATATAAATGAAAATGAACGGAGATATACTCAGAAAAGCAGACAAGAAGAGGAATCTGCATTTACAATGATGAATTTTTAACCACCGTCATAAAGGGAAAGGTATAAGAAAACAATACAAGAGGTAGAACTTCTGATGCAAACAATAATGAAGTCATAAAAATAAATGCCACTCTCGGAAATACATAGTTGGAAAAAGGTTCACAGACAATTTTATAATTTATATTACGTAATTACAAAGAAGAAGCCGTACATTATTATTATTGTAAGATCATGTATTAAATGTAAAAGAAAGTCTAAGGTAGACTCCTCTCCCTCAAAATTTATAATTATTAATGTCTAAGGCAGGTATGGCGAACCTATGGCACGCGTGCCCAGATTGGCACGCGACACGATTTTGGTAGCACGCAGAAAATCTTAAAATCAAATAATGCGAATCCCAAATTTGAAATTTTAATTTGTAAATATAAAGAAATACAAACGAAATTAGTTAATTTAGTAATGCGTTTTAAAAAAACGTAAATTTGAATATTCTTACTAAATTAAGTGAATTCAGTTAACAGTGGATAATGTTCGTTATTTTTGACATCATATATGCTTTTCAAGTTAAACTAAGGGTATTTAATCTCCATGGACGGAACGGAATTTTCAAGTATTTCTCTAACTTTAAACACATTTAAACACATTAAAGACAGAAAATCCAAAAAAATCCGAGACTTAAAAAAACTAACGAAACAGTTTACCGAAATAATTGAATAAACGACTAAACAGTTTTCAACTACATAGATAGATATATGTACATAGATTTGAGCAGTTCGGAGAATTTGAAGTATTGGAAGGATTTGCACGATTTTGAGATGCAATTGATTGATTTTCAATTCCGTTCGATATAGAAGCAATATAATTCAATGGTTCAATTCTGGAGTATATCGACTTGAGAATTGAACTGGAAGCAATTGAAAGAGATTGATTAAATGTTTCAATAAAAAAATTGTGGAGTACCAGAATGTTTTGACAGTCTAAAAAAAGTAGCAATGGCTATTTTATCACTGTTTTCTTCTACACATTCTTGCGAATCATTATTTTCGACATTGAACTGTATAAAACCAGAAGAAATTGATTGATTGAAACGGTTGAGATCAGTGTTACTTGTGTGATGTTAAAAGCCTGATATGAAACGATCGTCATCCGTGGTACAGCAACAAAAATTCAAATTAGATCTATTGTTAATCTATTGTTCTCATAGCAGAATATAAAAAATAAACGGAGGTATAAATAAAAATGTTATAAAACTTAAGTAAACAGTTAACGAAACAATTAAAATTGGATTGTTTTGTTTTGTCATAATAGACGTTCTTACCATTTGTCTGGTATTTATATAATATTAACCAGTTAATTACCATTTAGAGAGTATTTAATCTTTGTGTAGTAAACTGGAGATTTTGTGTAATTAAAATATTAAGATATACCTATGTATGTACATATATATGTACATACCCATACATATTCAATTGTGTATATTTCAAATCGATAAAACAATTCAATTAATGTTCATTATACGAATAATTACTCAATGCAAATTTTATACCGTTTATTGCCGAATCGGTGCGTTATATAAAGTTATGTAAGAATTAGCCGTGAACTTGAAAACTCCGGGGAAAACAGGCTATGATTAGTGGCGGATCGCGAATGTCGAGCTACAGGCTGTGCAGAAAAAAAGCGAACGCGTCACATTATTTTATTTATAAATTTATATGAAAATAATTTTTTTCAATCACATTCAACCACTTGATTGAATACTTTTATATTGAACAACATAGTGATTAAGACATGACATTTATTTTCTCAATATTATGAAGACCATCGATTTTCATATTCAGTAGCACGTGTACTACCAATATTATACATACTTTCATTTCCATTAACATTCAATATTTTATAGATAGAACAAATGTCCAATTTTATGTTTTTTTTTTAGGCTAGTCATCACGCTCGCCCTATACTTACGAGCAATATGATTGTTTGAAACAAACTGAAGTTTTGCCGCGCAGTTTCATCAACACGTTTAACTCTGCATATTTAACTTTTTCTATACAGAAGATTATAAGAATTGATCATTTGAAGGAAAAATATTCATAAGAAAATATAAATTCTTGTTCATTTTACGGTTTTGTACTTTAATTAACATATATTTTCTCCAATACTATGATTACTCAAAATACAATGCACAATGAATATCAAGCAAACGTTACCTACGTAAGTTTGATATGTTTCAATTTTTGATTCTAAATAGCCTCCTTCAGTTATCATCATCATCATCATTTTCAGCCGTTCACCATCCACTGCTAGATGAAGGCCTCACAACCTCTCGGATAGCATTCCAGTATTTCTCGCGTCCAGCCCATAGACACTTCAACTTTTTCATACGTACTCAGTTTTGTTTTGGAAACACGCTGTAGATATACGACGGTACACACCCATTCATTGACGAGCAATTGTAAAACTCCTTCGGGACGAAATTGTGTAAAATTTGCACGAATATCTTCGATGGGTTGTGACGCTTTTGAAACTACATATAATATACGCAAACTAAAATCTACAAGACTGTTGTTCCAGAAATGGTACACGGGAAGCTACAGCTAGTGCGTGTGCAGGGCACGAGGCGAAGGGACGACGGGAGGTGAGGAACGGGGGAAGGGGGGGAGGAAGGGAGGGAGAATGCTTAGATGAAGGGGGGTAGGTGGGGAGGGTCGATATATCCGTTGGGAAACGCTAGTCGGTGGAAGTGCCAGTAAGTGGACCAGGCACAGAGGAGTGGAGCACCATTCAGATTCAGCGGGTCGTAGCGGGCCGCGCGAGTCGATATTCAAAACCGGTGGGCAGTTCGGGGGAGGCTGCCCACCCACCCACCCCCAACCCCTCCCTCATGCCACTCTCCTCTCAGGCCTGCCCGCTACAGCTAGCACCCCCTACCTCCCCCCGCGCACCGCCCCTTCGCCCCTCGATAGTGGTCTGGGATGCTGTGGGGGATCGATCGAAGGACACGCGGCGAGCAGGGTTAGGTAGGGGCCTAGGGGGGAGGCGAAGGGGAGGTGGTGAGGGGGGTTAAATTCGGGGGCTCCACGGGGGCCCCGGCCGCTAAGGGGGCTCTCCGGCCACGCAGCTAAGTCGCCGTCGCCCGCAGAAAGCGACGCTCGCGCCGCTTGCACAATTAAAATTGCGGAAGGGTGGAAGGGAAGGTGGGAGGGGGTGGTCGAAGGGGTTGTTGAAAGAGTCGAAGTTGGGTGGTTAGGGGGGGTGGTGGTGGTGTTTGTCGCTGGACATTCGCCAACGGTTGATGATGGTTGCCGATCGAGTTGGTCATCGACAACTTGTCGATGCCTATGATGTAACTGAGAATTTGAACGACCGACTTTGTAAAAATATTAATTTAAAATTTAAACTTTAATATTGGCATAGTTTCTCAAGTTACCCGGTAGTGACTGCATACATAGATACATACATACACATATGAACTCGACGCGTATCGCACGTGGTCTCATCAAAATTGTTCGAGCGCTGCTCCGAAGCTACCCCCGTTCAAAAGTAGAAAACTATTTTTTTGACTTTCGAGACTCGGCTTTTGCGCTAGTTAATAACTTGTATGAGATTGAATTGAATGATTTTTTTTTAGAGGGGGAAGTTAACCATGTCGTTTAAAAACGTAAAAATCCAAACCCAATAGCATGTTAACATAGGAAGAATGGATACGAAGTGCCAATTCCAGCAGGAGACATCCCAAATCTTGCTAATGACGTTAATTAAGATTGTACTGCCGAGAAAATCATTTCGACATGCAGGGATCGAACCCTGGACCTTCGTTCAAGTGACGCACTCTAACCACTGAGCTATTGTCTGGGTTTCTGGATTTGAAATACAATATAATTTAATAATTTTGTTTATTGTTTTGCGTTTAAATTACATCTTCAATATTAATATAATTTCAAATAAGTTATAAAGTAGAGAAAGCTCTTTTAATAGTTGTAAGCAACTAATTATTTTGCCTTATAATTTTTTAGAGTTCCAATTCGACTGGAAATACTATCTTTTCATTTTTCAATTAATTTCTTTTATATCAAATTTACTAGTTTTAAAAGTAACGAAGTAAAAAAAACTCAATATGAAAATTCGAATTTTTGATAACGAATATAACTTTTTTTGATGCCTATAAGTCACATACATAAGTTTTAGAATACAATGTCATATATTTTATAATGTCCTAAAACGGCAATTGATTATAAATTGTAGATTATAATTATAATTGTTGATTATAAATCCAGCTATGCTTAAAACAAGATATACGACGTTATGACGTATGAATGTGAAACGTGGATGCTGAATTCAAGAATGCTACCTAAGATCCAGTGTACACAGAGAAGCATGGAAAGATGTATGCTTGGTAAGAGATCGTAAGAGGAATACATGGGTAAGAAGCATGACCAAAGTGGCAGGCATAGCGGAATGTGTGAAAAAGTGTCAGTAGACTAGACTAGACACAGCGAGAAAAATGGATGGAAGATGGACGTGAGAAATACTCACGTCCATCTTCCTTAGAGGATGTGGAAGAAGGCTAGAAAGACCAAGTGGACGATGGGCTGATGAATTGATAAGAATATGTATATTGAATGCAGATTGCTCGAGACAGATAGGAATGGAAGAGGACGCCTTCATCCAGCAGTGAATGGTGAACGGCTGAAAATGATGATGATGAATTGAGAGGAAAATTTTTAATTGTCTCTAGAATCCAGTACATAAAACAAAAAAAGCTTTCAAAAAGCAAAAAACAAAATGGTTTATCTATTATGAATCTTCGTGGTCAAGACTATGACAATGGAGCCAATATGCGAGGAATAAGAAACGGTGTGCATCAATCCAAGAGCCTTTTTCGTTCCATGTGTCTGCCATTCCTTAAATTTAGTCATTGTTGATGCAGTGAAAGGAAATTGTAAAATTCTTTGCAACCATCCAAACAATTTACAATTTTTTCTCAGGATCGACAAAGCGTTGGTCTATGAGTTGAAGCGTTGGTCTATGAGTTGTAAATTAACTGTGAAATCTTTAAGTGATACTAGATGGGAAAGTCATGTTAATGCATTAAAGACCGGATTGAAAGGGATTTATTCAGCGTTAAAAGAAGTCGTTTAACTGGAGAAAGATTCACTTACACGTATAACAGCAGAATCGACCATCAAAATTTGACAACTTTGAATTCATTTGTGGACTAGTGATCTGACACGAAATATTAACAGAAATTAACTTAATTAAATTAAATTAATTACTAACCAAAATTTTGCAATCACAGAACATGGATGTGAAATCAGCAGCAACTGCGTTGAAAAATACGACAGCATTTCTCGTTTCTCGTAACTGTGAAGATTCCTTCGAGATATATATTTCCCAGGCAAAAGTCCTCGCAATAGACGCAGATTTAACTGACAATTTTAGTCCCGATTCAATTAATCGGATCTGAAAGAAAAAGAATTTCTTTGACGAGGAGCCATCATCCCATGAGCCCACTGATGCAAAGATGAAATTCAAAACCAAATTTTTCGACATTTTGTTCACAACAGCTATTGCATCAATGAAAAATCGTTTTGAATCATTTATGTAGTAGCATCCTAGAACCATTTAAATTTTTATATAACATTGAAGAGTTTGATAAAATGGAGGGAAAACAACTGAAAGAAATATGTAGATCATTAGAAAAAGCATTGAGTGACAAAGAAACGAAGGATATAGAAGCAGAAGAAGTTGAAATGGAGTTGAAATTGTTTTCTCGAAAAATTGAAGATGGTAGTACACCAGAGTTGGTTATGAAGTGGATATATGTACATATAACAACAATCTAGGGGAATGCTTTCCAAATATACTTATAGCATCAGTGCTATAAGTATATTTGGAATACTTTGGACTTTGCCAGTTTCAGTTGCTAAGGGAGAGAGAACCTTTTCAAAGTTAAAACTAATCAATAATTGTTTGCGATCTACAATGAGTGAAGAAAAATTAAATAGTTTGGCAATTATATCGATTGAAAATAATATTGCTCAATACCATCGATGTCCTGCGGCAGGATTTTGCTAAAATGAAAGCCAGACGAAAACATTTTATCAAAAGTTAAATAAATGTACGATATTGGAAAGTTCTTTAATTATTATCATTTTTTAAGTTTTTTTTTTTTTTGTTTAAAACGGATTTTTTTTTAGAAAAGGCGCCAAAAATTTAACCGCACATACAAGAACAATATGACGCGCCGGCCCTGCCTACATATACATATATGTAAATGTTGATAAAGTGAATCAAATAAAAAAAAAAAAGCTTATCTTACAAATATTCAAACAATCTTACAATATTCAAAATTTTTAAATTCATATATGTACATATACGTACATATGTACATACATACATTATTATGATAGTATAGTATGAATAATGTAATTTAAAAAATTGTATTTTATTTTGATACCTACAAGAAAAATTATTACATATGAAAAGTTGACTGAAAGCGGCGAAAAGTTTCATACAAAATTTGAATCCTCGAAAGCTTGTAAACTTTTTACACGTTTAATTAATTTTGCGTGGAAAAGTGTATGGAAAATATAACACGAGAATGTATTGTCATAAATTCACATTGACTATCTTTAAATTGATAATGCAAAGCTCCATTTAAATTTCAATAAACCATATTTAAGGGATAAAATATCAAAATTGCCTAAAATGTGTAACCTTCGTATTATATTATAGTAATAACACGTTTTCATTTAACCCGTGAAATTTTTTTCATCAAAATAAATAAACACGCATACAAACTATACGCACGCGCTTTCATTATAGCGTCGAAACTTTTATTAACACATCATCGTATACGCATTATTATTATCGCGCGAATTTTCACATTTCGATTATAATAAACGACCATCAATAGCTATCGCTGCACCAAGATTATACTTACATACAATTATTACACGCAAAATCATTAAATTGATTTAAATTGATTGATGTATATATATTTTATATCATTCAACAGTACATTTTATTTCCAATTTCCAGAAATCGTATGTACATATGTATGTATGTACGTATTGTATTAATTGTACGTAATTGTATGTACATAAATATGTACGACCCAAGCGTACGTTTATGTCGACGCCGCGGTTCGACGAGGTAAACGTAAAGGTTCACACAAACCCGAGCGGTATCGCTGCGTCAAGTTTTCGTCCTCTATCGTCGTTGATTCGCACCGATGCAAATTATATCGGTGCGAATGGGACGACGATAGTTGCGTCGGTTTGACGCAGCGATACCGCTCAGGTTTGTGAGGGCCTTAAAGGTACCATGTAATATGTAATATGTACAATATAATATGTAATGTGTGTAATATATGTGCATGTATTAATATGTACTATATATATATATATATATATATATATATATATATATATATATGTATGCATGTGGGTATATATATATATGTATGTTGGTATTAATATGTACATATTAATATAATATATATATACAATATGTTGTTATATATATATGTGTGTTTGTATGTATATATGTTTATACATACTTACATATATATGTATATACTAGCAGCTAGCTGACCCGGCATGCGTTGCAATGCCCGATCCCGTTCCCGTTCGCGTTCCTAGTACGTTTTCTGACGCGTGAGCAGGCCCGTTCCCGTTCCCGTTCCCGTTCCCGGTCCCGTTCCCGTTCCTAATACGTTATCTGACGCATGAGCAGGCCTATTCCCGATCCCGTTTCCGTTCCCATTTCAGATCCCGTTCCCGTTCCCGTTCCCGTTCCTGTTCCCGATCCCGGTCCAGATCCCGTTCCCGTTCCTAGTACGTTATCTGACGCATGAGCAGGCCCGTTCCCGTTTTTTCCCGATTTTTTTTCACAGGAACCATCCTCGGCATGATCACAATAAGTCCTGAAAGTTTCATTTTACTTTATAAACATTCGCGCGGTATCCGCAAAAGTTGAGCGAAGGCGAGCGACGGCGAAAAAAGAAAGATGGCGGACCCTTCCCCACACCCCGGACCCCACCAGCGTTGTCTGTGCCCTAAGTGCGTAATCATGTGGACCAATTCAGTGGCTCTGAACTTTTTCGAAATTCTCCACCAAAACACCGATGCATCGGCGTTGCCACGTCTGCCACGATGACACTTCGTTCGCTGCCGTTTGCTAGTTGACACTAGAGTGGCGCAACTAGCGATACGATCGCAGCGCTCAGGACGGGCGAGCAAGCGGCAGCTGACCACAACGCCAAGGCCAACATTCCACGAAAATTCGCGCGATGGTGAAGTGGCATTGCACATGAGGCTCGAGCGCTACCCTCGCTGCGACGCTTCGACGTAGACGCAGCCGAATCGTGCGAGCGAGTCCAAGCGCCAACGGAACGAGTGCGAGCGAGATGGGGCACTCACACGTGAACCGTGTGAGCAAAAATCGATATCGGCGGTGGTGGACGAACGACGGGGGGGGGGGACTAGGGATACCCCTATTCTAAAAAGGATGAAAAGGGGGGTGAGGGGGAGTCAGCCAGCGGCGTCCGGCAAGGTGAGCGTTCGCCCCAGTGCCAGCGTCTCCGGCGACGATTCCATTTTCCATTATGCGAAAAATTTAATTTCCATTCCTCGGCCACCCTTTGAGCGAAAATGGGGGGTAGGTTTCGGAACTACCCCCTCGCTCTCTCTCTCTCTCTCCGCAGATGTGTGTGCGCGGCCCACCTAGGGCGGCCGCCCTATATGTGTTTACGTATTCATATTCGTTAGCCGGAAACGTACAGGGCGGCCCTTGCTTCCATCCAACCCCCCCCCGCACCTCCCCCCCCGCCGCCGCCTCCCCGCATCCGCCTTTCGCTCTCCGCCTCCCGATTCCGCCCACTCTCGTCCCCCACATTGTATGGAGATCGGGTGTCCGAGGGCGCGCGCACCTGCGTGTGCGTGCGTGATGGCGCACTCGTGTGCGTGGAACGGCCCTTACCACCCCTACCCCTACTACGACCCTTTCCGCCCACGCTAGCCGCCCCCGCGTGTGTTTAAAGCGGGGCTCACCCGCCCACCACCCACCCCTACCCCTATCTCGGCCCCCTCACTCCCTACCTCCCTTCCGCTTCCGTACATGTTGTAAAGGAGTTGTCCATTATGACCGGATTGAAGCCGGCCAGATGAAGACGCAATCATTACCGACGGAATATCGATCCGACCAACGAGATGACCAGAGCTCTACCTCTCTCTACCCACATTTAAATACTACACACACACACATATATATATAATTTGTATAGGTAGTCTAATCTATCTACATACGTATGTATGTATGTATATAGCAGAGGTGGACTCCTCGCTTGCCCCTTAATACAATATTATATTACGTAGGTATCTAAGCTTCCCCCTCCCCTCCCTCTCTCCTTCCAACTAGCATTTGGATTAAATTGAATTATCTTCGTTGGAATTATTAGGCATTGTGTTGAAATTTGACGATATTAGTGTTCCGTATATTTTGTGAAGCAAAACCGGGGTAAATTTTCATTGTACAATTTTCCACGATAAACGGATCGACATACATTTTATATGTAATATGAATTTTTACATAAACTGATACGTTGTCATTGTTATACATATTCTACTCGTAATACGAGTCTTTTTTACGTAGCCAAAGCTGAAAAATTCAAATAACACGATCTGTGTAAATCATTGGTCGGTAGCCAAATCGGGGAAAATCTTGCAAAGTTTGGGAGACGCAATGTATTATTTTCGAATTATTATATATTCAAATTTTAAATTAAATGTTACTCGTCAATGAAATGGATAGCGTATTGTAGCGTAGTGTATTACCAACAAGTATTATAAAGTGTAATCTGAACAAAGTTTTTATGGATTCATTTTGATTGTGTGTGAACGTTTTGTGTTTCGCGCAAAACGTTGGATGGCAGCGAGAGCCGCAGGTTTTCGTACAAAGAGCCGCGTGCGGTTCCCGACCGCTGATCTAAAGTTATGGTGGTATTGTTCGTTTAAAAAGTGTTTTTGTACATATGTATGTACTAGCTAAGAAAGGGCGATGCAACATTAGTGTTGCACAGTAAAATTGAGAAAGTACAAAATTGCAATGCCATATTTGTATGTATGTATATTGTGTACATATGTACGTGGAAGATCGATTTTTTTTGTATGGTGAAAAATGTCGATCGCGTAAATTTACTTTGTTAATTTGTGACTTTTTACGTTGGCGCGGACAGTTAAGTTGAATTTTTGTCGTAAAAATCGATTTTTCGGACTTAACTTTCGAGCCGACTCTTTCGATCGTTCGATAAAATAACTATTCCACATTGGTGTGTGAACCTCCGATTTGTTCCCGTGCATTGGCAGACGATTCGTGCAATACAAACGGAGCTTGAGGTTCGATTTTTTTTTTCATCTGATATTGTGTATGAAGTCATCACGAGAGATTAACGACTGGGACGCGTTGAAACCCGAACAATTTCATCATATTTATCGATGCCATTTTTTCTGCGCCAATTAAACGCATTCGTTTCACACTCTTGCACAACTTGGTAACGATTCAATATCGACTATATTGTCGGCGTGTTTATTTCGCGTTGCTTGACACACTCGTAGTGGCTCAGATTCATAAGGATATAAGCTATTTCCTACGATCTTTATAAAATTTTTGCGTTGGATACTATGTAGAATATAAAAGGATTTTTTTTTTTTTCCATCAACATTTTACGGATTTGTCTTCCTTTCAACATACATATTTTTCCACCTGCTCTACAAAATTTGGATCGAACTTTTAATCTTATATTCTTTAATGAGTCAACTATCCATCGTACCCTACACCAATTACGATTTTCATAAACGCGTTATTTGAATTTTTTTACAATGCAAAAAAATTACAAAACTTTCATCTATTAAATGCACAGACGTTGTAAATGCTATCAAAATTAAATTAGCCAGGTGATAGTTCAGTGGTTAGTTCGTTAGTCTCTTGGGCGAAGGTTCGATCCCTGCATGTCGAATAATTTTCTCGACCTTAATTATCGCCATTGCCAAGGTTTGTACATTATTAAATCCAGATCAGCCATCAGCTGTTGTAATTTGCCAATTTATTTAACTTATTTGTGAAACGGTTCCACAAAAATTGACTACCAACTCTATCAAAACTAATTCTTCCAAAGACTTATTGGTGGAGGGTGGCCTCATATGAGGGTCTTGAGGAGAAATAAGTTGGATATGTCTCCTCAGGGGGCATATACGTACATATGTACATGCCTATACCAATTTTATAATAGAGTGGTTGAAGTTTGGAACTGCCTCCCAAATCAGCTAGTAACTTCTGAAAATACAAATCTCTTTAAAAATTATTTTGACAAAGTTTTGAATATGTAATACATAAATGGATTTTTGTCATCCTTCAAATATAAAATATAAATACATAACTAAAAAAAAAATTAAAAACTGTATGTACAATTTATGTATATCAGACCCCTGGGCTCCATCGACTACCCATGTATTTTAAATAAATAAATAAATAATTCTCAAACCTTCCTCCCCTCCCAAAAGGCAATGGAAAGTATCTTTCCTTAGTTACTTCATTATGATGTTTGTCAAATAGTGAAAAGGCAACGATTGATATCAAATGCGCTACCTTCACAAGATAAATAAAGGCACTCACTTATCTCAGTTAAATCGCTGCGTCATACTGACGCCCTCTATCGTCGTTGATTCTCACCAATACGAATTATATCGGTGCGAATAAGTCGACGATAGGGGCAAAAGTTGGACGCAGCGATTTTGCTAAAGATACACGTGGTCTAGCTTTGCAGGAGCAGGTAACGACGATACAGAGACTCGTGGCGAGTTTGAACCCGAGTTCACCAGGTCGAAGCATTAAGCGTTTACGCTATGATCCAACGCCGATAGTGCGAGATAACAATATAGAGATATTTTGAACATATAAATCGTTTGAATGTTCACGACTTTGCTCATTTGTTACGTTGTTGTATTATAAAGCGCCATCTATACAACAACAACAAAAACTATTTTAATATTATGTTTCAGTACGGGTGTTGAGAGAGCGCTCCGTTGATATTCACCGTATAAACATAAAGTCGTGGTAAAATTAGCCAACATCATTTTTTTTTTTAATGAAATTATCATTGAAATAAATTAAACTGTCGCGTTCGCTAGCGACGAAGACGTGCGCCCGTACGACCTACGAATAGGTGGCACCCCGACATTAGCGCGCTGACGTTAGCGCGCCGACATTAGCGCGCCGGCATTAGCGCGCAGTACAACCCCGACTTTAGCGCGTGGGACTTTTGCGCGCCGACAGTAGCGCGCAAAATAAGATTATTTTGTATTGTTGACTGCTCATTATGCTCTTATTTAAAATTAATTGGTACTTTTACAAACCTATCCATGAAAATTCTATCAATTGGAAAAAATAATAATAAGATAAGAACATTCCACCATGTGAAATTTCCAAATATTATTTAATGTATATGAGCGTTTTTCCACTTTGTTTGTATTGGTTAATCGCTTAACCCATAAATTTTTGGTTTCCCAAATGTTTATCAATAGAAAGTAGAGTTAACCGTTTGAGGACGACGGCGATTTTGCCGAAAGGGTATAAATAATATTTAGCAATAAAATTTGAGCTTTGTGTCAAGCGTCAATGAAACAGTTTCGATCCCTTTATGTACAAAGTAAAGGTCATTGCGACTTTAACTAAAAGCCAATTGTTGTGAAACCGACAAAGACTTATTGAAACACCCCGTGCCGCTTTTTTTCTTCTTAAACCATTATATGTACATAAGTCAATTGTTATAAAATCAACAAACATTGATTGTTATGGTTCTTATTTCGTGTATGTGTTTTTAGTTTTTAGAATAATTGTTTTCTATTTTTTTTTTATTATCAAATACTAGCTGAATTGCCCGGCGTTGCTTGGGTGGGTGAAAGTTTATGAATGAAAAAAAAATTCTTGTAATTTTCTACTAAATTTATTTTAATTCATCTAGGACAGTGTTTCTTAACCCCGACGAAGCAATCGCCTCCCTTACCAGAATAAAATTATTGAACGCCCCCCCAGGTAAAAACGAAATTTTGTATATGGTGGCCCGTCGACCACCTGATCTGACCCCTTCCAAAACCCACCTACGGTCTGAGTTAAGATATCAGATAGTATACCAAGTTTGGCGGTTATAAGTTGAAAACTGTAGATTTGCATAGCGGAACGACAAACACAGAAAGAAAGAAAGAAACAAACAGACATTGAATTTTATATAGTAGGCAAAAATAATAAATTGCGCGCTAACGTCGGCGCGCTAAAGTCCCGCGCGCTAAATCCGCGCGCTAATGTCGCCGCACCGAATAGGCATAGGCACGTCCCCATACGCTCGACGCGTACGAGACGCGCGCGCTCGTGTGCGTGTAGTACAAAGATCCATTAAAACTAGATCATACGGCAGTGGGGGAGGCTAAAGGGAGGCTACCGAAACTACCCCTCACCACCCACTTTGTACACCATCAACCCCCAGTGCGAGAGAGCGCGCGCGCACACGCGCCCCGCAAAATGTAATATGCATGAACATATCCGGATAGCGAGACCGCCTTAAAGTCGCAAATTGATTAAAGCCGGCCAGCGTGCTCGGGCTCGGAGCCCTGCTAGGCCCTACCCTCCCATACCACCCCTTCATTCCATGGGGAGGAAATGGGGAGGTGGAGGACCGCGTGCAGGCCGTCCTCCTCCCGATGAACTATTGCAAAATTTAATTAAGAGCAGCGGCCCGCTCACACGCGACCGGCCCCGCTTACTATGTGATCTTGGGATACCCTATGGCCCCAACCCCCCTTTTCCTCCCATCGACCCTCCCACTAACGAGAAAGATCCACCGTTCCTGGGTTTGAGGGTTTTGATCGTCGTGGTCGTCGATCGTTCATGGACTTTCTGTGATGCTTTCAGTTTTTAATTTTTTCGTCGTGAGGTTAATGCCGGGGCTTCGCCAAGAACGAAACTGAGCTATAAGGAGGTGATCGGAGAGAAACGGAAAGGAACTAGAAATGGCATTAATGAAGCGAGGCTCCGCTGAAAAATAGTTTTTAAAGAGGTTAGTGTGGTGCTGGGAGTCGGTCGTGACGGTCAGACGCGAAATCGAGTCACGAAAAAATGAGTTCACTTGAAGACTCAAGTACCGAGGATGACATGATGTCCCATGAGGACAGGATGAGGGGACATCTCGGCTTCTCGGAATAAACATCAACGATAACCAATCAGAGTCAAAAATCTCGAAAAGCCATAACCTTCTTTTTTATTTGCGCGACAATGAGATGCTTATTAATTTGAATAGAGTATACATACATATGTATATAGGTAAAAATACAAAAAAAAATACATGTAAACTATATGTTTATTTCAGCTCGATAAACTTAATAGTTTTAGAGAAAAAGTTGAAAAACATCGAAAACCAAGACTAGAAGTGCTACTTCCGGTTGGAGTTGTTTTTATTACTTGAAGGTCATTTCACATGCAATATTTACAAATTTTCAGTCAAATTAATGGTATAATTTTGGAGAAAAATATTCTGAAATCATAGAGAAAATTGTTACTTACCACTTCCGGTTGACGAAAAAAGTCATTTTCAAAAATCATGAAAACCTAATCGGGGGACGATACCTAATACATGCCATTCAAAATCTCAAAGTACGAATTTTCGCACGATTAGCTACAATATTTTATCTATAGGTAAGTACTATATGTATGTACATACATATATGAATAAAGTAAAATTTTAAAATTTAGGTGCTTGAGATGCACATCTCAAAGGTTCTACAAGTCTTTGAAATGGCCAAAATATTGGCAAATTAAATGTATGTCGGCATCGATTTTAATCGTATAGGTTAAAAAAATTGAAATTTAATATTTATAATATATGTACATAAATGATTCAGTGTGAATATTCATAAGTATTAAAAACATGTTTTGTAAACGCACAAGTATGTATACGTATGTACGTATATTGTAACCAATTTTAATATTCGTGTACGATTTACTTATTTATATTCTTAATGTTCTAACAGTGCTCGAATTCAGCGGGAGCGGCAAGGAGCGGGCGTTCCCTTTCGTGAAATTTGAAAACGTAGCGTACCCTTTCGTGAAATCTGTAAATTTAGCGCTCCCTTTCGTAAAAAACCAAAATTTCCGTGGTCTTTCAATAATTATTGCCGAAAAAATGTTAGACGGTGAATTTTTTTTTACATTTATGACTCCTAAATCACAATCTTTGACTGGAAGTTAAATTCTTTAATTTCAATTCCGACAAAGCCATTTAAAATATTATTATGTTTTGAAAAGGCTGGGTGCACGCGTTACTTGAACATTTAGAATTCTATTAAATTCCGAGGGTTTTTAGATTCTATGTCGGCTTTGCGCAAAAAGTTTAGTGACTTTATAGCCGGCAATCGGTATTTCGAACTGCAACGTGCCTTTTCGAGCCATCGGTCATTTTAATGATTTACGATATCTTTCTTTGAATTATCGTGTTGTACCGCGACCATTATACGAAAGGAACCAAAATTTCAAAATAGTTCAGTTGAATTTAGCGAACGTATTTGCAATTTCAATCTATCATCGAGAATCGCTTATTATTTTTTTTTTTTTATTTTATTACAAACACTTTTCTAGCAACATTTTTTAAGTTGTGTGAATTATAATTACTGCAAGTTCATATTTTAACCACTGAAAGAGTTTTCAGAAAAGTATATAGGATAGTAAAAAATCAAAAAACCATTTTCAGATCTACCTGTTGAAGTTGACTTACAGACATTAAACGGTATTAATCTCGGTAAGATTTTGCATTTCGATAAATATATACATATGTATAGGTATCTACATACATACATATACATAATTAAAAAAAAAGGTCGTTTTATATTTTTTGAAAATTATCGAGCGCTTCCATTCGTGAAAATTTCCACTTCGAGCACTGCTGCCAATCCGATTTAGTAATTTGATCGAATGTTACACAAGACGTTCAATGGGTTCTCTATCGTTTGTCGAGTTATTTTTAAAGTTAAACTTCTTTTATTAATATTAAAAAACAATGCAAATAGACAGTCGATGCCAATAAAATTGCATGGTGACCTGGATTGTATTATGTGATCCGTGCATGTGGAATAGTGTCGCCTAGCGACTGCATCCCTTCCATCAAAATTTGTCATTCAATGCACCATATCCATAGACTGCATACATATGCGCCTCTCCACAACTGCACCCTGGATTGAATCACAAATTTTAATGGAAGGGATGCAGTCGCTAAGCAACACGATTCTGTATGAAAGGAACACAGAATGCAATCGTATACAATATTACCATCGTCTGTCTCACTCCGGCGAATGTTGCGAGTGAATCAGTGCAGTGGGATGAGGACATATTGAACACCTCAGATTGATTGCTGTTCTCCTGAAACTATCGGTGCGCTTGTGACGCCAACGCTATTTGAGACTATCAAATGTAGAATCCAGCGATTATCAAAATTTATTTTAAACTTACTATCCTATTGATATTTTAAAAACTATTGATGCAATGCAGAACCACGTCCTTGGACAGGTTTCAAGGTCACGTTTGGACACAGCCACGTTTGGGCGCCGATTGAAATAAGACGTCTTTCCTCAAGATATTGTTTATCAAATTACTTCAATTGTATGTACATATACAATTCTAAAGAAACGGTACATGTGAAATTAATTGCACATCGAAACCGATTACGAGCATTTTCATCACTAACCACGAGCCGTCACTGCATATACATATGTATGTACATACATATTTATATGCGCCTCTCCACAGCTAGACCCGTAGCACTTGCTTTTTTCTATCCCAATGTGGTTCAATAAAAATTAGCACCACCGAAACAATTCCTTACTACCTACCAAATCATTGTCCGTTCCTTCTATCCCTTCCCCCCTCCAGAAAGCAGTGAGAAACCACTGGAGAGTATCTTTCAACAGTTACTTTACTATGGTAGACGGTAAAATGTTTGTCAAATAGTGAAGGGGCATCACTTGATATTCAAGTACGCCGCCTTCAGAAGAAGAAGTATTATTTATACATATTTCGGTTTATGGAGCGTAGTACATACAGCACATTGCCTGGCCATTTTGAGTTTTATAAAATTCTTTGACAAGATAGACTTGTAAACGTACACAAGATAGTGTGTAGGTACGTGTACAGTCTAACTAAATCACATATGTTGAACAAATTGCATAACCACCTGGCGATCGCACTCTGTGATCCTTGCATGCAGAATTGTGTCGCCTAGCGACTGCATCCCTTCTATTAAAATTTGTGAATCAATGCACTATATCCATAGACTGCATCCATAGGGTATGCAATATACATATATTTGTATATGGATATGCGCCTTTCAACAACTGCACTCGTATCAATTGCTTTTTTCTATCCCGATGTGGTTCCAGAAAAATTAGCAACACCGAAACAATTCCTCACTACCTATCAAATCATTGTCCGTTCCTTATATCCCTTCCTCCCCTCTAGAAGGCAATGGGAAACTACAAGAGAGTGCATTTTCTTAATTGCGTCATTATGACATAGGACACATACATATACATATGTAACTGATAGACAGACGATGCCAACATTGCATGGCTACCTGCCGATTGCAATCTGCGATCCTTGCATTCAGATTCGTATCGCCTAGCGATAACATTCCTTCCATTAAAATTTGTGAAACAATGCACTATATCTATGTATATATAGGTACAAACATACATATGTACATATATGGATATGCGCCTTTCAACAACTGCACTCGTATCACTTGCTTTTTTCTATCCCGATGTGGTTCCAGAAAAATTAGCAACACCGAAACAATTCCTTAATACCTACCAAATCATTGTCCGTTCCTTATATCCCTTCCTCCCCTCTAGAAGGCAATGGAAAACTACAAGAGAGTGCATTTTCTTAATTGCGTCATTATGACATATGACACATATGTGACTGATAGACAGACGATGCCAACATTGCATGGCTACCTGCCGATTGCAATCTGCGATCCTTGCATTCAGATTCGTATCGTCTAGCGATAACATTCCTTCCATAAAAATTTGTGAAACAATGCACTATATCTACATACATATATATAGGGTACATACATACATATGTATATGGATATGCGTCTCTCAACAACTGCACGCGTATTACTTGTTTTTTTCTATCCCGATGTGGTTCCAGAAAAATTAGCAACACCGAAACAATTCCTCACTACCTACCAAATCATTGTCCGTTCCTTATATCCCCTCTAGAAGGCAATGGGAAACTACAAGAGAGTGCATTTTCTTAATTGCGTCGTTATGACATATGACACATATGTGACTGTTAGACAGACGATGCCAACATTGCATGGCTACCTGCCGATTGCAATCTGCGATCCTTGCATTCAGATTCGTATCGCCTAGCGATAACACTCCTTCCATTAAAATTTGTGAAACAATGCACTATATCTATATATATAGGTACATATGTACATATATAGATATGCGTCTCTCAACAACTGCACGCGTATCACTTGCTTTTTTCTATCCCGATATGGTTCTAGGAAAATTAAATCATTGTTCGCACCTTCTATCCCCTTCCTCCCCTCCAGAAGGCAATGCGATACCACTGGAGTGTATCTTTCGTTGGTCACTTCACCATGGTAGACGGTGAAATGTTTGTCAAATAGTGAAGAGGCAACGTTATAATATAATATCAAGTACGCTATCTTCAGAAGAAGATAAAGAAAGAGGTTGTGGTACTATATTACACATTTCTTCGGAATATTTATATTTACGTTCCCCACGTTTCAATGTTTGGCCTTAGTTTTAATGAGCTTGTATGTCAAGTGGATCAAAATTAATGACGATATTCAAATATATCTACTACATATACATATGTATGTATGTATGTACATATATTATATTTTCTTAACCATTATCAATCGTCAATCGTTTATTGTCAATTGTCAATCGTTTATTTGTTTTTAAGCAAACAAGAATATTGGCAAATTTAGAACAGTGTGTCGGGAACCTTTTTCGAGCTAGTAGTAAAATTTAGGGAAACCCTTGCGAAATTGGTAAGCTTGGGAGCCGCAACATATGTATAATTTTGGAATTATATATTCTAAATTAAATATTACTCATTTATGAAAGGATAGCTGTAGAAATAAGTTATCATCGTGATATTTCTTAATGTTTGACAGTTTATTACAAAGTTCAGTATAACAAAGTTTAAACTGAAAAGCGACTTCAAACCTTTTTATAGCCATGAAGTTATGGAAATAGGATCAATTTTAATTTTGTTTAAATTGTATGTCAACGTTTTGTGTTTCACGCAAAACGTTGGATGACAGCGAGAACCGCATATTTTCATAAAATGAGCCGCATGCGGCTCCGAAGCCGTCGGTGTCTCTGTGTGCACTGGATCTTTCGTAGCATTCTTGAATTTAGCGACCAAGTTTCACATCCATACGTCATAACTGGCAGTACGCATTGGTCGTACGCCTTCTCTTTTAAGCATAGCGGATTGTTGGATTTAAAAACTATGTTCTTTTTTCCAAAAGCTCTCCATCCTAGTTTCATTCTTCGTTTTATTTCTTCTTCTCGACATCCAGTCATATTCACCAATTGTCCTAGGTATAAATAACTATCAACTATCTCTACAATATGATTATCTACTGAGACTACGTTTTGCGTGCAAAATTCATTAAAAATAATTTTAGTTTTATTAAAATTAATTTTTAAGCCTACTTTCATACTTTCGTTGCTTAATTCTGTTAATTTTATTTAGGCAGTAGTAATCTTATGTGCGCCAACTTACAAAACTCACGCAAACACGAGCGTGTAGCGAAATCTTAAGGGTAGCCTAAGGAAAATCATTGTTTGGATTTATTACGCCTTTTACCGTGTTGTAAAAATTCAATTACACTATGATCCTAATTCTAAGTATACACACCCTTATGTATGTATATGTATTATGTAATAGTGTTTTACTAAATCAGAATTTCATTTCCCCGAGTAGTTAGATTACCACTTTGGCTACGGGCTGGTTTGTGAACCCGCGTCAAAATCATAGTCACTTAAAAAAGTTGTCACATCTTTGTTTCACAACCGTTGGAATTTAGATAACTTGGGTAGACATACATACTCTGCCTTTTGAATTATACCTATTTACGAAAGAAATATTATCGTTTCATTCAACACTTCAAAAATTACAAGCGGCGTGAATGGGGTGAATAATTTTTTGTGTCACTCTCGCGTATTATTCAGATTGAACACTTTGAATATCGCTGTGCCAATTCTTACACACATTTATAACCAATATGTCAATAATAGCACGGGCAAGTTATCTCTTATCGTAACGTGTTCTCCTAGTACATATGGACTCTCTTGGCGACGCGACGCTTCATCGTGACCAGCGTAATTTGACCGCACGACATTTCAGCGAATGTCAATCATGTATTTTTGCATGCGAATAATCGAGGTGTCTTCTCGTGGTGTCAAGCTTGAAACAGAGTGGCTGTACATTCATCTTTTATACCCGACTAAAATTAACATCGACAGGTGGCATTTGGAGAAACCATAACTAATGTTGGTGAGCATAAATTTGCCTCTCACTCAGACGTATTGCTTTGTCCCTCCCCTCCGAAAACATTTCGAAATACGACCAATGGTATGATAGCAGTGGCGAGTGGCGCTGCTATCGCCCGCCCAAAATGATACACAACAGTCATCTGTCATTCTACACATAACCTCGCAAACCTCCTCTGCGTTATTTTTGCTATTATATCGTCTCGTTTCAACATCGTCATATTTGCCCAGAACATTTATTTATGAACACTAAAAAGAGCACAAACATTTTTTTATGCCATTGTTTCCATATTAGTAACCACCATTGATTATTTATTTTTTTAGTTTTGTATGTATGTACAAACTCGTATATTGCGCACATGAGATTCATTCTGGGCAAATATGACGACGTAGAAACGAGACGATATAATAGCAAAAATAACGCAGAGGAGGTTTGCGAGGTTATGTGTAGAATGACAGATGACTGTTGTGTATCATTTTGGGCGGGCGATAGCAGCGCCACTCGCCACTGCTATCATACCAGTGGTCGTATTTCGAAATGTTTTCCGAGGGGAGGGACAAAGCAATACGTCTGAGCGAAAGGCAAATTTATGCTCACCAACAGTAGTTATGGTTTCTCCAAATGCCGACAGGTGTCTGAAGGGAGATTTGTTTTGTCGTTTGGAGATTCATTGTTTAGTTGTGCATGTCGATCACAGGTTGAGAATCGCTGGATGTTGTCGCATCTGTGTGAGTCACGGCCGCTGTATGCACATTGGTTGGGTGCAATGCACTTTGCGATGCAACGAAATGTGGGTCAGCGCCTCGGAAACGGTGGCGCGCGCCAATCTGCTCCGCCAATAAGTGCGCGCGAGATAATTAATTACATTTTTGCTCTTACGCGCGAATCCCGAGCGAACAAAGTGTAATGCGATTATATTGTCTGGAGTGTCTCATTAAATTGTAATATATTTTATGCGTAGTATAATACATAGAAGGTGCGCTCTATTAGCGCGTAATGTTTTATATTCCCCAGGGGCCGCATGCGGGAACGGGGCGATCAAAGCAATGATCAAATTTTTGTGGAATATTTATTTCCTTCATTCAATTCGCATCAAACGAATCAACACCAGTCTTGAAAACTTTAATACGTTTTCTATGTCAAAAAAAAAATCAGCTCGGTGCAGTGGTTAGAGCGTTAATCTTATGGTGGGTACACACCGACGAATCGAAGGCGAACCGAAGGCGAAGCGAATGCGAATTCGGGCTATTTGGACGCTATGTGGACATCGCAGCGAATGCGAACCGAACGATCGCTTCACTGTTCGCTTCGCTAGGTCTCGGAGCGATAGGAGCGATCGTTCACAGCGAATGGTTTTTTGTCGCTTTGCTGCTCCACAAAAACATTTTTTTTGTGTATGTATTTATTTATTTGAATTTTAAACACTCATATGGCCCTTACGTAAACGTTTTTAGTGTGACTTACAATCAAGATCAACATGAATTGTGAATATGTATGCATCGACGCCAACTCAGACTGGAGAAAGGAGAGAAGCAGGGTACATATGCGGTAGTCTTTATTGTTTAGTTTGAAGAATTTGGCATATGGATTTCCCCTTTAGAGGTCAGAAGTTTGTCCGAGACTAATTTGGTACATGTTAATCTGTTTTTTAATGGGCTTCGAGAGAATTCTCGATCCAACGGAAAGTTTTGTGCGTCGCTTATACGCGAGGGGCATGAAGGAAAGGGAAGGGAGGCAAGAGGCAAGTCGTTGCAGGATGTGATTCATTTTTAGGACTGTCCCGAGTCTTTTAGTCAAAATACGCTAAAAATAACAATGCATGACTCATTTCAAGTTAAATGCGTATTGCATCGAAGGTTCGTGCTCGGCTCGACATTTGGTTTATATTCGGCGTCATATTTACGAGCCACCGGTCAGGCAGACATAAAAACAGATAGGCAGACGATGTCAATATTGCATGGCTACCTGGAGATTGTATTCTGTGATCCTTGAATGCAGAATCGTGTCGCCTAGCGACTGCATCCCTTCCATTCAAATTTGTGATTCATTGCACTATATGTATCCAGAGACTGCATCCATAGAGTATGCATACATACATATATGGAAATGCGCCTCTCAACAACTGCACTCGTATCACTTACTTTTTTCTATCCCAATGTGGTTCTAGAAAAATTAGAACCACCGAATCAATTCCTTACTACCTACCAAATCATAGCCCGTTCCTTTTATCCCTTCCTCCCCTACAGAAGGCAATGATAAACCACTGGAGAGTATCTTAGTTACTTCACTATGGTAGACGGTAAATGTTTGTCAAATAGTGATGAGGCAACACTTGATATTTAAGTACGCCACCTTCAGAAGAAAAATTTTAATTTATGAAGCGTAGTACATACATACATACTGCACATTGTCTGGCCATTTTGAGAGTTTCATAAAATGACTTGACATATGTAATATGGACTTAATATTGTGTACATAGGTACGTGTACAGTTACAGTGTACAGGTGTACAGGTACGTGTACAGTTCAACAAAATCACATATACGAGTATGTTGAACAAATTTCACCTGGTGATAGCACTCTGTGATCCTCGCTCGCAGAATCATGTTGCCTAGCGACTGCATCCCTTCCATTAAAATTTGTGATTCAATGCACTATATCTATGGATTGCATCCATCGGGTATGCCTACATGTATATATGTACATATATGTGCCTCTCAATAACTACACACGCTTTTTTCTATCTCGTTGTGGTTCCAGAAAAATTAACACCACCGAAACACTTCCTTATTACCTTTCAAATCATTGGCCGTTCCTTCTATCCCTTCTTCCCCCCTCTAGAAGGCAATGGCAAACCATTGGGGAGTATCGTTTGTTAGTTACTTTACAACGGTAGACGGTAAAATGTTTGTCAAATAGTAAAGAGGCAACGACTGATATCAAATAGGCCATCTTCAAAAGAAGAAAAAGAAATATGTAAAGGTATTGTACATATGTATGTATGTATTACATTTTTTTTTTAGAATATTTACATTTATGAATCTAATCGACTAAAATTTATTTTAACGAAATTAGCGTTTCCATCAAGTACTCGAGTGCATTTAATACCAAGTTCGTTACAGTGAATTTTCCTGAAAAATTTAGTTTCCGAGGGTGGGGGGGGCTTTCCGTTGTATTCCGCAAGGGAAGTAAAGTTGTCCCTCAATATCTCAGTTCACACTGCGAGAGTCCCCACTCGCGAATCAAAAATACACCGCTAATATGTACAAAATGTACACGTTAAAAATAAACTCATCGACAACTGAAACGACAGAAGCGAAACACCTGTTCAAACTCGAAGAAAAACGCGGCGAAAATCACACCACGAGCGGAGGAAAAACCCCGGAAAAGTGTCCGGCGGCTTTCAGATGCAATTCTTGTTTTATTTTAATAATTAACAAACAATGCAGACAGGCAGACGATAACAACACTGCATGGCTACCCGACGATTGCATCCTGTGATCCTTGAATGCAAAATCGTGTCGCCTAGCGACTGCACCCCTTCCATTCAAATTTGTGATTCATTGCACTATATGTATCCACAGACTGCATCCATAGAGTATGCATACATATGTATGTATATGGAAATGCGCCTCTCAACAACTACACGCGTATCTATTACTTTTTTCTATCCCAATGTAGTTCAAGACTGCATCCATAGAGTAAGCATACATATGTATGTATGCAGGTAAATTTTAAATGCAGTTATACGACTGAAACTTGACTGAATTTGAAATAAAATTGTGCTTCTAAGTGTCATTTTTATGATATCAAGCCTTGAAAGTATACGCGGGCGCATGCATATACATACATACATATGTACATATGTACGAGTGAACCCATACTATATAATATGTACATACATACATATGTATGTATATGTACCTATGTACGATTCCCCGAGGTAAGTTTTGCAATTTTTACAATATTTACCCGGCAGATTATACCTATATATACGTAAAAATATATAAAATTCAACCCCTCATCATTTTTTCTGAATTTCATTGTATGTACGAAAGTTTCGAAAGTGAGTTAATTGTTTTATTGTTTGGTGATTTATTGTTACTATTGTTGATAAGTACAACTGCTCGCCAAGATGCCACGAGCAAAGACGAAATGCACAAAAAAATAAGGGTTTATAAAAAAAATCGTTTGATGGGATCGCTCTTGCAGCGAAAATGCACCGAACGCAAATAGTGTATTTTTTTGTTAGTTGGACTATTGTTTAAGATTTTCTTTTGTTAATTCTGCCTATTGTATTTCCGTTCGAGGGTCAACATTCGCTCGATATTCGGTCCGAAGATTTAGGTGTATACCTACAACCAACGAAACGAATCCTATCGTTCGCTTCAATTTTGCTCCGAATTCGGTTCGCGTTCGATTCGGTGGTGTGTACCCACCATTACGGGCGAAGGTCAGGGGCTCGATTGCCGTATGTCAAATTATTTTCTCTCATCTTAATCATCGTCATTAGCAAGATGTGGAAAATACAAAACCTAGATCAGCCGGTTTCTTGTTGTGATACCAAAAAACATTACTTTTTAAAACCTACCAAATCATTCTTCTAAATACCCTATTCGTTGGGCCTCGTATGGGGGTCTTGCGAAGAAATAAGTAGGAGGTGTTTCCTCAAGGCATGCATATACATACATATGTACATATATGAATTTTACGCACTAAATCGTAGTCAATTCCTTTTATCTCTTCCTCTTCTCCAAAAGGCAAATGAAAAACCACTGGAGAGAACTTATTTTATTAATTTAACAAAAAATGGAGATAGGCAGACGATGCCAATATTGCATGGCTACCTGACGATTGCATTACATGTGATCCTTGCATCCAGAATCGTGTTGCCTAGCGACGGCATCCCTTCCATTAAAATTTGTCAATCAATGTACTATGTACATATGTACATACATATATCCATAGGTTGCATCCACAGCGTATGTACACATATGCATATGCGACATTCAACAACTGCACACGTATCACTTGCTTTTTTCGTATCCCAATGTGGTTCCGGAAAAATTAGCACCATCGAAACAATTGCCACCATCAAATTAGCACCATCAATGCAATTAACACCATCAAATCAACAATTACCATCATCAAATCATTTTTCGTTCCTTTTATCTTTTATCCCTTCCTCCTCTGCAGAAGACAATTAAAAACTACTGTAGAGGATTTCTTTTATTAATTGACAAACAATGCAAATAGGCAGACGATAACAATATTGCATAGCTACGTGACGATTGCATCCTGTGATCCGTGAATGCAAAATCGTGTTGCCTAGCGACTGCATCCCTTCCATTAAAATGTGTCAATCAATGCAATATATCCATAGACTGCATCCATAGAGTAAGCATACATTGTATGTACATATACACGCTTCTCCGCAACTACACCCGTACCTTATGTTACTTTATCCCAATAGGATAAAGTATTGTGGTCGTGCGAAAATTTGACTGATTTGTATCGGGTATCATGCACTGATCACTTTTTCATGATTTCTGGAAAATGTCTGTATATCTGTGTGTGCACTATATCCATAGACTGCACCACTTGAGAGTATCTTTTGTTAGTTACTTCACTATGCTAGACAATGAAATGTTTGTCAAATAGTACACCACCTTTAGAAGAAGAGGTATATACATATGTTTATATATAGAAATATTATATTTCAGTTTATGAAGCGTAGTACATACTGCATTGCCTGGTCATGAGAGTTTTATAAAATGACTTGACATTAAGATAGACTTGTGACCCTACACAAGATAGTGTGTACAGTCTAACTAAATCACATGTGTTGAACAAATTGCATAGCCACCTGGCGATTGCTCTCTGTGATCCTTGCATGGAGAATCGTGTCGCCTAGCGACTGCATCCCTTCCATTGAAATTTGTGAATCGATGCAATATATCCATAGACTGCAACCATAGGGTATGTATGTGCGCATTTCCACAACTGCACTCATATCACTTGCTTTTTTGTGGTTATCTCAATGTGGTTCCAGAAAAATTAGCGCCATCGAAGCAATTGGCACCATCAAATCAGCACCATCAATGTAATTAGCACCATAAAATCATTGTCCGTTCCTTTTATCCCTTCTTCATCTGCAGAAGGAAATTAACAGTGCTATGTATTGGAGGTTGAGAAACAGAGAAAAATGAAAAAGCAGCACTTAATGGTATGAAGATCGTTCGTTTATTGATTGATTTCACAGTGGTTCATTTGATGGCACAATTACAGTAAAATATAAAGATTTGCGTGTTTAATAATTCGGAAAAGTTGCCTGTTGGCAACTGTTATTATAGTTTAGGAGAGTATACGTCCGTGTGTGTGACTTAGTAGAGAACTCGTCTCAACTTGACGAGTATGCGTGTGGTAGAGAGCTCGTGTGTGATGGGAAGAGAAGTGACTAAAGGAGTCTGGAAGAGTGTGACTGGAGGAGTGAGGTAAATCTGACCTTTACATCGCTATATAGATTTAAGAGGGGCGAGGGGTTAGGAGAAAGCAGTTGATGTCTGGGATCGATTTCAATTGGTCGATGATTGTCGGACTCTGATTGGTCGACGCCAACTCAGACTGGAGAAAGGAGAGAAGCAGGGTACATATGCGGTAGTCTTTATTGTTTAGTTTGAAGAATTTGGCATATGGATTTCCCCTTTAGAGGTCAGAAGTTTGTCCGAGACTAATTTGGTACATGTTAATCTGTTTTTTAATGGGCTTCGAGAGAATTCTCGATCCAACGGAAAGTTTTGTGCGTCGCTTATACGCGAGGGGCATGAAGGAAAGGGAAGGGAGGCAAGAGGCAAGTCGTTGCAGGATGTGATTCATTTTTAGGACTGTCCCGAGTCTTTTAGTCAAAATACGCTAAAAATAACAATGCATGACTCATTTCAAGTTAAATGCGTATTGCATCGAAGGTTCGTGCTCGGCTCGACATTTGGTTTATATTCGGCGTCATATTTACGAGCCACCGGTCAGGCAGACATAAAACAGATAGGCAGAGACGATGTCAATATTGCATGGCTACCTGGAGATTGTATTCTGTGATCCTTGAATGCAGAATCGTGTCGCCTAGCGACTGCATCCCTTCCATTCAAATTTGTGATTCATTGCACTATATGTATCCAGAGACTGCATCCATAGAGTATGCATACATACATATATGGAAATGCGCCTCTCAACAACTGCACTCGTATCACTTACTTTTTTCTATCCCAATGTGGTTCTAGAAAAATTAGAACCACCGAATCAATTCCTTACTACCTACCAAATCATAGCCCGTTCCTTTTATCCCTTCCTCCCCTACAGAAGGCAATGATAAACCACTGGAGAGTATCTTAGTTACTTCACTATGGTAGACGGTAAATGTTTGTCAAATAGTGATGAGGCAACACTTGATATTTAAGTACGCCACCTTCAGAAGAAAAATTTTAATTTATGAAGCGTAGTACATACATACATACTGCACATTGTCTGGCCATTTTTGAGAGTTTCATAAAATGACTTGACATATGTAATATGGACTTAATATTGTGTACATAGGTACGTGTACAGTTACAGTGTACAGGTGTACAGGTACGTGTACAGTTCAACAAAATCACATATACGAGTATGTTGAACAAATTTCACCTGGTGATAGCACTCTGTGATCCTCGCTCGCAGAATCATGTTGCCTAGCGACTGCATCCCTTCCATTAAAATTTGTGATTCAATGCACTATATCTATGGATTGCATCCATCGGGTATGCCTACATGTATATATGTACATATATGTGCCTCTCAATAACTACACACGCTTTTTTCTATCTCGTTGTGGTTCCAGAAAAATTAACACCACCGAAACACTTCCTTATTACCTTTCAAATCATTGGCCGTTCCTTCTATCCCTTCTTCCCCCCTCTAGAAGGCAATGGCAAACCATTGGGGAGTATCGTTTGTTAGTTACTTTACAACGGTAGACGGTAAAATGTTTGTCAAATAGTAAAGAGGCAACGACTGATATCAAATAGGCCATCTTCAAAGAAAAAAAAAGAAATATGTAAAGGTATTGTACATATGTATGTATGTATTACACATTTTTTTTAGAATATTTACATTTATGAATCTAATCGACTAAAATTTATTTTAACGAAATTAGCGTTTCCATCAAGTACTCGAGTGCATTTAATACCAAGTTCGTTACAGTGAATTTTCCTGAAAAAATTTAGTTTCCGAGGGTGGGGGGGGGGGCTTTCCGTTGTATTCCGCAAGGGAAGTAAAGTTGTCCCTCAATATCTCAGTTCACACTGCGAGAGTCCCCACTCGCGAATCAAAAATACACCGCTAATATGTACAAAATGTACACGTTAAAAATAAACTCATCGACAACTGAAACGACAGAAGCGAAACACCTGTTCAAACTCGAAGAAAAACGCGGCGAAAATCACACCACGAGCGGAGGAAAAACCCCGGAAAAGTGTCCGGCGGCTTTCAGATGCAATTCTTGTTTTATTTTAATAATTAACAAACAATGCAGACAGGCAGACGATAACAACACTGCATGGCTACCCGACGATTGCATCCTGTGATCCTTGAATGCAAAATCGTGTCGCCTAGCGACTGCACCCCTTCCATTCAAATTTGTGATTCATTGCACTATATGTATCCACAGACTGCATCCATAGAGTATGCATACATATGTATGTATATGGAAATGCGCCTCTCAACAACTACACGCGTATCTATTACTTTTTTCTATCCCAATGTAGTTCAAGACTGCATCCATAGAGTAAGCATACATATGTATGTATGTACATATACACGCCTTTTCCGCAACTACACCCGTATCTTATGTTACTTTATCCCAATCGGATAAAGTATTGTGGTCGTGCGAAAATTCGACCTCGAGATTTTCACTGATTTGTATCGGGTATCATCCACTGATCACGTTTTCACGATTTCTGGAAAATGTCTGTATGTCTGTGTGTCCGAGTACTTTTTAATTTTTAACTTTTTCTCCGAAACTATCAAGTCTATCAAGCTGAAATTTCATATAAAACTCGAAGAAAAATGCGGTGAAAATCACACCACGAGCAGGGGGGGCGGGGAAAATCCCCGGAAAAAGTGTCCGGTGGCCTTCAGATGTAAATCTTGTTTTATTTTATTAATCAAAAAAAACAATGCAGATATGCAGACGATAACAATACTGCATGGCTACCTGACGATTGCATCCTGTGATCCTTGAATGCAAAATCGTGTCGCCTAGCGACTGCACCCCTTCCATTAAAATTTGTCAATCAATGCACTATATCCACAGACTGCATCCATAGAGTAAGCATACATATGTTTATATACATATGTACATAGGTACACGCCTCTCCGCAATTACATATGTACATCCGTATCTTATGTTACTTTATCCCAATCGGATAAAAGTATTGTGATCGATGTGAAAAATTCGACTGATTTGTATCAGGTTTCATCCACTGATCACGTTTTCATGATTTCTCGAAAATGTTTGTACGTCTGTGTCCGAGTACTTTTAATCTTTTTACTATCAAGTCTATCGAGCTGAAATTTCATATCTATCACAATGCAACGACAGAAGCGGACGCCTGTTCAAACTCGAAGAAAAACGCGGTGAAAATCACACCACGAGCGGGGCGGGGAAACCCCCCGGAAAAGTGTCCGGCGGCTTTCAGCTGTAAATCTTGTTTTCGGGCGTCGAGATAAGTCGGCAATCGGATCGCCTGGTCCTACCGCCTAGCCTGGTCAGGTTTGCTTCGGAAAATTAGCATAGCCCTCCTCAAAACCCCCTTCAACCCTAGCACGCGTTTCTCGTTGTCACCCCCCCCTGGCCGTTGTCGTCCCTCAACCCACCCCAAATCGCCCATCCACCCCATTGCCACCTTCTCAACATTCCCTTCCTCCCGGCTCCTGTTTGGACGTGTAGGGGATTGAAAGTGGGTGGTTTTTGGGGGTGGTTTGAAATTGGCGGATATGAGGCGGCCCGTCTATACGCGCACATCGGCCGCGCGTACATCTGTGAAAGTTTGGGCCGAATTTCACTACTGAGGCCGAATTCGGTGTGTAAATTTGCGTTTCACGCCCAACCAATCAAACAGGGGCGGCACGTCACGACAATTCACCGCCTCGCAACTAAAATTATATCATCACTATATATATGTATGTATAATAAAGAAGCACGGAACGGTGTATGCTCGGTATAACGTGAATAGATCGTAATGCCGTCACTTCACCATCGCGCGAATGTTCGTGAAATGTTGGCCTTAGCGTTGTGGTCAGCTACCGCTTGCCGTCCTGAGCGCTGCGATCGTATCGCTAGTCGCGCCACTAGTGTCAACTAGCAAGCGGCAGCGAACGAAGTGTCATCGTGGCAGGCGTGGCAACACCGATGCATCGGTTTTGATCCCATATCGCGGGTTCTTGGTGGAGAATTTCGAAAGTCACTGAATTGGTCCACATGATTACGCACTTAAGGCACAGACAACACTGGAGGGTCCGGGGTGTGGGGAAAGGGTCCGCCATCTTGCTGTTTTCGCCGTCGCTCGCCTTCGCTCAACTTTGTGGATACCGCGCGAATGTTTATAAAGTACGTTGGCGTTAACGCGAATTAGCTCGAGCACATACTCGGCACCGCTCGTCAATATGAAGTACCGGCATAAGAAAGGAATACGTGGATAAAACAGTGTGACCACCGTGACAGATATAGCGGAACGAGAAAAAAATTCGGGGTGTGGCTGTGTCGAACACGGCCGTGGGTATTCGTGAATACGTCTTTTTTTTTGAAATATGAGAATGAAATGAAAGCATCTTAATGGACACATTGATATATTTTTGTTTAGTATAACGAATAAAGTCTTAACAGGTAATCGATTACAATTTTATTTATCATTGTGTGAAAAAGTTGAAGTGGACACACAGCGAGATGAATGGATGACAGATGGACGCGAGTAATATTGGAATGGTATCCGAGAGGATGTGAAAGAAAGCAAGGTAGACCGAGTGGACGATGGGCTGATGAATTGAGAAGAATGTGCGGAGTCAACTGGATGCAGATTGCTCAATCCAGCAGGGGATGGTGAACGGCTGAAAATGATGAGTGATGATGTATAATTATATATATAATAGCCGAAATCCGTCTGTCTGTCTGTCTGCTGATAACGCTCGCTGAGGAAAAATAATTAAAAACCCAGAAAGAGTGGGGGATCGAACCCAGGACCGCAAGCTCGAGAGTAATCACGCTAACGCTATACGCTATACGCTATCGCCCTTGGTCAATTTAGTCCTTTTTTTTTTTTAAACATTATTATATACATATATAATAATTAATAATTATAATATAAATAAAAAAAAAAATCGATACTACGGGATTGCTATAATACATAGATGGCGCTATAAAAACTATTATATTTTTTGTCACTTACAACCGTGCGATCAATTAGTGGGGATCTCTATTAAAAAAGCGCTTTACGTAATTTAAAATACAGCGGGCGTTGATATTTAACGGGCTTACACTAGTGTATAGTAAAAGCGAAACTTCAGTCTGTGGCGCACGGAATGAAAACCATGACGACGGATAAACCAATCACGAAACGCTCTGGGTATATATACATACATATACGTACATACATATGTACATTCGCGAGCTGTCAGACACATATGAACGTACATATAAACGGCGAGAACGATGCACAATAGCTGATTTGACGGACAAACGACCCTCACTGAACTGCGATATTGAGAAAATAAAACACAAACTTTCCTCACCCTGCAGAACTAATTTTACTATCGAATTGTTTCATAAGTGATGTGTAGCAAAGCCTACTGACGCATTTGCAAAACGCTGACCATCAAGCTACATATATGTATGTATGTATGTAGATTTGATGTCATTTTAACCACAATAGTTTGAAACGATGTTGAATATTTTTGAACGTCACCTTTTGTTCTGGACTATCCGCACCGTGGAGTTTAGATTGCGCGATTGTTGACAACGTTTTGAAATGTTTCGTGCGGATTTGCGGCACTCTGTATAATTAAAACTAGCTGATCTGAAAGGGTCAGTGTTCCAAAACAGACCTTGTTTGGCTTTTTGTTTATTGCGAAAGCTATGCAAATACAACTGCATTTGCAAATTGACATGCGCAGTTTCTGTTTATAATTCAATTTATATACATACATATGGGACTTTGTAGTGAAGGTACGCGTCGCAATTTCAGACTGTTTACTTGCACATTTCAATTGTGTTAATTTAACAAAAGAGATATATGTATGTACATACATAAACTGTTTTGCTTTTTAAAATTTTTCATAGTAAAATCAACAGTTCTTTAGTAATTTAGCTTTGAAAAGATCAGGCCATTTAATGTTTCACAAGTTATACTTACGAGTTTGTAATTCATTGTATAAAATGTGCCAAAATTAAAATGAAATAATTCTACGACCCATATTTAGACTCAAAGAAAGACGATGCCAATATTTGTGTGGCTACCTGGCGATTGCATTATGTGGTCCTTGCATGCAGAATCGTGTTGCCTAGCGACTGCATCCTTCCATTAAATTTGTCAATCAATGCACTATGTAGGTACATAGATTGCATGGATATGCGACATTCAACAACTATCACCACGTATCATTTTGCTCTTTTCTTATCCCAATGTGGTTCCAGAAAATTAGCACCATCGAAACAATTGGCCCCATCAATGCAATTTAGCACCATCAAATCAACAATTAACACCATCAAATCATTGTCCGCTCCTTATATCCGTTCCTCCCTCTAGAAGGCAATGGGAACTACAGGAGAGTGCATTTCCACAATTGCGTCATTATGACATAAGGCAAAAAATGAAGACAATAGATTGGACGATGCCAATATTCCATGAATACCTGGCGATTGCGATTCTGGATCCTGCATTCAGATTCGTGTTGCCTAGCGACTGCATCCCTTCATTAAAATTTGTGCAACAGTGCACTATATCCATAGACTGCATCCATAGGGTATGCATACATACATACATATATGGATATGTGCCTCTCAACAACTGCACCACGTATCACTTGCTTTTTCCATCCCGATGTGGTTCCAGAAAAATTAGCACCACCGAAACAATTCCTTTATGTATGTAGGTAACTAGGTACCTACCAAAAAAAATCATTGTCAGTTCCTATATCCCTTCCTCCTCCAAAAGGCTAATGAGAAACCACTGGATAGTATCTTTCACTAGTTATTTCACTATGACAGACGCTAAAATGTTTGTTCAAATAGTGAAGAGGCATCTTGATATCAAGTACGCCCCTTCAGAGACAATTATTTATGAAGCACATACTTCACATTTGATACTCACTTTACACATATGGTATACTCTTTCAATTCACACGCACTCATTTTGAGAATTTATGCAATAGATTGACATTTGATGGATTGTAAACGTACAATAATACGTGTACAGTTTAACTAAATCACATATGCTGAAATTGAACAAATTGCACAATCGTTGACGATTGCATTCCCGCGATCCTCGTATGCAGAATCGTGTCGCCTTAAAGGACCGCATCCCTTCCATTAAAATTTGTGAATCAATGCACCATGTATTATCCATAGATTGCATCCCAGGGCATGGCATACATTACATATATGTGTATGCGCCCTCCACAATTGCACTATATCTCTTGCTTCTAGGTTTTGACTATCCATTGACAATCTTCAAAAAATGTGGACTTGATCTATTAATATTGTGAACCCCATACGTCACAAAGTTCATTGCTATAGAACATAAGCATTTTCAAGTGCAAAATGCGTAATACGTACATATTGACGTTTCTAGTGACGCATTCCCCATTTGCAGATTGCGTACGATCTTATATTTTTTTTTGTTTTGTTTCGTCCGGACCAATTATTCCGTTCATAATTAAACTGGATTAATAATGTAAACCGTTTGTTTATAATGCGAAACACACACCCACTCTGCTCTGTCGGCGGAATTTATTGGCATAACGTGACGAACAGATTCGCTAGGGGGGTTTTGTGTAGGTAGAACGTTTGGCACGCCTTAGCTGCCCTGGCACGGACACATCTCCGCGTGTACTATGCACCTCTCTATACCCCGCCAGGGGCTACTACTACTATAGGTATGTGGAATCTAACTATGTCAGTATTTTCTCCTGAGAGTACCTAGGGAACTAACAGGCAAATAGCTACTGCCTTCCAACTCCCCGAGTACCCTCCGCCAAAAGGTACGCGTCGAATTATGCACGCCCGCCCCCCTATTATTTTATTTTGCATTATTTTATTTCAGTATCGTCTTATGTTGTACCCGTTTTTTTTTTTTTTTATAACAAGAGAGTAAACAAATGGAGTTTGAGTAATGTGCCTCCAAGTGCGTGTGTTAAAAGGGGACAAACTTCGCGTGACAAAATATGTATATCTTTATCCGTCTAAGATATAATATACATTGTATTATTTACGTATGGGTGATGGTTTTAATTTTAATTTTAAATGAATCTATTATTGTATACACTATCGACCTGAACTTAAAGCTTTCGTTGATTCAATAATGTAGTGGAAATGCTTTGAACCACCGAAGCCGCAAAAGCCGACTTTGACATAGTTCGAGCAAATGACTGCTCTTGTCGAGATTATGATTATGAAGAATCAACTAATTAAAGTTCAAACTGAATCCGACAATGCCAGGTACTTCAGCCAGTTATTACACGTTTGCGTGAATTTACCAATCGATATGGCATGTTATGGTTTTAGTTGTCACATATCGCATTGATACGCTTTACAACCGGATTTTTAATAACAAACAAGGCTAAAATATAATTAATTTTTTTTAAAACTAATTATGTTTATTCGACATTGAATCTTCAAAACCAATGGCCACACTGTTTATAAATTTACCCATTGGCGACGGACATTGAGGCGAATCTCTGCCTTTGTCGATGCCGAAGCGTGATGATCTGAAAGTGGCGTGACGTCACCTCTCTCGCTTTCCAGGGTGTATTTCTGTCACATATCCAAACTCAATTTTCTTCTATATATTTATTATTTACATGGGCATATACGCACGCACACACAAACCCTCGGAAACACGGACGTGGCCACGTACCGTACGAGGGTCCATCTCGAAGGGGAGGAAGAGGAGGTAGGAAAGGGGAGAGGGGAGCCAAAATGAGAGGTGAGGGGATTTTAGATATACGCACATATTTAAATATATGCGTATATATGTATATATATATATATATATGTATGAACATTTTCGACAACCCGTCGCTTTTAAACGAGATCGCCAGTGGATTGAATTAACAGGCGGGTACATTGTCAATTAACATAAGTAAACTGACTTTGGTGAATCTTTAGTGTATGTAGGGTGTAAATTTTGTCGACGTTTTTTAAATTTTTTTTATTGGAGCATAATACGGATACGTCAATTTGGTTGAATGAACAGTTGTCGATCTGTTCCAAATCCAATTGTTTCCATTTCGCCAGTAATACAATTCGTTAATCAGTGTGTTTAAATTTTGGCTTTGGGCAATGGACATACAATTTATAAATCCAAAACCTTTCGCGCACGTTCAACATTACAACTCGGTTTAACAACGTTGGTGGCACTCGTTCCACTGCTGCAACACAATATTAATTGACGAAGCCGAATTTTAAAATGATGTTCTGTTAAAGGACTGTTTATCATACATAGTCAATTGAGATAAGTGTAAATTCCGACTGTCTTGATTGTAACCTATGTATGTATGTACATACATACATAGGCGACACTTGAAAATTTTTATCTCACGCTTTAACAGAATCAATTCATTTTACGAGTTGAAGGTCTCTGCACACTGGCGGATCTAGTACGTTAGTATTATTTTCATACAAATGAACGATACAAAGGCTATCACTCATTTGTATGAAAAAAAACTAACGTACTGGGCGTTCCGCGGGGGAAGATCCGCCAGTGCAGGAGCCTATAGGCTGATATTACACTTGTTACCTCCACCAACACCCGATTTTTTTGACGGTGGCCAGCATCCACATTTTGCACCACTTTAAAGTCACCAGCCATTCAAGGCTCATCTTCGCCAAAAAAAAAAATAGGGCTACGAAGCTTATCTGAAAACTATGTTGTAGTTTTAAAAAAAAACTAAAAGACGATTTTCAGCTAATTATAATCGTTTTCGAAACCATTTGGATTATGCAAAAAATGGGTCAGAAAACATATCTATCACACAGCGCGTTCGAAACAATCACACGAGTCGACGACGCAAAATTTGTGTCGATTTGTACCTGCGAACCTTTGACTCCAAAAAATGTTAAGACACCAGTGTAATACGCACGGCAGTCGAGGTTGGAAAAATCGGCTGTCGGTGGAGGCCATATGTAATATCAGCCAGGGATATGTTCGTCCCTCGTCTTAAACCACTCAGCCGATCGCGATGAAAACTTTCAGGACTTCATTGTGATCATGCCGATGGTTCCTGTGAAAAAAATCGGGAAAAACGGAACGGGCCTGCTCACGCGTCAGATAACGTACGAAAAGGAACGGGAACGGGAACGGATCGGGAACGTGGACAGGATCGGAACGGGACCGGATCTGAATCGGGAAAAAAACGGGAACGGGAACAGGAACGGCCCGCTCATGCGTCAGATAACGTACTAGGTACGGAAACGGGATCGGGAACGGAAACGGATCTGAACGGGAAACGGGAACGGAAAGGGAACGGCAACGGAAACGGATCGGGATCTGGAACGGGAACGGTATTACGGGCCTTGCAACGCATGCCGGTCAGCTAGAAGTTGATAAAATACACCAATTTGTTAAGTGTGAAGATTTCCATCACACGCTACGCCGGAAATAAAACCAGCATTTTCAAATCACCTTTCAGCTATTCAAATTGTCAATCAAAACCTGATAATATTTCAAACGTAACACCGAGAGCGTACATTATAATATCGGTATCCAACATGTAAATTTGGGCTTTGCATATACCCAGAACACTCCACTAACGCTTTCACGAGCATCAGGAAGATGCCTAATTACCTGGGCAACGCTGCCTAAGTACCTATCTACATTATAAAGGACCGGACGCCCCTGTACCCTGTACGCAACGTAGAAGTGAAACGAGCGGGGAAACGGGACGAAGGGGCGAGGGGTTGGGGAGGACTTTGGAAAGGGATGCGTGGGTGGAAGGGTTATTTCTAAGCTGCAGAAGAGAGAGTCCAGTGGCGTTCGTTGTGTGGGCCGGCAGGGCAGTTATGTAGGGCGGGCCGGCAGTAACTCCCGTCACATAAGCACCCTCGTCTAACCGGCACACATTACGCGAGGGATGAAAACAAGGGTGGGCGGCAGTGAAGGTTGGAACCGGTAATCCGAGGCTCCACGACCGCGGAACTAACTACCCCTGGCGATCTTAAATTTCAAATATATCCACGGGATGCAATTTGCCGCAAGATTACGTCCGATGTTTTCTACTTGCCCGAACGGGGATATTGTTTTACGGGGAAAACCAGCCCTTTCATACCCCCCCGCCCCACTCACACCCAATTTAGGACCCCTTCTATTTTCGCTTTGCCTTAATTATTATCAAATTCACTTAGCGTCCCATATGGTCTGGCTGTACATGGTCTCCTGATCTTGGCCACATCACGTGCTCGCAATTAAAGATAATACGTGACATGGAGCTTTCCTATTAAATTCATTTGACACCCCCCCCCCCCCCCCCCCCACCTCCTCCGATAGTCTTCCGGGGTGCTTTTATGCAAACTCGTCCATTGTACATACATACATATTAATTGGCATATAACCGAATGTTAAATCCCCAATGGTTAAAGCCCCCAGGGTATTTCGTACAACGCCTACATTAAAACGACTGGGCAAAGATACAACGCTCTAATAAATATTGAAATATAAGGTCTGTCTGTCTGTCTGCCGATAACGCTCGCTGAGGTAAAATAGTTAAAAGACACGAACCGTCCGCGCGCGAGTGGGATTTGAATCCGTGATCGCCGGTTCGAGCACATTATGATCCGAACGGAGGCGATGTGACGAACCCTCGCTACGATTTGACAATATATGTATGTAAATTCTCGATAGGCTCGCGACTTTGATAAACGCGTTGTATTTATAACGCGCCATCTATGCAAACAACAAATAAAAACTATTCAATTTATTATTTTTCAGTACGGGTGATGAGAAAGGCTCCGTTATATGTATGTATTCGACGGGCTTACACCAGTAAACATATAATAGCCGAAATCCGTCCGCCCGTCTGTCCGGTCCGTCTGTCCGTCCGTCTTGTCCGTCCGTCTGTCCGTCCGTCTGTCCGTCCGTCTGTCCGTCTGGTTGTCCGTCCGGTCTGTCCGTCCGTCTGTCCATCCGTCTGTCCGTCCGTCCGTCCGTCCACCGTCTGTCTGTCCGTATATCCGTCCCCTCTGTCCATCCGTCTGTCTGTCCGTCTGTCCGTCCATCTGTCTGTCCGTCTGTCCGTCTGTTCGTCCGTCTGCCGTCTGCCGATAACTTCCGCCTCGGTAAGTGATTAAAAACCAGAACGTTGCGCTATTATAAAACTATAATTAAATAAAATATCTCGCTGCCTGACACAAACATCCGTTGATATTCAACGGGCTTACACCAGTAGCGCATATAAAACCGAAGTGTGAGAAATTACACTGACAAGCGTTATCCAAATAGATTTTATGAAAAAAATATTACTACTCACCTATTCGGTAATCGGACTCGTTCGCCCACGTGGAAATCGAAATACGCACTAGGGATTAACAAACCTAAGATGGATTTGAAGGGCAGAGTTTACCTGGGTTGAAATGAATTAACGTATCATCATTGTTTACTTCTAGACATATGTACGTATGCATGTACATATAAGCCTATACCCGAGTACCGAAATGGAAAAATTTTTCCGAACGGGAATATTCCAAAATATCCGCGTCTGATTCAACGATGAGGTAAAAAACCTATTTAGTTTTTACAGAATGTAAAAAATTATGTTGATGAAATTTTAAATCAGTTCAAATATTTTCAGTTATCAAAAACTGGTCGTTGTCCGTTTCCATAAGGTGGTATAATTTCGTTATTATTTCCTATTTTTTTTTCCAATGAAACGAGCATTCAAAGGCATAAAAAAAGACAAGGTTTGTTTACACAATATTCCGGGAAACGAGTAAATAACCTCCCACGCAAAAAAAAAACAAAGCATTTTTGTCGAAAATTGAAATGGCCTAAAATGTGGATTGTATTCATATATGTACATACATATTTACTTGATCGAAAGTTGAAAATATAGTAACTAACTATCGCGTTCGTCGAGTTCGAGTCGAACAAAGGTCAGGGATGAATAAACAATTTGATAGAAAAACAAATCTATTTATTGTTGGAATATTCTTTAAATCAATATCCTTTTTTTTTTTAGATGAGTGCTGTAATCGTTTAGGATTGTAGATGGGAAATGACATAAGTACCAGGGATGGAGAAAAGTAAATGGATTTTTATCCTAGAGTTTGGCCTTGAAATTGATCAATAATATGAATGCTATACAACATTGTTTTACGATTCACATTTAATTACATAAATTGTAATGTTTTTGCATGGGCGAGGGATAAAATTGCGTTGAAAGTGAACCTCGTAAGGGCGAATATTTAAACGTAAAGTCAATCGACTATCAGGGATGAAGATAGAATAAGGATATTTAAACATTTCCATTTAAAATTATCATGATTTTAAATAACATCCTTGAATGGATTCAAGGTAATTTTGAACTAATCAGACCAGCATTTGCCTGTGGGAGATAACGTATTTAATTAGGATTGAGAAAACGTGAGACGTATTTAACGTAGAGCTTTTGGATTGAACCTCAGCCTAACAAGTATTGCTTAACAACCTGTAAACTAAATATTTTACTTGATTGAGTATGAGATTTTTTCTATAAAGTGGGTGCCGAATCACAAGCAAGTCAAAACAGCTATTGGGGATGAAGAATGAATCTGGGTAATGATAAAAATTTATTATTTCAAACGTTGAATCAACCAGTAGAAAACTCTATTCTGCCGAAGATGGAAATGGAAGACTAGCAAAGGGATTGAGAAACGAAGATGAATGGCTAAAAAAATTTGACTAGAGTTGATTACGAAAAGTTATGGAGAGCATTAAGACGAAATGCAACTGTTGAAACCAGTGAACGCGAGAAAATTAAAGATGCGGTCGTCAAAATATTGACGGGTTGGAGGCCGTAACGTGAACGAATTTTTATCGTCCACGAATTCTTCGAACTAGGAATTGAGAAACCAGGATGTATTAATTCACCTTCATTGACGAGGTTGGAGGTCCTGTGGAACGCGTTTTTTATTGTTCACGCATTTTACAAGGGATTGAGAAAACGGAGGATGGATATAAGTGAAAAAACCGAACCTAAAAGATTGCATCAGCAATATGGTTTAAATTATTCTTCAGGGTCGCCGGATGTTGATTGTTATAAATAAATAATGAATCAAAAATCAAAATTCATTTATTTGATACTTTTCCTAAAACGATAAATGCGCTTTACAAAGCGTAGATTTTACCGAATGCCTGTTATTAATATATACATATGTCATGCATACAATGTATTATTATATTATTATAACAAAGCCGAAATCCGTCTGTCTGTCTGTCTGCCTCTCTGTCAAAAAAAACAACGTGAGGAAAAGTTAAAACCACTAGAACGAGTGGGGGATCGAATGCACGACCTTAGGCTCGAGAGTCATTGAGGTTACGTTATACATTGATCACCCCGGTGGGTTTGGCCGCAACAAAAACATTACCATAGATAAAATAACAGGAAAAGGAAAATAATTAAAATACCAGATTGAGCGGGATTTGAACTCGGAAACGAGCCGTTGGTAGGACATCGCCAAAGTATCGAAAATGGGTGCTTGCTAAGAGAGACCTTTTACCTATATACATACGAACTTGACAGTCGTTTTACACGTCGACCGCCAAACCTACCTATAAAACTATAATTTTTTTTTTTTTTTGTTTTTTTGATGACAAAATTATAATTATTATATATTATATAAACAATTTAATTATAAATATAATAAAATAAACTGGGTATTAATTCCATGGTGAAACCGTTGCTTTGTTGGATCAGAAGATGACGCTTTATAAAGGATTATTTTTTTTTATTACAATTCACTTACAAAATCACTTACAATGTTTAAGGTACAAAATGGCGAGAAAAAGACTAGAAAATCATTAACTAAAAACCGATTTACTAAAATCAATTATTCAAAAAATCACTTAAAATCACTTACAAAATAGCAGAATATTATTATATAAAATAATTAATAATTATAATATAAATAGTAAAGTAAAAAAAAAAATTATTTTTTTGTTTTTTCGATAAAATTAGTGGGGAACTCCATTAAAAAAGCACTTTACGATAATTTAAAATACAGCATTGATATAACATGGCGCAATAATAAAGTAGTATGGTGTGGCGGTTCGAAATCCCTTTGTCTGGTCTGTCAAAGGACTGATAACGCCTGCTGAGCAAAAAATTAAAATTTCAATTTACTGAGGAGCGACGTGTTGGGATTGTCCCATGACCCCAGGCTCGAGAGAAAACGCACTAATGCTAACCGCTATCGCCCCAACAGAATTTTTTAATTTTTTTTTAAACATTACCAATGAAGAAAAAATAATTAAAAAACCAGATTTGAGTGGATCGAACCCGGGACGCCAGGTCGGGAGTTATCACTAACGCATGCGCAACGGCCATTTGATGATTTGGTCCTTTTAAACATTCCTGATGCATTATTTAAACGACCATACTGTGAACATACATAGATGACGCTATAAAACTATTATTTTTTTGTTTGTAATTTTAATTTTAATATAAATGGGAAAAAAAATGTGTATTCAAATTGATTCAAATACTAAACCCCAATTTAGGATATGATTAAACTATTTTTCTTGACTGTACAACCGTACAAAAATTAGTGGGATCCCAATTGCAACGCTCCTATCCGAAATTTAAAAATTCAGCGTTATTCTAATATTCAATGCTTATTTACGTTTTGGTAACTTTAATTGTAAATCATTTTAGAAATACTGGAACATTTATTTTACCTAACGGTTGGGAAATTAGCTGCATAATCAAAAGGTCGATAAATTAAAATTAAAAAACGTTATGGTAAGTGGGTGGAGTGGGAATTAAGAATGGTGGAGAATGTGTGAGAGAAGATGTTCCTTGTTTAGACATTGAGAATAGATTGTGATTCATTCTAAACTGAGCCATTTATGATGACTTGTTTAAGATATGAAAGTAAAACTTTGAATAACGTTAAATAAAAATTTTAAAATAAACAACCATCACAGCACTTTGTTTGAGAATAAGGAATTCATTATAGATTTTGATCAATGAGTAAATTTAAATTGTCAATTTAAAGAAAATTTCTGATGACGCATTTTAGTAGGAAAATCAAATTGCTGTTTTAAAATAATATTAATAAGTCCGTCTGTCCAACAGGAACGCTTTTTTCATTGTAAATTTCCGTTATCAATAATTAATAAGCGGCCATTGATGGTTAACGGTCAAAAAAGTAAAATGTAAAAAACAGCTTGTTGCAATGTTTTGAATGACACTCCTATAAAAGGTAATGATAATATTTTAATGGGAAATGAGTTTCGACATCAGATAAGGTTAAAACGTTAATTAAATTCATTTAAAATGTACATCAATCGCCATGTTTATGTGTGATCTAACCTATGGAATCCGTGTGTAAGAAATTAAAAATGTTCTCCGTTCGATAGAAGGGAAACCGGATTGAAACCCAAACTAGTTGGCGATCGACATTACAAACCTTATAATTAATGGTCCCACAGGACAATCTAAACGTAAGTCCTTAATTGTTCCGGGAACAATGGACGGAAGTTTAGGGAATCAAAAGGGCCAGGCGAATACAAGCAGCCACTGTGGAAGAACGAGCGGTCCTAAAGGGGACCGAAACGGTTAACTTGGTAGACAACTTCAGCACACTTGAGGCAGGTGCTCTTGTAGAAGTTTGGTCTGTACTTTATCCTGAAGTGAGGCAACACCGCAGGAAGAAAACACCACCACGGACACTTTCACAACACAACTTTTCACTTTGTTTCACTTGTTTAGGGTACACACTGCGTCCCATTCCAACATCTCCAGCAAACATCACACGGAAACACATCTCGAGCTATTTTCTAGTTTTAATCAAAATACGATTTTGATATAATGTTAACCTGAATATGAACAAAACTTATGTATGATTAATGACAGTTCTTATCGATCGCAGGGCTGAATATCAAAGACATGAAACAAAAAAACATTTTGATTTTGTTTTGCATATAAACTGCAAACTCTTTGTCAAATGATAATTTAATTTAACTATTATGTATGTACATATAATGAGACGGTTTAAATGACCACATATTTATTTATTTTATTTGAAATAATGGACGTTTTTTAATAGCCGGTGTAATCCTGGATCTAATGACAAACAAAAAATACAGTTTTAGAAAACCAATATTTAAATTTGATAATTAAAAAAATTACAAAAAACCATAAATGGCACGGGAAAAAATTGGTGAAAAAAAAAAAATATTTTGATTTTAAAAATTTGCTAGTTAATTCAATTATAAGTATAACGGATAAAAATCATAATCAATATAAAAAAAATATCTGACTATTGATTTAAATACTCACTTTGAGCACAAAGGGATACCATATTTTGAGTTATACATAGACTGCGCAAAAGCTTCAAAAATTTATATTTTTTTTTACATTTTTTAAATTGCACGACCATAAACGAGCATATCAACAAAAAATCATTATCGGATTCGAATTCAATGAGTCAAACTTAGTAAAGATTGACCAATCTCCGCTCTCGGTATTTTTTTTGTTGCCTATGTTATTATTTATTGCATACAAATTTCATTATATGTAGTTGTTAGCTCTATGTATACTCACAACGACACAGAAACAAATAATACACATAACCAGTGCTCAATTCCAGTGGGAGGGTAGGAGCGTATGTTCCCTTTCGTGAAATTTGAAAACGTGAAGGTACTGTTCTGTGAACGGTAAATTTAGTCTTTCTGCAAAAAACCAAAATTTCGTGCTCTTTCAATAATTATTGCCGAAAAATGTTAGAAGGTGAATTTTTTACATTTATGACTCCTAAATCACAATCTTTGACTGAAAGTTAAATTCCTCCTTTACATTTCAATTCCGACAAAGGCATCTTATCTGCAGCCAAAAGCCATTTAAAATATTATTATGTTTTGAAAGCTGGATACTACTTGTGTTACTTGAAGATAACATTTAGAACTCTGAGGGTTTTATATACGTGCCTTATCGCTTTATGGTCGGCACTGTCCATCACACTCATGGTTTGAACTGCAATGGTCCCTCTCGGGCATCGGTCATTCTTGATAATTTACGATATCTTTCTTGAATTGTCGGCTTCTCTTATTTTAACAAAATTTCTAAAGCAGCTAAAAAATTGCCACCATTATAGGAACCAAAATTTCAAAATACTAAGTCTTGCCTCCGTCTCCTGATGAGAGAAACTTGAATTCACCGAACGTATTTGCAATTTCCAATCTATTATCGGGAATCGCTTCTGACTATTTTTTTTTTATTTATATTTTATTACTGCACTTCATCACTAATAAACACTTTTCTAGCAACATTTTTAAGTTGTCTGAATTATAATTACTGGACGTCACCAACTAAATAGTGATATTAACAATTATTCAAATTTAAAAAAAATTAACCGTAAATTGTGCATGTACATGTAATAACAATTTCTATAATAATAATAATACTAATAACCTAATATATACAACCATAAATTCATTTATATTGGTGCACATATGTTACGTAAGTGTTTTAGAAAGTAATATATGTATGTACATTTTCTATACATATATGTACATAGTTAAAAAAAAGGTCGTTTGATATTTTTTTGTAAAAATTATCAAGCGCTCCCATTCGTGAAAATTTCCATTTCGAGCACTGAATATAACAATCTGAGAAATTTATAGTATGTTGGTAACATTTAGCAAAAAAGATTTCGTGTGACTAATCTATGGTAGCGTTTCCAACAAAAAATGACTCCAACATTAATTCTATCTCCATTTTGTTATGATTTGTTTCGAACTGAACTTATCGGTGATAAGCGAGGTTATGACAAACCTTCGCATATGTATTAATGTATGTACATATAGGTACATACATATATGTACATATACGTACTTATCACACACAATTTGAACAATCATTACACACATCTTTTCCGATCAAACCATGACAACAAACACACACATTAGCTGTTCAAAAAAAATCGAAGGGTTGAAAAAAACCTGAGAAACCGGCTCCACCCTCCACTCTGGCGACATTTTTTCCCTTTCTTCCCTTTGACCCCTTTGACCATTGTGCTGTAATCCGCGACAAATTATGACGATAATTTGACGAGCGGCGGTCCACTCTCCGACACCGGAGACCTCTTGTTGTTTGGAGGTGAGGCGCGCGCCAAGGGTCAAAATATGCGATGTGTGTATGCGTGTCGGCACTGATCAACACGTGGTCACAGCCAGGTGACTCCATCCCCATGGTCACCCGACTCTGTGGTCATCTTGACCCTGTGCCCCTAGCTGCGATCAAACGTGTATGTATCCACAGACTGCATCCATAGAGTATGCATACATATGTATGTATATGGAAATGCGCCTCTCAACAACTACACGCGTATCTATTACTTTTTTTTCTATCCCAATGTAGTTCAAGACTGCATCCATAGAGTAAGCATACATATGTATGTATGTACATATACACGCCTTTCCGCAACTACACCCGTATCTTATGTTACTTTATCCCAATCGGATAAAGTATTGTGGTCGTGCGAAAATTCGACCTCGAGATTTTCACTGATTTGTATCGGGTATCATCCACTGATCACGTTTTCACGATTTCTGGAAAATGTCTGTATGTCTGTGTGTCCGAGTACTTTTTAATTTTTAACTTTTTCTCCGAAACTATCAAGTCTATCAAGCTGAAATTTCATATAAAACTCGAAGAAAAATGCGGTGAAAATCACACCACGAGCAGGGGGGGGGCGGGGAAAATCCCCGGAAAAGTGTCCGGTGGCCTTCAGATGTAAATCTTGTTTTATTTTATTAATCAAAAAACAATGCAGATATGCAGACGATAACAATACTGCATGGCTACCTGACGATTGCATCCTGTGATCCTTGAATGCAAAATCGTGTCGCCTAGCGACTGCACCCCTTCCATTAAAATTTGTCAATCAATGCACTATATCCACAGACTGCATCCATAGAGTAAGCATACATATGTTTATATACATATGTACATAGGTACACGCCTCTCCGCAATTACATATGTACATCCGTATCTTATGTTACTTTATCCCAATCGGATAAAGTATTGTGATCGTGTGAAAATTCGACTGATTTGTATCAGGTTTCATCCACTGATCACGTTTTCATGATTTCTCGAAAATGTTTGTACGTCTGTGTGTCCGAGTACTTTTTAATCTTTTTTACTATCAAGTCTATCGAGCTGAAATTTCATATCTATCACAATGCAACGACAGAAGCGGACGCCTGTTCAAACTCGAAGAAAAACGCGGTGAAAATCACACCACGAGCGGGGGGGGGAAACCCCCGGAAAAGTGTCCGGCGGCTTTCAGCTGTAAATCTTGTTTTCGGGCGTCGAGATAAGTCGGCAATCGGATCGCCTGGTCCTACCGCCTAGCCTGGTCAGGTTTGCTTCGGAAAATTAGCATAGCCCTCCTCAAAACCCCCCTTCAACCCCTAGCACGCGTTTCTCGTTGTCACCCCCTGGCCGTTGTCGTCCCTCAACCCACCCCAAATCGCCCATCCACCCCCATTGCCACCTTCTCAACATTCCCTTCCTCCCGGCTCCTGTTTGGACGTGTAGGGGATTGAAAGTGGGTGGTTTTTGGGGGGGTGGTTTTGGGGGGTGGCGGATATGAGGCGGCCCGTCTATACGCGCACATCGGCCGCGCGTACATCTGTGAAAGTTTGGGCCGAATTTCACTACTGAGGCCGAATTCGGTGTGTAAATTTGCGTTTCACGCCCAACCAATCCAAACAGGGGCGGCACGTCACGACAATTCACCGCCTCGCAACTAAATTATATCATCACTATATATATGTATGTATAATAAAGAAGCACGGAACGGTGTATGCTCGGTATAACGTGAATAGATCGTAATGCCGTCACTTCACCATCGCGCGAATGTTCGTGAAATGTTGGCCTTAGCGTTGTGGTCAGCTACCGCTTGCTTGCCCGTCCTGAGCGCTGCGATCGTATCGCTAGTCGCGCCACTCTAGTGTCAACTAGCAAGCGGCAGCGAACGAAGTGTCATCGTGGCAGGCGTGGCAACACCGATGCATCGGTTTTTTTGATCCCATATCGCGGGTTCTTGGTGGAGAATTTCGAGAAAGTCACTGAATTGGTCCACATGATTACGCACTTAAGGCACAGACAACACTGGAGGGGTCCGGGGTGTGGGGAAGGGTCCGCCATCTTGCTGTTTTCGCCGTCGCTCGCCTTCGCTCAACTTTTGTGGATACCGCGCGAATGTTTATAAAGTACGTTGGCGTTAACGCGAATTAGCTCGAGCACATACTCGGCACCGCTCGTCCAATATGAAGTACCGGCATAAGAAAGGAATACGTGGATAAAACAGTGTGACCACCGTGACAGATATAGCGGAACGAGTGAAAAATTCGGGGTGTGGCTGTGTCGAACACGGCCGTGGGTATTCGTGAATACGTCTGCTTTTTTGAAATATGAGAATGAAATGAAAGCATCTTAATGGACACATTGATATATTTTTGTTTAGTATAACGAATAAAGTCTTAACAGGTAATCGATTACAATTTTATTTATCATTGTGTGAAAAAGTTGAAGTGGACACACAGCGAGATGAATGGATGACAGATGGACGCGAGTAATATTGGAATGGTATCCGAGAGGATGTGAAAGAAAGCAAGGTAGACCGAGTGGACGATGGGCTGATGAATTGAGAAGAATGTGCGGAGTCAACTGGATGCAGATTGCTCAATCCAGCAGGGGATGGTGAACGGCTGAAAATGATGAGTGATGATGTATAATTATATATATAATAGCCGAAATCCGTCTGTCTGTCTGTCTGCTGATAACGCTCGCTGAGGAAAAATAATTAAAAACCCAGAAAGAGTGGGGGATCGAACCCAGGACCGCAAGCTCGAGAGTAATCACGCTAACGCTATACGCTATACGCTATCGCCCTTGGTCAATTTAGTCCTTTTTTTTTTTAAACATTATTATATACATATATAATAATTAATAATTATAATATAAATAGTAAAAAAAAAAAATCGATACTACGGGATTGCTATAATACATAGATGGCGCTATAAAAACTATTATATTTTTTGTCACTTACAACCGTGCGATCAATTAGTGGGGATCTCTATTAAAAAAGCGCTTTACGTAATTTAAAATACAGCGGGCGTTGATATTTAACGGGCTTACACTAGTGTATAGTAAAAGCGAAACTTCAGTCTGTGGCGCACGGAATGAAAACCATGACGACGGATAAACCAATCACGAAACGCTCTGGGTATATACATACATATATACGTACATACATATGTACATTCGCGAGCTGTCAGACACATATGAACGTACATATAAACGGCGAGAACGATGCACAATAGCTGATTTGACGGACATAAACGACCCTCACTGAACTGCGATATTGAGAAAATAAAACACAAACTTTCCTCACCCCTGCAGAACTAATTTTACTATCGAATTGTTTCATAAGTGATGTGTAGCAAAGCCTACTGACGCATTTGCAAACGCTGACCATCAAGCTACATATATGTATGTATGTATGTAGATGATTTGATGTCATTTTAACCACAATAGTTTGAAACGATGTTGAATATTTTGAACGTCACCTTTTGTTCTGGACTATCCGCACCGTGGAGTTTAGATTGCGCGATTGTTGACAACGTTTTGAAATGTTTCGTGCGGATTTGCGGCACTCTGTATAATTAAAACTAGCTGATCTGAAAGGGTCAGTGTTCCAAAACAGACCTTGTTTGGCTTTTGTTTATTGCGAAAGCTATGCAAATACAACTGCATTTGCAAATTGACATGCGCAGTTTCTGTTTATAATTAATTTATATACATACATATGGGGACTTTGTAGTGAAGGTACGCGTCGCAATTTCAGACTGTTTACTTGCACATTTCAATTGTGTTAATTTAACAAAGAGATATATGTATGTACATACATAAACTGTTTTGCTTTTAAAATTTTCATAGTAAAATCAACAGTTCTTTAGTAATTTAGCTTTGAAAAGATCAGGCCCATTTAATGTTTCACAAGTTATACTTACGAGTTTGTAATTCATTGTGTATAAAATGTGCCAAAATTAAAAATGAAATAATTCTTACGACCCATATTTAGACTCAAAGAAAGACGATGCCAATATTGTGTGGCTACCTGGCGATTGCATTATGTGGTCCTTGCATGCAGAATCGTGTTGCCTAGCGACTGCATCCCTTCCATTAAAATTTGTCAATCAATGCACTATGTAGGTACATAGATTGCATGGATATGCGACATTCAACAACTATCACCACGTATCACTTGCTCTTTTCTTATCCCAATGTGGTTCCAGAAAAATTAGCACCATCGAAACAATTGGCCCCATCAATGCAATTTAGCACCATCAAATCAACAAATCATTGTCCGCTCCTTATATCCGTTCCTCCCCTCTAGAAGGCAATGGGAAACTACAGGAGAGTGCATTTCCATAATTGCGTCATTATGACATAAGGCAAACAATGAAGACAATAGACGGACGATGCCAATATTCCATGAATACCTGGCGATTGCGATTCTGCGATCCTTGCATTCAGATTCGTGTTGCCTAGCGACTGCATCCCTTCCATTAAAATTTGTGCAACAGTGCACTATATCCATAGACTGCATCCATAGGGTATGCATACATACATACATATATGGATATGTGCCTCTCAACAACTGCACCACGTATCACTTGCTTTTTTCCTATCCCGATGTGGTTCCAGAAAAATTAGCACCACCGAAACAATTCCTTACTATGTATGTAGGTAACTAGGTACCTACCAAAATCATTGTCAGTTCCTTATATCCCTTCCTCCTCTCCAAAAGGCTAATGAGAAACCACTGGATAGTATCTTTCACTAGTTATTTCACTATGACAGACGCTAAAATGTTTGTTCAAATAGTGAAGAGGCATCACTTGATATCAAGTACGCCCCCTTCAGAAGACAATTATTTATGAAGCACATACTTCACATTTTGATACTCACTTTACACATATGTATGTACTCAATTCACACGCACTCATTTTGAGAATTTCATGCAATAGATTGACATTTGATGGAATTGTAAACGTACACAATACGTGTACAGTTTAACTAAATCACATATGTGTTGAACAAATTGCATGGTCACCTGACGATTGCATTCTGCGATCCTCGCATGCAGAATCGTGTCGCCTAGCGACTGCATCCCTTCCATTAAAATTTGTGAATCAATGCACTATGTATATCCATAGATTGCATCCACAGGGCATGCATACATTACATATATGTGTATGCGCCCCTCCACAATTGCACTATATCTCTTGCTTTGTGTTTTGACTATCCATTGACAATCTTCAAAAATGTGACTTGATCTATTAATATTGTGAACCCCCATACGTCACAAAGTCTATTGCTATAGAACATACATTTTCGCGGCAAATGCGTAATACGTACATACGTTTTGCGACGCATTCCTCATTTGCGTAGATTGCGTACGATCTCTATATATTTTTTTCGTTTTGTTTCGTCCGACCAATTATTCCGTTCATAATTAAATTGCGATTAATAATGTAAACCGTTTGTTTATAATGCGAAACACACACCCACTCGTTTCGTCGGTGGAATTTATTAAGTATTAACGTGACGAACAGATTCGCCGTTTAGGGGTTTGTGTGTAGGTAGAACGCTTGGCACGCCTTAGCCGCCCCTGGCAACGGACACATCTCCGCGTGTACTATGCACTCTATACCCTCGCCAGGGCTACTACTACTATAGGTATGTGGAATCTAACTATGTCAGTATTTTCCTGAGAGTACCTAGAGGAAGAATAGGCAAATAGCTACTGCCTTCCAACTCCCCCGAGTACCCTCCGCCAAAAGGGTACGCGTCGAATTTTGCGCACGCTCGCCCCTGCCAATTATTATTTTATTTCAGTATCTATTATGCATGTGGGCCCGTCTGTTGTTGTTGTTGTTTTTTTTTTTTTTTTTATAACAAGAGAGTAAACAGTCTGAGTTTGAGCATGTGTTACTTCCAAGTGCGTGTGTTAAAAGGGGACAAAACTTCGCGTGACAAATGGCGTATATCTTTATCCGTCTCTAAGATATAACTCTATACATTGTATTATTTACGTATGGGTGACGGTTTTAATTTTAATTTTAAATGAATCTATTATTGTATACACTATCGACCTGAACTTAAAGCTTGATTCAATAATGTGTAGTGGAAATGCTTTGAACCGACTGAAGCCGCAAAAGCCCGACTTTAGACATAGTTCGAGCACGACTGCTCTGTCGAGATTATGATTATGAAGAATCAACTAATTAAAGTTCAAACTGAATCCGGACAATGCCAGGTACTTACAGCTAGTTACACGTTTATGTGAATTTACCAATCGATAATATGGCATGTTATGGTTTTAGTTGTCACATATCGCATTGATACGCTTTTTACAACCGATTTTTAATAACAAACAATAAGGGGTTAAAATATAATTAATTTTTTTTTAAAACTAATTATGTTTATTTCGACATTGAATCTTTCAAAACCAATGGCCACACTGTTTATACCATTGGCGACGGGACATTGAGGCGAATCTCTCGCCCTTTGTCGATGCTGAAGCGTGATGATCTGAAAGTGGCGTGACGTCACTTTCGTTTCCGCTTTCCAGGGGTGTATTTCGTTCGGTCCAAACTCAATTCCTTTACTTATATATTTACTTATTTACATAGGCATATACGCACGCACACACAAAACCCTCGGAAACACGGACGTACACGTACTGTACGAGGTCCATCTCGAAGGGGAGGAAGAGGGGAGGGTAGGAAAGGGAGAGGGAGCCAAAATGAGAGGAGGGGATGGGGGATGAAACGCACATATACGCACATATTTAAATATGTGCGTATATATGTATATATATATATATATATATATGTATGTGTAATATTTTTCGACAACTCGTCAGTTTTTAAACGAGATCGTCAGGATTGAATTTAACAGGCGGGTACATTGTCAATTCAATTAACATAAGTAGTCCGATTTGGTGAATCTTTAGTGTATGTAGGTGTGTAAATTTTAAGTTTATTTAAATTTTAAATTTTTTTTATTGGAGCATAATACGGATACGTCACTTGGTTGAATGAACAGTTGCCTAGATCTGTTCCAAATCCAATTGTTTCCATTTTCGCCAGTAATACATAATTGTTAGATCAGTGTGTTTAAATTTTGGCTTTGGGCAATGGACATACAATTTATAAATCTAAAACCTTTCGCGCACGTTCAACATTACAACTCGGTTTAACAACGTTGGTGGCACTCGTTCATTACGTAACACAATATTAATTGACGAAGCCGAATTTTAAAATGATGTTCTGTTAAAGCGACTGTTTATCATACATAGTCAATTGGAGATAAGTGTAAAATTCCGACTGTCTTGGATTGTACCTATGTATGTATGTACATACATACATATATGACACTTGAAAATTTTTATCTCACGCTTTAACAGAATCAATTCATTTACGAGCTAAGGTCTTCTGCACACTGGGCGGATCTAACGTCGTGTACGCCAGTACATTGGTTTTCATACAAATGAACGATACAAAGGCTATCACTCATTTGTATGAAAACCAACGTACTGGCGTTCCGCGGCGGAAGATCCGCCAGTGTGCAGGAGCCCATAGGCTGATATTACACTTGGCCACTCCACCAACACCCGATTTTTTTTTGACGGTGGCCAGCATCTTATTACATTGCACCACTTTTAAAGTCACCAGCTATCTGCTCATCTTCATACAAAAAAAAAATAGGGCTACGAAGCTATTCGAAAACTATGTTGTAGTTTAGTGTAAAAAAAACTGCAAGACGATTTTCAGCTAATTATAATCGTTTTCGAAACCATTTTGATTATAAAAAATGGGTCAGAAAACACATCTATCACACAGCGCGCGTTCTCGAAACAATTGCATTCGAGTCGGACGACGCAAAAATTGGTGTCGATTTGTACTGCGAACCTTTGACTTCCAAAAAAATGTTAAGACACCAGTGTAATACGCACGGCAGTCGAGGTTCGAAAAAAATCGGCTGTCGGTGGAGTGAGTGGCCAAGTGTAATATCAGCCTTAGGATATGTCTGTCTCTTATAGGCTCCTAAACCACTCAGCCGATCGCGATGAAACTTTCAGGACTTATTGTGATCATGCCGGGGATGGTTCCTGTGAAAAAAAATCGGGAAAAAACGGGAACGGGCCTGCTCACGCGTCAGATAACGTACTAGGAACGGGAACGGGAACGGGATCGGGAACGGGATCAGGATCGGGAACGGGACCGGGATCTGGAATCTGGGGAACGGGAACAGGAACGGGCCTGCTCATGCGTCAGATAACGTACTAGGTACGGAAACGGGATCTGGAACGGGAACGGGATCTGGAACGGGAACGGGAACGGAAGGGGAACGGCAACGGGAACGGGATCGGGATCTGGAACGGGAACGGTATCGGGCCTTGCAACGCATGCCGGGTCAGCTAGTAGTTGATAAAATACACCAATTTGTTAAGTGTGAAGATTTCCATCACACGCTACGCCGAAATAAAAACTAGCATTTTCAAATCACCTTTCAGCTATTCAAATTGTCAATCAAAACCTGATAATATTTCAAACGTAACACCGAGAGCGTACATTATAATATTCGCATCCAACATGTAAATTTAAGTTTTGGCATATACCTAGAACACTCCACTAACGCTTTCACGAGCATTGTGAAGATGCTCATCATACCTACCCGTTGCCTAAGTACCTATCTACATACGCGACCGGACGCCCCTGTACCCTGTACGCAACGTAGAAGTGAAACGAGCGGGGAAACGGGACGAAGGGGGCGAGGGGTTGGGGGGGGAGGACTTTGGAAAGGGGATGCGTGCGGGTGGGAAGGGGTTATTTCTAAGCGTAGAAGAGAGAGTCCAGTGGCGTTCGTTGTGTGGGCCGGCAGGGCAGTTATGTAGGGCGGGCCGGCAGTAACTCTCCCGTCACATAAGCACCTCGCTCCGGACCTGCACATTACGCAGAGGGATGAAAATGGGGTGGGTGGGTGGTGAAGGGGTTGGAACTCGGTAATCCGGAGGCTCCACGACCGCGGAACTAACTACCCCTGGCGATCTTAAATTTTCAAATATATCCACGGGATGTAATTAAGCTGCAAGATTACGTCCGATGTTTTCATTGCCCGAACGGGATATTGTTTTACGGGGAAAACCAGCCCCTTCTTCATACCCCCCCGCCCCACTCACACTCCAATTTAGGACCCCCTTCTATTTTCGCTTTGCCTTAATTATTATCAAAATTCACTTAGCGTCCCTTGCGGTCTGGCTGTATATGGTCTCTCGATCTTGGCCACATCACGTGCTCTCGCAATTAAAGATAATACGTGACATGGAGCTTTCCCATTAAATTATTTGACACCTACCCTCCCGATAGTCTTTCCGGGGTGCTTTTATGCAAACTCGTCCATTGTACATACATACATACACTGGGTATATAAATCGAATGTTAAATCCCCAATGGTTAAAAGCCCCCTAGGTATTTCGTACAATGCCTACATTAAAACGACCGGGCAAAGATACAACGCTCTAATAAATATTGAAATATATGTCTGTCTGTCTGTCTGCCGATAACGCTCGCCGAGGTAAAATAGTTAAAAGACACGAACCGTCCGCGCGCGAGTGGGATTTGAATCCGTGATCGCCGGTTCGGAGCATTACGCTGCGATCCGAACGGAGGCGATGTGACGAACCCCCGCTACGATTTGACAATATATGTATGTAAATTCTCGATAGGCTCGCGACTTTGATAAATTGCTACGTGTTGTATTTATAACGCGCCATCTATGCAACAACAAATAAAAACTATTCAATTTAATATTATTTTTCAGTACGGGTGATGAGAAAGCGCTCCGTTATATGTATGTATTCGACGGGCTTACACTAGTAAACATATAATAGCCGAAATCCGTCCGTCCGTCTGTCCGTCCGTCTGTCCGTCCGTCTGTCCGTCCGTCTGTCCGTCCGTCTGTCCGTCCGTCTGTCCGTCCGTCTGTCCGTCCGTCGTCCGTCTGTCGTCCGTCTGTCCATCCGTCTGTCCGTCCGTCTGTCCGTCCGTCTGTCTGTCTGTCCGTATATCCGTCCCTCTGTGTCCATCCGTCTGTCTGTCCGTCTGTCCGTCCATCTGTCTGTCCGTCTGTCCGTCTGTCTGTCCGTCTGCCTGTCTGCTGATAACGCTCGCCTCGGTAAGTGATTAAAAAACCAGAACGTTGCGCTATTATAAAAACTATAATTAAATACACATATACTCGCCCACACAAACATCCGTTGATATTCAACGGGCTTACACTAGTAGCGCATATAAAAACCGAAGTGTGAGAAATTACCGACAAGTGTTATCCAAATAGATTTTTATGAAAATATTAATACTCACTTATTCGGTAATCGGACTCTCGTTCGCCCACGTGGGAATGAAATACGCACTAGGGATTAACAAAACCTAAGATGGATTTAGCGTAGAGTTTACCTGGGTTGAATGAATATTAACGCATTATCATTGTTTACTTAGACATATGTACGTATGTATGTACATATAAGCTTATACCTGAGTGCTCGAAATGGAAAATTTTCCGAACGGGAATATTCCAAAAATATCAAAGTGTGTTCGATTTTTTTGTCGTGTATAAAAAAACCTCTTAGTTTTTACAGAATGTATACAAATTATGTTGATGAAATTTTTTAAATCAGTTCAAATATTTTCAGTTATCAAAAACTGTGCTCGTTGTCCGTTTTGTAAGGTGGTAATAATTTCGTTATTATTTGCTATTTTTTTTTCTAATGAAACGAGCATTCCGGGCGGCATAAACAAAGACAAGGTTTGTTTACACAATATTCCGGGAAACGAGTAACACCCCACGCAAAAAACAAAGTATTTTCGCCGAAATTGAAATGGCCAAAAATATAAATGTGTGAAATATTGTATTCATACATATGTACATACATATATTTACTTGATCGAGTGCTGAAAATATAGTCGTACTCGCGTTCGTCGAGTTCGAGTCGAACAGCTATCAGGGATGAAGCAAATAATTTGGATGTACGAACATACTATTTATTGTTTCAAGCTTTTAAATCAATATCCTTTAGATGAGTGCTCGTAATCAGATTCGCATTCGCCCACGTGGGAATGACATACCTACCAGGGATCGAGAAAACGTAAATGGGATTTATCCTAGAGTTTGCCTGAATTGATATAATATGAATGGATTAACATTGTTTACTCACATATGTATGTATGTACATAAAGTTGTAATTCTTTTTGCATGGGCGAGGGATAAAATTGCGTTGTCATAATCTCGTAAGAGCGTTTTCACGCGTGAGTCAATCGACTATCAGGGATGAAGAGAAGAATAAGGATATTTAAACATACTATTTATTGTTTCAAGATTTTAATCAACATCCTTCAGGTACAAAGTACTCGTCACTAATCAGACTCGCATTTGCCCACGTGGAGATAACGTACCTACTAGGGATTGAGAAAACGTGAGACGTATTTAACGTAGAGCTTATTTGGATTGAAATAATATTAACGTATTATTGTTTACTCGCGCGTATAAAGTTGTAATTATTTTCACTTGATTGAGTGCTGAAATTATTGTCGTACTCGCGTTCGTCTACAAGCAAGTCAAACAGCTATCGGGGATGAAGAAAAGAATCTGGGTGTACGAACATATTATTTATTATTTCAAACGTTGAATCAACTCAGTAGTCGGGACTCACATTCGCCCACATGGAAATGGAATACCTATTAGGGATTGAGAAAACGGAAGATGGATTCAATAAAAAATTTGACCGAGTTGACGGCTGTTATGCGAACGCATTATTTGTTTACGCGTAACGTTTTAACTAGGAATTGAGAAAACGGAAGATGTATTAAATCAAAATATTGACGGGGTTGGAGGCTGTAATGTGAACGCATTTTTATCGTCCACGAATTTTAACTAGGAATTGAGAAAACGGAAGATGTATTAAATCAAAATATTGACGAGGTTGGAGGCTGTAATGTGAACGCATTTTTATTGTTCACGCATTTTTACTAGGGATTGAGAAAACGGAGGATGGATATAACGAAAAACCGAACCTTAAAAAGATTGCATTCAAAATCTGGTTTAAATTATTCTTCAGGGTCGCCGGATCAGATCGGTTAAATAAATAAATAATGAATCATGCATCAAAATTCATTTATTTGATACTTTTCCTAAAACGATAATGCGCTTTACAAAGCGTAGATTTTACTCAATGCCTAAAGCATAATATATACATACATACATATATGTATGTACATTATATTATTATATATATAATAGCCGAAATCCGTCTGTCTGTCTGTCTGCCTCTCTGCTGAAAACGCTCGCTCAGGAAAAAATATTAAAAAACCACTAGAACGAGTGGGGGATCGAACCCACGACCTTAGGCTCGAGAGTCATCACGCTTACGTTATACTCTATCACCCTCGGTGGGTTTAGTCCTTTTAAACATTACCTATAGTTAAAATAAATAGGAAATGAGGAAAAATAATTAAAATACCAGAATGAGCGGGATTTGAACTCGGAACGACAAGTTGGTAGTTGACAACGCTAAAGTATCAGCTACGGGTGCTTGCTAAGAGAGACCTTTTTTACCTATATACATACGAACTTGACTGCTTTACCTACATACCTACCTACCTACCTATAAAACTATAATTTTTTTTTGTTTTTTGACTTACAAAATTATAATTATTATATATATATATAATAATTAATAATTATAATATAATAAAAATAAAACTGGGTATTAATTAAATTATCGAAATTATCGTTTCCGTTGGATCAATTAGATGGCGCTTTATAAACTATTATTTTTTTTTATTACAACTCACTTACAAAATCACTTACAAAATCACTTACAAAATCACTTACAAAATCACTTACAAAATCACTTACAAAATCACTTACAAAATCACTTACAAAATCACTTACAAAATCACTTACAAAATAGCAGAATATTATTATATAAAATAATTAATAATTATAATATAAATAGTAAAGTAAAAAAAAATTATTTTTTTTTTTTTTTCGATTAATTAGTGGGGATCTCTATTAAAAAAGCACTTTACGTAATTTAAAATTCAGCGGGCGTTGATATTCAACGGGCTTACAGTATGTATATATAATAGCCGAAATCCCTCTGTCTGTCTGTCTGCTGATAACGCTCGCTGAGGAAAAATTGGGAAAAAACTTGGCAGAACGAGTGGGATCGAACCCATGACCCCAGGCTCGAGAGAACTCGCACTAATGCTATTCGCTATCGCCCTTGGTCAGATTAGTCCTTTTTTTTTTAAACATTACCTATAATTAAGGAAAAATAATTAAAAAACCAGATTGAGTGTGGATCGAACCCGGGACGCCAGGTCGGGAGTTATCACGCTAACGCATACGCCACGGCCCGTTGATGATTTGGTCCTTTTTTTTTTAAACATTACCTATACAAGTTAATACCTACCTATACTCTGCTAATAATACATAGATGACGCTATAAAAACTATTATTTTTTTTTTTTTTTTGATTTTAATTATAATATAAATGGTAAAGTAAAAAAAAAATCGATACTACGGGATTGCTATAATACACACATACATACATAGATGGCGCTATAAAAACTATTTTTTTTGTCACTTACAACCGTGCAATCAATTAGTGGGGATCTCTATTAAAAAAGCGCTTTACGTAATTTAAAATTCAGCGGGCGTTTATATTCAATGGGCTTACACGAGTAGATACATATAATTGTAAATGTTTCAATAGTACACAAATATTCTTTATTTACCTAATAGTTTTCAAATTTAATACACATAATTTTTATTGTTGTATTGATAATGGAGAGAAAATATGGTAAGGTTAGGTAATTGGAACTGATACAATTCTTAACGTTTTTGGTTGAAGCATGACATTTCTTACAATTTAAAACGAGCCCATTTTGATGTTTTGATGTTTATATATTATTTAATACTAGCGGGTAAAAGCTAAATGTCAACTTGAAGTAATAAACAACCTTCACAGCACTTTTGTTTGAGAATAATTAATTTAAGAGCATACTTTTTTAATAATGAGTAATTGCACGTTTGTCGATTTTATGAAAATTTCTGATGACGCACACTAGTTTAAAACTAGTGCGGATTTTTTTCAATGACACAACCGGTCGTACGTCACTCTTCAACAGTGACATCTTTCATTTCGGAAATTCGCCGTTATTCGCATTGTAAGTTACGAGCTTAACGTCAAAAAGTAAACGGAAAAAAAAACTTGTTGCAAATTTTAATGACACTTATAAAAGGGAGTGCGTGACTCGTATGGGGAGGGGGTTGGCTCGGCGCGAAAGGGTTAAAAAAACTTTCAACGGAATTCCGTCAAACGGCTTTCGATCAATCGCCGGCGGATATCCCCGATATAATTCCGGCAAATCCGGATCTGGGCGGAAAATCCGGATGTTCTCCGTTCGCGAGTGGGGGTGTGGGACGCAACACGTTACTGCGACCGAGAGTCGGGATACCTGTGCATGATTAATGGTCCCACAGGACGTGGAAAAAATTAGTCCTGGGAGTCGTCCGGGAACAATGGACGGAAGTGGCGGGAATCGGAAGGAAGCCGGCGAATACAAAAGCAACTACTAACTGGAGCGGACATAAAGGGCGCAACCGTTAACCGAAAGTGATGCCGCTACGACAGATATTGCGTACTTGCTGTTTGTTTTTTTTTTTCTTCTTTTTATCCTTTTTAAGGACGATTATCCCCGCCGTGTGTTGCGAAACGTTCGTCGGGGTCGCGGCTTTGTGGAGTTCGGTGTGAATGTTTGCCTAGAATTTACGCTGCACTCTGTCTGTCCTTATGAAAATATTGCACAAAGTAAACACACACACTTTAGTAGTTAATGTTCAAAATTTGATTTTGATATAATCATGTGCGCAATTGAAGAGATTGTTTGATTAATGACAGTTCGTAGTCGATCCAATGCTGCCTTATCAAAAGACATGAAAACAAAAAAACATGTTGATGAAGAAACAGATACTCAAACTGCAAACTCTCTTGTTAAAAAACATACTATATTTGACTATGTATGTATGTACATATAATGAGATTGTTAATTTTATTATTATTATTTATTTATTTTATTTAAAATACATGGACAGACGGCATAGCCGATGAAGCCCAGGATCTGATATAAATTTTACATACAGTTTTTAATTTTTTAGTTATTTATATTTGATATTTGAAGGATTACAAAAATCCATTTATGGATTTTTTACTACTTGGTGTAAATTTATTACTATTTGGTGTAATTGTGAGTTAGATTCAATTTAGCGGAACGGATGAAAATTATTCAATATAAAAAATATCTGACTATTGATTTCAATACTCACTTTGAGCACAGCGATACTATATTTTGAGTTATACATAGACCGCAAAAGTCAAAAAAATTTATATTTTTTTACATTTTTTAAATTGCGATTATCTCATAAACGAGAGCATATCAACAAAAATCATTATCGGATTCGAATTCAATGAGTCAAACTTAGTAAAGATTGACCAATCTCCGCTCTCGGTATTTTTTTGTTGCTCAGTGTTATTATTTATTGTATACAAATTTCATTATATGTAGTTGTTAGCTCTATGTATAATTACAACGACACAGAAACAAATAATACATAATATAACCAGTGCTCGAATTCAGCGGGAGTGGCAGGGAGCGAAATTTGAAAACGTAGCGTACCGTTTCGTGAAATCTGTAAATTTAGCGCTCCCTTTCGTAAAAAACCAAAATTTCCGTGCTCTTTCAATAATTATTGCCGAAAAAATGTTAGAAGGTGAATTTTTTTACATTTATGACTCCTAAATCACAATCTTTGACTGAAAGTTAAATTCTTTACATTTCAATTCCGACAAAGGCATCTTATCTGTAGCCAAAAGCCATTTAAAATATTATTATGTTTTGAAAAAGCTGGATACACTTGTGTTACTTGAAGATAACATTTAGAACTCGAGGGTTTTTATACGCAAAAAGTTTTATCGCTTTATGGTCGGCACTGTCCGTCACACTATGGTCGAACTGCAACGGGTCCCTCTCGGGGCATCGGTCATTTCGATAATTTACGATATCTTTCTTTGAATTGTCGGCTTTCTTATTTTAACAAAATTTCTAAAGCAGCTGTACCGCTACCATTATAGGAACCAAAATTTCAAAATACTAAGTCTTGCCTGTCCCTCTGATGAGAGAACTTGAATTCACCGAACGTATTTGCAATTTCAATCTATTATCGGGAATCGCTTGATTATTTTTTTTATTTATATTTTATTACTGCACTTCATCACTAACAAACACTTTTCTAGCAACATTTTTTAAGTTGTCTGAATTATAATTACTGGACGTCACTAACTAAATAGTGATATTAACAATTATTCAAATTTAAAAAAAATTAACCGTGTAAATTGTGCATGTATGTATGTAATACAATTTCTATAATAATAATAATACTAATAACCTAATATATACAACCATAAATTCATTTATATTGGTGTACATATGTTACGTAAGTGTTTTGGTGTTATAATATATGTATGTACATTTTCTATACATATATGTACATAGTTAAAAAAAAGGTCGTTTGATATTTTTTGAAAATTATCAAGCGCTCCCATTCGTGAAAATTTCCATTTCGAGCACTGAATATAACAATCTGAGAAATTTATAGTATGTACATATTGGTAACATTTAGCAAAAGATTTTCGTGTGACTAATCTATGGTAGTTTCAAAAAAAATGACTCCAACACACTTATCTCCATTTTGTTATGATTTGCTCGAACTGAACTTATCGGTGATAAGTTATGAGGTTATGACAAACCTTCAGTATATGTATTTCACAATGTATGTACATATAGGTACATACATACATATGTACATATACGTACTTATCACACAATTTGAACAATCATTACACACATTTTCCGATCAAACCAGCAGACAACAAACACACATTAGCCGTTCAAAAAATCGAAGCGGGTTGAAAAAACCCTTTGAGAAACTGACACCACCCCTCCACTCTTATGACATTTTTCCCTTTCTTCCCTTTGGACCCCTTTGACCATTGTGCTGTAATCCGGCGACAATTATGACGATAATTTGACGAGCGGCGGTCCACTCTCTCGACACCGGAGACCTTCTTTTGTTGTTTGAGCGTGCGCGCGCGCGCTAAGGGTCAAAATATGCGATGTGTGTATGCGTGTCGGTCAGTACTGGACGGACACGTGGTCACAGTCAGGTGTGACCCATCCCCATGGTCAAATTCGACCCCCAGGTCATTCGATGACCTCGTGTCTCCCCTAGCCGCGATCAAACGTGGTCAATCTTGACCTTCACCTGTGCAACCCCTCAATACAGATTTTTAAATAACAACAGTATTCCTAGCGTACAAATTTCTTGATAGGAATTAATTCATTTGCATACGGTTGAATATTGAAAAATCTATTTATAATCTAAATATGTGACGGTTTTCACAATACATATACATATGTATATATGTACATATTATATAAGTGAGACGCATATATTAGATAAATCTAATATGACTGCCAATGCAAATAAAAATGGGTATCTAGATATTAAGATTATGTATATGTACCAACATTTCGTCATTAATTTCTAAATTTAGTGAACTCCATATACATACATATACATACATATGTCAATGTTAATTTTTATGTTAATTTTATTTAATTTAATTTTTGTTATTATCTTATTTTTATTTCTGTACCAATCTCCATGTAATTATTAAATAAATAAATATTTGCTCTTATTATGTGTAATGATAGTCATTGATCGAATCGAAAATATTTTTATAGTAGCTAAACAGTCATCGTAACGACTAATGACTAATCAATTAAATTAAAAACGACCGTGTAACTTAGATTATCCATTTATTGATTTTTAATCGGGACTTTTGCTAATTATTAATTACCGATGTATCGTACACGGAATTAGTCACAGTCTGTTTGGAAAATGAAGAATTTTGTTTGTTAAACAGTTTGTCTTCTGAAATGTTTATGTGTGTATATTGAGACTGATTTTTGGAATTTGTACAGCTCGAGTGTTTGTTATAACAGTTTTTGACGCGCCAATCGAGATAAAACCAAGCGGACGTGTAATCACTTAAGACAAATTAAACGACGCTATCCGGTCGATTACCAAAACAGACTTCTCTGTCAAAACAAACTATCGATGCGTTAATTTGTTTCGTTTGAGTACATTTTGGTTGTAAGCCATGGTTATTTATTATACAGATAAATTTAAGTGTAAATAAATAAATAAATCGAATGCCTCAATATAAAATCTTGGCCATTGAATTTGTTGCATTGCCTCGCCCCAAACATAAGCTATAAATATATAAAATGAAATCTATTATCTTTCGTCTTACAACGTGGATAGAAAAAAAAAAGATAAAAAAAACTAGAAGCAGTCATCGTCAACCGTTTTCTATAGGAATAGACAAAATACCTACATATGTACACATGCATACTTGTATAGAAACGCATACGAAATGATAAAAGTACACTTTTTATTATTTCAGCACAGTATAATACACATGTACATGGCAGTAAGCAGTTTCATTTTTTCGGGAAAGCTTTCGAATTGTATGACGTTCAAACAAAACGGTTAACATTACAAATTCATTCAATTTGAATACCACTTAATTAATCACATCACATAATACATTTATTTATTTTTATATAATATTAGCTAATTAGCTAATTTAACTTACATCTATTACACATTTATAACAACTACATAAATATATTACACATTATACATACATAGGTGTCTCCTCACACTTTGCAAGAATGCATCTATGGTCTTAGAAGACTTGACGCACTCAGGGTGGGCATTATATGTACATTAATACACCCCTGTAAAAAAGCCACCAGCTGTCTTCGTTTTCCTTACTCTACCTACAACTAATTGGTTCTTATTTCTAGTACAATAACTATGGATATCACTACTTCTAATGATATAATTCTTAAAATAATTTGGCAATAACTTATAAACAAAAGACAGTGTGCTTAACTTTAAACAATTTCTAATACTCACCCATCCCAATTCATCTAACATACTTCTAATATTGTTCAGCCTACCAACATTCAAAATACCTCTCATAGCTCTATTTTGTAACCGTTGTATTTTATCTAAATCTTAGCCACTGAACATATTAAGTACAGTGGCACAATAAACCAGGTGTGGCAAGACAATTGTTTTATATACTAAAACCTTACGTTTTCTACATAAACATATGGATAAAGTAAAATTTTACGGTGATCAGTTTGGCTTCTGGAATGTTCATATTGTGACTGATTTTTTTTTTAAATTTGTACGATTTGAGTGCTGTATTACAGCTATTAATATGCACCAATCAAAATAAGATGCGTGGTAAAATTTCACTTTGATTACATTAAACGACGCTTTCCGATCGATTTCTCCATTGGCACAAACTAATTAATACAGAATGAAAATAATTTTCACAACCCTTCAACGCCATTACCTACCATACCCACTTTACGTAAGATATGAAACGGTTTCGTTCACATCTCACAACCTAACGTCCCTTTACTTCCGGCATATTGAAGATCATCATCGAGGGGGTGCGTCAGCTCCTCGAATCGAAGGTTGTCGACCGCGTTACCTGTATTATACCCGGTTGGAAAGCGGGTATTTTGTAGCGACCAGGTAGGAAACTGCCGCGCAAGGGATGTGTGAGAACCAAACTCTGTTAATTTATTTTCAAGCCTTTTTTTTTGTGCCTCATCGTATGTGTGTGTGTGTGTTTTCTTAGGCAAGAGTACACACGTATATGTACAGTGTGTATGCATGTTCAGGATAATTTAGCGACTTTTGTGTTTGGTCTCACCCCGCACTATTTCTTGTGCACCCTTCACCGTTTTATTATTATCGTCGTGGCCGCTAGTTATCTATTTATCCGCACTACGCTTCCTATGTTCATTTTAGCTTAGAGGGGGAAAGGGGGGGGGGGGGTATGCTGCGTTCTACCAACAATAGATAACGCTCTAGCATTAAACTAAATACCTAAAACAACTGGCAGAGTATTACTACCGCAGCTAAAAACTATTTGCCTGTGCTAGATCTGTTATATTCACTTTAGTTCGCAGAGGGTAATAATCTATGCGAACGGAAATGAACCACCTGCCATCGACCACCTGGCAGCAGCCTGTTCAGAGAGCATCGCTAAAGTTTTATAAATGTACCACTCTATACTTCGACAGGATAACTTAATGAATCTCCGGAAAGGGCTTGCACTCGGCAACATATGGTTTGATTGAATTTATCGCGCACAACAAGCTGACACGTTTTTGAATGTATGTATGTACATAGTTATGTACATACTACTGTATTATTGTACACAGAGCAAGAGAGTAATGCCGTTGGTGCGGTGGATACCAAGGTTTGATTTTGAGCATCGCATTGCAAAATTTCACCGTAGACATCTTATATGAGTAAAGAAAAAAGGCTTTTTATTAGTTAATTTTGATATCGTTAACTACCTACTTTTAATTTTCTTGCATATCGACAATATTATCTCGATTGCATAATATTGTCAGAAGAACGTGCTATTAGTATAGCTTGGCGTTGAATCTTTTGTTAACTGCAAATACCTTGATCAGCTGTATGCATAGACAAAATAGTAATTTGAACCAGTTGTACCAGTTATGTCGCTTAAATTCTTAAAACAAATAAAACGCTTCGATGGTTTGATTTTCGTAGCAGGAGATAGTACACACGATCTCATCTTGTTATACCGAGCATATGTACATCTTTCCATGCTTCTCTGTGTGCAGTGGATCTTACGTAGCATTCTTGAATTTAGCATCCACGTTTCGCATCCATACGTCATAACTGGCAGTACGCGCTGGTCGTATGCCTTATTTTTTAAACACAGCGGAAAGTTGGATTTAAAAACTATGTTCATTCTTTCAAAAGTGCTCCATCCTAGTTTCATATTTGAGGATAAAACAATAAAGTTAATTTCGGAAGTTATTCTGCTTCAATTTTTCGTTTGCTAGTATGAAATTAAATAGAATTCATTAACAAGAAAAGCTTAGGTTTAACTTAAGCGGTGGAAATTATATACTCAAGAGTAAAATCGATCGTGTAAACCAAGTTTTGTAAATCGAACCGTGTAAACGCGATTCATCTGAGACATTTATGTATGTACATATGTACATACTAGTATAAGCCCATTGAATATCAACGGAGCGGTTTCTCATCACCCGCACTGAAAAAATATATTAAATTTAATAGTTTTTATAGTTGTTGCATAGATGGCGCGTTATAATAACAACGTAACAATTTAGCAAAGTCGCTAGCCTATTTTTTATTATATAAATAGTCAAATTGAAGCCAGCCCATTATTATCTGGTTTCGCTCAGTGTACCGAATCAGTGATACCGGGTTCAAATCCCACACGCGCGACGTTCTGATTTTTTAAAATTATTTATGTCGGCGAGCGTTATCAGCAGACAGACACACAGACGGAATAAACCTATTCTAGTATATAGGCCTATTATATCCTATATAAATGACTAGGGGAAGCCCGTACTGAAAAATAATATTAAATTTAATAGTTTTTATAGTTGTTGTATAGATGGCGCTTTATAATAACAATTTAACAAAGTCGCGAACTTTCAACCGATATGTTCAAAACAAAATCTCGCATCATCTGGTTTGGCTCACCGCGTAAGCGCTCAGTGGTACTGGGTTCAAATCCCACTCGTGCGACGTTCTGGTTTTTTGGTTATTTACCGAGGCGAGCGTTATTGGCAGACACACACACACAACAGACAGACGGATTTCGGCTACATATATATACATATGTACATACGTATGTAGGTATACGTGCCCGTTCGGAAAAGTGGTATTATTAATTTAATTAATTTATCGCCGCGGAATAAATCATCACGAGATACATTATAACAATAAATAATAATAAAAAAAAAAAAAAAAAACAGATAATATATTATTGTTGAGGACACGGCGGCGAGTCGGTGGCTGTAGCGTTTAGCCATTGCGAACACATACGTCACACCCACACGTCACAACTGGCAGTACGCATCGGTCGTATGTTTTAAGCATAGCGGGATGTTTAGAATGAGCACAGTTTTTCAAATACAAAACAGTCGTATATGGCAGGTGGATTTGAATAATTCAAAAGTGCATCGACTGTTCGAGTGTTCACCGCTCGGACAAGACCCTCTCGAAGGGTGGGGTCTAGGGTGATCTTGGATGTCTTGAAAGCAGGTGGGAGCGAGGGGAGGGTGGGGTGGGGGGTGGATTGAAAGAGAGGGGGAGGAAGTATGCGCACACGTCCGTGCATTAGGCGAGGATAAATAATTTCGGAAATAGGTAGGCGCCTCACGTTGTTTCGTATTTTATTCGGGCGAGTGCAAGGGAGGGACCAACGGCCCTCTCGCGCCCTCCACCGGCCCAAATAAAATTGCCTCGGCTGGTTTATGGCCGCGTTTTACAGCCGCGCGTTTTAGATTGGACGGGCAGGCACTCCTCCCCATCACCCACACCCCCTTCAAACTCCTCTCTATGTCCTTCCCATCGCCCTCTTGCCCCCTTCGCGAAGGGGATACTCTCGGAGGATAAAACCGAACCTCTCTCTTTCCCCTCCCCTGACCCTCCCTCTTCGATCTCCGATCTATTGCGAATTTTCCAAAATCTACCCTTAAATATAGCAAACTATCCGTCGGTTGTTTAAATCAAACTCGGATTATACCCATACTCCAGTGAGTGTATAAAACTCCCTCGAGTTTACTTTTGATACGACGCACATAAGCAGATCCATTTCGGGGAATGTACGTACGTACATACATGTGTATTTATTTATCGAGTAAAGGTGCCTGTAAACGATCAACATTTTTCAGCATCACGTGCGCAATATGTGCCGGCAAGTAGTTGCTGTTTTATTATTGCCCAGTTTCGCCGAAGGTCAACACTCGTGTCGTGTCCGCATCTCAGCGACAGTGATCCGCGTATGCGAGAGAGCGGGAAAGAAACGTATATTTTCGCGTATACCGGCAATATGGCAACAATACTCGCCAACACACGGCCATACCAAGAATAGTGGAACAATAGTGTCGGGAAACGCGACTATATTTCCGGCCCACATCACCATATTGTAGTAATATTACCGGCAATGCTTGCCGTGAATATCTATGTAGATCGTTTACAGGCACCTTAACATACAGCTGATAAAATACAATTAATTCCACATGTGTAATACAATACAGCCAAAACTGTTACAAATAAAGAACAAATCATAGCAAGTAAGGAACTTTAGAAGTTAGGGCTGGAAAGGAACTTGAGTAAAGAAAATCTGAAGGAGGGCAAGGAATAGCGAAAATGATCAATATGTGCGGGAATTTAGTCGAATGACGAGCAGGATCTATGAATGAAGGAGTTTTGCGAATAATTCAAATGATACAATGTATGTATGTATGTACAATTGTACATACATACATACATAAGCCGGGTGATGGCTCAATGGTTAGTCACCATAGTCGGCTCTACATATCTTCGCACGACAAATGTTTTTATTGACGGTTTTTTAGACTGTATTGTTTATTGGCAAGTGCCATTTTATCTAAGTGAAACGGTTCCACCAAAAATTGGCAGCTCCTATCGATTATTCATATGCTCACCTGTTGTTGGGGTCCAGATCCTTGTATTCTCAGACCGGTTGATTAACTTTCCTCCAGTGAAACAAAAATCATACATTAAAGCTGGAGATATCTTCATTGCATTTAAGAGATGTTTGACTTGCAATTTTTTTTGTTTGTTTGATGGTTAGCTAAAATATTATGGATACTACTGCATTAATTAAAGATGATGGTGATGATTAATTAAAGATGAAATGAATTTTTTTGAAACTTTTTTTAATTTTGTTCAATGTAATATTTATAATAGTATGTTAGATTTAGTTTTATCTAATGTGCGAGATATATCACCCAACATTGACTATTATGTTTAATAGTATTCAGAAAACATCTAAGATTAATCATAATATTGATATTTCTGATAATATGCATTGGAAATTTAGTATGGATGGTATGCCTGAATATATTTCGTTGTTAAATTCTGTAAATTGGGATCACATTTTTTCACTTAATGATGTTGATTTGGCAGTGGAGTGTTTTTATAACATTTTATCTAAGCTAAATAATACTTGTTTTGTTAAAACGCCAACCGTTTTCCTCGTTATTGTTATCCAGCATGGTTTCAGAAATCTACTATTGAGAAGATTAAAATTAAATCGAAGGTTCATTCATTGTGGAAACGTACCAAAGATATTATTGATTATAAAAAATACTCGGATTTACGGAAGGCGGTAAAGTTGGAGATGATGATCGTAAAGACTTCATATTGAAATCTGAAAAAGAAATACTCTTAAATCCCAAAATTTTTTGGAGTTATATTCATAAATTACGTGGCCATAGTAGATTTCTGAACAAAAATATGACCTAAAATAATGCAAACTAAAGATTTGTAAATTCTAGTATTATTTTGTTATTATTTTTTTTTTTGTTTGATTTTCTAATGTTTTTTTTTTATATTATATTATATTCTGTGTAACTTCTGTGTATCTTTTTGATATTCTTATTCTTTTTGTTTTTATATATGTATGTATGTATATGTAATCTATATTTTGGGCTAAAAACCTGTTAATAAATAAATAAATAAATATTAAGGCCCTCACTAACCCGAGCGAATAATTTGACGCTGGGCGTCTGCGACTGACGCCCCTGTTGTCGTCCCCACAAGCAGTTTGAAGGTCATCGCGACCTTGAATTGCTTGTGCCGATATATGCGATTCGATAGATTTGAATGTGCATATCGGTCTGTGTGAATCCAATCTTTGCGTTCGTCGAGAAAGTTGCGTGTCGGTCGCTCTGGATATATTTAATATGAATTTTTTTCATCGCGCAACCTGTTGCATGCGCGTCTACGTTTGTCTCGTACTAATACAAGTGTACCGTGCGATACTTCGTCTTTCCACGCGAACTTCTCCGCGATAAAGTTGAAGAAGCGCTGGTGCGATTTTATGAGCGTCACTCACACGGGGGAGAAATATTTTAGGATCTATGGGTGCCAAGAAACCGTTTTAAACATGTATATGCTTTATACGACTTGTATCGCAACGTGTTTTACACCAGGGCTTTGATGGCCAATTTTTTTATTAGAAACGTATACGTTTCGCGCCGAAATAAATTTGAGAACGTCTGCTATCCAATTTTTGATTCTATCACTTTCTCGTGAAATATATATTGGGAATGTGTGGTCCGAAAAAAAAAAAAATGGGAATATAAATGGCACAGCAAACCACCTGTCGACAATCTTCAATATGCGATTCAAGGACATATATGTAATTGTCCTTTCCCCTCGTATTGCGTTAGATGTTCTTTGAAAGCATTGGATTTCAAAAATACACGTGCTACAGGCAAAGTGTAAAATTCCGCATCGTATGAAATGCCAGGCAAAGTGCAAAATGTATGTACATTTAATAAATTGAAATAGAAACGGCACGTATGAAAAACTGAAGTTTGAGATAGTTTTGTCCATGAAATGATTCGGACTGCAAAATTAATTTATTTCAAACTTTCTTAAAACACCTACGCTTTATGGTGATTTTTACATGTAAGTATTGTTTAAATTTATTATCATTCATCATCAATTTTAGCCGTTCACTGTCCACTGCAGGATGAAGATCTTTCCAATTCTCTTCCATTCTTAACTGTATTGAGCAATCTGCACCCACTTGACTCCACACATACCTCTTAATTCGTCATCCCATCGTCCACTTGGTCTGTCTTTCACATCCTCTCGGATACCATTGAACATATTTATTATTCTCGCTATGTGCCCACTTCAACTTTTTCACACGTTCGGTTAAATTTGCCACTTTGATCATACTTCTTACTCGTGTATTCCTCTTACGATCTCTTCGTGTTATTATACCAAGCATACATATTTTCGTGCTCTCTGTGTGCATTGGATCTTACGTAGCATTCTTGAATTCAGCATCCAAGTTTCACATCCATACGTCATAACTGGCAACTTTTTTAAGCGTAGCGGGATGTTGAATTTCATTATTATTCGCAAAAAATATATTAAAGGTCGTATTCGATCCAACTTCTTACACGTAAGGCTAAAATATCATCAACTTAATTATTTATCAATTGGTGAGTTTTAGCTTACGCACCTAAATTTTGTAATCCTGATTTCTTGCTTATATATTTTGACATTTGTCCTTTTAGAATCAAGCCACTTAGTCACATACATAGACTCATATATATTAACATATGAGACAAGTTTATTCACAAGAATATTCCACTTTAAGTTAGTTAAAAGCTCGTTTAATCTTAAGTAATCGGCTAATGCTGATGAAAGCTAACACTAATGGAAGATAAGATTGTTGATTAGGTTTATCATTTAAATAGTTTCTACTACATATATAAACGTTAGATACCAATAATCAATTATAACACAATTAAATATTAAAATATATTTTATTATTTAAAAATAAATATTTCTATACAGGCATAAATTAATACATACATACATACATTGAAACAAATTATAATAACATTACAATGTAAACGATCACGTAATTAAAAAATAGAAAAAAAAATGAAAAACGTTCAACTCTAACGGTGACGAATGAAACTTTTGATAAAATATGAATAATAAAACGTTATATAAAAAGCAATTTTATCGTTCAACTTACACAATTAATTTTATATAAGTCATAACGCTTAAAAATCAATACTGCTTCAATTCTAAAATTTATACAAATACAATATTATTATTAATCATTAAATAACGTCTTTTTCTGCATAAACCTACCACTTACATCACGAATCACATTTTTACATTTTAATTTTTTTTATACATACCATTTTGAAATGTGACGAAAAATGATCTCGAGAATGGAATGGACACGCTCTCGATGCATACACTCGTCTTCGGATTATGCATAAATCGGACAAAAATCAATCGGACGAAGTCGAATTTGACTCACAAATGTGTCATTTAATGTTTCCAAACTATGCAGATTGAAAAAAAAATCTTAATATTCATTTCGATTGACTTTAGTAATAATTTAAGCGCTACCCCATTATCCGACACGTTCACACAATTCCATTAAAAAAAAACCGGAAGTAATCTTCAACGGCCGAAAAGTCATATTACAGATAAACAGTTTACAAAAGTGAAATACATTTCATTTGCATATTCAAATCATCCTCATACCAATAGTTAAAAAGTATACAAACTTCAATTTTTTGTGGTATTTGACGTCACGCCACGCGCAAAAAAGTTACATTAAATTATTAAAGCAAAACGATAACATTATAATTGAATTAATTACAGATTCTTTTACCCAGTATTGACAAACCACACGTTTCAACTAGTGAGACTACTTCAACAGATTCCAATAAACAGGAGTTGACCGAAGGAAGCGATTTTCAAAAATTGCCCACTATTAACAAACATGTTTCATTATTTAAAAACATGTTTGAGGTAGTCTCACTATTTGAAACGTGTGGTTTGTCAATACCCAAAGCGGTAGGTAGCATATTCGCTAATTCGTTTGGGATAAATTTTCAATTTTTTCATTTTGTTGAACCAGTGCCATCTATTGAGGCGTCAATGAATGGCGTTGAGTTAAAAGTTGAGGTTAAAAGAGATGGGGATGATTTAATTGTTGAATTTTAGTTTCTACTAGCACACATTTTTAAAAACTATTTAAGAATGTAACGCAGTACATACACAAGTATAGTAAAAATGAAGCCTTAATTTAATTAAACATTTCGCATGTCAATATCAAAACGAATTCGTTTAGCGACTACGCAATTATTAATTGTTTTCTTTTAATACATTTAAAAAATACAGTGTTAAAAAAAGAACACACGTACAATTAAAATAAATTAAGCCAAATAAATACCAGATTGTGAATTTTCCTAGGAATGTTAAACATTCACTAACACATGTTTATGCAATGTTGTGTACAAATTTAATTTAAATTCATATTATATGTATATGTATATTAAAACAGAAGATTAAAAATTCGAATGATTCATCTCCTTGTTTACACTGAAATAATACGTCTCGTATAATATATGCTGTAAAATAGATTTTAACTTAAAGTTCCATTCAAATGTTTGATTTATAAAAGGCACGTTCGGTTTTCGATTTTTTGACAATACAATAAATAGGCTTATAGTGTTCCAAATAATGTGCATCACTAATTTAATTATTTATAATATAAATAGTTAATTGTTACAAGTTAGTGAGTAAATACACAATTTTATGTGCATCGGTGCAACGGTACACATTTAGTATACAAATTGTAATCCAGCGTTTGCACCGACGAAGCAAACACGGACACGACAACTATTCGCAATACGTCAAGAATGTGCAAGTATAAAGTACTTCAATAAAAGACGATATTATGAATATATTTTGTTAATTTTGATGTACGTACAGTGTCGAATAGTATTCATGGCCGTGTTCGTTCAACGTTGAGAAGTCGAAACACACCGACTTTTAAGTATATATGTTTGTAAAACTGCATTTTGATCTTTTATACTTGGAATCGTTTTACTCAACGTTTTCTCGTGTCTGCGACAAACATTGTCACAATGTTTGTTTTTGACTTATTGTGGAGTCGGAGTGATAGAACGTCTGGCCGCTTCCACTTTCTCCTCGCACAGATGTCTTATTTCGGCAATCGGTTTGATCAAATACACGGGCACATCATCATCTCGTCTCTACAATGAAAATATCAATAGAACAATCTAATAAAAGTAACTTTAGTGTGGTGAAAATATGAACAAATTCAATACACAATACAAAATAAAGTAAAAATACTGTGACAAATGCACATTATTGAATCCGCTGTTTTGCTAGCACGCTAGAATACATATATGTAGTGCAATGAAATTTTATAATAAATAGCGCAATGCAAATTTTCAATATAAATGTTTAAAAAATTTTAACACAGATGATACACAAACACATAAAAGCGACAAAATATTCATTTAAAATTCGCACATCAAAATTTGCTTAAACAGTTGCACATTTACCTGGAAAAGGCACTCTCCTTCAAAGGCAATAAATTCATGTTTACGTGATCGTAACAATAGGCCAACCAATTTATCGTTAATTCTGGTATATATCTAAAACAATAAAAATAATCATTTAAATTTTGATCTATGCTGTGGATTGAACAGTATTAGAAAGTCCTTTTGAATGTACAATTGTACATATGTAGTTGTTGTGAACTCACTTCAAATAGATATCCAAATGATATGGCCTTAACGTCCACGTCCACAAGTTCTCCAAATTCATTTATAACCTCACACAACTCCAACATTTCTTTGCAAACGTGTGAAAATGCTTTAACTCCTCGGGCTTCAGTCAATGAACCGGGTGCTGGTCTAAAATTTGTACGATAAAAGATGTTAGAATTGGTTTAAAAGTTAAAAAATTATAATGTAGTGTGTATAAATGAACATAATAACCTTCCATAATCTTCTGAGCCGAATTTCGGTTTCAGGAAATTCTTTCCATTTTGTCCGCAGTCAGAGAACGGGTTCAACTGTTGAGATTGTTTATGTTGTGCAGCCACATTATTGAATCTGGCTACTTTGTCTTGAAGGGATGAATCCTGTAATCAAGTAATTGAAAAATATTTAGATTCTGGTTGGTATGTGGAATTATTGTTTAATTTATACTGTAAAAGTATGTACTTTTTCATTCAAATGAAAATTGTGAAAAAATTATCTTAGTAATGATTAAAGTTATTTAAAGAAGTCAACACTTCTATTCTTTCAGAACTCATTGTCTGTAAAATTATTATTTTGGGACAACTATGACTCAAGGTTTTTGCATGCTGAAACCGTCGGTATAAATAGTAAATTCACATCAGGAATTTGTGGAATGATCCTCAACTTAATAAGACGACGATTTGTAGACAATTGCGTCACGTTCGCGTTCTAAAATAAATTCAGGAGACATCCCACACAGTATTAACAGTTAATACAATGGATTATAATTTATAAATATAAAAATTACATTTTAGACAAAGACATCTATTGAATAAATTTTAAAGCTTTTTTTAATTAAAAATTAAATAATACTATTACAAAGACGTCTATTGAATTCTTATAAAATGTATATAATTTGTACGAAATTGAATGTATTTAAAGTTGTTTATATTTTTTTTCATAGATGGCTATAGTAAATTGTTGGTTTTATTTTATTGAAATTGGAATGGCACGAATTTTAAAATTAGTGATAATTTTTGAACAATGTTTATTTAAATTGAAAATCGCAAACGTTGGTAGCAAACAACTTTTTACCAAACATCGTAGTATTCGCAAATAGATAGTTACACGTGTGACTCACACTCGAATGTTTCCAAACCCAGTCCCAATAGCGCAATATCAAATGTCCATCACCACTTCGCTTTAACCGTTTCACAGTCACGGTCATCAAACGGATATATTGGGCCATGTGTTCGATACGAATGTACGAAATAAAAAAAATGATCGAATAAACAAACACATCTCTAGAATTTTCTGACGAGCGACCGACGCATTTCGAAAGTGTCCGAAAAAGAACGCGCGCGTTTACGTTTTAAATTGTTGTATAAATACACATACACGTATATGTGTATTTCTTCACACGCCATTTAAACCAGTGAGAATACATGGTGCTTTTTCGACTTTTGAATAAACCTTTAAACAATGTGGTATATTTTCATTGCGCGAATCAACTGAACGGTGACAGAATAAATAAAATTAAATAACACGTTTGCGTACGCCGAGCATTGTATTTCGGTAAAATGGAGCACAGCACTGTTTTGCCGCGTAATTTTAAATTTTTTTCATAATTTGCAGACTCTAAATCACGCTACCTGACAAAATGATGGAAAGGCCATTTGGCAACAAAACTATTTTTTGGCACAGAAGGGATCGGAGGAGCTTTTCAATTTAACGAGTCTAATTTTGCGATAAACAAACATCACATGATGAAAACTTTTAATTGACTGTTGAGATGTTGCATCGTCATCGAAAGAATTTCCAAGTGGAAAGAATTTTCAATAAGTTTGTGCGAGTCGATTCAAATGCAATTTTGTTCAAGTGGAGTTCGCCGGTGTAAACGCGCCATTACACGCCCAATAAAGGCAATGCATCAACGTCCCGTGCGTGGCCTCGTTTATAGGACTATTTTCGTTCCAACGTTTACGAGTCGATCTCGCGGTGTATTTGTTTGTCTTTCGTTTCAGGACTCTTTCACCGCCCACGATTGCGATGGAATGCAGCTACCGCTCGATAGAAACTGTATTGCACAGTTGACTCATTTTAAAAGTAGAGTAACGTGTAAAGTAGAGTAGAAGTAAGTACAAGTCAAAGGTACGTCGATCGTTGTGAGCGAATCGTACGCCAAGTATATCGAACAACACATAAACATATCTACATACAAATGTACATACATATATGGTAGATCTGTGTTATTAAATTCGAATACGCTAATCCCAAAAGGACGCGGATTACATTTTATGCACGTATTGAAGATAGAGCACGAATTACACGAAATGCTGCTTAGTCGTAATTAAACAATGCATTTACGCAAATGAAGATAATTCCTTTGTACAATGAATTCCGACTACTAAAACATGCGATATTATCATATTAGTACTTAAACTGTTTAGCGGTGTGCTTTAAAAGCACTCATTATTTCGACGGATTTTAGTCTCGATTTAAGCTCACAAACAAGTCTTTAAGCTCACGAGTGCTTTGATGCTGAAGCACCAAAGATTGTATTTTACCGTCGCCTGTCAAAATAAAGTATACTTTTGACACAAGCAGCTAGCGTTGGATCACCGTAAATGGATCATTGTTTGTCTAGCACGGTGGCCGGACGCCGGCGGCTCCGGAGCCTCACGCGGTTCTTTATACGAAAACCTGCGGCTCTCGCTGCCACCCAACGTTTTGCGCGAAACACAATTTACACAAAATCAAAACGAATCCTGTTTCCACATATAAGTTCATGGCTATACAAAGCATTAATCCGAAGATAATATGTTGCGACTCCCAAACTTACCAATTTTGTAAGGTTTTCCCTAATTTAGCTCTTAGCTCGAAAAACGTTCCCGACCACTGGTCTAGCATCTCCAAAGTCGAGATAATGGAATGAAGTCGATTCCGTTTAATTGGAACAGCCGGTTATCCGGAGCACCATTCCGTTCAATTGGGAAAACAAATTTAAAATATTTTAGATATTAGTGCTAAAATTAGCATCCTACAAACGTTTGTCGCTGATAGTTGGCGAGCTATAAAAACCAACACCATACAGAATCGCATTGCTACTTCTGGCTTTAAATGTTTGCAGATGCAAGAAAATTCGAGCGATACGGCGAGTGAAGTTGTTTTACACGTTTCAATTGTTAATTATCTAGAATTTTCGACGATAGATAACAATTAGCATGTCACGATGAAAATGAAAACTGTGTAGATGCAATTATTGTTGAAGTCATTTAATCAAACATTAAGCGAAGACGACGACAAGTACATAAAGTAAAAAAAAAAATATATTTTTTAGCTGCTCATTTGGGTCAAAATGTTTGCGCCTGAGGTGTCCCAATACTGCAGTATTTTTACTGTAAATTTGCACAATCGGCGTAATTGAACGATACAGTGTCGTGCAGTACTTCAAAAACTCAACGGTTGATACGAAGAAGGTGATCTATTGTTAACTTTGCGTATCACGTGTCTGCATTGAAGATTTATAGTCTCTAGTTTTAGTTTTCATGAGAGATGTGCCCCTTTGGGGGCACTGTGAGCTTAGTTCTAGACACTTTGTTTACAATCCGCATACGACGCGTATCAGATTCGAAGAGTTTCAGCTTCGTTCTCGCGAGGATTCAACACACATCTCACCATCATCCTGGTGGGGCAGGGAGAGCACGACCTGGCCCTCCTGTCGAGATCAGGAGCCAGCCTCCCCTTGGCTCTGGAGCATCCGAGTGCATCCTCAGGTTGCGTCCCCGACGGTGGGGTCACGATGCACTCGACACTGACTCCGTTCTGCATTGTGGACACGATCGCCGACCAACACCGACTGGTGTTCGGAGACAATGTCTCCTATAATAAGACACGATGCTAATTGCACCTTCGGCACGTGGGCGAACCGCCACCTCTCTGGTTCGATTCCGTGTCCACAAATACCCGTTTAGATTCTCGTTCCCGGTAGCATCACAAACACTCGAAGATCCATCGGGAAACCACCTGGGTGCATCGGCGGAATTGCATCCGTGACGCATGCATGTCTGAGGACTGAAGATCGCGTAACCTTTGCTAATAAGGTCTGCCAACGCTCGGGTCTCTCATAACCGGCTGATCAATGCTTTCCTTGGGACTTCGATTGTCATTGTAAAGGCTGTTTTTTTTTTAAAAGTAAAACTTCTATTGGCACGGTAGTGAAAATCGTTTCGTGTCGTTTCTATACAAACTGACCGAACGGACGGGTGAAAAGATATTGCCGTCTCTCTTGCTCCTCCGCGTTGATGCGAGACAGAGATAGCTACCCGCGGCCCGTACCGCCCCTCGCCCTCAAAATTTAATCGCTTTTATCACTCCATTGTTTGAGCAAAATGTGTGCGATGTTTTGAAGTCACTCTCACATAACCTATCCTCCGCTTGCTTTAAGCAGGCCCTACACTATTAAAACAGCGCGTCAAGCGTGATTGATAGTCTAGGAACAAGTTTGACGCTTGAGTCAAGCCTTGGCGGTGATTGATGGAAGTTTGAATGACTCAAGTGGCTGGGCGGAGCGCTTGATAGTCTAGAGCAATTTTTGATCAAGCATTGCGTCAGTCACCTGCTGGAAACCCTAAATCCCGATTCGAAACCATGGTATCTACACTACACCGTTTCACCACAGTCCACGAGGAGCAGTTCACTAGTCGAAAACTTCGCTACAAATGAGTGTTGATGAAAAGATTGATGGGATTCTTGATGCGCCCCAAGGCTGCTTGAAGCGCGTGTCAATCAGCTGTACGCGCTGTTTTGATCAAGCGGCTTGATAGTGTAGGGTCTGATTTACACTGCAAACCCTAGAACTTTAAAATGAAATAAAACACATAAAAATAGTGGTAATGCCCATGGCCATTGGCTGTATTGAAAGATAATTTTATGCCATTTATGTTTAAATATGATTTTGGGCATATGGGCGCCGTGGCTGGTTCGAATAAAGCACAATCTGGAAGTTCAATTTTCGACCACTTTTTCGAACGGCTGGGGCCGTATATCGGCAATAACAAGGCGAATGTTAGTTTCCATGTCGTCGATCATCTCTGGTTTATCGACGCGGACTAGTGACTTCATATATCCCCACAAAAAATAATCTAAAGGTGTTAAAACACACGATCTTGGAGGCCAATTCACAGGTCCATTACGCGAAATTATGCGCTTATCGAATGTTTCTTTCAATACATTGATTGTGGCGCGCGCTGTGTGGCATGCTTAGCCGTCTTGTTGAAACCACAGATCTTCGACATTAATGCCATTCAATTGCGAGCTGGATCTTGTAAGTTCGTAAACCAAGATCTTTCCGTAAAATCTTCCATAAAGTGGATGGACACAGCTCCAATTGCAGTGTACGATGGCGAATCGACTCATTCGGGTCCTCAGTACTACGCTCCACAGCAGCAACAGCTCCTTCGGCTTCGGTGCGTCTCTTTGGATGTGTATTATCAATTAGAGTATGCGTGGTGCAAAAACGATCCATGGTTATTCGAATTACTTGCTCGGATGGACGATTATGTCGACCGTAAAACGGACGGTAAGTTTCGCGAACTGAACCACGATTTTCAAAATAAATTTGCACAATTTGCAAGCGTTTTTCTGGCGTAAATCTATTCATGGTGAAATGGCAAACCAAACTGAGCACAAATCAGCTGTCAGCTGTCAAATTGACTGTCGCTGAAAAAAGTGTAGCCAATTCGAAAAAAAAAAAACACCCTTTACTATTAAAACTATTAAAACATCGCTAACTATGCAGATGGTCTACGCATTCTACCGTGATCTATGATTAGATTAGATTATTAATTATTATTTTATCATATGACGTGCCAATTATGACGTGTGGATGTGGAACGTGGATGCTGAATTCGAGAATGCTACTTGAGATCCAGTGCACACAGAGAAGCATGAAAAAGTTGGTTTACTAATCCAACGTCATGTGACGGGCAAACAATAGTCGCGATATTGAAAATGTTGATGCAATCAAGCAACACAGCAAACGGACAATCCAATCTCATTAATGTGCGAGTTTGACTGTATTTTTTTATTTTTCGTAACGTATGTATGTACCTACATACATATAATAACACTGCAACAAAAAATAAACGGTTTTTGGGTTATTAGCGATTTTACACACAGGTACACAAACTTACACAGACACACAGATCGTGAAAGCGTGATCAGGGGATGATACCTGATACAAATCAGTCAAAATTTCGAGGTCGAATTTTCGCACGATCACAATACTTTATCCAATTAGGATAAAGTAAAAAGCTGCCGCAGCGAAGACTAGTCAATCTTTACTAAGTTTGATCCACCGAATCCGAATATGATAATGAAATTTGTTGGTTAGCTCTTGTTGATGAGATATGAGCGTTTGAAAAAGTGGACAATTTTTTTTTTGACTTTTGCGGTCTGTAACTCAAAATTTAGTACTTTTCTCCGATCTCATAAACGAGAGCTAACCAACGAATTTCATTATCATATTCGAATTCAGTGGGTCAGAATTGGTGATAATTTTTGGGTCTCCGTTCCAGTAACACAAAAACGTGATTTTTTTTTTTTGTTGAACAGTGTAATCAATAATAATAATTATCATTTAACTTTTATCGTGCAAATCGCCAATGCAGATTTATTGAAATGTGCGATAAATACATAGCTAAAGTCAGTCCGTCAGGAATAATCATATGTCAAGTGTCAATAAATAATAAATACGCGTTGATCGTCAACGGGCAATACGCGTGTGCAAACGAAATTGATATTTCGATTGTGCGTTGTATTTTGATGTTGTATGTACATACATAGTTTATGCAATCAACAGGTCACATTTTAAGACACTTTTAAGCAGGCTTTATGATATAGAATGCGTGATTGAAAAGCAACACGTTGCCACGACAAAAGTGTAATGGCGACGGTATGTAAACGTGTCGGTTAAGTTTCACCGTTCAAAGTCCACAATGCGCTTCAACATGAATGAGTTCGAAATGAGCTCCCGTCACGTCGCCATGTTCCAATAAAGGAGAGGAGAACCTTTGAGACGATGTTTGAACCGTGAGTGTTGATTCTTTTGGCAAAGCTCTATCGACGTGTCCAGAAGTGTTGAAAAGCTCTTTGGCAAGCTTTCACCCCGAACTGTAACCGTAAACACCCGGCAACCAAAAATCGCTCACGATCGATTTCTGCCTTACCCATGCATAAGTACATATGTACATGCGATTATGTTTATGCATGCATATTTACGAGAAAAGTGAAACTTGCGAAATTTACCGCGTTCAGCTGCCGAGACGTCCGGTCGAAATTCCGCGCGAAATATTTAGTGCGACGTCACCGGATCTACATTTTTGAGAAAATTTACACTCGTCGCGGCAAAAGACAAATTTATGAGTCGAATTCCTCACTTTTCCAAACGCGCACGCACATATGTACATACATACGCAGTGTTGTAAGTCGAGAATATTCTCCAAAGATTATTATCCGAGAATATTCGAGAATTTTCTTTTTTCTTGGTTATAAAACATCTCTAGATAGTTTAATAGCTTTTTAGAGGATTCTAGGATATTTTCTGAAACTAGTAAGAGTAATAGGACTTTCTAGAGTGTCTGAGAGCATTTTGAATGACATATTTTCATTCTGACGACACTGAATGTGTCATTTCGTCATTTTAACATATGCACTACTAGCATGAACGTTTTCGACGAAATTCTCACAGGAATGCAATGTTTATTAACTCTGGAAGCAATAAATTATGTATACATATTTGATATGATATTGTTCCAACTTATGATATAATCATTCATTTAAACTTAGCACAAAAGATCGTAAAAAAATTGTCATATTCACACCCCATCAAATTTAGTTTTTGTCACGTATACTAAACTAATATTATTCGTGTAATCCGTATCACCTCTCCCAAGTATTTTAGCCCGGATTAGAGGGAGTTAACTGTATATTTAAGCAAATACAGTAAGAGTTTGTATTTATTTATTTAAAATACATGGTGGCCCATGGAGCCCGTTGCATTATGTACTACAATTTTAAACAGAAAATTCTCGGTTTGGAGAATATTCACTAAAAGATTATTTCCGAGAATTTTACAACACTATACACGTATTTACTGCAAACGGGCGAAATGCCTCAGATGAATCGCGTTTACACGGTTCGATTTACAAAACTTGGTTTTACACGATCGATTCTACTCTTGAGTATATAATTTCCACCGCTTATGTTAAACCTAAGCATATCTTGTTAATGGATTCTATTTAATTTCATACTAGCAAACGAAAAATTGAAGCAGAATAACTTCCGAAATTAACTTTGTCGTTTTATCTTCAAATATGATACTAGGATGGAGCACTATTGAAAGAATGAACATATGTAGTTTTAATTCCAACATTCCGCTGTGCTTAAAAAAGAAGGCATACGACCAACGCGTACTGCCAGTTATGACGTATGGATGTGAAACGCGGATGCTGAATTCAAGAATGTTACGTAAGATCCAATGCACACAAAGACGTACATACATATGCTCGGTATAACAAGATGCGATCACAAGAGGAATACATGGATGTGGCAGATATAGCGGAACGTGGGAAAAAGTTGGCGTGGACACATAGCGAGAAGAATGGATGGCGAGAAATACTTGAATGGTATCCGAGAGGATGTGAAAGAAAGCGAGGTAGACCGAGTGGACAACGGGCTGATGAATTGATGTGTGGGATCGAGTGGATGGACAAAGCCTAACAACGAATCGTGCATTTGAATCATCGTGAGTTTACAAAAATCACAATTTTCTCATTTCAACAAGGACCACGTTTAAAAATGAAGCGTTTTTAATACATATGTAATGCCTTTGATACTGATGATTGCCTGTGCGTCTGTCTGCAACAGTCTGTTGCCAAAGACAGCATTTATCCGTCACCGTTTCACATAAAATTTAAAAAACTAGTGATGACTTGAATTTGGCAATAATCCTCGCAACGAACTGAAAGGGGGGGAAGGGGGGGGGAGAGGTGTCGCTAATTACTACAATATAAAATACCACAGAGCGTATGTTACGCCGCGTCTGGTCGTCAATAGCTAAACACTTTGTATACGGGTACATATGTATGCATATGTAGTGTTGTAATATTCTCGAGAATATTCTCCAAACCGAGAATATTCGAGACTTTTCTATTTTAGAGCACCTGAGCGGTTTTTATACTATTCCGTTGCAACTAAGCCTTCTGCGAAAATGGATAAATTCATGTGAGCGATAAATATAAGGGAGGAAATGAATAAAAGTAATTAATTAATGCAAAAACATATTTAATAATAATTTCATATATGTATACGTATGTACCTACATATATCACCAAAGATTTAAAATGGTCGGTGCACATCAATCAGTTAGTCAAAAAAGTAAATTCCTTTATATCATTAGATGTGTTTTCAAATCATTGAATGAAAATTTGTTGATAAAAATATATGTCATATATCAGACCGAAATTGGAGTATGCATACAATGTTTGGAATCCCCATTCTATGACTCGAGAGGTTCCAAAGAAGAATTACAAAAATGCCATCCGAACTTCGATCACTACTGACTGAATCTCTCCACATTGGAGACGAGGAGATTAAGAGGTGATTTAATTGAAGTATTCAAAATAATAAATAATCATTATTCATGTGAAATGACCAACCTCATTATGTACAATGAGAACCCTCATCAAAGAGGTCATACTCTTAGACTCCGAAAAGAAAAATCAAATAAGATTGTTAGAGATTCATTCTTTTCAAATAGAGTGGTTCAAGTTTGGAATAGTCTTCCGGATTCAATAGTCACGTTAAAAAATTTTAATTTATATAAAAATCAACTAGATTTATTCTTAACAATGGATATTTGTAACTCTTTAATAAATGGACCATTATTCATTTTATTTTTATTTTGTTCGATTTTGGCAATACTGTCCTCTCTTTCTTTCTTTTTCATTTATAATACTGGTTGATACCAAACCCCAAACTGATACCAAACCCCATTGGCCTATCGGCTATGCCGCCTCTCCATGTAATTATTAAATAAATAAACATATATAGAGATGACTGTACATATTTAATCAGATTCAGATTCTAACACAATTATACATCATTACATTCATCGACTTCTTCATATTTTTCATTGAAATATTTGAATCTTCACATGTTAAATTTTTTAAATTGTGAGAAATGTAAGTTAATTTTCCTGCCCTCTTTGTTGTAGTGTTGTAAGTCGAGAATATTCTCGACTTACAACACTACATACATATATGTATGTACATTGTAGTTAGATAGCCAGCTGTCTAAATATTCGATTCGGTGAGCGATCGGTCATTTTTGACGGGCCAATCGACGCGGAAAATTTTCATCCCCCGTCCAGCGTCAACGGTGAGGTTATCAGTGATATGTGTGATAACTTATCACACATATACCTATATGGGTAAGTGTACCATCATGCATACTATGCAAAATTTATTTGTATAGTTTTGCGGTCCACGTCCAACCTTGAGTCTGGGCTTGGCACTCGCCCCGACATACCAAACACGCGACACGAGAGCCGTTGCCAAAATATTCAGAGGCGTCGCCGAGCTTGTACACATTTGATTTTTAAATATAGAGACGAAACGCTTTTTCAATGTCGGCCATGCTGTTTCGTCTGGGGATTCGCGCGCGTGCGCGAATATCCTGTTCAAAGAATTATTTTGGCACACATTGACATCTAGCCCCTGAAACTCAAACTACGTTCGAAAACGATCGGCGGACGCGAGCTATGAACATTTGCCGACAGGCATATGCCTTTTTTTTTATTATTATTATTCACAATACACTGTTAGTGTATTATTTAATGGTGTATTATTCACGACTATGAATAAGCAAGCACCCCGTCTCTGACGACGCGTCGCAACGCGGTGAATCAAAATATTAAAATTAATTTCGCGGTGCAAACATATGCGCATTCCAAACATACGTCAGAAATAGCTTAAAAGCCCATACATTTTTAAAATCAGTACGTCACAAGTCCGTAAAGTCAGTGTCCACCACGGGGACCACAACATTCCTAGAGACGTGGCTATACTACATCATCATCATCATTATTTTCAGCCGTTCACATTCCACTGCTGGATGAAGGCCTCTCCAATCCTCTTCCATTCCTGTCTGTCTTGAGAAATCTGTATCCAGTTTACTCCACACATTCTTCTCAATTCATCAGCACATCGTTCTTTCACATCCTCTCATATACCATTCCAGTATTTCTCGCTATATGCCACGTCGGTCATACTTCTTACCCATGTATTCCTTTTACGATCTCTTCTTGTTATACAGAGCACACATCATTCCATGCTTCTTGAATTTAGCATCCTCGTTTCACATCCATACGTCATAACTGGCAGTACGCATTGCCTTATTTTTTAGGCATAGCGGAATGTTGGATTTAAAAACAATGTTTATTCTTCCAAAAGCACTCCTTTCTATATACATACTACATATAGTGCTAAATTTGTTCGCTCTTGGATGTAATTTACAAACAGTCAAAGCATCGATGTAATAGTATCTACCTGCCAAAAAGGGCGTCCACCTGTTCAAATTAAAAACAAGAAGCGTCACTTCCGGCCGATGAAATTTTTTGAAAATCTTACGGTTTGAAATGATTCGGCATCACGTTAATATGAAGTTTCAATGTCATAAGATTAGCGTATTTTGAGATATTGCGATACTACACACATTCGCCTAACATACAAACATAATCCAAAAATTACAAAAGCGTGATCAAAGAGCGATACGCTAGGTCGAATTTTCACATCAATGGAAAAGTTTTCAATTTAGCTCCGCCCTTTTCTAGCGCTGTAGCAATGCTACGCCTCGGTGAATTTTGTGGTCCCCGCGGTTTACTACGATTTACGTCCTATTCTACAGAAGATCTTGTAAAATTGTACTGGGAAGCTCTTCTCTTATACGGAATCGATCAGTTTAAAGGGCAACCTTTATTAATTGGAGGATTTCCATAAAAAGTTGTGTAGTATACGTTTGACCGAATACACCAATATTGTACATTCCATTTATCCATTTGGAACTACTTTTGACGGTGTTTCGATACAATACAGACGCACAAGTGAAAGATCGATCAACGGCAAGTAAAGTGCATGTGCCCCGATCGATCAAATGCAGTATTTAACGGTAAAGCGCGCTTACACGTCGTATGAGTATGGTATGAAATATCGTTCTGGGGTCTTTTGTTTGCCAACTAAACGATATTCGATATCGTCGTTGTTACAATGTCGCTCGATTCGAGCCCCACACGGTGACTCGAGTTCATTCCCGATGCAACGATTACTTTTAGTTAGAAATTCGCTCCCCACCCGTGGGTTGCGGCTTACGCTGAATGGACTCGTCCCGTTCAATTTTTGCTCACGAGCCCGTTACGAGGGGGTTTGTTACATTGTTGATGTCGGTGAGACGAGAGCGTGGGCTTGGCGGAAGTGCTTGTAAACAAGTGTAACGTCAAACGGGGTCTGGTGGAGCGCCAGCGAACGTCACTGCATGTTCCGATGATGATGATGATGATGATGATGATGATTCAGCACGAGGGACATGAGCCAGTTGCGTGCGTCCATTGATGTCCCTAAAAAAAGACACGCGAATCCAAATCAAGAACGACACCCCCACTGTCCGGCATTTCCTCAAACGCTGACGGGGATGTGTCACGAGCTCGACACAGGAAAAGTGACGTGGTGTGTTATCAAATGCGGAAAAGCGAATCATAGTGGTTGAATGTAGTAGAGTGGCTGTGTGCACTCTGATCGTGCTCGATTCGAAGCTTAAGTATGTATGAGACGCGAGAATAGTACACAAGTCAGCTGTGAAAAGGATAGCTCAATACGTTATCGGTGGATTTTGTAATGTCTAAGTTTTGCATCGACTGTGCTGCTTATACATAGTTGCATGCGACTCCGTAGATTTACAAAATAGCAACGCAAATATACATACAAACAAACATACACAGTCGATAGTTATTTATACTTAGGACAACAAGACTGCATGTAAAGACGAAGAGATAAAACGAAGAATGAAACTAGGATGGAGCGCTTTTGGAAGAATGAACATGGTTATTAAATCCGGCTACGCTAAGGCATACGACCAATGCGTACTGCCAGTTATGACATATGGATGTATATACATACATAAAACGTGGATGCTTGGATGCGTGAAGTGGCAATGGGCTGGACACACAGCGATAAAAATGGATGGCAGATGGACGCGAGAAATACTGGAGTGGTATCCGAGAGGATGTGAAAGAAAGCAAGGTAGACCGAGTGAACGATGGGGTGATGAATTGAGAAGAATGTGTGGTCAACTGGATCCAGATTGCTCAAGACAGACGGGAATATGGAAGAGGATTGGAGATGCCTTCATCCAGCAGTGGACGGTGAACGGACGCAAATGATGATTTGCTGCTACTCGCGTATTTGTCTCTTTTGAGCACACGTGGTTAGAAGAAGAAACGAATAGCTCCATATACTCTTGTTCCGGAAAACAGACTACAGTTGTGAAATAACTGTGTGAATAACACCGAATGAAAGTTGTACTAAGAAAACAGTTTTAATAATTAAAAGTGTAGAAAATAAGTTGTCAGATATTTTTTTAAATTTAATTTTGTGCATATACCATTGATAGACGTCTGTTTGTGTGCAATTTTATCCTCATTTTGTTTAAGTTTGGCTTTTGAATGTGAAATGTTTTTATATGAAAATTGTCCGTATCGAAATGTGTCATTTTCTTCGAGCATCGATGTCATCACGATGAACGAACTATGTTCCGATTATGCAAATGTGCCTCATTCGTGTATCGTTTTATTTAAATACCGTAAACATCCCATCCCGCAAAGCCGAAAAATTTAAAATACACAATTTTACAAACATTTTTGAATAATTACGATGTCAAATAGGCTCGGAAATCGTGTCTGTCATTAACGACTTATGCTGTAAAAGAAAACATCATTATTAGCACATCGGCAAGGTTAAACCTGAAATATTCAGAAGAAAATAGCGCGGCTCGAACGGCACGCATTTTCCCATCGCGAGTGTCGCCGCTCACCGCTGGTGGCACTATTCCAATAAGATAACTCATTTACGTGTAGTTAAATATGACTCATCCTGTTTACAAAGCGACGGGTCGCTCAAACTATTCGCGAATTCAATCATTATTGCGGCCGTTTTCCCGGAAATAACCAGTTAGGGGGTTACTGCCTACTTACTACGTGTCGCGAAAGAGATTTTTTACTCCAAATTTGACGTTGACGAATCGAAACGCAAAGAAAGCGAGCTGTGAAAATATTGTTGAACGGAATCCAAAGCTTTAGCCCTCGCGCTTCGTTCCGTTCGGGATCTTAATCGTAAATAATTACAAATGATTCATTTCAAACACATACATACATATTGTACATACATACATACAAGGCGGGCCAAAAAGAATCACCCTACTTGAAACGACTGTACTTTTTTTGTTTATTAACAATAGATTATATACTTTAATAAGACTTTGAAATAAGCATATGAGATAACTATATAGACAGGAAACTAATTTACATGCTTTAAATTATGCATTTTATCCATGCTGAAAGTAGCTCTTTAGTAGCAATTGCAACACGCACGGAATTTTTTAAGCAATTGCCTATTTAATTTAATTAAATTTAATTTGGATCAATTTGCAGTCCCATTTTTACCGCGCTGATTCGATAATGAACTTGAAGTGTAAGAAAAGCGAAATAAACGCAACATCTTCTTGAACTTGGCAGCTGGCGTTCGATGCCAATAAGCGCGAAATAACATGTCGCTGCGTTACGTCACCAACTTTTTACCACTTTGTATCCATTTACGACACTCCGATGTGTTAAAATCGAAATGTTTGTTTTTGTTTGCCATAATTTAGAGATAATTTCAGAAATAATAATAATATAATTCAAGCGGACGTTTCGCAATAAATATAGATCGATGATGGCCGTAGCATGCCAACGGGGCGGGTTTTTCGCGACAGCCGCAAGTTGACGTTGGCACCTTAAATTGATTGCAAAATAAATTCAAAAAAAATACAACCTCTTGGCAACACGATTAAATTTTTGCCGTTGAATAAATAATGTCCTAACGGCTTCGAGTGCGAGTAAAATGCATTTCGAGCGCAGAGCAACGTGGATTAAACTAGCATGGAATAATTGTATGAATTGATTTACACTCAAGCGAAACGGTTCGACTGCCGTCCAATTGATTTCCGTCCAATTTGGTGACGTTGGCTTCATTTATCCGTTACAAATTCAAAGCGTAGTATAAGCTAGGATGCTCACCACAAACCCTACACAATATTACAAAATGTAACATTTCTGTAGCTCTTGTAAGATTTTGCGAAAATGAGATGCCGATTCAGACTTGGCAGAGAAGTGGCGTAACCCACAATAAAAGCGATTATTTCTAATGCAAATTAATTTAAAATGTCGTGTAAGTACTTAAAAATAAAATTTAGCGAAATTCTGTTGGCAAGCCATCTTTAGCATATTTCTAAGATGTAATTTACAGTTTAACGAACGTGATGCTTGAGATTTCTTTTTGTATTATAAATTTTCCGCTGGCCGACACAATTGTCATTGTCATCGAAAGTCAAACAAAAATTGTAAAAAAGTTGAAAATAAATAAGTTCAAACGAACATTTTTTCTGTCATTAAAACAGCCGTTTTAATGTATTATCATTGTATATTATTTTATTAAAAATACACCGCTAAAGCGTTCCACTTTCATATTTTGACTAAATTTTCACTGATTGGTGTAGTGTCCTTCTAAAAGTTGTTTTTGGGTGAGGTTTTGATTTTCTGAATTTACTTTGAATTTAAAGGAAAAATGCTACCTTTGTAAACTAAACTGTTTTTATTACAATATTTATGGTAAGTTTTGTGACATCTTCCGATTTCTTAATCCTTCATAACTTTTAGATTAACGCGTGGACGAACGCGAGGGTGACAATATTTGCGCACAATCTAGTGAAAATAATAACAAGTTTATTCGTGTAGGTAGAAAATAATACGTCGATATTCTATAAATAAGGATAAGTTTTTCGTTACAGCCAGCTTCCGTTTTCTCAAACCCTGGTAAGTATTTTATTGGCGCGTTGGCAAACTTAAGATACACAATACTCGAGTAAACTCACATCTTATATTTTCTTAATCCTTGATAACTATTTGACTCACGCGTAGGCGAACGCGAGTATGACAATAATTTTAGAACACAATCATCCAAAATTAATTAGAACTTAATATATACATTGATTGATAGCTTGAAATAATAAATAATATCTTTAAATATCCTAATTCTTCTCTTCATCCCTGATATTATAATTGCTCACGCGCAAACGAAAGCAATTATACCACCCAATCATGCACAAATAATAATTACAACTTAATACTTGAGAGTAAACAAAAATACGTTCACTTTCTATTTTAATCCAGGTTGGTTCTGCGTTATATTCATCTTACGTTTCCTTAATCCCTAGTACGTATTTCACTCTCACGTGAGCGAGTGCTAATCTGATTACGAGTACTCATCAAAAGGATATTGATTAAAAGCTAGAAACAACAAATAATATGTGTGAATATCCTAATTCTTCTCTTTATCCCTGATAGCCGTTAACTCACGGGTAAGCGAAAGTGATTATAACATAAATTATGCCAGCCAATCATACACAAATAATTACAAATTAATACTTGTGAGTAAGCAAAAATACGTTCACTTTCTATTTTAATACAGGTTGGTTCTGCGTTATATTCATCTAACGTTTCCTTAATCCCTAGTACGTATTTCACTCTCACGTGAGCGAGTGCTAATCTGATTACGAGTACTCATCAAAAGGATATTGATTAAAAGCTAGAAACAACAAATAATATGTGTGAATATCCTAATTCTTCTCTTTATCCCTGATAGCCGTTAACTCACGGGTAAGCGAAAGTGATTATAACATAAATTATGCCAGCCAATCATACACAAATAATTACAAATTAAACTTTGTGAGTAAGCAAAAATACGTTCACTTTCTATTTTAATCCAGGTTGGTTCTGCGTTATATTCATCTTACGTTTCCTTAATCCCTAGTACGTATTTCACTCTCACGTGAGCGAGTGCTAATCTGATTACGAGTACTCATCAAAAGGATATTGATTAAAAGCTAGAAACAACAAATAATATGTGTGAATATCCTAATTCTTCTCTTTATCCCTGATAGCCGTTAACTCACGGGTAAGCGAAAGTGATTATAACATAAATTATGCCAGCCAATCATACACAAATAATTACAAATTAATACTTGTGAGTAAGCAAAAATACGTTCACTTTCTATAAAATAGATACAGGTTGGTTCTGCGTTATATTCATCTAACGTTTCCTTAATCCCTAGTACGTATTTCACTCTCACGTGAGCGAGTGCTAATCTGATTACGAGTACTCATCAAAAGGATATTGATTAAAAGCTAGAAACAACAAATAATATGTGTGAATATCCTAATTCTTCTCTTTATCCCTGATAGCCGTTAACTCACGGGTAAGCGAAAGTGATTATAACATAAATTATGCCAGCCAATCATACACAAATAATTACAAATTAATACTTGTGAGTAAGCAAAAATACGTTCACTTTCTATTTTAATCCAGGTTGGTTCTGCGTTATATTCATCTTACGTTTCCTTAATCCCTAGTACGTATTTCACTCTCACGTGAGCGAGTGCTAATCTGATTACGAGTACTCATCAAAAGGATATTGATTAAAAGCTAGAAACAACAAATAATATGTGTGAATATCCTAATTCTTCTCTTTATCCCTGATAGCCGTTAACTCACGGGTAAGCGAAAGTGATTATAACATAAATTATGCCAGCCAATCATACACAAATAATTACAAATTAATACTTGTGAGTAAGCAAAAATACGTTCACTTTCTATTTTAATACAGGTTGGTTCTGCGTTATATTCATCTAACGTTTCCTTAATCCCTAGTACGTATTTCACTCTCACGTGAGCGAGTGCTAATCTGATTACGAGTACTCATCAAAAGGATATTGATTAAAAGCTAGAAACAACAAATAATATGTGTGAATATCCTAATTCTTCTCTTTATCCCTGATAGCCGTTAACTCACGGGTAAGCGAAAGTGATTATAACATAAATTATGCCAGCCAATCATACACAAATAATTACAAATTAATACTTGTGAGTAAGCAAAAATACGTTCACTTTCTATTTTAATCCAGGTTGGTTCTGCGTTATATTCATCTTACGTTTCCTTAATCCCTAGTACGTGTTTTCACTCTCACGTGAGCGAGTGCTAATCTGATTACGAGTACTCATCAAAAGGATATTGATTAAAAGCTAGAAACAACAAATAATATGTGTGAATATCCTAATTCTTCTCTTTATCCCTGATAGCCGTTAACTCACGGGTAAGCGAAAGCGATTATAACATAAATTATGCCAGCCAATCATACACAAATAATTACAAATTAATACTTGTGAGTAAGCAAAAAAATACGTTCACTTTCTATTTTAATCCAGGTTGGTTCTGCGTTATATTCATCTTACGTTTCCTTAATCCCTAGTACGTATTTCACTCTCACGTGAGCGAGTGCTAATCTGATTACGAGTACTCATCAAAAGGATATTGATTAAAAGCTAGAAACAACAAATAATATGTGTGAATATCCTAATTCTTCTCTTTATCCCTGATAGCCGTTAACTCACGGGTAAGCGAAAGTGATTATAACATAAATTATGCCAGCCAATCATACACAAATAATTACAAATTAATACTTGTGAGTAAGCAAAAATACGTTCACTTTCTATTTTAATCCAGGTTGGTTCTGCGTTATATTCATCTTACGTTTCCTTAATCCCTAGTACGTATTTCACTCTCACGTGAGCGAGTGCTAATCTGATTACGAGTACTCATCAAATGGATATTGATTAAAAGCTAGAAACAACAAATAATATGTGTGAATATCCTAATTCTTCTCTTTATCCCTGATAGCCGTTAACTCACGGGTAAGCGAAAGCGATTATAACATAAATTATGCCAGCCAATCATACACAAATAATTACAAATTAATACTTGTGAGTAAGCAAAAATACGTTCACTTTCTATTTTAATCCAGGTTGGTTCTGCGTTATATTCATCTTACGTTTCCTTAATCCCTAGTACGTATTTCACTCTCACGTGAGCGAGTGCTAATCTGATTACGAGTACTCATCAAAAGGATATTGATTAAAAGCTAGAAACAACAAATAATATGTGTGAATATCCTAATTCTTCTCTTTATCCCTGATAGCCGTTAACTCACGGGTAAGCGAAAGTGATTATAACATAAATTATGCCAGCCAATCATACACAAATAATTACAAATTAATACTTGTGAGTAAGCAAAAATACGTTCACTTTCTATTTTAATCCAGGTTGGTTCTGCGTTATATTCATCTTACGTTTCCTTAATCCCTAGTACGTATTTCACTCTCACGTGAGCGAGTGCTAATCTGATTACGAGTACTCATCAAAAGGATATTGATTAAAAGCTAGAAACAACAAATAATATGTGTGAATATCCTAATTCTTCTCTTTATCCCTGATAGCCGTTAACTCACGGGTAAGCGAAAGCGATTATAACATAAATTATGCCAGCCAATCATACACAAATAATTACAAATTAATACTTGTGAGTAAGCAAAAATACGTTCACTTTCTATTTTAATCCCAGGTTGGTTCTGCGTTATATTCATCTTACGTTTCCTTAATCCCTAGTACGTATTTCACTCTCACGTGAGCGAGTGCTAATCTGATTACGAGTACTCATCAAAAGGATATTGATTAAAAGCTAGAAACAACAAATAATATGTGTGAATATCCTAATTCTTCTCTTTATCCCTGATAGCCGTTAACTCACGGGTAAGCGAAAGTGATTATAACATAAATTATGCCAGCCAATCATACACAAATAATTACAAATTAATACTTGTGAGTAAGCAAAAATACGTTCACTTTCTATTTTAATCCAGGTTGGTTCTGCGTTATATTCATCTTACGTTTCCTTAATCCCTAGTACGTATTTCACTCTCACGTGAGCGAGTGCTAATCTGATTACGAGTACTCATCAAAATGGATATTGATTAAAAGCTAGAAACAACAAATAATATGTGTGAATATCCTAATTCTTCTCTTTATCCCTGATAGCCGTTAACTCACGGGTAAGCGAAAGCGATTATAACATAAATTATGCCAGCCAATCATACACAAATAATTACAAATTAATACTTGTGAGTAAGCAAAAATACGTTCACTTTCTATTTTAATCCAGGTTGGTTCTGCGTTATATTCATCTTACGTTTCCTTAATCCCTAGTACGTATTTCACTCTCACGTGAGCGAGTGCTAATCTGATTACGAGTACTCATCAAAAGGATATTGATTAAAAGCTAGAAACAACAAATAATATGTGTGAATATCCTAATTCTTCTCTTTATCCCTGAAAGCCGTTAACTCACGGGTAAGCGAAAGTGATTATAACATAAATTATGCCAGCCAATCATACACAAATAATTACAAATTAATACTTGTGAGTAAGCAAAAATACGTTCACTTTCTATTTTAATCCAGGTTGGTTCTGCGTTATATTCATCTTACGTTTCCTTAATCCCTAGTACGTATTTCACTCTCACGTGAGCGAGTGCTAATCTGATTACGAGTACTCATCAAATGGATATTGATTAAAAGCTAGAAACAACAAATAATATGTGTGAATATCCTAATTCTTCTCTTTATCCCTGATAGCCGTTAACTCACGGAGCGAAAGCGATTATAACATAAATTATGCCAGCCAATCATACACAAATAATTACAAATTAATACTTGTGAGTAAGCAAAAAATACGTTCACTTTCTATTTTAATCCAGGTTGGTTCTGCGTTATATTATTCATCTTAATCCCTAGTACGTATTTTAATCCTCAGTGAGCGAGTGCTAATCTGATTACGAGTACTCATCAAAGGATATTGATTAAAAGCTAGAAACAACAAATAATAGTGAATATCCTAATTCTTCTCTTTATCCCTGATAGCCGTTAATCAAAGGAAAGCGATTATAACATAAATTATGCCAGCCAATCATACACAAATAAACAAATTAATACTTGTGAGTAAGCAAAAAATATTTCTATTTTAATCCAGGTTGGTTCTCGTTATATTATCTTACGTTTCCTTAATCCCTAGCCGTTAACTCACGTGAGCGAGTAATCTGATTACGAGTACTCATCAAAGGAATTGATTAAAAGCTAGAAACAAATTATATGTGTGAATATCCTAAATCATCTTTATCCAAATAGCCGTTAAATTACGGGTGTGAAAGTAATTAAAAATAAATTATGCCAGCCAACAAATAATTTGAGTAAGCAAAAATACGTTCACTTTCTATTTTAATCCAGGTTGGTTCTGCGTTATATTCATCTTACGTTTCCTTAATCCCTAGTACGTATTTCACTCTCACGTGAGCGAGTGCTAATCTGATTACGAGTACTCATCAAAAGGATATTGATTAAAAGCTAGAAACAACAAATAATATGTGTGAATATCCTAATTCTTCTCTTTATCCCTGATAGCCGTTAACTCACGGGTAAGCGAAAGTGATTATAACATAAATTATGCCAGCCAATCATACACAAATAATTACAAATTAATACTTGTGAGTAAGCAAAAATACGTTCACTTTCTATTTTAATCCAGGTTGGTTCTGCGTTATATTCATCTTACGTTTCCTTAATCCCTAGTACGTATTTCACTCTCACGTGAGCGAGTGCTAATCTGATTACGAGTACTCATCAAAAGGATATTGATTAAAAGCTAGAAACAACAAATAATATGTGTGAATATCCTAATTCTTCTCTTTATCCCTGATAGCCGTTAACTCACGGGTAAGCGAAAGTGATTATAACATAAATTATGCCAGCCAATCATACACAAATAATTACAAATTAATACTTGTGAGTAAGCAAAAATACGTTCACTTTCTATTTTAATCCAGGTTGGTTCTGCGTTATATTCATCTTACGTTTCCTTAATCCCTAGTACGTATTTCACTCTCACGTGAGCGAGTGCTAATCTGATTACGAGTACTCATCAAAGGATATTGATTAAAAGCTAGAAACAACAAATAATATGTGTGAATATCCTAATTCTTCTCTTTATCCCTGATAGCCGTTAACTCACGGGTAAGCGAAAGTGATTATAACATAAATTATGCCAGCCAATCATACACAAATAATTACAAATTAATACTTGTGAGTAAGCAAAAAATACGTTCACTTTCTATTTTAATCCAGGTTGGTTCTGCGTTATATTCATCTTACGTTTCCTTAATCCCTAGTACGTATTTCACTCTCACGTGAGCGAGTGCTAATCTGATTACGAGTACTCATCAAAAGGATATTGATTAAAAGCTAGAAACAACAAATAATATGTGTGAATATCCTAATTCTTCTCTTTATCCCTGATAGCCGTTAACTCACGGGTAAGCGAAAGTGATTATAACATAAATTATGCCAGCCAATCATACACAAATAATTACAAATTAATACTTGTGAGTAAGCAAAAAAATACGTTCACTTTCTATTTTAATCCAGGTTGGTTCTGCGTTATATTCATCTTACGTTTCCTTAATCCCTAGTACGTATTTCACTCTCACGTGAGCGAGTGCTAATCTGATTACGAGTACTCATCAAAAGGATATTGATTAAAAGCTAGAAACAACAAATAATATGTGTGAATATCCTAATTCTTCTTTTTATCCCTGATAGCCGTTAACTCACGGGTAAGCGAAAGTGATTATAACATAAATTATGCCAGCCAATCATACACAAATAATTACAAATTAATACTTGTGAGTAAGCAAAAAATACGTTCACTTTCTATTTTAATCCAGGTTGGTTCTGCGTTATATTCATCTTACGTTTCCTTAATCCCTAGTACGTATTTCACTCTCACGTGAGCGAGTGCTAATCTGATTACGAGTACTCATCAAAAGGATATTGATTAAAAGCTAGAAACAACAAATAATATGTGTGAATATCCTAATTCTTCTCTTTATCCCTGATAGCCGTTAACTCACGGGTAAGCGAAAGTGATTATAACATAAATTATGCCAGCCAATCATACACAAATAATTACAAATTAATACTTGTGAGTAAGCAAAATACGTTCACTTTCTATTTTAATCCAGGTTGGTTCTGCGTTATATTCATCTTACGTTTCCTTAATCCCTAGTACGTATTTCACTCTCACGTGAGCGAGTGCTAATCTGATTACGAGTACTCATCAAAAGGATATTGATTAAAAGCTAGAAACAACAAATAATATGTGTGAATATCCTAATTCTTCTCTTTATCCCTGATAGCCGTTAACTCACGGGTAAGCGAAAGTGATTATAACATAAATTATGCCAGCCAATCATACACAAATAATTACAAATTAATACTTGTGAGTAAGCAAAATACGTTCACTTTCTATTTTAATCCAGGTTGGTTCTGCGTTATATTCATCTTACGTTTCCTTAATCCCTAGTACGTATTTCACTCTCACGTGAGCGAGTGCTAATCTGATTACGAGTACTCATCAAAAGGATATTGATTAAAAGCTAGAAACAACAAATAATATGTGTGAATATCCTAATTCTTCTCTTTATCCCTGATAGCCGTTAACTCACGGGTAAGCGAAAGTGATTATAACATAAATTATGCCAGCCAATCATACACAAATAATTACAAATTAATACTTGTGAGTAAGCAAAAAAACGTTCACTTTCTATTTTAATCCAGGTTGGTTCTGCGTTATATTCATCTTACGTTTCCTTAATCCCTAGTACGTATTTCACTCTCACGTGAGCGAGTGCTAATCTGATTACGAGTACTCATCAAAAGGATATTGATTAAAAGCTAGAAACAACAAATAATATGTGTGAATATCCAAATTCTTCTCTTTATCCCTGATAGCCGTTAACTCACGGGTAAGGAAAGTGATTATAACATAAATTATGCCAGCCAATCATACACAAATAATTACAAATTAATACTTGTGAGTAAGCAAAAATACGTTCACTTTCTATTTTAATCCAGGTTGGTTCTGCGTTATATTCATCTTACGTTTCCTTAATCCCTAGTACGTATTTCACTCTCACGTGAGCGAGTGCTAATCTGATTACGAGTACTCATCAAAAGGATATTGATTAAAAGCTAGAAACAACAAATAATATGTGTGAATATCCTAATTCTTCTCTTTATCCCTGATAGCCGTTAACTCACGGGTAAGGAAAGTGATTATAACATAAATTATGCCAGCCAATCATACACAAATAATTACAAATTAATACTTGTGAGTAAGCAAAAATACGTTCACTTTCTATTTTAATCCAGGTTGGTTCTGCGTTATATTCATCTTACGTTTCCTTAATCCCTAGTACGTATTTCACTCTCACGTGAGCGAGTGCTAATCTGATTACGAGTACTCATCAAAAGGATATTGATTAAAAGCTAGAAACAACAAATAATATGTGTGAATATCCTAATTCTTCTCTTTATCCCTGATAGCCGTTAACTCACGGGTAAGCGAAAGTGATTATAACATAAATTATGCCAGCCAATCATACACAAATAATTACAAATTAATACTTGTGAGTAAGCAAAAATACGTTCACTTTCTATTTTAATCCAGGTTGGTTCTGCGTTATATTCATCTTACGTTTCCTTAATCCCTAGTACGTATTTCACTCTCACGTGAGCGAGTGCTAATCTGATTACGAGTACTCATCAAAAGGATATTGATTAAAAGCTAGAAACAACAAATAATATGTGTGAATATCCTAATTCTTCTCTTTATCCCTGATAGCCGTTAACTCACGGGTAAGGAAAGTGATTATAACATAAATTATGCCAGCCAATCATACACAAATAATTACAAATTAATACTTGTGAGTAAGCAAAAAATACGTTCACTTTCTATTTTAATCCAGGTTGGTTCTGCGTTATATTCATCTTACGTTTCCTTAATCCCTAGTACGTATTTCACTCTCACGTGAGCGAGTGCTAATCTGATTACGAGTACTCATCAAAAGGATATTGATTAAAAGCTAGAAACAACAAATAATATGTGTGAATATCCTAATTCTTCTCTTTATCCCTGATAGCCGTTAACTCACGGGTAAGCGAAAGTGATTATAACATAAATTATGCCAGCCAATCATACACAAATAATTACAAATTAATACTTGTGAGTAAGCAAAATACGTTCACTTTCTATTTTAATCCAGGTTGGTTCTGCGTTATATTCATCTTACGTTTCCTTAATCCCTAGTACGTATTTCACTCTCACGTGAGCGAGTGCTAATCTGATTACGAGTACTCATCAAAGGATATTGATTAAAAGCTAGAAACAACAAATAATATGTGTGAATATCCTAATTCTTCTCTTTATCCCTGATAGCCGTTAACTCACGGGTAAGCGAAAGTGATTATAACATAAATTATGCCAGCCAATCATACACAAATAATTACAAATTAATACTTGTGAGTAAGCAAAAATACGTTCACTTTCTATTTTAATCCAGGTTGGTTCTGCGTTATATTCATCTTACGTTTCCTTAATCCCTAGTACGTATTTCACTCTCACGTGAGCGAGTGCTAATCTGATTACGAGTACTCATCAAAGGATATTGATTAAAAGCTAGAAACAACAAATAATATGTGTGAATATCCTAATTCTTCTTTTTATCCCTGATAGCCGTTAACTCACGGGGGTAAGCGAAAGTGATTATAACATAAATTATGCCAGCCAATCATACACAAATAATTACAAATTAATACTTGTGAGTAAGCAAAAATACGTTCACTTTCTATTTTAATCCAGGTTGGTTCTGCGTTATATTCATCTTACGTTTCCTTAATCCCTAGTACGTATTTCACTCTCACGTGAGCGAGTGCTAATCTGATTACGAGTACTCATCAAAAGGATATTGATTAAAAGCTAGAAACAACAAATAATATGTGTGAATATCCTAATTCTTCTCTTTATCCCTGATAGCCGTTAACTCACGGGTAAGCGAAAGTGATTATAACATAAATTATGCCAGCCAATCATACACAAATAATTACAAATTAATACTTGTGAGTAAGCAAAAATACGTTCACTTTCTATTTTAATCCAGGTTGGTTCTGCGTTATATTCATCTTACGTTTCTTTAATCCCTAGTACGTATTTCTCTCACGTGAGCGAGTGCTAATCTGATTAAGTACTCATCAAAGGATATTGATTAAAAGCTAGAAACAACAAATAATATGTGTGAATATCCTAATTCTTCTCTTTATCCCTGATAGCCGTTAACTCACGGGTAAGAAAGCGATTATAACATAAATTATGCCAGCCAATCATACACAAATAATTACAAATTAATACTTGTGAGTAAGCAAAAATACGTTCACTTTCTATTTTAATCCAGGTTGGTTCTGCGTTATATTCATCTTACGTTTCCTTAATCCCTAGTACGTATTTCACTCTCACGTGAGCGAGTGCTAATCTGATTACGAGTACTCATCAAAAGGATATTGATTAAAAGCTAGAAACAACAAATAATATGTGTGAATATCCTAATTCTTCTCTTTATCCCTGATAGCCGTTAACTCACGGGTAAGGAAAGTGATTATAACATAAATTATGCCAGCCAATCATACACAAATAATTACAAATTAATACTTGTGAGTAAGCAAAAAATACGTTCACTTTCTATTTTAATCCAGGTTGGTTCTGCGTTATATTCATCTTACGTTTCCTTAATCCCTAGTACGTATTTCACTCTCACGTGAGCGAGTGCTAATCTGATTACGAGTACTCATCAAAAGGATATTGATTAAAAGCTAGAAACAACAAATAATATGTGTGAATATCCTAATTCTTCTCTTTATCCCTGATAGCCGTTAACTCACGGGTAAGCGAAAGTGATTATAACATAAATTATGCCAGCCAATCATACACAAATAATTACAAATTAATACTTGTGAGTAAGCAAAAATACGTTCACTTTCTATTTTAATCCAGGTTGGTTCTGCGTTATATTCATCTTACGTTTCCTTAATCCCTAGTACGTATTTTCTCTCACGTGAGCGAGTGCTAATCTGATTACGAGTACTCATCAAAAGGATATTGATTAAAAGCTAGAAACAACAAATAATATGTGTGAATATCCTAATTCTTCTCTTTATCCCTGATAGCCGTTAACTCACGGGTAAGCGAAAGTGATTATAACATAAATTATGCCAGCCAATCATACACAAATAATTACAAATTAATACTTGTGAGTAAGCAAAAATACGTTCACTTTCTATTTTAATCCAGGTTGGTTCTGCGTTATATTCATCTTACGTTTCCTTAATCCCTAGTACGTATTTCACTCTCACGTGAGCGAGTGCTAATCTGATTACGAGTACTCATCAAAAGGATATTGATTAAAAGCTAGAAACAACAAATAATATGTGTGAATATCCTAATTCTTCTCTTTATCCCTGATAGCCGTTAACTCACGGGTAAGCGAAAGCGATTATAACATAAATTATGCCAGCCAATCATACACAAATAATTACAAATTAATACTTGTGAGTAAGCAAAAAATACGTTCACTTTCTATTTTAATCCAGGTTGGTTCTGCGTTATATTCATCTTACGTTTCCTTAATCCCTAGTACGTATTTCACTCTCACGTGAGCGAGTGCTAATCTGATTACGAGTACTCATCAAAAGGATATTGATTAAAAGCTAGAAACAACAAATAATATGTGTGAATATCCTAATTCTTCTCTTTATCCTGATAGCCGTTAACTCACGGGTAAGCGAAAGCGATTATAACATAAATTATGCCAGCCAATCATACACAAATAATTACAAATTAATACTTGTGAGTAAGCAAAAAATACGTTCACTTTCTATTTTAATCCAGGTTGGTTCTGCGTTATATTCATCTTACGTTTCCTTAATCCCTAGTACGTATTTCACTCTCACGTGAGCGAGTGCTAATCTGATTACGAGTACTCATCAAAAGGATATTGATTAAAAGCTAGAAACAACAAATAATATGTGTGAATATCCTAATTCTTCTCTTTATCCCTGATAGCCGTTAACTCACGGGTAAGCGAAAGCGATTATAACATAAATTATGCCAGCCAATCATACACAAATAATTACAAATTAATACTTGTGAGTAAGCAAAAAATACGTTCACTTTCTATTTTAATCCAGGTTGGTTCTGCGTTATATTCATCTTACGTTTCCTTAATCCCTAGTACGTATTTCACTCTCACGTGAGCGAGTGCTAATCTGATTACGAGTACTCATCAAAAGGATATTGATTAAAAGCTAGAAACAACAAATAATATGTGTGAATATCCTAATTCTTCTCTTTATCCCTGATAGCCGTTAACTCACGGGTAAGCGAAAGCGATTATAACATAAATTATGCCAGCCAATCATACACAAATAATTACAAATTAATACTTGTGAGTAAGCAAAAATACGTTCACTTTCTATTTTAATCCAGGTTGGTTCTGCGTTATATTCATCTTACGTTTCCTTAATCCCTAGTACGTATTTCACTCTCACGTGAGCGAGTGCTAATCTGATTACGAGTACTCATCAAAAGGATATTGATTAAAAGCTAGAAACAACAAATAATATGTGTGAATATCCTAATTCTTCTCTTTATCCCTGATAGCCGTTAACTCACGGGTAAGCGAAAGCGATTATAACATAAATTATGCCAGCCAATCATACACAAATAATTACAAATTAATACTTGTGAGTAAGCAAAAATACGTTCACTTTCTATTTTAATCCAGGTTGGTTCTGCGTTATATTCATCTTACGTTTCCTTAATCCCTAGTACGTATTTCACTCTCACGTGAGCGAGTGCTAATCTGATTACGAGTACTCATCAAAAGGATATTGATTAAAAGCTAGAAACAACAAATAATATGTGTGAATATCCTAATTCTTCTCTTTATCCCTGATAGCCGTTAACTCACGGGTAAGCGAAAGCGATTATAACATAAATTATGCCAGCCAATCATACACAAATAATTACAAATTAATACTTGTGAGTAAGCAAAAATACGTTCACTTTCTATTTTAATCCAGGTTGGTTCTGCGTTATATTCATCTTACGTTTCCTTAATCCCTAGTACGTATTTCACTCTCACGTGAGCGAGTGCTAATCTGATTACGAGTACTCATCAAAAGGATATTGATTAAAAGCTAGAAACAACAAATAATATGTGTGAATATCCTAATTCTTCTCTTTATCCCTGATAGCCGTTAACTCACGGGTAAGCGAAAGTGATTATAACATAAATTATGCCAGCCAATCATACACAAATAATTACAAATTAATACTTGTGAGTAAGCAAAAATACGTTTCTATTTTAAATCCAGGTTGGTTCTGCGTTATATTCATCTTACGTTTCCTTAATCCCTAGTACGTATTTCACTCTCACGTGAGCGAGTGCTAATCTGATTACGAGTACTCATCAAAAGGATATTGATTAAAAGCTAGAAACAACAAATAATATGTGTGAATATCCTAATTCTTCTCTTTATCCCTGATAGCCGTTAACTCACGGGTAAGCGAAAGCGATTATAACATAAATTATGCCAGCCAATCATACACAAATAATTACAAATTAATACTTGTGAGTAAGCAAAAATACGTTCACTTTCTATTTTAATCCAGGTTGGTTCTGCGTTATATTTATCTTACGTTTCCTTAATCCCTAGTACGTATTTCACTCTCACGTGAGCGAGTGCTAATCTGATTACGAGTACTCATCAAAAGGATATTGATTAACAGCTAGAAACAACAAATAATATGTGTGAATATCCTAATTCTTCTCTTTATCCCTGATAGCCGTTAACTCACGGGTAAGCGAAAGCGATTATAACATAAATTATGCCAGCCAATCATACACAAATAATTACAAATTAATACTTGTGAGTAAGCAAAAATACGTTCACTTTCTATTTTAATCCAGGTTGGTTCTGCGTTATATTCATCTTACGTTTCCTTGATCCCTAGTACGTATTACGAACCAGGTTGTATTGCTTGTATTTGAATTGATCAAAGTCAACTAAGGATTGAATGCTATCAGTAATCGATCCCGGCCAATTCCACATTGAATTGGCGAATTTTACACGATTGCATCGAAGCATCGATTAAGTGTCCATTTGGCAGCCGGCTTGAATCGCTAAATTTTAATAATCTCAAACAATTACGTTTCATCTGCATTTCATATCTACTTTATTATCGTTTGATGCGCACACATACACGCTCTTTGGACGATATCCAAATCGTCGGACAGAACCGATGACGTCAAAACAAACGGAAAATATCTTCGCGAATTTTATTTTTTTGCATATACTTTTTTTAGTCCGATTAGAGTCGACGTCAGAAGTGACGGTTTGTCGTTTATCGGTTCGTTTCGATCCGAAACGTTTGTGAGTAAACAGGAAGCTGAGTAAATTCCAGGGTCGCTGTCTAAAAGGAACATCCATGTTCGATGCTTTCTTAAACTCCGTTACGCATCTTCAATGAAACATAGTTGAGCTAATATATATGTACTAGTGTAAGCCCGTTGAATATCAACGCCCGCTGAATTTTAAATATCGTAAAGCGCTTTTTTAATAGAGATCCCACTAATTGATCGAAAAAACAAAAAATAAATAAAAATAGTTTTTATAGCGCCATCTATGTATTATAGCAATCCCACTAATTAAACCCTATCGATACCCACTCAAAAAAATATTTTTTTTTTACTTTACTATTTATATTATAATTATTAATTATTATACATATGTAATTATTATATAATTATAATTTTGTAAAAATCAAAAAAAAAAAAAAATAATAGTTTCTATAGTGCCATCTATGTATTATTAGCAGAATCACGATTCCTTTTGTAGGTAACGCCGAGTAACGATATGTTTAAAAAAAAAGGACTAAACCGACCAAGGGTGATAGAGTAAGCGTTAGCGTTATGACTCTCGAGCTTGCGGTCGTGGGTTCGTTCTGGGGGTTTTTTAATAATTTTTCCTCAGTGAGCGTTATCAGCAGACAGGCAGATGGATTTCGGCTATTATATATATAAGGTATATATGTATGTATGTATATATGTATGTACATATATAGGTTTAATGACTATTTTTTTGTTCAAAATGCAGTTGCACCAAAGCTAGAGTGCATTAAAATCACAATATGTATGCATGTATATATACATACATATATATGTATGTAGGTTTAATGACGATTCTTTGTTCAAAATGCAGTTGCACTAAAGCAAGAGTGCATAAAAATCAAATGAAGATTGTACAATTTTGTACAATCAACTAATCAGTATAATATGTTTCGGTTCACGAAGCATTCATTGTACGAAATATCAGTCGAGATGTTCATTCATTTATAATTTAATACGTTTCCACTTTTGCGCTCATGTGAGTGGCTGAAAATACCGCAAAAGAAGAGTCGACACGACATTCTTGACATTCTTGAATAAGGGCCACGAACGTAACAAATTGATATTTAATGTGTATCACACTCGAATGTTGGATATAAGTCTTGTATTGTTATTTATTAACACGTGCGTGTTTGTATTAATTTTTTAATTGTTTTATATCAATGTGTATATTATGTATGTATTAGTATTACAAGCAGTCTAGACGAGATGAGTCTACATATATGTATAATGGTATGTATGTATTTTATTTTTTTTTAAAACGTATTTTTAACTCGGTTTTTATAAAGAGCACTTCCTATATCAATAACAGTATATCAGAGTGTCACGTCTGAATTTTTATGACGTATAATTTAAATTTATCATATTGTGCGATTCTAACGCAAAGAATGCTTTTACAATACGCGACTATTGCAACGGGGTTTTCTCGCGCATGATATGAATGCATTTTTCATTAAATTTTTTATTACATTGCTAAGTTGAATGTTTCACATAGCGTACGTAAACGATGAAAGTTCAAACTTTTATTTTAATCTAAATCAAATTGAAAATTAGTTGCGCACGGACGCTATTTTCCGAGGAAAACGTTCGTTTTTCATGTTATAAGTTTGATGTTACGAATCGGCATAAATATATGCATTTCCAATATTATTCTTAGTCCAATTTGGTCCGATATCCTGATTTAAAACTGGATTGCGTCCAAGGCAATGTGGCGTCATTCGCCTAACGAACCCTGTGATCCATACAAAAACATCAATTAGATATAATGACGCGCCCGATGGAAGACATACGATATTTTCGGTTAACGAACACTTATTTTCAACACCTTTTTTTAAATATTCTAATGCACAAACATACCTATTCATAAGTGTAAGTATTAACACTCTTTTACGGGTAAGTTGGTATTTAAAATGCAATTGAAAAAATGCGCATTGCATTCATTAGCTGAAAACGTGTCTAGTGGATAACGAGTTGAAACCTTACAAGTACAATGCAGAAGTAAATCATTTCAATTTATCAACTTGCTGAGAATGTTTCTTTGTGCTAATTGTTATACATATTTATTATTATACGAAAGTTATAAAGTTTAGAAATCAATACACTCGAGATTATTAGAAAATAAAATTCCATACCCGAAGCAATGATTCGTTAATTCGATTTAAAAATAGTTATAAAATATCTATAAAAACTGTATAAATTAATATTGAAAGTGAATCATCGGCCGTTTGTAAGCACGCGCAGGTATAATTAATTCATACGCGTTCTTTAAAATTGCCTAAATTATTTTTGTCATATTATGAGCACGAGAAAGTCGAGTGAAGGTCACGCCCGATTTATTCCTTCAGATAAAACGAAACACTACAGTGCAAAAGATAAAAAAAAAGCCGACCCAACAAAGAATACACAATTAAAACTAATTTTTATCCGAAATTATGAGTTACATAGAAGCGGTGACTCGTAAAAATTACAATATTACTAGTATCGCACACTTGGACTCGTCATTGTAAATGCGTACAATCAAATATTTGATAAGAAAAGATCCAGTGAAAGTCGTGGGAAAGCGGTAAAATTTTCACAATGCTAACGCCGCAGCTAGAGAAAATAATAATAAATTTTAAAATTAACAAACCATAGATATGCGACGAAAGTATAATTTATAATTCATTATGAATTAGTGAAAATCGCACATTGAAGCGGTGAAGGGACGACTGTACAATCAACGATCCGCAACAGTTTTTAATCACGTTTAACTCATTTCTAATCAAAAACAAGCAAAATCTAGCATTTTTCTTTGTTCCTTGTATTATACATTCCCACGCCCGATCAAAATCACACTTTGCAGAATTAATACCGAAGATCTTGCAAGTTTTATGAGATATTTGATGTGACATACACAAAGCATCGAACTATTTATGCACTCATAGGAAAACTCTAGAATATTTCCCATGGACAGTCAACGAGCGTTTATTAGTTATGTATATGTGAGTGGGCCAACTATAGCGGTGGCTATGGGTTACCGGAAAAAATAAATAAATTGAAATAATAATCCAAATTTTCAATGCAACAACAGAAGTGTGTCGAGCGTTGATATAAATTTCCATACAATTCCTAATGGATTGATCAACAATTTCATACGTTTGTTTTAATGCTATTGAATGCGAGAACAATTTTTAAATGGCAAAGTCCTGCATTTAAAGATAGCAATTGAGTAAAAGTAAATATACGGGAACTTTATTGAAGGGTTAAGGTCAGAATATCGATATCGACCGTGACTGTGATTCGAACACGCGACCTTCCCATACAGTTTATAATCATTGTCGTTCAATAAATAGTGAGCAAATTCGTCCATATGGTGCCAGAACACCATTTAAGTAACAAGACAAGGCTCTGAACGCGTTAGCAAGGTTGCAATGTATTTTCAATACGAAAAACTGTAATTATGTACTTACGAACTTGCACAATCTACATACACACCGGCTACGTTTCACACGATTTGCGTCCGCGAAATTACATCGCGACAGCGTTAACCCAGTGCGAACCGAGTGTGGATTTTTTTTAATGCTAATTTTCACTATTTTTCTAATTATAATCAAGTTCAATGGTAGCCGAAGCGGTAAAAATGAGAGTTAAATTCCCACGTTTCGGTTCGATCCGGATTACTCGGCGCTTACAGCGCGCTCGCCAAACCGAAACACTTTCGATTTTCTTCGATTTCGTTATTGTGTACGTATTGTCTGCGGCTTTAAGCAGCTGTGACTCTCGTTAGAACTATTCAAAAATTGTGTGTGTGTAATTAAAAAATTTCACTGATATGTGAATATAAAAGCGATAAGCGCACAGTGAACAGTCGACACTACGTGACTCTGATATACACATGCATAATATCTTATAATGTAATCAATTCAAGATAGAACAAAAAAGGTATGTGCTTTCTATTGTTGTGTAAACGAAGAAATCCACTGTTCATAATAGAACAGAGTACTTTTGCCAATTATTAAATTTATAAGCACACATCAAATATTAGACGGACAAAAGTTTTATACGTACAAGGATATTTCTTTTAATATGCATTCTGTATTCTCTTTGTGTGTAATTTTATATATTTTGTAAAATTCTGTTGCGCGTATTCCGTATGGAGTTGTGCTTTTTTTTTTTTTTGTAAATACATACATATGTTATGTGTGGATTATTTTCCTTTTTGTTTCCTGTATGTAATAAAAAAAAAACAACACATTGTTGGCTATTGAAAAAATGATATTGCGCTGAAACATTCTGAAAAATACATGCGGATATTTCGAGTCAAATTTAAAATACACGTTTTGTTAGATTCGGGCTATTTTTCGGAAACGTTGCGATGCAGTCAGATGAGTTTACAATTCTGCAATTTGTACCCGATTTAAAATTTGACCGTTAGAACGAAAAAAAAAATAGTTCAAGAGATTCCCAAAAGCTGCAGTTCACTTATATAATTTTAATTTTAACTGTACCGATAGAAAATCTGCAATCGAAACAAAATAAAAAGTCATTGTAGTTTTTTAGCTACAGCAACTGTGCATTTATGTTAACTAAAGTTTATCAAACGCTGTATAAAACAAAATAAATTTTATGCAACATATTAACAAAAAAATTAATTGTACCTATACAACGAGATAACGCACATATGTATGTATGTATATACAATCGAACAAATTAATTGTATACAACAAGATAACGAATATACAATCGCACGTCCGTTCATGATATAAACATGCACTTATTAATTATTCATCCTACGTGTAAAATTTCAACAGTGGAAATCCCTGTCAGGGGTCATAGTGCACGAACGCGTGCTCCGAATGCAGGCACGTGCCCTAAGCCGCGCGTGCAAAATGCATTCCCCAACATATTATGCAAGTAGATGCGTCATTCGAAATCTGTATTTGCGACCAATTTAATTTCGCACATTAAAATTTTGCACATTAAAAGTGGTCGAATCGTCACGTCGGCCAGAAAATGGCCGTCGTAACCGTCAACCGCACACTAAAGTTACGCCGAAAGACGCACGACCTTCACATTCCCAAATTCTGCTTTAACAACGCTAAAAACACGCGTCTGATATAATTTCAGCACTTTGCGACGCTATTTTAAAAATATTTGCAACATATTAATAGAAATCAAACGTTCGCACGAGCCGCCCCGTTGGCATTATGAATGACTTTCACAATACAACTACAATACTACGGCCGAAATTAACAACGTTAAAAACAAAAAGATAAATAAACGACGCTGAAAATTGGCATTTTCTCCGATGAATCGATAATTGGAACATATGTTCCAATTATATAAAAGCGAATGCGTACATATTATAACAATTAGAAATCCGTTACGTTCGCATTATTCTGTCGCCGAACGGGAGAAACGTAATAGAAATCGGTCATGTCTTCTGAACGAAAGTGATATATGTATACATAGACTGCGATAATCGTTAATTAATTCGAAATACGATACGTCAAGTCGAGATTTTCGTACGCGCCGATTTAATCCGCTCGCGCGAAAAGTTACGTTACAATCTGTCGCGCAATTAAAACGTTAATAATATAATGACCGGCGTGGTCGATTTAATTTATTGCTCTTTGTTGACGCTATTTTAACGTTTCTGGTCTCCGACGGCGGATTTAATCTGTCTCTTCAGTTCGGTCGACACTGGGAAGTTGTTAAAAGTTGGCGTTTCAGGAACCTTCGAAAGATTTGTAGATAGTATTATCTGATGAAACTTTTCCGCGAGTTGTTTGCCCTGGGGATATATTTATCATTTTTAAAGTTAAGTGAGAGATTGAAAAATATGAATTATATAAAAGTCGTTGAAATGAAATTGACAACGAGATGGCTCAGTTTAATTTGTTACCGTGAAACAGTTCATACTGTTTATTTGTTTGTGCGAAAACTTCGAATTTTACATTACGCAAAAAAAAGAAAATCGTTCAGTGCCTAATAAATAAACAAACATTTCTAATTAAATTAGTTTTTATTAAAGTTAAGTTTTCCAGCCCGGTCACAATTCGACTGACAACAACGGTTTGATTAAAATTTGTGAATAACGGGCAAAATAAAATAAACTGAAAATTTTCTACGCAAATTCTTCGTATACCACCTAGCACTTAGTCGATTTCTATTTCAATTTAAATCAAGGAAGATTTACTAAAATTAGTCGAAAAACCCAGTACAGTTTTATCGAGCTAAAATTTGACATAAATTCAAAAACTTTCCAATGTGCATGCATACGCATAAAAACAGTGAAAAATTCAATACGATTACAAACAATACAGTTACGACATACATCTCCTCCAGAGATATGTAGATACATAGATAAGCATGGTATACGTGTACTTTTTAGCTTTACGTTCTCAGTTGATTCAAGGAAACTTTTTTGCACCAACTCAAACCAGAATACTCAATCTAACTCGCAACCCTTTCATCGATACAAATGACTCGGTTCAAATAAAAGTTGCTGAAACTACATTTGCTTATGAACTTCGACTCAAACTAACGAATCGGGGAAAACTTTGACTAAACCTAAAAATGTTAGTATGGAAACTAATTTTTTTTTTTTTAGTACTGTTTAATTGGGCTACCTTTCCACCGATTCAGTACGTTCCACCGATCGGTAATACGTTATTTATTAAATTAAATTAAAAGGACACACTTACAACGACAAACTTGATCACGTTAATCTCATGTCCGAGGTCAGCCATGGTGTCCGTCAAAGTGCTGCTGAGATCCGAGGCTGAAGAAGATGATCCTACTGTTGCGGCAGCCGGCTGAGGAATGCGCCCAGAACTGTCAAGCCGGAAGACTTATGAGTGGCACAAAACGTTATTAATAAAACCACCTTCCGTCCGTCGATGCGTGTGTGTGGGTGTCCGATCGCGGATTCCCCCGCGGATTCACCGTCGAAGTGCAAAATAGTGGTGGTCCACGACTGGTGGTAATTGTGGTGGTGGCACCTCCTACTTCATTCGATTCAACCACCACCTCCTTACCCAACTCCCACCTTCTGCATGTGTCAGGAAAGAGTGCCCGGGGAGCGCGTGGGACGTGGCGCGCTTCCGCACCACTGAATCACGTCGGATTCCAATGCGCGAATTACAGACGAACGGTTCGAATACATTTATATTATGTATTCAGTATAAGGGCACACTGGGCGGATCGTCCGCCGCGGATCTATCACTCACGTGTATGAAAACCAATGTACTGGCGTTCCGCGGCGGAAGATCCGCCAGTGTGCGCGAGCCCCTTAGTGTTGATTACAGACCGACTTACGTGTGATTAATATTTATTTGATACTCGCACTGTTCTTATTTTAGTAAATGGTGAGTAATACGAGAGGGTTAATTGTTGTGTCTTAATATAATGGTTAACTGTTTTGTACTCGTTAAACGTGTGGACACGTTGCAATCAATGAATATGCGCAATCGATGGATGTGTAATACATTTATGTTAGGTATGCTTGTCTTATATTACTACAGCTAGTTCTCTTATAACTAGGAACATGTGGTGGGTTTGATTAGCCCGTAAGGCCCGTAACGCACTAGGCAGCCTAGCTGTCACAGCCAGAAAACGTGCATCCAGTTCAAGCAGCCAAAGTGGCAGCCAGAACGATGAGAACACACTCACAAATGGTCAGCGATAACATTGTAGATACAACATATTTTCAATGCAATATTTGGTTCGTAATCTCGGATCTCGGATCCTTTTGTATTGTATGTATGTAGATGCAAATAATTTAGATTAAAAAATAGTTTCATATAAATTGTTTACAGCGCGCAACATTGGCGAGATTTTTTTTTTAATATTTTGATCTTATCCGTTGAATTTAGTGCGTGGTGAATTGTTTATAAAATAAAATTGGTAAGCGGCTGAAAATCTGAAATTGGCAAACGTGAATCGACCGCAGGCTGCTAGTGCGTGCATCACACAGGCAGCCATATACATTTGCTTTGCCAAATACGTCTCGTGTTGGCCGCGGCAGCCAGTGGCTGCCTATCTGGTTGCTGCGTATCGGAGCCCGTACTTGTGGCTGCCGCAGCCATAGTTTCCTGGCTGCCTAGTGCGTTATCAAACAGGCAGCCACATACATTTTCTAACTTTGTTGTGGCTGCGCAGCCAGGTTGCCTAGTGCGTTACGGGCCTAACTCGCGCATTCTTGCGATAGCCTGCGGGTTGCGAGTTGCGTCCGTCTGGAGATTATGACGTGTGCTTTTCACCATACAGAATGATGGGGGGGGAGGGTCTTTTGATGGATAAAAAGTCATCCGAATGTGTGTACGTACGTATTTATGTATGTACGTACGTCGGGATGTACGCATTCAAACTTAGGCGTCCGTACGGTTGAAAGTTGAGCGTATGTGTGTATGAAAGGGGATCTCTCATTCAAAACTTTGTAATTTGAATGGGCGTTGTCTGGTGTGCATTTTGAATGGATTGCAATTATATTAATTGAGGAATGAATACAGGGTGGGGTGCGAGAAGACGATACCTGTTTTTATTTTTATTTTTTTAATGTCCCGACCAATTACGCTGCTGTGATTATAATCTAATATAAATCATTAAACGGATAAGTATTGCCACAATTGGCACTTTGTTTTAATATTTCAAAGAAAATTGAATCATTCGTGCGTTGATAAGTTGATTGTTATCTATGACTACTTGGATTCCCAGGCATATGTACACAGGACAACTGAACACATTACAATTGAACACATCGATAAATGAACACCTATACAATTGAACACAAGGCAACTGAACACAAGACAATATTTTGCCGTTTTATATAGTACTTGTACAAGTATATTCCATTATAAAATGAGCTTTTCTGTAAATTTTTATCGAGCGCTAATTTTTGCATTAATACTCTTCCGTTTGATAAAAGCTACAACATTATTACAATGAGGATCCGCTAAACTTTCAAATGATTTATATTTTATCGCCGTGGTGCAATTTGTTGAAGATATATTTAATTTGCAAAACGTAGTCACGTTAGATAACCATATTGTGGAGATCATTGATAATAATCAACATATGTACATATGTATATACCTAGGACAAATGGTAAACATGACTGATGTAAGGAAGAAGAGATAAAACGAAGAATGAAACTAGGATGGAGCGCTTTTAGAATAATGAACATACATATGTAGTTATTAAATCCAACATTCACTCCATCTCCAAAGCACTCCATCATATAGGATGGAGTGCTTTTGGAAGAATGAACATTGTTTTTAAATCCGCTATGCTTAAAAAAGAAGGCAATGCGTACTGCCAGTGTTGTATGGATGTGAAACGTGGATGTTAAATTCAAGAATGCTACGCAAGATGCAGTGCACACAGAGAAGCATGGAAAGATGTATGCTTGGTATGACAAAAAGAGATCGTAAGAGGAATACATGGGTAATAAGTATGAACAAAGTTGCAGATATAATACAACGTGTGAAAAAGTTGAAGTGGCAATGGGCTGGACACAGCGATAATAATGGATGGATGGATGGATGGACGCGAGAAATACTGAAATGGTATCCGAGAGGATGTGAAAGAAAGCAAGGGAGACCGAGTGGACGATGGGCATGGATTGAGAAGAAGTCAACTGGATGCAGATTGCTCAAGACAGGTATAAATGAGGATTGGAGAAGCCTTCATCCAGCAGTGGACGGTGAACGGCTGAAAATGATGATGATGATATTTAATTTAAAAACAAGTAACCCTTTTCGCGTCCAACTGTATATGAGGCAAAATTTTGTGCTGTATTTGACGTTGATTTTTTTTTGTTATAAATTTACAGCATCATAGTGAAGCCATTTCAGAGGAAAACAATCAAATGGTGAATGTGGCGTTATAGCGAGCTACCATTTTCAGTTGAAGGGCTTTCATTAAAACTTTATTAAACGTTACAATTATATTCCAAGAAAACTTTAAATGCGAATTTTACGCTGGATACAAATACATATGTAGATATACATACATACATATGTATGTATGTACATTGTACATACATACAACAGTTTCAGAAAAAACAATTGATAAAACAAGATCTCTGAGTAATCTACTTCATCCGGTCGGTTCAATTTATATAAAATTTTATATTACACATTTGCCAATATTCACTAGTTAGATAAAATATTGTAAGGACAAAAAATCAAATAAATATAAGAGGTGCACAAGTTGTGTCACTTCTATTGTTGACAGAAAAATATACTAAAAAACCTTATCAATCGTAGAAAACTTCAAAACTCTCCAAACTTTCAAATTGATTCATGATGCAGCACTTCTAAAATGTTGTGTAGACATTCTATGTAGAACTAATTTTTCAAACGTCCTTCTGGTCAATTTAAAAACAGTATTATTTTACAAGTGGCCATCTGCTTTGTCAACACTGTGAAGTTATGGCAATTTCAGAGACGCATTCAACAATTCAGGCGCCTTTCAGATGATGAACAGTTGACCGAAATAGATTGCAAAGTCGCACTGAAAACATTCCTTTTCAAAATAATAATCAACTTGGAATACAACGAACGCGAATCGAACGTTTACAAATAAGCAAAATAATTCTTTCAAACGCCATGTAAAGTAAATTGTACTCGCATACGATTAAAATCTAAGTATCCGAGAGTCCATGTGTCAAAGTGTTTAATTAATTTTCGGCAATCAATTCTCGTTCATATTGGCCTCGTTTGCCTGCCTTGCAAAATTGGCAATGTATGTACATATATAATCACTGCACTTTATCGCAAGTGCATTTTTGTCGAATGCGATGATAAAAATCTCGTAAAATTTATTTATGTATGTATCTGTGGCTTGATTCTAAAAAGGGCCAATGTCGAATTTGATCAATCAAATTTAATTAAACAATTCAGCTGTCAAGCGCTTAACGCGACGGTTGTCACACCTCGTGACCGTTGACGTCACGTTACGGGAATTGTTAATCTGTCGTTATTATAGTACTATTGAGCAAAATTTCACTAGTGAGCAAATTTTTCGATTTCATATCATTATCATTTTCAGCCGTTCACCATCCACTGCTGGATGAAGGGCTCTTCAATCCTCTTCCGTTGTCTGTCTTGAGAAATCCAGACATTATTTTTATTTCATTAGCCCATCGTCCACTTGGTCTTCCTAGCTTTCTTCTATGTACATACATCCTCTCGTATATCATTCAGTATTTCTAGCGTCCATCTGCCATCCATTCTTCTCACTACATATGTTCCGCTATATCTACCACTTTGGTCATGTTTCTCACTCATGTCTTCCTCTTACGATCTATTCTTGTTACATCAGGCATACATCTTTCCATACTTCTCTGTGTGCACTGCATCTTGCGCAGCATTCTTGAATTTAACATCCACGTTTCACATCCATACATCATAACTGGCAGTACACATTGGTCGTATGCCATATGTTGAATTTAAAAAATATGTATGTTCATTCTTCCAAAAGCGCTCCATCCTAGTTTCATTCTTTGTCGCATTACATCCAGTCATATTCATCAATTGCCCTAGGTACATATAAATAACTATCAACTATCTCTAAATATCACTGAGCAACAAAAAAAAATACTCAGAGCGCAGATTAGTCAATCTTTACTAAGTTTAATTCACTGAATTGGAATCCGATAATGATTTTTGTTGATGTGCTCTCGTTTATGAGATATTCGCGATTTAAAAAATGTTAAAAATATCCATTTTTTTGGCTTTTGTGGTCTATAACTCAAAATATAGTATCGCTGTGCTCAAAGTGAGTATTGAAATCAATAGTCAGATATTTTTTCTATCGATTGTGATTTTTTATTACTTTAAAATAATTATAATTAATTATCTAGCGAATTTTTCAAGTCAAAAATATTTTTTTTTTCCGTATTATTTCGCGTCTATTTGGAGAGTTTTTTTTATTTCACCACGTTTATAAAAACTGGTTTCCTATCTTGATATTTTTTTATTTTATCGTAACGTACTAATTCAAGCGGAAATGATTTTAAACTACGTTATGATATGTTACCGGCGGCGCGCTTATCGGTCATTCGCGCTCGCGAATATCTCATAAACGAGAGCATATAAACAAAAATCATTATCGGATTCGAATTCAGTGGGTCAAACTTAGTAAAAATTGACCGATCTCCGCTCTGGGCTTTAAAAAACGTGTTTTTTTGTTGCTCAGTGTTGTTTATATGTAGATACATATGTATGTATATGTATGTATGTATATCCAAAATACCAATTTTTCTAACCATGATCTATCATAACTATGTATGTATGTAGATACTTTGACATTGGCCGTTTTAGATCCGAGTCGTAGATTTGTATTTAATTTCTAAGGTGAAATTTTAAAGGTTAGCGTTAACCGGTTGAAAACCATCGATTTAATTCTTACGATGTCGAACGCATTTCAATTTGATGTACATATGATGTATTTTTACGTCGTACATCAAATTGGAAAGTAGACTTGTACCATTTTCATAATAAACGACTCAAATGTTCATTGAAATATTTAATGATCGTATTTTTGGCATTCGCTCATCGCTTTCGACCGGCTCGGGAGTGTCTGTGTATGCAATTTTTGACCCCGACCGTCCGATCGTGAATTATTTTTGAATTTCGCACACTTTTACGAGACAATAGAGCGTCGAAAACGGAACAAAGCAAATGGTGCGCCGATGGATAGTTCTCACGATAACGTCAAGTGCGGTCCGTATCGTCACGAGCCGACTATACCCACCGGGCGAAATGCAATAAAATCAATCGAGTGAGTGCATGCGTGAAATGTTTGCTCGATGCTTGTCTCGTTCGCGGAATTCGCGCGAATATAATCGGCATGATTCAGCGGAAAAAGTTCGCAGAATGCAACGGCACGTCCGAACGAGTAGACCGGAATTTGTCCGACAAGTTGACTTCAACACGTTCGAAGTGAAAATACCGCCCACGCTATTTTTCCTAGTCGAGAAAATTCCCAACGTACGTAACGTTTGATTAATTCGCATTTATTACGATCGCTAGAAAAATTTTCCGAATTTTCTCGAACGGCCACAGTTCTAAAACACTCGAAGAGTTCACTCCAATAGGCGTTTGTTTAATTTATTTAACATTTTAAGAAAGTTTCCTTAGAATTCGAGTTTCAAGTATCGAATCTTTTCTTCGTTCATATCTTATGACTAGCTGGCTTACTCGTCACATGACGTTGGATTCCCAGCCCCTGTTCATGTACGCCAGTTTGTACAATAACAGTTCACCCCTAGCCCGTTTGACAATACTAGCCAGTTTGTCCGTCATATTATGGTGGATTCTAAGGCCCGTAACGCACTTGGCAGCCTGGCTGCGCGGCCTTAGCCGCGGCGGCCATAACGATGTTAGAAAATGTATGTGGCTGCCTGTTTGACAACGCACTGAGGCAGCCAGGAAACTCTGGCTGCGCGGCCACAGGTACCGGCTCCGATACGCAGCAGCCAGACAGGCAGCCACTGGCCGCGCAGCCAGGCTGCCAAGTGCGTTACGGGCCTAACCCCACCCCCAATCCACATTAGTGCGCACTGGATTTTGTACAATAACAGTACAGCTCATAGCCCGTTTGACAATACTAGCCAGTTTGTCCGTCATATTACGGTGGATTCTAACGCCACCCCCTACCCACATTAGTGCGTGCTGGATTTTGTCCAATAACAGTACACCTCATAGCCCGTTTGACAATACTTAAAACAATGATAGTGTACCGTTGATTGAATGGGCGTATGGCCATAGAATAGCGTTGTCGACTCGAAGCTACTTTGACAAGTTTTTTGTTCGTTATGTTGGTAATATTAGCGTGACCGCAACGACCCAAGTGTGCAGGTAGACGCTTACACGCATTTAGCAACATCGCTTAAGAAATGGTAAATTCCAAAGACATTTAAGTCTAAATATCTCAGTAGTGATTTTATGGACTTGATCCATTAATATTGTGATATATTGTGTGTATGTATGTATGTACATAGATCAGCTGTAAAAACCCCAAAAGTGATTTGAAACTTTGGCGAGAATCGGTTTTTATACAGTATTTTTTGTTGATTTCAATTACCATCGTATCATTGCATGAGAACGGCCACTCTGTGTACATATTGTAAGCGCTTTGATTTTATGCACAAATGTACCTCTCATTGTCCAAGAAGAATGTAATCTTTCAATATGTTAAAAGAGTGTAAATAAAAAGAGTCGAATATTAATTATATTTTATTAACGAAATAATAAGAAAATCAACATAATACAAAATTATTTAATTAAAATTTTTTTTTAATAAAAATCAATTAAACTTATTCATGTAATAGACGATATTAAATTATTTTTAAAATGAGGCATAATATTTTTGAAAATTGTGTCAAACACAATCCGCAAAACATAACACAATAAATCAAATCAAAATACATATATAACTAGATAATAAAAACAAAGTAATTTTTCATATCTCATTTGAGAATGAAAATTAAAAAAAACTTCACAAGCATTAGAACAATATAATAAATTCTGCGAATAAACATTAATACAACATTTACCATAAAATATTGAATATATGTAAGATAGCTGTAAATTAGAAGAATTGTTGGCAAATACATAGTATGTAATACATACATTACTAACTACAAATCTACAAGCAAGTGAAACAGTTTTTATTTCAATGTGTAATATTAAAATCTGTCCAAACAAAACATTTGATACACAGTGTAATACGAACAATTAATTATATATAATAAATTGAATCAAAAGTTTGATTTTTAAATGACTTAAATCTGTAAAACACCAATTTAAATTGTGCAAATATCTATGTACTAGAATAAAGAAATCTTAAGATTTTTAAAACATTTTTTCTAATAATTAACATATGAAATTGATTAAATGCGTAAATAAATATTTTTTATTAAATAGAGGGGCACTAGTTAGGCCTCTGTAATAAAATATTCATAAGAGTAACTCAATAAAAATCAGTCGAAAATGGCAATACATATGTATAACATAATAACTTAATTGGCGGATTTATCACCAAATAAACTGTTACCAATGAATCGGCAACAACCGACTCTGTAAACTAACTTTAAAATGAGATCACATAAAAGTCAAATATTAAAAAATAAAATAGCATTTTAATTCAAGTAAAATTAAAAATAATAGTAGCATTTTTGTGCACATTTATGTATTCTAAAAGTAACATTTATATTTAATTGTAGTTTTTTAAAGTGGTTAATAGTGATTTAAATATGTAACTAGTATGCATGTACTGAGAGACTTCTATATTTATATCCAAGTGTAAAAAGAATCGAAATCCCATTGTGAAACCCATTTTTAATACAATGATGTTTTCGCCGTAATTTCTTTTCTTTATATTAGTTACTTTGGTCAATGATTATTTAAGTGGGGGCTACATAGCGATTACAGTTTATACTATTTTGCAAAATACTCAAAACAAATACTACGGTGGGTCATCTGAAGATCTTCAACGATAATTTGATTCAGTCTCTTTTTTTTTTTTATGGCATTGCCATCTAAATTGTACAAAATACTCTGTTATTCATAGGTTTAAATTTCCGGTTGATAAAGTCATTCATATTCTCAAAGATATGTACATACATAATATCGCCTTTCATACATTAGACATTGAAATAGATAGATATATATGTATATGAATATATATATTTTTTTTTTAATTTACCAAGGCCTCCACATTGGATCGTCTAAGTGATTATCTTTGAGATCGATCGCTTGGTCCATGTCTTCGTCGTCGATGTTTTCAAACAGATTCGGCAGGTCCTCATCGTTGAAGTCTTCGAATTTTACCATTTCAGTTTTCAAATCTTTTTCCATTGCGCTATTGCGAGCTTCGTTCTGAGAGGCCAAGAGAACTTTGCGAAGTTCTCTGAATCGCCATTCGTTATCAAAGGGTTCGTTCAATGCATTGTCGTCGTCGAGCGAGAAGAATGAATTCGGATATTTAGTAGAGTCGGAAGTAGTGGCGGTCAGTTTGGGCAGCATCATGACGAGTTCATCTTTGGTGGTCATAGTCGGGAACATGGATTGCATAGAGTCGGTCTTGAAAGTGGTCTTTTGCTCGGTGTTGTTGTAGGGGTGATACGTGACGGCAGAGGTGGTCGCTTTGTCCATTGTCGATACATACGAGTCCATGTCGATAGCCGGGTCTTGAGCAGTTTCGATGAAGTTGCCTGTGGTCACGGAGTAGTCCAACGGTTCTTCGACGCAGACGAGCAGAGGTTCCACCACGATCGTCTCAATCGGTTTCGGAATTACAATGGGTAAGCTTGGAATATATGTCTCGGTGGCAGTGGTTTTATGGGTCGGATTTCCGTTAGCTTGCTGCTTTCCTTTGCGTTTGTCGACCGAGCCGGCATTCTTCTTCATCTCGATCTCCAAGAGGCAGGCTTCCAGGTGTCGCAGAAGTCTCATATTGAGCTCCCTGTCGACGGCATCTGCAAACGGCAAATTCAAATCGGGAACGCTCAAGAACCTCTCCGCCTCCTTGATGCATGCTGCATACCCGGCTTGGTACTTGTCTAGCTCTGAAACACAGAGAAATTCCACATATAGTACATATACAAGAATCGGTACAGATACAAGTATATGCACATACAGTACGATCAGAATATAGTTCGCTATGCAAATTGTTGGTTAATGTTGTAATTTTTTATATATATATATATATATATATGTATATGTAAAGTAGCATCAATTTTGTCTGTTGAAATGTTTGTCAGGACGATAAAAATTAAAAATTATTAATTTTTTGTACATATTATTTTGGCAATGTATAATTACCGTTATTGTTAGTCCAATCATATGTCAATAGTAGAAAGTTATCAATAATCAACGGAAAATACTCTAGTTGGCTATAAAAATATCTAAATAGTACTTTTTGACAGCTAAACAGCTTTCGAAACGTCAAATCTGCGTTAACCTCAAACGTTAAACGTCAAAGTTGAGCGGTATTTGGCCGTGAAAGAGACAATAGCGGTCATTGCCATAAATATATACTTAAGATTTTTTGTATTCTTACGAACAATGCAGATGTTTTTGCACAAAAGCAATATTTTTAATTGATTTGGAGTCTAAATATAACTGTTATAGAATAATTTAAACAGTAAATAGTTGTATTAAGAAAAAAATTCCCCCAAATATTGCTAGTATAAGATGGTGTAAAAATTCTGGTTGCTTATGGCCAAATTAAAATCGTCCTAGATTATTGAATTCGCAATATCGCCGAGTTCTATCCGAACTCCAATTACAAATTATTATTATATTATTAATGTAGATATTATTATTATATAATGTCGTGCTATACACTAGCACTGCTCTCATATATTATACTTACACAATTACGTCACAGTCGTTAGAAAGAGACTTGAATAAGAAAACTCACCAATTAGGCATATTATTTCCACAACAAGTATAATTTTATTTTGATATTCGCCAATCACTTATTTTAGAATATAATTTGAATAGCTCGGCCCTCGTTACAGTTGCCCAGCCCAACATATACGCAGTAAGCTTAAAGCCACTTATTTCGCAGACGTGTAGAGCCGGTGAATAAATGGTGAATATCTTGTGCTTCAGTTATAAATAATATACCTTAGCAAAATGTACTGAAATAGATCGTACGATTGTATAATGATGGCTGGAGCTTTTACGCCGTGTTTTATATAATGTGGTAATGTGTGGGTGTACATTGAGCTTTTCGATCAATTAAAACATACAACACCTGACAGATTTGAATTCGCATTTTGAGCAAATATTACACTCGTCTCCCGGTAGTTCCATCAAGCTTACTGGTGGAATCCGTTGATAATGGACGAGGATTAAATTAACGCGACAATGACGTATGGCGACGGTGTTAAATATTATTTGCAATGATTCGGCACGCACATTAAGGATATGAACACGTTTCGAGGATGTCGGCGGATTTACATACCTACACAAACATACAATCAAAAGACAGTGATATTCGTCGGAGTAAAATAATATGCGAAAGCGCAACGCATGATGAAAGAGTACGCAGGCAACGACATGGCGATTATATTAGTATGTATGTAAGTTGATGGATTTATATATACCGCCACATTCGAAGACACGCAACATGTGGAAATGCCTGACGGCCATTTCCAGGATGTCGGCTTTCTCCAGCTTGTTCTGCTTGTGAGGACGACCGCCGATGTTAGTTTCATTGAGCCTGTCAGCCAATAGGATGATCTTCAGATCGGTGAGGCTGCGGTTGATTCTGGCCCTGCGCCTCTTCTCCGTGAGTGGCTTATTCGTGCGACGAGGCATCGAAGATGAGGGAGGAGATACAGGAGCTGTAGAAAGAGCAGCACCTTGTACACTAGCACACCAATATTCCAACGTTTCCTTCGAACTCAGTTCCATTGCTAGCCCAACGACACGAAACACGAAAGTATATATCTTAATTGTTGTGTTTCTTTAAGCAGAGCTAAGCTCATGCACTAGTTAAAAAATAATATAATGGCATTCAGCTAGCAATGGTCTCACAGCTCAATACATACTATTTCTCTCCATCGCATTAAACCAGAGCAGGGCAACCCAAACTGTACCAAGAACCACTAATCTTATAAAATTTAAAAGCCAAAAAAGCGCCGCCGGCAAAATTGGATTAAAATCACAATTATTCATGTAAATATTGTGAAATTTTTATTACTAAATAAGCGATTTCGTTGATTTTTCGCGAAATTAAAATATTTATAGCAGCCGCAAAATTTGGGGAAATGAACCACTTGTGGCTTGTAAGCCAATTGAATTGCCTAGCCCTCCATCGATCGTAATATGCACGTTGTGTTTAGATGCATTGAAAATGGACGTAGTATGCACATAGTGATGCTGCACTGAATAGCACGCAACAAAAAAAAATCGATTTATCAGATTTTAGCTGTAAATGTATATGTATATATATGTACGTATATCAATTCAATGCGTCAATAAAAGCTGTAAAAAAATAAATACACGTAATAAATTCAACAGTTGATAATTTTGATGTAATGATTTTCTTATATGAGAGCATTTCGAATTAACAGTAATACATGCATTGATGTATTTTAATCAATTTTGACGGCTTACAACCACATAAATGTAATATAAATTAAATTTTCAGCTCGGAGCATTCAGCAATCCCTGATAAATCTTGCTGGCACAAGAGGTAAAAAAAGGTCAATTTGTAGTTCAAACGATATATTTGAACCTTCGGAAAATAGTCCTGGTGAAAAAAAATGCTAAAGCGAATGCAACATGATAAAACGTAAAAGAGTAAAGTGCTATTTCCGTTTGGCGGTAGAGTATGAAAAACCAAATCGATCGAGCTTATAAAGTTAGTATGATAAATTGTTAGTAGATATATAAAGTTAACCGATGATAAATTGCTTTTTTCCATTGCATTGCTATTAAGTGCAATGTGAATTTTAAATCTACGCTTGCATAGCAAATTGAAGACACGCATACATTTAAATTAGAAAATTGTCAAAGCAAACTGTTCAATCTATGTAGGACATTTCGCGAAGTAAAAAAAAATATCAATAACGAGCTTTCAGTGGACAAATATAATAAAATCGTTAAAAGTAAGCAAATTATCGCAAAACTAAATACTGTAATTTTACAAAAAAATAAAAAGATGACCTTACAGTGGGTATTGTGTATCTACATTTAGCAATTAAAGGTCGTGTTATGTATGTAGTATCAGTTCAAATGCGGGTGTGGTGGGTAATTAGGTAACTACATAATGTAACTCGAGCAACTCAACTGTTTAAGTACATATGTATTATGTACATATGTACGAGTATATTGCAGTTATGAAATCTAGCAATTCCTTTTATTATATAGAAAATACTATATTACTATTATAATATATTACTGACTGATTGAAAAACATATTGGTGTAGACAATGATGTACATATGTACATATATATATTTATTTTTTTTTTTAAATTTAATATACATACATATGTACATATGTACATACATACAGATTCAATATGCATTGTTGAAATTCATACATCAGATATTGAAAGTTATTGGATATCCAATAATGCATCGCATATACGACCCCATCAATCTAAAAGTGGGTATGCAATATAAAATGCATTAGTCGAATGCAGTCTACAATGCCTCAAGGTAAAGTAATATGATCTGATATGTAGGTTATCTAACTTCACGTGTTGCTCACACGCTCCTTATATTCGAAATTAAAAGCTTCGGTGGCATTAAAAATTCTTTATGCTGTAAAAGCTGAAAAAAAAGTTCGCACTTTTTATGGCACCGCTTATATTTATTTCATTTGAGAATTGTGCGAGTTATAAATAGAAATGTAAAAAAAATTCAGAAATATGTAAACAGCTTATATAAAGTACATATATATGTATGTAATTTGACCTTATATTTTTAATTGAAATCAAACGAAAGGGGGAAAAAAAGAATGGAAATAAGAAGTAGAAAATATGTAGGTTGTCGCAGACATATTGCAAAGAGAAGAAAGAACAATGGAAAGCGGGAGGAAATTATTTTGAATCATTTTTCAAAATTATTATATAAAGTATTTCAAAGGTATTATATAAAACTCATAAAATACTTGTTTCGCATCAAATAAAATAAAGTAAAAATCGCAAGCAATAACAATCTTAAAGAGAGTAAAAAAGGGCAATTTTATAACTACATATGTACAATTTTCCGATTGGCAGAAATTTACGAAATATCATAGCGATTCAGTTTAGTGAATATAACATCGAATCTACCAGGTTGATTTTTACCAAACTTTCAGCGCCAGATTCAGCTGAATATCGGCAAATTTAAATTTTCTAATGTAACCAAAATTTTTTGCTATATGCGTACATTGAAATGAACGATAAATCGACTTTTATATTTTTACAGTAAGGGAAAAATTATTAATTTAACAGCTTTTGAGTAATACCCGAATAGAACACACGATTAAAAGGGAAACATTTTCGAAAAACAATAAAACAAATAAAAATATAATTGATAAAAAATACAGCAATCCTTTAAAAGTTTGCAGTTTTTTAACTGCGTTAGGCTAGCATTAAAAATATCATTATCAGCCGACACGCAATTTCAGTTCAAGTGTTGTAATCGCCGTTTTGCATCCTGGTGCCACAAACAGCTGATGATAACGTAAGTGACAATATAAATCTGATGTATAGAGTTGAAGAACCTCTAATACTTAACTATAACTAGACACGGTCAGAATGAAAGAAATTGACTCTTGGACCACAAAAACTTTTTACGATATTCCATTACTCACCTGAATTCATATTTGAATTATTGACTATTTTACCATTGACTTCTTTTCTACGTGTTTTTTTTTTATAAATATTCAATAATATTATTTGTATACTTTGTATGTACATATACAAAAATAATTAACGCGTCCTCTGAAGGTTTAAGCATTTTTTCTTTTATTTTAAAACTTAAACTAAATTAATCCAGTCACCCGTTAATTACGAAATACAGCAAATCCCCTTTACATTTTTATTCATGGTATATTATAATATAAGTTAAATATATAATATAATAATATTATTGTAAAAATTGTCAAAATTTCGAAAATAAAATTAATTAAAAATAATAAAAGAGCCGTTATTTTTTGAGAGTCTAATTTTGAGTTAATGCTAGTTTCGATTACAAACAGATATGATATATTTATTTTTAAATAAATCACAGTCGATTCACTTAAAAAAATAACGACTTACATAAATAATAAATTTAAACATGAATATTTCAAAAATAAATATCTTCGGTATGCCTGCCTTCCGAGGGCCAATCTACGAGCTCTCCCGTGTCTAATTGTAACTGTTTAGCATTGAAAATGCAGCCAGGCACTTGCAAACTGTGATCCAAGTGCAAATCTGACCGACAGCAAACGCTTGCAGCGAGACGCGCAAACTTTTCAAGTTTTAAATCTGAAGTTTTTGGCGCTTACCCTTGATGCGTGTTCGGCTGGCACAGAGGGCGCTGCGGTTGAAGTTGAAGGAATGAGGTAGAGATTGCGAGTATTGCGGTGGTTGCCTGGAGGTTGGAGCTAGGTGATTCGCGAGCTACCAGCTTGGCAGGCGACGACAGACTGCCGACGGTATTTAGCGTCGCGTTAAACCCCGGCGCGTCAGAATACCCGTCGCCCCTCGCACACCCCACCCCGCAAACATCCCCTCTCTCTGGAAGACCACCACCGAAGCCTCTTTCCCAGGGCTCGAGCCCACCCGCCCCCTACGTAGACCGCCGCGCTCCCTCCCCAGCCGCGCCCGCGCTGCCACCACGCCACGACCACACATAAGCGTAATGAGGCTGTGCGCTCGGAAAAACTACCTTCAATTTCTGGGGACGCACTCAACGGAAAAATAATAATTACGATCGAGTCCGTAGCTACGATTGCACCACCACGGCGAAACAATCCCGGATTACGTTTACGAAGGAGGCGGACTCTTTTAACCGGGCGTGCAAAGTTACCTCGGGGTTGAAAAATTGAGCTGGTAGCTAGTGGCATGGTCTGGCGATGACATCCGGGCTAAAATTTCGAGCTTCAATCGGCGGCGAGGTCTACAATACAGTCTATCTTCAGTCTCTAATAGATTATATTAATTTTCCGCTGAACACTTGAATGATTTTATATTTTTCAATCGATTCGCTCGCATGTTATATATGTATTTGTATGTACTGTCAAGTACGCCAACTAATTCAGAACGATTTTGTTCTAATCCATGGAACGTCAGTTTCAAAGAATTGATCTTTTTACATTGAGGTAGCCTGTTACGATTGCTCGAGCTTAGTGATGAAATAACGTAGCCTCTGTCCAAACATCCATCGGTCCGTCTGTCGACCTATCCTTTTACTCGTCCGTCCGTCCATCCACCCACCCATCCAACCTCCCATGCAGCTGTCCGATCTTGTTAGTCTGGATAAACTTTAAAAATAGCCCGTTCGGAAAATTTCTTTTGTCTACTGCTAATTTATCGAAAGCAGAGGTCAAAAGGCCACGTTGATTTCCACCGTTACATGTGGAAGCATTTCTCGAAAGGCACACCTCCCTATCACGAGAATTCTTAAGTACATCGAGTCGACGCTTGGAAAAGTAAATTTTCATCAGAGGAAAAGCTTCGGAAAAGTCCAGCCCTGTGTGGTGAAACCATAGCACGGTGGCAGAGGGATGGGGGGTATCGGGTCATGGTGGTTTGGGGTGTCATGGGGGTGCCGTCGCGGTGGCGGCACGCGCCACAGAGAGGGCTAGGGGTATTGAGGGGCGCGGGCAGGGGGCGCCGGCTGCCCGTGGGCGGCTATTGGCAGCGGGTCGCGTGGACTATTGCACACCATATCGCCAGTGCTCGAATTGACACACTCACACTCAAATGTATATTGAAAATGGCATAGAGCTTGTTCACGTCAGCTTGGCAGTTTTTCCGAGTGTGTGGAGCTATACGTGTAGTGCTGCGTCCACACCGACGAACCGAACAGCGAACCACGGAGGGTTGTCATCGTGTGGACGTCTCCACACAATTACGTCCGATGATTTATATCCGTCGGTGTGGACGCAGCGTAATGGTACATACACACCGGCGATTCGAAGGCGAACCGAATTCGAAGCGATTGCGAAGCGAACAATAGGATTCGCTTCGTTGGCTCTAGGTCCACACCTAAATATCAACCGAATTCGCACCGAATATCGACCCTCGAACGGAAATACAATAAGCAGAATTAACAAAAGAAGATCGATAACCATTACCAAGCTAACGCGGAAAAGCTCCGCTATGTGTGATGCCGGCACTTTACACTCACGCGAATTTTCGGCAAGCCGCGTACTCATTAGCGAACAGCCCGTGTAATATAATGCGCGTTGGATGCACGCTAATGTGGACGCCATGTAGAAACGCTCTGCGCAACCACTGCGCGCCCCTTTGTGTTCACGCGGAAAACCGACACTGAGTGGATCGCCACGACGTTGCAGAGAGCGTGCAAAGTGCACACGTTGCATTCGCACGGAAGTGACATGTGTGGCGAGAGCGCTAGTGTCGATACCGCTAGTCGCGCCACCGTAGTGTCAACTAGCGAGCGGCAGACGAACGTGGTGTCTCGTTACTGCAGAAATGGCAGTAACGAGAATCACACCGCATCACATCAAAGCCGTTTATGCGGTAGCCTGATATGCATTAAATACATAGATAAAATTATTATTTCGCAGTATCTAATGCCTGGAATGTCAAAAAACGGTGGCGAAAAAGATGGTGGATGACAATTATACATCGCAACATAACTAGGTATTTGTCCTTGTGGCACTGGTGTGTCGGATCCCATATCGCGGGTTCTTCCTGGAGAACTTTCAGGAAGTTTAAAGTAAACGCGTTGGTAGTACCAACTTGGTACACATGTTGTCGGTGAGCGTTGATTGCGCCGACACAACAAACCGCGCAGACAACACCGAATGTTGAGGGTTCGCGGGGCAACCGCGAACATTCGTTCAATGCGTTGGCTTACTAAACGCGAACGAGCGCGAGCGACCCACTACACGTGGACGCTCGGGATTGTTCGTCAATGTTCGCCGAATGTGAAGTGCCGGCATGAAAAGCTACTAAGTGTTAAGCCGGCTGCAAACGATGCGTGCGCTCGCCGAATATTCGTCTCATTTCATCATCATCATAATTTTCAGCCGTTCACCATCCACTGCTGAATGAAGGCCTCTCCAATCCTCTTTCATTCCTGTCGGTCTTGAGAAATCTGCATCCACTTGACTCCTGTCACTGTCACTCCCTACTGTTTAGTGTCTACTACAATTAGCACTGTCTACAAGTTCAGAGGTAAATACGCACTTTGAACTAGATAGCCTTAGCAAAGTTCTGATAGCCAATTGAGTATAAAAAAACCAGTGTACAATTTTTTGGTGACGTCACTTCATTCATTCTTATCATCATTTTCAGCCGATCACCATCCATTGCTGGATGAAGGCCTCTCCAATCCTCTTCCATTCCTGACTCTACATATTCTTCTCAATTAATCAGCCCATTGTCCACTCAGTCTACCTTGCATTCTTTCACATCCTCTCGGATACCATTCGAATATTTCTCGCGTTGATCTGCCATTCATTCTTCTGGCTATGTGTCCACTTCATCTTTTTCACACGTTCCGCTATATCTACCACTTTGGTCATATTTCTCACCCATGTCTTCCTCTTACGATCTCTTCTTGTTATACCGAGCATACATATTTTCATGCTTCTCTATGTGCACTAGATCTTACGTAACATTCTTGAATTTAGCATTCACGTTTCACATCCATACGTCATAATTGGCAGTATGCATTAGCCATATGCCTTATTTTTTTGAGCCTTCGTCTCATTTATGTACATCGGCCGAATATTTGTTAAGCTTCTTTGGGATGGATAAATTTCCTCAACGTCCATACGATTCGACGTCGGCGAGCACACGCATCATCTGGAGCCGGCTTCAGCATAGTTGTGAGATACCTTGGCATTGTTCTTGATACTAAACATTCGTTTAAAAATCACATTGATTTAATCGTTAGGAGAGCTTACTCTAGAATTCAGCGTGAGTATGTTTTGTGATACTCTTCATTTATCGTATTACGTTTTTGCCAGAAACCACCCGGAGTTTGCAAGTACATACTGTATAGCAGTGCTTTGAGAAGATGCTAGGTGTGCCGTGGTGCATTGCTTCCAAAAAAAGAAGAAAAAAAACGCAAATAATTTTGTATAATATTTAATACACAATACTTACTTAACTATGCATGTTGAAAAATTAATTGCTCGTCAGAAAAAACCACATACTACCACAAACACTTAATAAACCAGAATGTATGGAAATTGTTTGACGTATGCTTGGGCCTAATGAAGTAAAGGAAGTGAGTAAAGTTTCGTTGTCGGCTGATACTATTAAAAGACGTATTGACGATATTCTGGAAATGCTGATTACAAAATTGAAAACGACTGAGAAATTTGCACTTCAAATCGACGAATCAACAGATATTAAAAACCGACAATATTATATGTACGTTTATTTGACGAGGACTCCATAAAAGAACATTATTTTTTTGCAAGGAGCTTCTAGAGCGAACGTACGTTTCTATTAAATCAAAACATGCCCAAATTACATCAGCTCCTCGAAGATAATCACTGGATGGCCAAACTTGATAAAAAAAAATGCAAGGTCGGAATGGAAATATATTGACATGCTCCAATAAATTAGAAGGATTAAAAATTAAACTCGAACTTTGGCAGAAGGAGTTAAGACAAGGATCTCTGCAAATGTATCAAATGACCTACCAGACCACAATTAAAAACAAGCAATTAACTGTGGATCTGGCTCAAAAACATTTAACTTTGCTGCAAAAGAAATTTGATCATTACTTTCAGTACGAAGCAATACCACTGAATTCAAAATCTTTTTGTTACCAATGCCGAAAATTCTATAGAAGCCTTTCCCTACAAATTTGAGAGGAATTTGTTGAATTGAGGAACGACGGGACACTAAAACTGAACTTCGCCGACGTTCCATTGGATGTTTTCTGGATTTCGGTTAATAAATAATATCCTCGGATTTCCGACAAGGCTATCGCAGTTCTGCTCCCATTTTCTAGGACATATCTGTGTGCAAAGTTTTTCAACCCTAGTTCTAATTAAAAATGATAAGCGGTCGTGCTTGACTAAGAACTTCGGGTTGCTCTTTCAAATATTGAGCCAAATATAAAGTTTTTATGTTCATTGAAACAAGCTATGGTATCACATGAATTAGTTATTATTTTATAATAATTATGTTATATTGTTAAATAAGTAAATACATACATATATTATATTGATAATACAAATACATTTAAATATGTGCATTTAGTTCTTACTCGTATGTTATGTACAGTATAAATAAATAAATAAACATAAATTAATGTAATTTTGGTCTGGGGGGTGGTAAGGGGCCGGCATAGCTTTTCGGGAGTGCAAAAAATGGTGCCGTAGGGGTAGGGGAGGGGTCTGGGGGGTGGTGAGGGGCCGGCATAGTTTTTCGGGAGTGCAGAAAAGGTGCCGTAGAGGCAGTGGAGGGGTCTGGGGGGTGGTGAGGGGCCGGCATAGCTTTTCGGGAGTGCTGAAAAGGTGCCGTAGGGGTAGGGGGGGGGGTCTCTGGGGTGGTGAGGGGCCGGCATAGCTTTTCGGGAGTGCAGAAATGGTGCCGTCGGGGCAGGGGAGGGGTCTTGGGGGTGGTGAGGGGCCAGCATAGCTTTTGGGGAGTCCATAAATGGTGCCGTAGGGGTAGGGGAGGGTCGTAGGGGTAGGGAGGGGGGTGGTGAGGGGCCGGCATAGCTTTTCGGGAGTGCTAAAAAGGTGCCGTAGGGGTAGGAGGGGGGTCTGTGGGGTGGTAAGGGGCCGGAATGGCTTTAGGGGGTATCAAAAGTTGAAAAAATCAAAAAAAAAAAGTTCAAAAGTTCAAAAAAGTTCAAAAAAGTTCCAAAAAAAAGTCCAAAAAAAAAGTTGAGAAAATCCAAAAAAACCGAAAAAAATTTTTTCAAAAAATATATTCATTGAAAAAAACTCGAAAAATCCTATAGTGACGTCATAGCGTTACGGGACAGACACACACACACACACACATTAAGCTCTTTATTAATGTAAAATATTTTCTGCTAATATATCACATTTAATCATTACTCTGATGTAGGCCATAATTTTTTTTCTCTTATACATACATACATACATATACATTATCTATATATTTTTTTATTTTATCTGTATTTTTTTTTTTTATATATACATAAATAAAGATAGATGTTTAGAAAGGCTTCCTTCCTTTCCTTTTTCTATTATTTTCCTTGTTCCTTTTTAATCGGTGTTTACATATGGGACAGGGGTAGTTAGCCTTTCACCATTGGTGAGCACATCGATAGCTCAATTTTTACTTTATCCTAATCGGATAGTGAAGTATTGTGTATTGTATTGTGATCGTGCGAAAATTCGACCTCGTTTTGGTTGAGTACCTGGGGATAATTCAATTTATTGAGAAGGTAGTCAAAATTGGGATTAGTAAGTTTTGTATTTGAGTATGTATGTAGTTTTTTTAGATAAACATTTTCTCAAGTCTTATATTTATTTACAATAAAATATTAACATTTAAAATGCAAAAGTTTAATTTAAGTGCACAAGTTTTCGTTCATGTTTGGCGATAACACTATTCGTTATTCGTTCGCCATTCGTTAGAATACTATACATATACTGCGCACATGGAAAAAAAATCGGGTGTGGCCAACCCACGGCTTGAGGAATATATTTGAGGAATATGAAGAGTAACCAAAAACTGAAAAATTCAAAAAACGTTTTTTTTTTTAAGAATTTAATTAGCATATTGATTACAGTATTACAATATTATGAAGATTCGAAATATTTAGAAGGCCGAAAAAAATAAAAAAAACGAAATCTCGTTCAAGGGTAAACTGCCTCTTCCAGTTGGCGGATGTTGACTAAAATTATAATATATGTACACCTTACGTGAAAATAATAGATATGAAATTTCAGCTCGATAGACTTGATAGTTTCGGAGAAAAAGTTAATGTATTTTTGTATTTAAATTTTGTATATAAATGTATTTAATTAATTAATAAATAGATAGGACACATAAAAAAATCATTTTATTTTTCCACCGTTCTGTTTTGTCATCGTTTTGTTATACACAGATATTGTACATTTATATATTTTTATAACATTTATAATATTTTCTCTTACATGTATGTAATTAATAAATAGATAGGTACGACAAAAATAAATATTTTATTTTTTCCACTGTTCTGTTTTGTCACTGTTCTGTTTTTTCACTTTTCTCTTTTGTCCTTTTCTCTTTTGTCCGGTTACCAATCTATGTATATATGTATGTATATAAAAATCAAATATAGGCTCCTAAACCACTCAACCGATCGCGATGAAACTTTCAGGACTTGTTGTGATCATGCCGGGGATGGTTCCTGTGAAAAAAAATCTGAAAAAATCGGGAACGGGAACGGGCCTGCTCACGCGTCAGATAACGTACTAGGAACGGGAACGGGATCGGGAACGGGCCTGCTCACGCGTCAGAAAACGTACTAGGAACGGGAACGGGAACGGGAACACACGGGATGAGTGGCATTGCAAAGCATGCCGGGTCAGCTAGTTTGGAAATAAAATATGGCAACGATACTCGCCAGCAGACGGCCATACCGGGAGTAGTGGAACAGTGTCGGGAAACACGACTATATTTCAAGCCCACATCACCATATTGCCGTCATACTACCGGCAATACATTGCCGTGTTGTTGATCGTTTACAGGCACCTTTAGACTAATTAATTATTACAAATTTCGAGCACCGGTCTAGTCGTGGCGCGTGGTCGTCGCTTGAGCTGGCCGGGGGTGGATCGAGGCAAGAGGGTGGCAGGGAGGACCGAGGCGTGATGACGACAAGAGGGGAGACCGACGAGGCGCCAGGGGCAGGAGGGGGAGGAGGGGAGAGATTGAGGGGGTCGATCAGGGGGTGGTTAGGGGTTTCTACAAGGGGTGAGGCCGGCGACCGACGGCACGAGCCTCCGTTCTCCGCCGACTCGCATTACTCTCTTGTGGAATCACGGCTAGCTTCTTTTTTTTCTTTTTCTTATTCGGAAATATATATATTTTTTATCGCCCCCCCTGGTACGTCGTCTGTCCTTCCCCCCACTCCCCTCGCGCCCTCTCACCTGGCGACCGCCAAAAGCCGAAAACTCTCACTCGGAGCTTTCCCCGGACCGCACAAATCTTTTGTGCTTTTGTTTAAGAGGCTCTCACGCACGAATTTCAACCTCGCCCCCTCACCCTCCCCCTTTCGCCCTTAACCTCCCCCTCGGGCGCCCCTTAAATCGCCCTTCGGCAGCACCTCCCCCTCATCTCCTTACACCCCCCCTCCCCCCTTGACAACTACCCCATTTTATCTCACTCCCGTAGCCGCCATCGCCTCGAGATATTAAAAGGGGGAGGCGCGAAAGAAAGACTATTCATTAACAAAAAAAATGCAACAAAGCTTAGATAAAAAAAAAAAATATATATATGTATAAGACACTTCATACCGACACTCGAACTGTAGAAACCGTAGGCCGTGCTCACAACTCGGCAGTACAATTTTTTTCGCATTTTAGCACAGTTTCGGTCCCTTTGCAAATTTTCGTGGGGAATTTTTCACCCGCGACGAAACCGAGGAATTATTGAAAATGATAAATACATATCAAACCTTTGGAAAAAAATTGGCGGTGCACGTCCGTGTTGAAAAATTTCAAAGCAAATTTTGTCGATTGCATATTTGGTGATTTTGCTCGCAACTTGTGATTTTTATTTTCCATTTTGCATTCGCTGCACAGTCGACTATGAATATCTGTAAACAAAATGAATATTTAGCTTTAATAATAACCATCGAACCGTTATTTTTTTAAACGAAGCTCAAAATTTGTGTATGTGTGTGTGTTGTGTGTGTGTGTGTAAAGGCCCAGCCGTTTCCATTTAATTAATGAAACTATCGAATTGCTTTCTCAAATTTTATCATACTTTTCCACGCGTTTCGAATAATGAATCGTTCGTTTGAATTTTCGAATTCCGAATTCCGCAATGGAGAGTTTTAACTACGCGTTTGCCTGTCCGATGCTTGCTACATGTTACATTGTGGAAAATGCAACTTGTTTGGGATTTCGTATTTGAATATGCTTTTGTTGAAATATGCAACTTTTAATTGTGTGCAAAATTAAATGTGAATTCTGTACGAATGCTTTGTACGTAAATATGACTGTACGTATGCACATATGTACATATGTATGTACACGTGTACATACATATTGTTAATAAAGTGCATTTTTCCCATAGCTACATATTTACATTTTGTGAAATGTCTTCTAGCTGCAACTAATATGGATGCACATTTATATTGCACTAGCAAAAAATCATATATGGTCATATAAATTTTACAATATTTTTCAACCTTTTAGTACTTTTGATTCTTTGAGGGCTTAATACATATATAGACGGTCACGTCAAATTAAAGTGAACCCTTAAAAAAAAAAGTTGTCTAGGGTCGTTAACAATTTTCCAAAAGTTTTTATGAATATTTCTATTGAAATAATATGTTTGTACTGACTATCAAAGTACAGACGACAAATATATTCAAACAAAGTTTAATTAATTTAAATCTAAAAAAATCTTTCCTTTCATAACTGCGCAGTGGAAAATGATACATAGGGTAGGGAAATCCTCTCGTTGTCGAGAAAAACAGATCACTTCAGTATCGAAGTTTGTACACGGTGACTTGTTACATAGTGACCACTTGAGTTTATTGAAAATCTGTGACCGGAATGCGATTGCAATTTCCAACTAGAAAACGTGAATGCAATCCAGCGAATACTCTGCTTACCTGCACAATAATTATACACAGTGCGTAGTTAACAATTATTTCCGACTTCGTGATCGTCCAACGTTGCGAAATAATTCCGTACATTTCATTTACATAGAATGGTGGAATTTGATTAATGCATGCATCTGAGCATCCATTAGTAATGAATATGCTGCAAACGAAATAATCAAAATTGCGCAAAAACTATGGCGATGCATTTTCTCAGAATTAGCTGCAAATGGCAAATATGTAGCTCTCCATACGCTAATTAAATTTATGATAAACAATGACCGATGATATGTACTTTGAACATGTGACACGAAATTGGCTCAGTATTGAACGTTACTAACAATTTGATTACCGCATAACGAAAGCTACAGCTATTATGTAAAATGTGGATGACTTTTCAATCGAACGTGCCTTGGTAGTTTTCAGTTTCAGTTTTATTTAAGATATACAATTCGGTCGATACTGTTGAAGATTAAAACAAAAAAAACACTGAAATGTTGTTATACTATCCGGTGTCCACATAATTATTTATTTATTTTTATTTTATCAAACCTACCTATTGAGCCTTAGAAGTGCTTGCTTTTCTTAAAGAAAATTCACGATCCTCATCGTCGAAGAAAACGACTATAGATTAAATTCTCAACGTGCATTCTGCCATGAAACTACATAATTGTATATATGTATGTATATACATACATACATACATAATATAGTACTTACTGGGACAATGCATAAAAATACCTTTTCATTTTTCTCGTTGAGGCCATTTTCACACACACCAATGGAAATTGAAGGATATCCAAGATGAAATGCAGAGAATGCAAGGCAATAATATATGTACATGAAGGGAATAAAACATGAAATAGAGAAAATATCTTAATTTACGATTCGCGCTACAGGTCTGACAACAATATTCAAATTGTACATACATATTCGATTCAAATCAATCGTTTCTATTCAGAGTTTGCTAATTTTATCCGAATAATGAATGTCGATACAGTATCTATAAAATTAGCGCATCAAAAACACCACTCCTCAATATTTAGTGTAAAAATAATACGAAAAACCTGAAATGACCATCATCGCGATAACTTGGCAATCAATTTGATTTCATGTGAAGCTGCACTACTTTTGATAACATTTGTCTTGCGATATACATATGTATATGTACATTCTCCGATGGTTTCCCGTTACTTTCTTGAAGGAAATGAAGAAATGGGCAATTCATTTTTAATTAGAAATTTAGAATCCTTATTCTTCGTCATGCTCTTTGCAGAGCAATCGTACTCAAGCTATCTGTATTAGCTTGAGTGCATGCGGCTACAATCACCCGGCGCAATCCGTCATGATTTAAAACATTATAAGTACATTGTTGAATCAAATCAAGCTTGCAAATTCTGATATCTGAATTTAGTCGTACTTAAATCTTACCAGCAGCGACAGCAACCGTCGAAATAATCCTTCGATTCCAACCACTTGTGAGTGGTTTGGCCGTTTTTTTTTTATCGTACTCTGTCTGCAACCCCCAACGTTTGTTCACGAGTCCATCACTCTACCCCCTAAGCTATCGAGTGAATATTCAATTCAAGTTCCGGCTAAAACTGAGTACACAATCGGGACTGCAATCAAAATGACCCCTGTAGCATATATTGAAAACACGACCATGATCACAATAATTTAACCGGCGCCTATCTTTGTTTTTTTTTTTCGAGGGCGGAAAATACGTCGGAAAATGAAGAAAACCTGAAAGCGGACAAATTTATTTATAAACGAGAGCAGCCACGCTAATTCGAGCAGACGATGAAAACAAATATTACATTTCCTGGAATTGCATTGTGCTATTTATTCTACCTATACATAAAACGGTAATATTCGAACGCTCTGACAAGAAGCGCTGTACATATATACATACATATAAGTATGTATGTATATATTATATAAACGCGCTTATTGCCAAACTGAATATAAAGTCTGTTGAAAAAATAACTATACTCGCAGTTATTTAACCATCGACTATATTTGTTTTTTTTTTAATGGAAAATGCGTCGAAAACTGAATAAAACCGTAAAACAAACTACATTTACACAATCGAGGCCTCGCTAATTCGAGTGCACGGTGAGAGCGAATATTGCATTTCCCGGAATTGGATTGTACTATTTATTCTGCACACAATAGTAATCCCTGTACATTCCGACAAAAAACAAAAGAATATGAACAAACGTGCTTACAATCAAATCGACTGCCTATTGTAAAAAAAACAACCATGATCGCAACAATTGAACCATCGCCTATATGTATTTATTCTAGGGTGGAATGAAGTCATGTAAATGAAGGAAATAGGAAGGAAAATAGACTACAGATGTATGTATGTATAATTTAGCGAAGCATCGAAGCCTCGCTTATTCAAGTGGACGATGAAAAAGAGTATTACGTTTCATGGAATTGCATCGGGCTATTTATTTTTACATACATAGAACGGTAAATCTGTACGCTCGGACAAAAAAACCGAATACGTACACATACGAGCTTAATCAAATTGAACATATCTATTGAAAATACAACCGTGGTGTTAATTAATGCATTGCTGAAATGATAACGTGTTAATTAATGCATTGCCTATTTAACGCGAAAATTACGATAAGCTTAATTGAAGTGGTACCATGTCGCACATACATACATACATATGTATATATGTATATATGTATGTATGTATGTATCTGTCCAACGTCAAATTTCGTTTCTTTATTCGTTGCAATTTGAACGTAGATGATTATTATTTTTGTATTGGATTTTAAAATATAAAAAAATAAAACAGTCGCTCTCAACTATTTTTCATTCCTTATTTTCGGAAAAATTAAATTATCGGCAAATTCTCAATTTTGACTTATGTACTTAAAGTGGGATTAGTATTTATTTATTTATTTATTTAACGTCTATTAAGGCTTTTACGTAAAAAAAATACATAATGTATTAAATTAGAAAAAAAAAAAAAAAAGGGAAAAAAAAAACTAATAAATAAATAATGTCGAGTTAATAAAATAGATAATAAGTCGTTGTCTTGGAGACGAAAGATTAGTATTAAAAAAATCAATAAATTCGGAGTATTTATTGCTATACCTAATCATTCTGGGGATGGGAGAATGAAGATAATAATTATTACGTGAAATATTTTCACAATCCAATATATAAGAAGAACGGATAACGCGCACCGGTACCTTTAAACAAAAAACTAAAAAAAAAAGTCGAATGAACAAGAATCGGAATATGTAAATATCGTTAATCCATTTCACGTTCAGAATCTGAGCTTCGGATATACACATACATACGTATGTATGTATGTACATATGTAGATATCGAAAAAAATAATCTATTATCTTCATGTATTATATCATCATAGAAAACGACGATATATGTATGTATGAAATATTGATTACATACATATAATTTAGATGAATGTAGAGATGTTGAAATGTTTGACAGTGTATAAGAATATGAAATATTCAGACATTACAAAAATACGTTTTGTAAGACGACATCACCAGCTAATCATTAATTTGACAGTTGGTACACCCCTCGGGCCTATCCTAACTCTGGCAAACTCGCGCAAGTTCCAGATCTGGCAACCCCGCGCAATCAACCCCTACCGAGAGTTTCAAACTCTCGGTCATTCTCATCTCGATCAGCAACCAGACCAGACCTTCATCTCAAACCCCTCACGGTAACCCACTTTTTTGAAAACTATTCAAATCAACTTCACCCGAGAGACGACTTCTTCGTATCTTCGAATATGGAGAAGACGTGCTTACATTGGCGCCCAACTCGCGGCACGTGATGTTTGAGATACGTCGTTGACAAGACCACCCACGTAGAAGATGCAAGCGCGTACGTGCGCACACGTGGTCAAGGCGGAGCTGAGAGAAGAATCCGTTAGTCGATAACGATATATCGACCCCAGTCACAATGACGACAACAACGGTGTCCATGATGCGGGAGATGATGAAGGCGGTGAAGATGATAGCAGAACTGCAGAAAAAAGCACACGGCAGAGATAAAAGCTCTTTTGGCGCGACAAGTGACGTCGGCCACGGGCATCGGAGAGGATGCTGAGCAAGGACGAGCAGAGATCCCCAACGCGGATGAGGCCGTCTTGCCAGACCTCGAAGAGGTACCACATTCCTTCTCCACGAAGTCGACGTTGGATTCAACGAGCCCCGTCACCCAGGAATCGCCGTTGGATTCGTCGAGGACCACCGCTGAGAGTTCTGGGCAAGGACGAGCAGAGATCCCCAACGCGGATGAGGCCGTCTTGCCAGATCTCGAAGAAATGCCGTGTGCCATCTCCGGCGAATCTATGTCGACCGCGGACACCAGGGAGGATGGACAACAAAATGGCGTCGTCACGTTCATCCCACGCGACGCTGCTCCAAGATCTCATGCGATGAGGATCCCACGCGACGTTGCTCCAAGATCTCATGCGATGAGGATCCCACGCGACGTTGCTCCAAGATCTCATGCGATGAAGATCCCACGCGACGCTGCTCCAAGATCTCATGCGATGAGGATCCCACGCGACGTTGCTCCAAGATCTCATGCGATGAAGATCCCACGCGACGCTGCTCCAAGATCTCATGCGATGAAGATCCCACGCGACGTTGCTCCCAGATCGCATACGATGGCGATCCCACGCGACGCTGGCCCCAGCTCTCAGGCGGCGTCGACACCGGACATCGGAGAGGATGCTGAGCAAGGACGAGTAGATATCCCCAGCGCGGATGAGGCCGTCTTGCCACATTCCATCCCCAAGAAGTCGACGTTGGGCTCATCGAGCCCCGCTGAAGAATCGTCGAGCACCACCAGGAAGAGTTCTGGACACGGAGGAGCCAGAACCCTCAGAGACGTCCTCGTCTTGTCGGCCAGTGCCGAAGCACCAAACACCGTCACCCAGGGATCAGCGTTGGTCTGGTCAGTCAACAACCTGAACATTTTCAGGCTAGGGGGAGTGTTCACCGCGACCGTCGTAGCTGCTGCAGAACACCTTCCCAGATGCAAGTGCGAGGCTGCCACCCCCCGTCACCTTCTGGGCAAGAAGGAGCCGGGGACGACGCAAGTAGTTTCCACCAGAGTTCGAGCCCCGGTACGAGGGCGTTCACCAGGTCTCGAGGGGGGAGTATGTAAGACGACATCACCAGCTAATCATTAATTTGACAGTTGGTACACCCCTCGGGCCTATCCTAACTCTGGCAAACTCGCGCAAGTTCCAGATCTGGCAACCCGCGCAAATCAACCCCTACCGAGAGTTTCAAACTCTCGGTCATTCTCATCTCGATCAGCAACCAGACCAGACCTTCATCTCAAACCCCTCACGGTAACCCACTTTTTTGAAAACTATTCAAATCAACTTCACCCGAGAGACGACTTCTTCGTATCTTCGAATATGGAGAAGACGTGCTCTTACAGTTTGATATTCCAGACCCACTTATTACTATGGTAACACCTACATACGTGGGAGTTCATATATTGTTATTATGACGAATTGAAATAGTACACAAATAAAATCAATGGGAATCAAAGCGATGATTCAATAGCTGTTGCTAACCAATATTATTGAATATTATTATGTATGTATTATATTTTTGTTTCGTTATTGGTTAAATGTGGTTGTTTATCAAGATCAAAATCGAGGTCAAACCTGTGTGAAATAAACAAACCTCTTTATCGAAATAGACGTTCAAAAACATGTCATCCCAAACATAATTTGATAAATACATACATAGTATATTATTTGATGTTGAATATAATTTTGACAGATACGGGAATTGTCAAAATGAATAGCCATTTGGATTACTAATTAAATTAATTTGTATTTGTCATTGACTTTATATTTATTTGATGGCATCATTTTCCCACAATCAGCTAATTTCGTGAATATTACCACCATTTTATGTACATACATATGTATATTTCACGAATTTGGCATAGATAATTGGTCTAGTTATAATAATTCGGCATAACAAATATATAAGAGGGTAAAATTTGTTGACAACAACAAGCATGGACAGTAGGGTGGAGCGACGATGTATGGAAATTCTTTTTTTGGGATATGCGTTTTGAAATAGTTCTAAAAAGTTGCCTCTACATCATACCTCTTCTGTCCAAAAAAATCTGCTTAATTTAAAAAGTTTTTCTGGCCCCTGCCAGCACTTTTATCTTAACACTTTTGAAATGAAAATTTGTATAAAAATTTCCAATTGATTGGTTCCAATCTATAATAAATAGCAATTTTAATTGAAAAATTAGTATTTATTTTTACTATTCATACTTACTTTACTCGTATATACTTATATTTACTCGTATGCCTCCCTCCACCGCGCTCACAAATTCACGCTTATTTGAATAATTCAAGGAATACGTAAATAAATTAGATTTTTACAAAAAGTACTTATAAATATTCAATAAAGTTAGGGTAATTTTATGAGCATGTGCAACGTATGGAGACACAAAACTGATAGTGTTAGATTTAGACAATTTTATGGAAAATTAATTGAAATTTAAAAGAGATGTAAACGTTTACTTGGACCATATCAAGAAATTCGCAAAGACCTTGAATATAAGAAGAAAACAAATTACTGTCAATAACAACTTATTTTCCGCCTCCTTAGTCTAGCCGTATATAGGTACTCGGCTTAACTTGTGTACGTCGATAAGTATGGTACTTATATAATATAATCAAATTTAACCTTCATATTTTAATAAATATTTCGGCTGGTAGTCTCGTCTTTAATTTATCCCCGTAGCCAATAAAACTATACAATATTTTCTGCTATTTATGTATATGAAAATTGTGATAGTTTGTACACATAACTCCTGTATTTGTATAACCGCCTAGTCTTACTATCCGCGGCATTATCCGCGGCATGTTGGCGGAACGTAACCCCCGCGGATAACGAAGGATCACTAGATAATACAAAATAGAAAATATAATAGTAGAAAAATTGTGGCCAGGATAGTTTTTATTGATTAACTGTAACATATCAATGGTAAAAAAAAAATTAGGAAATTATAAAACTGTTATACGGGGAGAGCTTAGAAGGAAGTTTTATTTGTGAGGGGAATTATGCACATATGTACATATGTAGGTATTGATAAGTTTTTCGTATAAGGAGATTTTTTGTTAAAAGATTGGAAGAGAATAGATCGATAGATTTTGTATTTTATTAAGAGCATTACATGTTCTATAAATAAATTGTTATGAGAGAAAATTGAAGGTTGGGACTTCGAGTGAAAGAAGCGGAACGTTCTAGAAGGACAACTGAAGGAAATTAAAAAAAATAGATAAGGGCTGTCAACTAAATCAATTAGGTGTTTATACAAAAAAACAAAGCTTATTCTAGTTTCTGGTGGGATAGGATCGGACTTGAACAAAGAATTGGGAGTATGGAGAATTAAAAAAAATTAAGAATTAAAAGAATTAAAAAAAATTCGGGTGTGGCCAACCCATGACTTTATCCATATATTTGAGGAATACAAAGAGTAACGAAATTTTTTTTTTTAAGTACGTAAGTAAATAAAACGCTTGCACACCACCACACCGACCAAAAGTGAGTGCGCGCGCGTATGTAAAATACGATCTTCGGCATATATTCAACTACCACTTCCGGTCGGCGGATTTGATCAAAACCTTATCAACTCTTAATTTTTATATGAAAATTATAAATATAAATTTTCGACAAGATCGCCGGAGCAGTTTCAGAAATATTCTGTGGTAAACTTTTCGACAAAAAAAAACCTACTTTCGGTTGACTGATTTTAATGATTTATTTTTTCCTAAATAGAAATTTCTCTCGGAATTACAACATTACAATATTGTGATGATACTACATATTTAAAAGGCCGAAAAAAATAAAAAAAACAACAAATCGTTCAAGAGTAAACTGCCACTTTCTGAAATCTGAAATCACAGTATCTCTTACGGCTAACGTGAAAACTATAGATATGAAATTTCGACAAAATTCCCGGAGCCGTTTCGGAAATATTCTGTGGTAAAAGAATTTTAGAACTTTCTACAAGAAAAAACCCTACTTCCGATTGACTGATGTTGACCAAATTCCTTATGGCTCTTACACCTTACGTGAAAATAATAGATATGAAATTTCAGCTTGATAGCCTCGATAGTTTCGGAGAAAACACATACAGACACACACATGCATAAGTATACAGACATACAGATATACAGACATACAGACATACAGACATACAGACATACAGACATACAGATATACAGACATACAGACATACAGACATTTTCCAGAAATGAAAAAAAAATGAAAACGTGATCAGGGGATGATACTCGATACAAATCAGTCAAAATCTCGAGGTCGAATTTTCGCACGATCACAATTCTTTATCCGATTAGGATAAAGTAAAAATTAAGAATTAAGAATTAAAAAAATTTTTACATAGAATTTTTTATCCATACAGTATGTACTTGCAAACTCCACAAGACTCAAAAAGTTTGAATCATTTTCCGCTTAAATTAGTACGTTTAGATAAAATAAAAAAATATACTATATTTTGAGTTATAGGCCAGGCCGCAAAAGCCAAAAAAATGGTTTTTTTTTATATTTTTTAAATCGCGATTATCTCATAAACGGGAGCATTTCAACAAAAATCATTATCGGATTCGAATTCAGTGGGTCAAATCTAGTAAAGATTTAATAATCTCCGCTCTGGGTTTTATAAAACGATTTTTTTTTGTTGCTCAGTGTTACTCGCAAAACTCCTTCATTCATAGATCCTGCTCGTCATTCGACGAAATTCCTAGCCCTCCTTCAGATTTTTTTTACTCAAGTTCCTTTTCAGCCCTAACTCCTAAATTTCCTGCTGGTATAACAAGAATAGATCGTAAGAGGAAGACATGGTTGAGAAGCATGACCAAAGTGGTAGATACAAAGTGACACATAGAGAGAAGAATAAATGGCAGATGGACGCGAGAAATATTCGAATGGTATCCGAGAGGATGTGAAAGAAAGCAAAGTAGACTGAGTGAACAATGGGCTAATTAATTGAGAGGAATGGTAGAGTCGAGTGGATGCAGATTGCTCAAGACAGACAGGAATGGAAGAGGATTGGAGAGGCCTTCATCCAGCAGTGGATGGCGATCGGCTGAAAATGATAACAATGAAAGAAGTGACGTTTTTTTATACTCAATTGGCGGTAGATATGGCAGAACATAGTGGATGGCAGATGGACGCGAGAAATACTTGAATGGTTATCCGAGAGGATGTAGAAGAAAGCTAGGAAGACCAAGTGAATTAAAAATAATGTCTGGATTGCTCTTCGAGACAGCAGTGGATGGTGAACCGCTGAAAATGACGATGATACGAAATCGAAAAATTTGCTATAAAAACAGTACTATAATAACGACAGATTAACAATTAACCCGTAACGTGATGTCAACCGGTCGCGTATAGCGCTCGACAGCTGAATTGTTTGATTAAAGTTTAGTCTGTACAACGCATGGTGACACGGCCATAAACAGTGAGCTTGAAACTTTAACCTTGTTTATACTTTGAAATGTGATTCAAATTCGACATTGTGAACGGCTGAAAACTATCAATGATACGAAATCGGAATAAATAAATAAATGATTATTTGCAATATATGTAGTTTTTACATAAAACGGTAATGGGGACTTTCCGGCAAAAAAAAGGGAATATGTACAAACGCCCTTACAATCAGACCGTAGTGTGGCGTCTATTGAAAAAAAAAAAAAAAAAACGACCATGATCGCGATAATTTAACCATCGCGTATCTTTTTTTTTTTTTTCACTAGGCCGGAAAATGCGTCGGAAAATGAAGAAAACCTGAAAAAAGACTAGAGAGAGCGGGAGAGGAAGAGGGTGAAAGCGCGCTCGCGCGTAAACGAGCTCGCACACACGCCGACGGCGCGTGCCACCCGAACGTACTTCCGCGTGTTTGCCACGACAGGGGTGGAAATTGGGAGACCAAGGGGTTTTCATGGGGATGAGAGGGGGTGGTTTAACACCCTCCCAACCCCTACTAGGGTTATTTATTCGGCCGGCGGCGGCACGCGCCGTCCGCAAATCGCTCGCGGCGCCGGCATAGCGCCCATGCTGTCACATTTTCCCGCCGCGAATCGGCGCTGCCACCACACAGATACACTCAAAATATGTATAAACACACTCAAAATACAAACACACGCCACCACCAACACAAAGACGGCGCGTTTTGTACGAGCGCAGCCTCACTAATTCGAGTGGACGATGAAAAAAAAATCCAAAATAATAACGCTCCCGTCGAGTCGTGCCATTCCACACGAAACGGTAATCTCTGCACGGTCGAAATTATCGCGTATTTGAGATATTCATATGTACAAAACGGATGGATTCGATGTACTGTTTGTTTTCACTGTGCATGCTTAAAAAAAGGGGCAAAAATGCGATTGGCGCAAAGAAATACATATGCACGAATGAAATAAACGTTGCATTTAATGCCCAGGTGCTATTTGCCATAATACACTCAGTCGTCTGAGTAGTCTACGTGCACTTAAAAAAAATAATTTTAAACTATGCATACGGGAATCCTTTTACTCTGTGATCCTATTATTTTAAAGGGGGTTTTCTTTGGAAAAGGTGGCCGAATTTTTATTTAAAAAAAGTCCTTCGCGAAAAAATCGAAGGTTATTAATATAAGTACATATATAATATATATTTTTACATTTATTTCTTGTTATATTGTTTTCTCTGCATGATGATCTGCACGAATATCTGTAATGTCATGCAGGATGATTATGTAAATAAATAAATAATAAGCTTCGATTAGGAGATTGCTCGTCGAAAAACGTTGGTGGCCATTTTGATAGACTTTCTTTATGTAAAATTTGATATTTTTTGACAGCGTCCAACGAGGAATACACTTTTTTTAAAGAATGCCAATTATAGAAGAGGAAAAGCTCGTCATAGGTAGGATTGACTTTCTGAGAGCAGAAAAAAGTGCAATGCAAATGACACGTAATGCAACACTAGCCTTGAGGCTGCTTTGTTAGAAAAATGTATTCAGACCATTCGAATCATACCCGACAATTTGTTTAATGATTGTATAAATGTCAGAGCAATGCAAGTCGCACAAAACGTGCGGTTTTGATTGTGACAACCGAGGTGGCCTATTTTTCTACGTCCATTATTCAGGAAAATATGAACCTTTTGCGCTAGATATGGAATAAGACAATATTGAACAGTGATTTGTATGCAAATATTTATCAATGTATGAATTTATTGCAATTTGTTCAACGAGACTTTTAAATTGTCGCAAAAACAGCGACAAATTTTATCAAGGCAGTAATCGACTTTTATGAACAATGAGTGTGTGATTGGAAATTTTCGAAAAATTAAATTAATTTTTGAATATGAATAAATCGCAAAATTGAGGCCTATTTCTATATGACCGACCTTTATTCCCCATTGTTCGGTCGAGGCTTGAAACACTTTAATTTTAGCTACTATATACATACATATAAAAGGACAATAGCGCCCAATCAATAGGTATAATTTATTTTCGCAATAAAATTTAAACAAATATTTTAATGCTAACGGAGATACATTTGCTATTCTCTAAACGCATAATATTTAATTAAAATATGAACTATATAAATCCCTGCTCAATATGAAAAACCTAAACGTTAATTTGAAAACAAATTAGCGCATTATATAGTTCTTAGTCAAATATTTCGAAATGTTTGTAAATTTAATCATGGAAAATTATGAATATTTTCATTGTTAAAATCATGGTCTTTCATTATTTTGTCTTACGTGTAATCCGGTTTATGAACATACAAAATAAATATAGCATACGGTGATGATCAATTTGTACAATTGACGTTTATCTGAGTAATGAAGTCTAAACGACGTCAATTAATTTTTAAAAAAGTCAGTAGCGGCGGCACGCGGCCATGGAAATTAATTTAATTATCAAAAAATCGATTTTCCATACGTCAACACTTTAGGGGAACGCGTGCCGATATGTTTGTGCTGTATACTCATTTAGATATCATATTTAGTAGGTACATACATATACATATTGTTTTTACAGAATTTATCAAAAATTATATTTTTACAAATGAAGTCGTATTTTGTTCAAATTTAGGTATGACAAGTTATTTGAAAATTAGTTACCACGAAATCTTCAATGTTGTTATAACCACAACAAATAAAGTAAAAAGTATTGTTTAGCAATGATGAATCAAAATAATGTGCGTATTGCGATTATCGCTTTAAATGTGTAGATAGCGACATCTATTTGAAAATTACGTTGAATGACTGACTGTACAGAAAATGAATAAAATTGATACATTTATAAAAAACAAATTTAAAAATAATTATGGTTTTGTATAATTCATTAATAATTATTTAAAGCTGAAAAATAAAAAAAAAAAAGAAATTATTCTTTACAGATTTGATAAAAATAAAATTACCATGAATAACTTCAATAGGTGGCGTATAAAATAAGGGAGCAGTTTGCTTTTGCTATAAATTGTTGACTACCGAATAAAAATCAATTAAATTTTTTATTTTTACAAATTATACTAGACATTACAGGTTGCCCCAATTCGTCACTATGGCGAGACAAGAAAAAAAACATTATATTTAAAATATTTAACAAATTACATTAAATCAAATAATTCACAGATTACATTAAATCAAACAATTTACAAATAAAAAATTATATATATAAAAAAAAACATAATAACTTTTCAACTTCATCATAGTTAGCATTAAGGATGTCAATTAAAATGAACGTACAGATTTTTTATTAAAAATTTATATATGTATGTATGTACATATAATGTACATTTTATTTTTTTTATTTAAAAATATACATATATGTATACTGTGATGACCTAACAGGTTATTAACAACCAAATTATTACATACAATTAAATTAATTAAGTATAATAAAAGTAAGAGATTATATGGAATATAAAATAACAAATTAACAATTAGTTAAACATAAAATAAAGTTTTTCAACACAAATCTCGAGTGTGAGAGGAAAATGGAAATAAACAGTATATCATAGTTTTAGTGTATAGGAATTTTATTAAAACTAATTATTAAATTTAACCCTTTAATTGCCAGGGGGTCGATATATCGGCCCGACGTACTTGTGCGAAAACTACCACAAGCTACTAGAAAACTACCACATATATCGATCCAGTTTTTCGATCAAACAATTTTCAATATTGCATCTACTTTTTTCTTCTTTGCCCTTTTTATCATAAATATAAACTATTATAGTAAAGTATTGGGAATGATGATGTACATAGGGCTGTCAGATATATTGACATCCAATTTAAATTGTACGGAATACCGGGACACCTAGTAGCTCTAGTCTCTAGATATACACCATTAGATTACTAGAGACCCGTGTTTTTCGCATTTATTTTTATCGATATTGATTTATCATTTTAGCATATTGTAGTGAATAAAATGTCAATATTTAGCATTTATTTTTATTAGATAATTTTTTAACACAGATCAAAATATAGATCAATTTCAATACTCTGTAACACAATTTATTATATACAAACAGTTTATAGCTAACGTGACAAATATAAAATAGTAGAAAATTATTAAGAAGTAGCAATATGGAGAAATACAGAGACAAAAATCATGAATTAAAAAATAAAATATAACTTTAATTTAAAATTTATTAAACTAAGCATGGAACATATTTCCACAGATGACACTTTTTTAGTGCGACGATCAGTTACCACTAAATTATATTTACTAAGAAATCTTTCTGCATCCACACTACATATTTACATGATTTTATTGCAGCAGAACCAAACTCTTCATATTTAATTTTTGTGGCTATTAACAATTGCAGTATATCAGGTTTTAAACCACTTTTTACATTTGCTACAAGTTGTTTAAAAAAATGCCTGAATGGTAGGGTAGATATTGTTCGTAGTAAGTTTTGAAATTGCATTCCGATGGATTTATCTGAATATAAATGTAGATTTCAGATATTTTTCCAAGTTATCCTTTTTTCTGCCACTCCACCTGACAATTACAATGTCTGCACATTAAAATGTTAGCATAATTTACATATATAAATTCCGCGGGCTTTGTATGGATTTGCTCTTTCAACAATATTAATTATAGTACGCCCCATGCTGAAGCTAAAAAAAATTATTTTACATTTTAATAAATTTCTGAACATTGATACTTTAATAAAATTTAGTATTAAATTACAGTCGATTTTCGTGAATTTTATAGTTAAACCAAATTATGAAAATGATAAATTCGTAAAGTAAATAAATAATTTTAATTAATTTAATAATAATTAATTTTGCCTTTTAATCCAAAAAAGTCAAAAATCTTTCACATTCACGACTATATGTACGTAAGAGATCGATCATGAGACAAGAAGAACGACTCTTGTTGAAGTCAAACGACGAACTGATTTTTATTTGCATTTTCTTTTAAAATAATACTGCATTCTGCATAATTTTCGATATTTCCCATCAATAAAACTACTTTGGGTAAAACCAACTCAATTTTTACCTCCAGGTAAAAAAACTTATTTTCGTATGGGTTTTTTTTAACTCATCATTGCCGACCAGGTGTTAACAACCCAACACAACGTGTCAATATGGACACGACTGTTTTAAGAACTCAAAAATAATATTTTAATTTAACTTTCAGTTATTAGTTCGCTAGTTAGTGTGTACAAACAAGTCTCAAAGTTGATTTAGTAATATTTTTCTTTAAAATAAATTATTTTAATTATTTTTTGTGATTTTTAGCATCCATTTGCATATTTTAGGATTTTAGCATAAATTCGCATATATCCTGAATTTTAGCATATATATAGCATTTATCGAAAAACACGACCATTACCATCTTCGTTTAGTATCCTAACAAAAGTACAAGATACAAGGCGATGTGTTATTATCATGTAAATATTGAAAATAATATAATACCACGAGCCTAAACATTTGACAAAATTATTTGTAAAAAAAAATTAATTGCACGATTTTTGTAAATTAAATGTACAACTTTTTTTTTTTTTTGTTACTATTGAATATGTATGTATGTATAGTTTATTTTTTTTCCTTCATATTTTACAAACTATGTATAAGGTGATGTGTAAAAAATATTGACAACATATTTAACAAAGATTTATTTATAAAAATAATAAAAATAAATAAATTATATTTTCAGTAAAAAAAGTGGTTAACACATATGTAGATATAGAATTGCATAGATAGGGCATGGCTAACAAATTTTCCTGGAGAAAGCGTCCGAAGCAACGGAGGTGTGCGGGGGGGTTTTAAGTGCGGTGAACGGAATTCCAACAAAAAATCGCCCAGGGTGGAATTGGGCATAATTATGCCCTATTTTTAACTTTTTTTTTTTAATTAAATTTAGAAGAAACATAAAATTAATCAGTTTTATTTCTATTATAATATTATGTCAGGGCTCGAAATGGAAATTTTCACGAATGGGAGCGCTGGATAATTTTCAAAACATATCAATGGATTCGCTTTTTAAGCAAATTTGGAATACATCATACGATGGATAAAACAATCCTCCGAAGTTCCGCAAATTTATAAGTTTGTGAAATCACGTTTTTTGTGTTGCTAAAAGACTAACAATACATTCCTCATATTTTATTTTTTTCATTAATGATCTAACAACACACCCAGAGATATACCCAATAATTTGCCGACTATTTTCAGATACTATGTCACAATTCAAGTAATTTTGTTACATGGTTTTACAATATCCTATTTCAACAACATTTTCATCAATTTCATCCTCAAAACGATATTTTGAGGACTAGTTGAATAGTTAAAAAACAGAGTGCGGCCTCTGCTTGCGTCGACAAAGCGCTCTAATTACAGTGATCGGCAACCTACATACATACACTGAAATTCCACATAATTTTATTTTAAATATTGGACACTCCGCGTGCTACTAAATCAAATTAATTAAACCACATTACGAAAAAAATATTTGACTATACACACCATATTAAAATCATCATTAAAAATTACAATATTTAATCATTAGTAACTTCTTAATTTTTGAAGCTGACACCAATATTCAGTTCACAGTTTGAAGTTTTTAGCTTTATGCAGATTTCCGAATTTTCTTCAGTGCCAAAAAACATTCCACGTGCATCTTAGTGGCACGCGTGGCATAGGTTTCCGATCGCTGCGCGGTATTAGAGTCTACTATGCACACAAACAACGTGCCGATATTTTAATAATGTAAAAAATACTATTATAATTAAATAAATAATATATATTCTTATTATGATATTTGATGCCATCCTCCTTTTTATGTTTTCTTGAGTAATTGTAACACAATTTCGCTAGACAAGGTGGACTTTTCGAAAAAATGTCAATCGACCTACTCGCTTGCAGTCAAGTAAGCAAATGACGCTGGGTGCATTAGTCGTTCAGTGTGCATTAGATATATTCCGGATACATTTCGGGCGTAAGGGCCCATCTATGTTATTCTATAAATCTATATCTATGCCCTTTTTTATAAAAGCCGCGACCTCGATATTGCATTCATCATCACTCATATAGTATCATATTTTGTGTGTATACAGTGTGTATAGTCAAATATGGTTTAATTAATTTGATTTAGTAGCACGCGGAATGTCCAATATTTAAAATAAAATTATGTGGAATTTTTGTGTATGTATGTATGTACATACATAGGTTGCCGATCACTGTATTTAGAGCGCTCGTCCGGCACCCTGTGCAATTTTTTGTTCGGGAATGCCTTTACCCGCATTTGAAACCCCCCGCACACCTCCGTTGCTTCGGACGATTTCTTTAGGTAGATTTCTTACCAAAGGTCCATCTATGTGTTATAAATCAACTAGCTGACCCGGCATGCGTTGCAATGCCCGATCCCGTTCCCGTTTTTTCCAGATTTTTTTTCACATGAACCATCACCGACATGATCACAATAAGTCCTGAAAGTTTCATCGCGATCGGTTGAGTGGTTTAGGAGCCTATAAGAGACCATCAAACAGACAGACATTGATTTTTATATATATAGATGAAAAAGGGGTCACCGCTCGATACAGGTTGGGAACCTGTGCATTCAACTATCTAGAGATGTTTTATAATCAAGAAAAAAGAAAATTCTCGAATATTCTCGGAGTATAATCTTTGGAGAATAATCTCGACTCACAACACTACGCGCTCACTCACGGTCGACAACTTGACGGAGACGCGTATCGCGCGTGTCGAGCGAGCTGCAACCGCGACAACGTTTGTTTGCCGTGGTGTGGCAACCCTGAGCGTCGACGCCACCGGGTGTCGGCGGTGGCGGCGCCCCCGGCCGCGTGATGGCCGCGGCGACCCTATGCCGCACATGCATGAGCTCAGCCAACGAACTCCATTACATATTCTTCGACATCAAAATCATGGAACGATCCCTGCCCGACATCATAGACTACATCGCAGAGATCAAGGTACAACACCACACACACACACACACACACATACAACATACAACCCTCCCCCCTCCGCTCCGCTCATCCGTCTGCACGAGACGCTACCAACACAACCCAGTTTCCCCTCTCCACCCCCTCATACTCATGCCTCCCCCCACCCTTTGTTCGTGTATATGTTTACATTTTGTTGCGGGTGGAAGAAGAGGGGGCCGGGGAAGATTTCCTTCCTCTCCCCTTCCCCAACCCCACGCTTGAAGTTCGTGCCGTTTAATGGCGGCATCTCGTCAAACGTAATTGGCGTCAGCTCTCTCGGGACTATTGTCGTGTTATGTTTTTGCTTCCAGGTCGTCCTCGCATCATCCGTGTATGCGTAATAATAATAATAAAGTCGCTGTGTTTTATTTTTCAACTAGTGACTGTGCCCGTTGACAATGTCTTCGGACGGTTGTCATTTATGTACATTGTATTCGTCAGTTAGGTTATGTACTGATCGTTCCGAGTCGGTGAGGTTATACAGCGTTGAGCGCTTTGCGCGACCCGTGTCGTATGTATGTATGTACGACATCGTTTGTGTGATTCGGTGAGGTTATGTAGTGTGAGCGCTCAACACAACCCATATCGTGTGTGTGTGTGTGTATTTATGTATGCATGCGTCGTGCGTGCCCTGAGTATTCGCGCGAACCGGTGACCGGTATGTATGCACAGGATCGTTTGTGTAAGTCGGTGAGGTTATGTAGCGTGAGCGCTTCACACAACAACCTGCGTCGAATGTGTGATTGTATACAATCGTTCCGCAGCTGTCTGCCCGGTGTGGTTGTGTGCGATGAGATTATGTGCGATCCTTACGCGGCTGTCCCCGCCGTGAGTGTTTGTGTAAGTTGGTGAGGTTGTGTAGCGTGAGCGCTTTGTATAACCTGCGTCGTATGTGTGATTGTATGCAATCGTTCAGCAGCTGTCTGCTCGGTGTGCGGTGAGATTGTATGCGATCCTCCGCGGCTATCCCCGCCATGAATGTTTGTGTAAGTTGGTGAGGTTGTGAACACTTTGTACAACCTACGTCATATGTGTGATTGTATGCGATCGTTCCACGGCTGTCCCCGCTCGGAGTGTTTGCGTTGGTGAGGCTGTTTAGCGTGTGTCCTTTACACAATCGGTGTCGTATGCGATCGTTCCGAGGCTGTCTGCACTTCGGAGTGTTTGTGTGAATTGGTAAGGTTATCTAGCGCGCAACCCATGTTGTGAGTATGTGTACGTGCCGTTGTATGTGATTGTTTTGCGGCCATCTGTGTCGTGAGCGCTTGAGTTAGTGAGATTATGTGGCTTAAGCGCAGAGCGCAACCTGTGTCTTATGAAAGTTAAAATAATTTAGATGTAAAATGTTCTTATGGAATAAAATCCTAGTGTTCTGATTTGAGGGAAAAATTATTTGATAAGCCTAAGTTTATCTTTAGATTAGGGCATAGGTCCAGGGTTCGATCCCCATAAGTCGAAAGGTTTCATCGACCTTAAATATCATCATTGGCAAGATCTGGATGTTACAAATTCACATCTCCTATTACAATTTGTCAATTTATCTAACTTGGTAGTGAGATGGTTCCACAATACATCCAGTAATATTCACCAATTGTTTATCTACTGTGACTACGTTTTGCGTGCGAAATTCATTAAATATAATTTTAATTTTATTAAAATTAATTTTTAAGTCTACTTTCATGCTATCGTTGCTTAATTGTGTTAATCGAAATGAATTCTTAGCCCAAAAAAAAGGTTAAGAACCGGTGGACTGCACACAGTTCAATTTTGTATCACTGTCTATGTATGTATGTATGTACATGTATGCATGTACAATTGTACATTAGTATCGCACAGGATGTCAAAGATGCAAGCCGATTGCAAGTTGAATCAGTGCACTGTAAGCGTTGGGTAAGCCGAAATCGCTTTGTTACAAAAAGGATATGTAGTAAAAATCCTAAAACCAAAACCAATTTAAAATTACTCGGTTCGGTTGGGTCGTGGTTTTTCAACGTAAACGAGGAATATACCTTAAAACTTCGATCAACCAAATAGGAAATTTTTGAAATTCAAAAATAATCGTTTTGGTTCCTAATAAAGAAATAATTTTAACTTCATTAAGGTACATACAGCAAATACTTTTGGGTTATATATATTTGTATGCCCGGAAATGGGAAATGCCCACCGTATGTTTATTTCAGTTCATAAACAGTCACATTAAAAATGATATAACTTACTGTTGTGCGACATTCTGTAGTGTTAGTGTGTGTGGTCAATATGACAATCGTGTGATGACTAAATCAAATTTTACCGATTATAAACTTTTTTTCTAGACGTTTAAGTCATTTTGGCACACAATGATAATAGTCAATCAATGACGCATCGCTTGCATTTTTTTATTGCGTAATAATTGCATATGCACTGCTGTCGTTCTTTCCACATTGATATTGATAAACATACATAATTTTTTTTATACATATACTTATGGGCTTTGAAATTAAAAATAATGTGATAACCTTGGAGCGGACTCTACAGTTATGTCGACTTGATTGATGTTGAATGCATTTTTGAAGTGCAAAAACAAACTCGACAAAATACCCGTTTTAGAAAATTAATATCCCCTATTTTACTTAGACTTGCAATGTGATGCAAAATAAAGTTCAAATAAAAATAATTAATTCTATAATATTTTATTTTGGCGTGTGATTCAAGTTATTATGGGTAATGGGTATGGTTAGCTGTAAAACTGTTGCAAATCCTCCTCGCTGTTTAGTTAAAAGCACAGGTTCCCAACCTTTTTTGAGTGGCGATCCCTTTTTATGAAAGCCAAGTGAGGTCGATATATTTGAAAAAGGCAAAAAATATTCAAACATCAAAACACTGATTAAAAAACAATTGAAAATTGCATATTGCAATATTTTTTTACTTTATCCAATCGGATAAGGTATTGTTATCTTGCTTTTAGTTTACTATTTCAGTTGGCGACCCCACATTAAACTCATAAGTTGGGAACCCGTAATTGGTTAACTTATTTTCACGCAACCAAAATTTTAGAAAAAATTGATCAAATTAAAGCATTTTTTTTAAATACTGTATCTATAGTTTAGAAGGCGTATATATATGTCTGTACTTTAGTTTATTTTAGCGCACCATTGTATTTACTTATTGAATATCGATCAAGGTTATCAACTCAGGAAATTGTTATAGATGTGAAAATACACATTGTAATGCCTTAAAGATGAAAACTTCCATTTGTAGTGACGTTGTGATTTAAATGTTTTAGGTGGACGAAAATGACGATCTTCCCAACTACATTTGCAGCGAGTGCATAAATTTGGCCAAATCTGCACTATTGTTCAAAGAGCAATGTCAACGTTCAGACGCGATGTTCAAAGAAATACTGACCGAAAACTGTTACACTGAAAAAACGTCGATAAAGAAAGAGCTGGAGCAGTGCATTGGTGATATGTCGAATTATAATCTCTACCAAAGTAAAATTAAAGTTGAGAGTGATCCGTCGGACAATTTTTCTCGTGTTCAAAAAACTTACCAAAAAGCGAAAGAAGCGAACGTGGATGTCGAGTGTACTACGGAAAAAACGTTCAATCCATATCAATGTGCCGTGTGCACCCATAGGTCATTTTTATCATTTATAATTTTGATAATGGTGTATAGTGACGAGGAATTTGCTTTACTTTATACTCATTTTGAATTTCAGATTTTCGTATTGCAGTGAATTAGAGGAACACGTTAGGGAATCGCACGAAAGGTGCGACGAAGAAAGTTCGACCGCTATGACTGACCAAGACATTGTATGTTCAAATGAATCAACTTCAAAGTTTAGCTGTGAATTGTGCCATAAAAATTTCAGTGAAAAGAGAAAACTCGTTACACATACCACAAGATGTGAAAACAGAACCAGACATTCTTCCGAAGATAAAATAGATTGTGAAAATGTTTGCACTTTTTGACAATTACTGTTTATTTGACCGTGTGTTGATTGCTTGTGAATTTAAATTAACACTATATTTTCAGGCTAGCAGTAATAACTGTGATTCCACGTTCGGTGATGATTTTAAACACGAAGACTCGGACACCGATACATGCTTCGAAGATTTGCTAAAGAAGAAAAAAATTAAAACCGAACCAGAGGTGCTCATAACAACCACCGAAGGATACGGCATGGAATATGTGGCCGCAGAGATGCGAAAGAAACATTTGCACAAGTTGAACAAAAAGGCTAGCAAGAGTCTCAAAAAGAATGGCTTGACGAAGAAGAGCAAAAAGCGAAAACATCACTACTCTGAGGATCTGTTGCAGTGTGCCGATGATATATACGAGCCCAAAGTTGAATGTGACGACGAAGACAAGTCTTCTGTGCCTTACTCTTGCACAATGTGCGAAAGAAAATTTAGGAAGTTGCTTACGTTGAATTTACATTTGAAAAAACACGAGGAGCAAATGTCGAAAGTGTACACGTGCCATCAATGCAAAAGGTTTTTTTTTTTGTCGATAGGTATGATATTGATGCATATTTAATGCATTGAATGAACGTTTCAATTGAATTTTTTCAGGGAATTCCAAAGAAAGGGACACCTGGACAATCACATTTTGTCCCATTCCAGCGAAAAAGGTTTTGTTTGTACCATGTGTCCGAAAGCTTTTGCCAGACAGGAGAGTTTGTCGATTCATTTAGCGAATCACAAAGGGTTGAAAAAACACCAATGTAACTTTTGCGAGAAGGGTACGTCTCTCTATTATCTCTTATGTTGCCAACGATTCGTACGGATCATAATCGTTTTTGTTATGCTTAGGTTTTAATGTATTGTCTACCCTCAAAGACCACATTCGCACTCATACGGGTGAAAAGCCATTCCTGTGTTCCATATGCGGTAGAGGATTCAGTCAAAGTACAAATCTCAAAGAGCATGTTCGTCGCCATCAAGGCTACAAGCCGTTCAAATGTGTACATTGTGAACAAACGTGAGTTGAACAATCACGACTGTACTTAGCTGTAATTGCCTTTGTTCGGCTGTAATTGTCTCCGTATCCGTAATGATTTCAATTCATCGTTTCAGATTTGTGTCCAAGGGTGAACTGGAAGCTCACACGCGCAAACACAGCGGCGCTCATCCGTTCGTCTGTGATGTTTGCGGAGGCGGTTTTACCACATCCAGTTCGCTCGTCAAGCACAAACGAATTCACACCGGCGAACGTCCATACCAGTGCGATTTTTGTCCAATGCGATTCACGGCCCTCGGCACGCTGAAAAACCACAGGAGGAGACACACGGGAGAAAAACCGTACAAGTACGATCCACGTTAAACTCACTGGCATTTTTTTGCAATGCTGGAAACTCACTTTGGATGTACTTTTTTTTCCTTTTGTTTTCAGATGTGGTTATTGCGAGAAGGCTTTTGCGCAGAAGAATGATCTGGTTTCGCACACTCGCACGCACACTGGAGAACGGCCGTACGTTTGCATAATGTGCGGCCACGCCTTCAGACAGAGTTCCGCTTTGAAGACGCACTTTAAGATACACGGCAGTTTAACAACGGATCAGGACGGAATCAAATTCGAAAAGAGAACTTTGCAACTACCAGAAACGCCCATGACTCTCGGTGCTTTACAGGTTTGGTTCGGAGGCTGCGGAAACTTTTCTCTTTGATATGTTTGCACAATTTTTTTTATAATGTCGGTCGATTTTATTACAGATAGTAACTATGATGGCCGCTAAAGAGTGCGTTGAAGACACTTCGTCCGTGAACATTATGACGCCAAAAAGTGAAACCAGTCATTGAGAAACTCATATTTTGTTAAAGACCTGATTTGATAAACATAAAAAATGTAATATTAAGCATATAATTTAAGGTACATATATACTAGTTTCTTTTATTTTTCTTTCTGTGTTTAGATATAGGAAATACTCTTTTTAGGGTAACTGCGCGTTTATATGTATGATTATTTTCCCATTTTATCGCTGCGTTTTATTATATTTTGCATGTATCTAAACAAATCAGCAACTTATAGATGTCGATAATGTTAAATTGAGAACTTTGCACACCGGTGAGTTTGGGATTCATTTTGTTTTACTAGTAACCATTTTTTTTTAATTTTACATGTATAAACTTATATTTTTATATACCCACTACATTAACTATAAATGTAATGAATAATGCTTAAGGCCCCATAGACGAACAGTTCAGTCTTAATTTTTCCTTTTTGGTGTACGTTTGTATCTCCTCACACGCACTGGAAATGGACGAAGAGATTGAACAGTTGCTTATTGTCATAGCTTCAACTTAAAATAGTCAGATTAACCTCTTCAAAGTTTGAAAATCATCAATTTCGCGCATCTTGTTTGTTCTTGGCGAATAAAAAAGTCAATTAATAAAATTTTTTGTTATTTTTTCGTATTGCTGATTGTTTTTTTCAGCAATACGAAATGTTTTTTCCATATACACGACAATTGAACTGATCGTTTAAGGCCGGCAACACACGAACCTTTTTTTTGCGGTTGACGGCGGTCCAATTGGGCAGCTTTGTGAAGCTGCGTGTCGGCAGACCATAGAATTGTATACAATAAGGGCAGGTTCGCACGACAAGGTTTTACGGTTTAATAGCCCGAGCCCTCGTTTTTGCTTTGCTTTCACATTCTATGGTTTATGGACGGTAAATATTGACGGGCTGGCAAAATACCACCCCCTTGTAATGGGTGACGAAACTCGACTGATGATTTTTTTTAAAAACTAGTGAAGGAAGCATAGATTTCAGGCAGCAGCGTGGGTGGTCCCGGAAAGGGAACCGTCGCCTCCAGTGACAAGTCCGTGCTGTAAACGGCGACCGTAGCCGTATCGCGGCCAAATCTTGACCATGGGAATACCCTCATCCAAAACAATGTATCACTGGAGTTACCCGGTTTATACCTGGAAAAAATGTGCCGTAAAACCGCATCGTGCGAAGCAGGCCTAAACGTAGATCGCAACACATGGACGTTTGGTACGGTCGAGAGCCGGTCATGGCTGCCCGTCTTCTCTGAGCTGCTGCGTTTTTTTAGCTGTCACCGTACAACATACGGACCACACGCGTGTGGTTGAGAGCGCTCTCGTTTTTTAACTTTTTTTTATAACCGTTGGTGGCGTTGCACTTGCGTGCACTACAACAGCTATACGTGGATCAATGGCAATTGACCCTTCACCCTTCACACTCCTCCCTTGACCATCTTTGTTTCTCATCTTGGCCATTTCACTTCCGTGCGAATCGCTGTTTGCGAAACACGCGTTGACGTTTGATTTGTCCGCGTCATTCCCTGATCACTTTTTCATTATTTCTGGGAAATGTCTGTATGACAGTGTCTGTGTACTTGTGTGTAAAATCGCTAATAACTCAAAAACCGTTTGAACTGAAACTTCATATTTATGTATTTTTTACCGGCCATTACAATCCATTAGGATTTAAAAAATTTTCGTCAACCGGAAGTGGTGCTTCCTTTGGAAAACCACTTAATTTTTGTGTAATCTTTGGAAGATTTTTCCAAAAGTACTACTTCCAACCGGAAGTAGTACTTTTATTATTTTTTTCGTTACTCTTAGTATTCCTCAAATATATGGATAAAGTCATGGGTTGGTCACACCCAATTTTTTTTAGCTGTTGTGCACATGCAACGTCTAGAATAATTGAAGAATTTATCTTCATGTTCGCGTTGTTCGTATACTCGTAGATTATAAAATTCTCCAGTGTGGTCCGTGTGTCCCTGGCTGCTAGTAGCAGCTTTTTGTGGACAGCCGCGATGTCGACCGCCGCCCCGCAAAAAGAGGTTTGTGTGTTGCCGGCCTAAAGGGGCCTTTATTTGTTTTTGTCTTAAGGCGTCACTTATCTATACATAATTCACTCATATCAATTACTTGGTAGAGAAATAGTCTATAATTACTTCCCAGTGAATTATCAGCACATGAAAGGTTAAAGCTGATATGGTGAACCAATTTTACATTAAGTTAAATTATTATTGAAATATTGAAATTGATACCGTAATTTATACAAATTTTTAATCCAATATGTATATATTGATTTACAAAAGTGAAAATTTTTGAATTCTGGATTAGAAATCATTTCGGTTACAATTTTTTCAGTTTTTGGTTGCCATCATAAATTTTTTTGTGAAACGTTTGTGATATGATTACTTAACTTAATTCTTTTTTTTGAGGAATTACGTGATTATTTTGTTAACATGTTTGATTTCAAATAGCATTCAATTTTTGCCATGGGCTTCAATTAATCATATATATTATTTGTAAAACTAAATAAATATTAATGAATTTTCTATCAATAATTATTGTAATAATAAGCTTGTTGGTAGAAAGGTGAACAATTTTTGCAGTAGTATATAGAATATAATGAGTGTCGAAACCTTTGAATTTTTCATTAAAATTCAGTTTATCTGAAGAATATTATTTTTTTTTCATATCTTGAATCAAATTTCACCTTTTAATAAATACACAAAAGTATACATAATCTACAATTGAGTTTTATATTTTAAATAGATGGTGCATATTTGTTGTGTTGTAACATTTTTTTTTTCATAATAAATTTTTGCCAGCGATGCGAGCGAAAATTAACCTTGGATATTTTATATAATAATATTTTACATGTCGTCTATCAATATACCAGTGAAATTGCACAAAGACTATGCAAGGATTTATTTTCATTTGGGGCACTTGAATGTCCTAAGTCTGCTAATATTATTATATTCAACGTGTAATTCATGTTTTGTACATTATTTTCAGAATAATTGTTAATTTTACTGATACGAATGTTATGTATTTGTATATTGGAAATTCTAGGTCAGAATTAATAAATGAGAATTAATAAATGAGTGTAAATCCAGATGGACTGTCTCTTTAACAGGTGACAGTCGACTACTTACTTAGTCAAGATACTTACTTCACTGAAAAAATGGTAAAAGGTTGTCAAAAGTGAAGCACTGCGTTTGAAATGAAGTACATACTATAACTAAAATCATAATTATTGGAAATTATATTTTTATTTAATCTTGTATACAAATGTTATTTAGCATTTTAGTTATTAATTTTATTTACTGAACCCAGCCTTCTCAAAAATAATATCAACCTATATTACTTTATATTATATGTACACATTGGTAAAATAACTAGTTTTATATTATATTTTGTTTCTACCCGTATTTAAGGGGATTTTTATAATTGAATGAATTAAAAATAATTAAATTAATTGAATGTGTGTGCAGTGCATAAAGTAGTTAAATTTATTTTGTTCATATTTTGAAAATGTAAAACTTATTTTAATATCAACTGTGCCGGCCATCATGAAAGCTTACGTCACATAATTCTTATTTGTTTTTATCGTTACATACAAACTTAACAAGGTTAAACTTAGCGAGGTTAAAAATCTGAGCGATTGATTTTGAACTAAATTTTCAAATTGATTCACATTGTTATAAATATACAATGTTGTGACAAAGAAAATGAGCTCAAATATTAGTTTTGTGACCAATTTCATAATAACCAGCACAACTGGCAACAGCGTATTATTACCACAAATTATATACATACTATGTAAATTAAATCATGCGAAAAAGCGTTAGAGTACTTTTTTTATTTGTAATTTGAAGTAAATTTTTTTTTCCACTTAAGGTATATAATGTATAGAAAGCACGTGTCGGAACAAAATAATTTTATATTCTTTTATACGGGGGAGCTATGATAATAAATTATGCTACGAATTGGTTCATCAGTACACCAACCAGCCTTTCTACTGACTATTTTAAGGAATGAACAAATGGCCAACATTCGGATTTTAATACTTTAAAGTGTTTTGAAAACCGCAGAAATGTTACAGTGAATATACGTATACAATAAATCATTTTTTTGTACTTCTATACTGTTTTATTTAATATCATTCTACAACCCTTCTATCATTCATTAATCATTTTGATCCAATTTTTATCCATACAATGAATCACATTTCATGATTCACCCAATCCAGGGTTATGTATGAATTTGTGTACATATGTAGTATCTACATACATATACATATGTATATAGGGCCACTCCGCGCGAAAGTGGCGATTTTTGAATTTCTGTTTTAATGTATTATTTTATTAAAATATTACTGCTTTGGTTTATTTTCATATGGTGACTTATTTAAGTATTGACAGTCAACTTTGAAAAGTTGTGTGTGACAAAGATATTTTGCATTTACGAAGAACGAAACTGTAGGATGGAGCGCTTTTGGATGAATGAACGTAGTTTTTAGGTCCGACATCTTGCTATGCTTAAAAAAGATGGCATACTACCAATGCGTACTGCCAGTTATGACTTATGGATGCTAAATTCAAGAAGATCCAGTGCACACATTAGCATGGAAATATGTATGCTTTGGTATAAACAAGAAGAGATCGTATATATAGTGGAACATCTGAAAAAGTTGAAGTGGCAGTAAGCTGGATACAGAGAAGAATAGATGGCAGATGGACGAGAAACACTTGAATGGTATCCGAGAGGATGTGAAAGAAAGCGATGAAGACTGTGGATGATGGGCTGATGAATTAAGAAGGATGTGTGGAGTCAAGTGGATGCAGATTGCTCAAGGTAGACAGGAATGGAAGAGGCCTTCATCCAGCAGTGGATGGTGAACGGCTGAAAATGATAATGATGTAAATTCGTAGCCAATTTTTTTTTAATATTTTGATTATCCTCGTGATTCTGTATTTCTGTTTTTATCAGATGTCCTTAGTTTTGTAATTTGAAAGATATTTGTGATTAAAATTGGTACTGCTAGTGTATGCATGATTGTGTATCTTCAGTTGTCGGTTCCATTTTTTGTTTTTTAAATTTCTTACCTCCAAAATAACCTTTCTTCAAATAATATAGTAATCACAAAAGTGTTAAATATAGTTTTATTCACAGAAGTGTAAAAATGTCAAGAATTTGGAATGGTTCAGGGTGTTCAATGAAATAAAACATATTTATTTTATTTATTTTTAAAGCCGCGTACTGATTAGCGAACCGTTACATGTAACGTATCGCCACGTAACATGTAAACACTATGGATCTGGTCCGTTTGCAGTTGGTTACACGACGACTATGGACCGCATAAGAAGAGGTTACAATAACCGTTACGTTACATACAACAGCTCGCTAATCAGTACCCGGCTTTACACATATTTTAATCAATCAATACAACAGTACACTTTTACAATGTTAATTAAATGAGATAAATGCAATATCTATACATGTGTATTGGTCTTTGAGGATTTAGTTGCACATAAAGAAGGTATATAAACAAATATTCAAGTAACTACACACTAAAAACTCGAAACAATAACTGGGTATTCTTTTTCAAAGATTAATTTTGTCGTTGGAGGGGTAAGAGTAATTATGGCAAAACACATTAAGGGTTTAACGGGGCGGGGAATGGTGGGTTTGATTATTCAATACATTGTATGTAGTATATATGACATTTATATAACTGTAGATAACATTACATATATTTGGACACATTACATCAAATATGTAGTTATAGTAGTTTATTATACATAATTAACAAACAAAACACGATCCTTTATAGCCTGCGAAACCTTATACATATTTTATAGTCCGTGTTGGTTTCGCTTTCATGAGTGCAAATTATGCGAGATGGTATTGTTGAATGTTTTGTTTGTTAACCAAGTTTTATTATATGTTATGGGTTTTTTGTAATTAATGACACTTAACAGATTTTCCACCTATTTTTTATTTTATTTTATATATTTTTTTTTTTTTTTTTTGATTTCATATTCACATGTACACAAGTGATTAATGTATGTATATAAGGGGTTGCACATCATGAAAACATGAAGCACACACAAAATAATCGTCTCTTAGGGCATTCAAACAATGCAAATATTTCAATATATTGATACTTCATATCCTTCATTTAAGTGCACCGTTGCTTTTTCATTCTGTAACTAATATTGTCTTGCTTTTTTTCTCATTTTAACAAGATTGTACTTATCGTGGTAATTCAAAATCATAACGGCGAGAAAAAGGAAAATGTAAGGGTTTAACCGAGTGGGTGAAACGTTATATGAATTATACTGTTGATTTTAGCAGATGCATTTTTCAATTTAAAATAGTAACTGCCTACAGAAAGTAATACATATATTATAATACGATAAAAATATATTTTAAGAATGTTGATTATATTATATACATACGTTTTTTGGGCGATAAACATTACTCGGGTATGTCTTTTTTAAATTGATAATTTCGTACAATTTAATATCTTTGGATGTTCAAAATGTAAACGAAGAACATTTTACCCTAAGAATGAAACCGCAAATAAATTTTTTTCACTTTGGTTTATAAAGAAAGTCTATAGATTTTTCGTCTATTTTACAGTTAAATTTGAAACTAATTAAAATAATCCTTTAAAATAAAAATCAAATGATTTTCTTTTTTTTAGTATATGTACTTAATTTATTTTTCCATAATGTTATTCAAACTTCAGTTTTCAATGTAATGTACAATTTTATCTCATTTAAATTTAAAAAACATTATATATGTAAACACATAAAAGCAAAGTAACTGAATGATACCTGTAATTTTTTTCATTAATGAATGAGATTGGTTTTTTTTAATTGATGGAATTTGAAATCACACCATCCCATTTACATTTCGAGAGTCAATATTACATTTTAACTGTCGTCATTAAATACATATATTTTATACATATTAAATTCTTAAATCATACTACCGTTTCATTTTTTTCCCTTACGTTTGCTGACTAGCGAAAAATGTTAAGTATTAAAATTTAAGCAAACGCAATATGTATAATTAAACTTTTACATGCTTTTAAAAATGCATCATTATCCGAAACTTGGGATGCCATCTATAGACGTATGTATGTATTTACGTAAGTCGTTTGTAAGAAAGGAAACGACAAAATTAGCAGTGTTACTAGTAAATATTTAAGTATCAAATGCACCCTCTCTATCCTTGTACATATTAGACAATATGCTTTGAATAAAAAAAAAAAAAATGTAAAAAGAACATTTTTATAGGGGAAGAAATCAAAATGAATGTATGTTTAATAATATGTATAAATGTATTTAGGTGTTGCCGCAATGCAGTTAATTTAAAGATATTAAATATATATGTTTTTAGTACATTTTGTACAAAAAAAGTGGTCGCCTTTCAGGGTATTACCATTAATTTCCAAAAAGAGATATCTTAACAATATATATAGATATATATAATTTTCTTTGTTTTTTTTTAATACTAAATTTTTTTTACAACAAATTAATTATTTAATAGCCAGGATGACGTTGTTGTGTGTTGGAATTATTTTTTCAGAATTTATTTTTTCATACACGGTGTCACAAAGAGAGCTCGAGTTTCATCTAAAACGTAATTAATTCACTTTGTTTTCAACAACGAACTAATTTCAATCCTTAACCAAAGATGTGATATGGTCATAAGATGTATCGTGATTCAAAAATATTATGGTCGATTCTTGAAAGGCACTTTCGACTCCTTTTTTTTTTAAACATATTAAGCCTAGACTTAAAAATAGGATTTTTTCATCAATTTGGCGCCAAATTTAATTGAATTGATATATTTTTTACAAAATATACTTCGAAATCCAAAATTCTATACATATATGTAATTTGAAAATATGCACATTTCTCACGAAACTTACAAACGTATAAAAAAAATCAACATTGTGTGACACCTAAAATTATTCATATTAAAAAAAATCAACGGAACGAAACATTCATTGTTTTTGGAAACTCGTTTACGAATTCTCCTAGAATTTAAAAACTAATCATTTCCTTTATAATTTTACAAAGTCGGCATACCCATCATGGCAGGAAGGCAATTTAGTATTTAAAATGAATTAGAAAAATTGAATTAACCATAATTTTGTACAATGCTTCATACCTAAAAATACTACAAAATCGCACAAAGTTTATATTCATGTATATACTCATGCATATATAAGAACATTTAATATAAACTTTACCTACACATCAGCAATCTGTGCTGTTACGTGTTGATGTTTTCCTAGACACTGTTATTCACTTTAAATTTATCATTATTTTTATATTCCTTCACGTTAATTCATCTTGTCATTTGTCAATTTTGTAAGTTCATTCCTTTTCCTCAAATCGTGATCATGGGCCATCGTATTTACAAATATGAAGTATACAAATCAATATATTTATATACATTTGGCGCGATTCTTGATTCTTAAAAACAAACATATCCTACTTAGGGGGTCAAATAACTGAAAAAACAATAAAATAATAAAAGATATTTTTTAAATGAAACCTAGTTTCAACAACGTAAATGAATATATTTAATCTAAAAAAATTTCAAGAATGAACAAAAAAAAAAAATAGTAATGTCACGTTTGTATCTAATCTGTCGTAAGTCGTGTGGTGTTAATTATTTTTTGGTGGTCGATTGGTTAACAAGATAACACAATCGACGATGACACAGATGCAGATCCAAACGTTGACGTAAAAATATAAAAATGAGAATAGTCTACTAGAGATTAAACAAAACAAACTAATTTCAAAGAGTCACATTACAAATATAACAATAGTTGAAATAATATCCTTAAATAGTTTGGTCTAAAAATATATAATTTTATCGTATGTAAACTTATATACGTCTGAATACTGAACGATAAAACTTACTTATAATTAAATACAATGTAATTCTAAATTCAGCATTTATTGGCTTTCACTATTGTAACGAAAACTAGTAGAGAACGTTGATCGAACTAAACGTAAGATTAATAACTAAATATTAAATGCAATAAAAATATGTTGCATAATTATCATAAAAAGGAACTTGTGCAGCCACAACATCGAGTACTACGTTGGAAAACAATTAATAAAGGTATTTTCAATGCACATTTAGACATATTTTTATTACAAATACTAAAATGATTTTAAATTACGCGTGTACGGACAGACGCGGTCGTCGACAGCGCGATTCCGCGTTAACTCGTATAACCATTTCGCAGACGCTTTGTTGCGGAATGGCGGAAGCGACCACCGCGTAAACGGTACACGAATATTACACAGTTATAAGATCAGCAAAATGAACAGTGAAAATGTTTAACACACACACTCTAAACAATTAATGACACCTATTAATACAGACAGATATTACAGTTATGATATTAACCGATACAGATTATACTATATCTATCTATTTTTTTTTTTTTTTTTTTTTTGTCATAAACACTGATAGTTAACGATAACTGAATACAATTGCATTATAAATGTTGCAGATACGATAATTATATTAAGAAAATGCTCAGATCTGAATATATTTATATGAATCAGAATGCAAAATAAAAATTAATATTACACCGATAGACAATTTAAACATTTATATTGATAAACATGTATAACTACGGAATAAGCTTGAATAAACACATTAAATTCTTTTCACATAATTAAAAATATAAAACAGTCATAAACAATAAAGTACAAAATATACCATTTGGACTAAACGACTATTCTTCCTAATTGGAAAAATAAAAATAAAAACAACTATTTTGAATACATGCATATTTTGACGTTGTCGTTTATCCAAAATATTTTTTTTTTTATATTAGTGTACGTTTATTAAATCATAAAAATAAAAATAAAATACACATCATAATACATAAATGTATGTATATTTGATTATTCAAATGAAACACTACAGTCTTATAAACTGGCCAATAATCCTCATATGTATTTTGTAATACGTAACCAAGAAACAAATCCTTATAATTAAATTAAATATTAGATTTGTAATACGATGAACATATATGCATGTACGTTTAAAAAAAAAAACAATTATCATAATTCTATATGTGATAGTAAACATTACAATTAACACCATGTGACAAAGCTTTATACGCATTTTTTTCCTATTGGCAATAATTGTTAAGCAAAAAAATCATTTAGCAGTCGCCTTTTTCAAGAACGTTCATTGATAATTAAAAAAAATCGAATTTAATCGTACATGCACTACGTGTATAGATAAGTAATATATTATTTTACTAAAAGATCATATGAATGTAGCCGAAGATAAATTCATTTCAGAACTTTCATTTGTCAATTCAGCTACTCGGTGATACAATGCTGAGCGATGTCGTTTCTAAGAGTCTTTACAATTGTTTCTGATGTAATTGATAACAGTTGTTAACTATAATTGACTCAGCCATGCTCTGATCACATAGTATAATAGTAACTTTAAAGTCATGCGCAGATATTAAATATATATGTAATTTCATTGAATAGGTTATAATTATATAGGGTTTTTTCACATTTATATAATGACAATTTAAATTGAAACTAGGTATCGATATTCTTAGATATATGAATATTTTTTTATATCCAAATGTGGATTAGAACAGTAAATTTAGTAACTCTTTCATTTTTTTCATTTTTTTAACAGCTATAATAAATATACAATGCTTCAAAATCAACCAATAAAACGATAGAGGAAAGTAAAGTGGTAGATTTTTGTCGTTAAAAATGTTTTTCTTTCTTTTCCCTGTGATTCGTTTCAGAATTTGAAGTTTGTACCAACACGTAAATTGCCTAGAGTATAAGTTCTTAATTATATACTTTCTTCCAATAGATATTTGCAAACTATATTGACTATCCAGTATTCATTTACAATGACCTCAATCTCCTGAAGCCGTTATCACAATGTCATCACAAACGTGTAATTTTTCCATAACCATATTATAAGAAGTGATATAAATTTTGAAATGTTTAAAAAAGTCCAAACGTTAACGAAATAAAATTTATTTTAGAACAATAAAGTAACTTCAGGAGACAAATGATAATTGATGAGTATGGGAGTCAAAAACGCACGAGACAAAAAAAAATGAAATTCATTTCAATGATGATAATAATTTTATACTTAATCCGAATGTTTGTAGAAATAGGGTGTGCCCAGTATATATATAAAAATAATTGGGATTTTCGTTTAGTTTAATTAATAGATACATCATAACAAGAGTTCCGTACCGAAATTTTGAATATGCGTTTAAAGTACGGACTCTGGATATTGGTAATTGATGGATCACATGGTTCACACATACTAACATGATGAAAAATTGACCGTGCGCAATTTGACAATTGTAGTCTTCTTTATGAATTTAGCACATATTGAAAAATAGTTCACATGAGTTTCAATTAATTGAACAAGTGAGAAATTTTCACTGGAGGCAAGTGGTGTGCATTAATTTTAAATGTGAAACATTAATTCGATTAAAGCAAAGTTAATATTATAGTTAAATCGTATACTGTCAATTCGTTATCAATTTTTAAAGATTGTTGTAGAATTTAAATTCAACGCACTTGCCGATTTGCCAAATAACGATCAGGTAACTTTAGAAAACCCTGCACAATGTGTACCCTCAAAGTTTTCGAATTATACTTGCGAAATTAAAACACTGGTCATTTTTTTTTTTGATTACAGTTTTGAAAACATCCGTTGATACGAAATTAATGGACGTTTGCCTTGAAATGAGTTTAAAATTCAATAAAAAATCAATTCAATCAAACAAAATAGACTACACTGTTTTTCAAACCATCTGAATCGGGTTCACTTTTGTTGATGCTAGTATGTCAACAACGTAATGTAGTTTCTGAATAAAATTACTTATAGTTTATAGTAATGTAGTTTCTGAATAAATTACTAGATTTTGTCAAAAATGGAACTCGGTTCTATTGCAGTGCATACAGAGCTAGAATTGAATTGTGTGGTCATTAAATTGATTCTATCTTGACAAAACTAACTTATGCAATTTTATCAGAACAAACAAATTCAATGTATCTTTAGTGTATTCCGATTCTCAATAGTTCGAAAAACATTGCATTATATTTACTGTTTGTAGTCATTACGTTGTACAGAATGTATATGCATATTGCGCACGGTCGTTTGAAAATATAAAATGGTGAAGAGGCATCGATTTGACATGACAAAAAAACTAAACGCAATTTGATTGTAACATAATATAAAATAGAGATAAATGAAGGGGGGCTTCATGATGTGTAGCCGAGTAGTCGGTACGTATATCCTTAGATTCTGGGTTCCCCGAACGGCTCCAGCTTGACGGCCAATTGTTCCTGTTCGGCGAGGGCGAGCCTGTTGGGAGAGACTTGAGGGCTGCGAGCTAGTGCATCCAACTCTTCACGGAAGTAAGCGTCATGATGGGGTTGCGCAAAAGGACGGAAGTGGTGCTCGGCACCATTGCCGGGCAGCGCCAACTGATGCTGAGGCTCACGGACCAGCGGGAGTGGTGGAATAGGAATGGGCGCAGGGGCCGGCACAGGTTGGGGTGGAGATCCCAAGCATGGAGATAGTGGTACTGGAGGTGCATGGTGTGCTGCTGCAACCATGCTGCACATCTGCTGACGCAGGCCGTGAGCCACTGCTGCCATTGCTGCAGCGGCAGCGGATTCTGGAGATAGTCCTCCGTCACTACCATTTCCATATGTCTGGATATTCATGCCCTCTTGGAACACGATTGGGCGGGTGTTAGAGCACTGCTGCAATCACAATAATACCGCTCAAGTCTATCTGACATTGTATACGAGGGTTTTTAGCAGAGGAGACACTTTCATTCTACTAGAAAGATTGGTATTGAGGAGTAAGAAAAGAAAGGAAAGAAATACAGAGAATGTCGTAGACAGAAAAACAAATAGCAAAGAGAATAAAGAGAAGTAGTAAGAAAGATAATGAATGAGGAGGTAGAGAAAAATAAAACGGTGGAAAAATGGAAGAAAGGAAATTAAAAGAAAGGAAAGCAAGAGGAAGAAGCAAACGGAAATAAAGAAAAGGAAAGGAAATTAATAATTAATTAATTATTACTCATCGTTGAAATTTTTTCTGATAGTCCACCACAGTGGGTGGGTTGAAGTTTAAGGGAGAGTCGTATAAGTTGGTTAGAATATTCAGGTTAAATAGAGCATGCGAGTATTTGTCATTAAGATTGCATTGAATATTTTGATTTTAAAGGTCAATTATTTTAGAGTTGTATATTTCGAAAAATAAGGAGTTACTTAGTTAAAGTATTTGTTATTAAGATTGCATTGAATATTTTGATTTTAAAATTTGTTATGATATCAATCAATTTCCAGACTTTTGTGCATTTAAAAATTTAAATTACAAACGTTTTCTTTCAACAAATAATCCTTAGAATCCTTACAACATATAAATAGCAAGCCGGGTATTGTTACACTCTTTTTAATAAGGAAAAAACTCAAGTTTGAGGTGTTAATTTGAAATACATACAAATATTTATTACAATACTATTGACAAATTTTGGTAAAGTGAAAATTAATTTTGTAGTATAAAAAAAAGATAAAAGTATAATTAACTATCAGAAAGAGTCTGAGTGAGGAAAGAAGATAAATTAGACAACATTACAGTAATTGCTGGATAGTTGGGCAGCGGTTCTTCCTTGATGTGATGAGAATTGTGTGTGTCGCGGAAAACAACAGCTCGGATGACACCGCGGATGTGGTCATCTGGCCACACTCCCAGCAGGATCCTCTGAGGTCTGCCACGACCTTTAGGTCGTAGCTCTGCAAAATACACCCCGCATTCCTATAATCCTCATCATACACAAGCAACAATAACTGCAATATGGCGGTTCAACGCTTCGACAAACGCGAAACTTTGTGAATACCATCGGATGACTATGATAATTGTACTGATGAAACTTTCAATTCGTAATAAGTTAAAGATTCATCGGCATAACTATTATAAGACCGTACTATTACGTTTAAATACTATTGACTATGACTATGACTATGACGATACGTCGACGAACATGAGCTTGAATTGTTCCAACTGTGAGAATGTGATATTCCTGGATAATTTTAGATATTCGTATCGATCATGTTCGTCGATTTGGCTGATTATACTTATTTCTAAATATTATTATAACACCTTCGCAATTCCATACAAAAATTTATATAAAATTAAGCATTGGGTTGAAGCTGTTGAACAATTGATTAGTATTCAATTTAAATACGCAATTGGGGCGATTTTCGCAAATGCAAATTACGTAACAAAGCATACGCATAAGAAAACTCCTAATTAAATACAATATATCTAATTTATTCAATCGCTTGAGCGCTCGCTGTACAAATTTAAAATCGCTAGTTTGAAGATGACGTAGTCAAAAAATAAAACTGTATCAATATTTATCATCGCCATAGAATTAACATAATCATAACATAAGAATAATACGCGTTTTTCTTTAAAAAAATAAATTAAAATATTTTTAATTAAATAGTATGCGGGTCGCGCTATAATACCTACTAATAAGAATAAAAGCGATAGAAAAATTATATATTAAAAATAATCCGTCGCCATGACCATTTCAATGAATATAATAATAAATTAAAATAATATGAAAAACTTAAAAATAATTTACATAGATGTCACTAATGCAAAACCAAAAATTTCAACCATTGTTGCATCTTATCAAATAAATAATAAATATTAAATTTTTATAAATAAAATTTTCATATTAAAAATTCGTGAAAAAAGTACGAGCCAAAAGTAATTTTGTATGAATATTGAAATTTTAATTTTTGGAAAATTGTGCAACAAGATCGAAGTTGGTTGTGCTATAGTGGTTTATTTGATTTTTTTTTATTGTATATTGTTGTACCTGCTGCACCATCAGCGCTCGGTCCAAGCATGTTGTGCACTCTGTTGGCATAGAGGACGAAAGTCGGATACGGTATGTCGTACTTGCGAGCTGCCTGAGAGAGGGACAGTCCCTCCTTGAGGACAGAGAAGATGGCCTCAGCCATGGTTTCCGGGCGCCAGGACTTCAGTGGTCCACGTTCGCGGAATCGCAAGTTGTGCACCAACGACTGGTTGGTGTTCCAGCACTTCTGCCACATGGATTGTAATTGGTATTGGTAGCTGTCTACTGAAACGAATGCCAAACGTCGAACAAACCATTAGTCTCATGCAGTTCTTGTGCTAAGTTACCACATCGAGTATTCAACACTGTCCGATCCGATGTCCAATCGTAAATGTTAATCTGTACGAAAACAGTATACAGTTGTAGAAAGCTTCAAACGGAATGTCGGATTGGAAAGTGTCAAATTTATTGGACGAAAATGTCCCATATTGAAAATTTCGCCGATACACATACATACATGCATACAGTACATAATGTGATATAAATCAAAGAACATTTCAAATCATCGTGTATTTGTTTGAAGCAGTGTGTTTTATGTGTTAAGCTTTTATTATAAAGAATAGCAGCGTATTATATTTTTAAACTGTTCCGATTCAAACTGTTGTATGAAGCATCATGTCACAAAACAAGCACTGAAAAGTTTGTAACATATTAGATTTTAATGGTATTTTGTTCCGTAGTAAAATTTTTATCTATTTCTATTTCGTCAGAAAAATGAAATGAAGTAACAAAATATGCTGCGATTTGTATAGAATATGCCATTTATGTGCATGTACATACATACATATGTAGACAAAACAGTTTATCGTGATTTACTCGAAACCGAGAATATCTTCCAGAGCTTTGCAACGTATAAAAATATTATCCGTAGGAAATTTTGCATTTCCTCGGTGAAAAATTCGATTCTAAACTGAGTCGGAAATTTCAGCGTCTCACGATAAATGTGTAGTTTTGCGATTTTATTGCGATTCCGATCTGGTCTCGATTGACTGCTACTGTTGAATGTAGTGTTGTAAAATTCTCGGGAATAATCTTTTGGACAATATTCTCGGGAATATTCTCCAAGCCGAGAATTTTCTGTTTTACAGCATCCGAGGGGCAAAAATTGTATGTACATACATAATGCAATGTACCCTGGGCTCCATCGGCCACCATGTATTTTAAATAAATAAATACTAACTGTTACTGTATCTGCTTAAATATACAGTAAACTCCCTCTAATCCGGGCTAATACTTGGGAGAGGTGATACGGATTACACGAATACCTACTACATATTAGTTTTCATCAGAATTGCACAAATAGGCTAGCAAAAATATATACACATGTAGTAATTTTTGATGGCTTTTCACGTCGCTTACTGCAAATCGTGTCCTTGTCATTGTCTTTCAAAATAATATTTCTCTCTCTTATTATGTATGTATGTATGTAATTTGAAAACGCAGTATTCTCACTATCTTTCAATACATTTTCATCCCGCTTTGTTTCGTGTATTTAGTGTAAAAGTTCTCTCTTGTACAAGTTTTTAGTATCCGTAACAAAAACTAAATTTGATGGGGCGTGAATATGACAAAATTTTTACGATCTCTAAATGAATGATTAAACCATAAGTTGAAACAATTTCACTGGAATATTATAACCAAAGCAATAAAAATATGTATACATAATTGATTGCTTCCAGAGTTAATAAGCATTGTATTCCTGTGAGAATTTCGCGGAAAACGTGCAGATGTTAAAATCACGAAATTACACATTCAGTGTCGTCAGAATGAAAAAATCTCATTCAAAATGCTCTCAGACATTTTAGAAAGTCCTATTACTCCTATTTGGTTCTGAAAATATCCTAGAATCCTCTAAAAAGCTATTAAACTATCTAGAGATGTTTTATAACCAAGAAAAAAGAAAATTCTCGAATATTCTAGGAAAATAATCTTTTGGAGAATATTCTCGGAGAATAATCTTTTGTAGACTGTTCTCAGAATATTGTCGTTCTCCGAGAATATTCTCGACTTCCAACACTAGTTGAATGTACAAATGATTACGTATTCAAAAAATCGCAGCAAATAGACAAGAAAAACATTTAAATCATACTTTTTCTGCGTTGACGTGAGAATGTGTGCGTTATTGTGAATTGTTGTGTTTGCGCTGCAACAGTTTTCATATGTATGTATGTACAATGTACCTAAATGGTCCAAGTATCACTCAACGAAAATAAAATAACCAATTTCGCTATTATAAATACCTACTGTGTTTGAATAGAAATGTGTGTGTAAGAGTAGAAAAAAAGTCGATCAAATATGGCGGTAAATTTTGTATGTCTTTATAATAGTCTTATTCAGAAATAGAAAAAGAAAGAAAGGTTTGCGGCATAACTCTTTTAGAAAAGTCAAAATGCATGTTGAACCATAGCGATATAACTATGTATATGTACATATAAGGCATAGCTTATCAATATTAAAATAGGCATACATATATCATACATACCAACGTTTCCTAAACTAAAATCTTCATTCTGCGTTAACTAGATCAGCGTTCTTTAACCTTTTTACACCCGCGGATCGGTAAAAATAGGAGAAATATTTCGCGAACCGGTAATGCAGAAATAAAAGTTGTCATAGCCGAAAAAGTCATCTCACACAAATACGTAGGTAGTCGAAAATATGACCAAAAATTTAACAGCTCTGTAATTGAGAGATGGATATTCTTTTTCCAATGATATCCAAAATTGAGACAATGGTTTGGACACCAGAGTGACATCAGAAGACAACTCGATCAGTTTTTCTTTGTCTCAAGGACTAAGTGTGCATGCGATGACGTCTTCCATGAAGGGATTGTCAATCCAAAGATTACCAATTTCCCCAATCTAAGCCCTGCGCATTTAAAATACTCATCCAGAGCGCTAAATATTTCTGAACTATAATAGTAGTCCGCCCAGATAAGCCAAGGCAACAAAGAAGTTCCTCCCTAAAGTTTTCATCTTCACTATACATCACGAAGCAAAGTAGAATAGCTTGGTTACTCGTGTCAGTTGATTCATCAAGTTGAATCGCAAAACAGCTAGATTTCTTTATACCCTCTACAACGCTCTTCAATATCAATGGTCATGTCAACAATTTTCCTCTGAATAGTGGTGTCCGAAAGCGGTATCGCCTCTAGTTTTTGAGCGGCTTGAGGACCTAAAATTTCCCGAGTGCCATTTAAGATGCAAGGCTTTACTAACTCCTCACCAATCGTGAATGTTTTTTTTTGTTTTAGCTATTCGAAAAGCAACTAAATAAGACGCTTGAAGCATCGACTTGTCACTAGTCGTAATCTTCTTTATTCGACTTTTTTGACTTTTAATCTGGTTGTGTAATCTTTCAAAAGTTCGGCAATCTTCCGAACAATCCTCCATTCTCGCTAATATGTACATTCATACATATATGTAGGTACGAGTGTATTGCGTTGAATTTAACTCATGATCGTGTGTACCATGTGTTAAGAAGTTATAACTTTTTCGCGGACCAGCAGAAGATTTCTGCGGTCCGTGAATTGTGCAATCGCCATATTCAATTTCATATGGTGGATGTATAGGGTATATATAAATGCATTTCAATGCGCAAATGAATTTTTGTATAGTGAAAAAAAAAAGTATTTACTATTTTAGCAAAAGTAAAAAGTTAATCTGAATGGTAGCAGTGTTTATAAGGCAGATGTTCCGAAATTTTAAATTGCTTTTATATAAACATGTTTCACATTTCGTGAGTGTATGTGGTAACGAAAGTTATTTTTTTGTAAGTAATATATTCGCTGGACTGTAATCTGTAAAATCTGAGCTATGGAAATAACAAAAATTGGGAGTAAATATTCGTAGAAATAATTTTTCATTTGTCATTCACGTTTCTCAGTACATTTTAAAACCCACTAATAAATTAATCCATTTTACGACGTTATAATACCGAACGCTGTAATTATTCATCTGCATAAATTTATATGCACGAATTGATTGAGATAAATGGGACGAGGAAGAAACGAAGTAGAAGAAACGAATTTAATTTGAATACTATGCAAAAAAAAACAACGTAGCTGCATTTAAATCTGTCTGTTTTGGAGAACACTCATTTATGAACGATTTAATTAAATTATCGAATTTATAGTTAGCATTGCAAAGCTCAAAATATGAAGAAATATTTAAACAATGATATCGATGGGTTGGTGCACAGATATTGTATGTCCAGTTTTGTTTTAAAATATTGTAAGTGACATATATCTCTTTTGCATGAAAACTATGGACGAAATGGACATATTATATATTTGAATAAGACAATATCTTCTCAAATATACTTTTTAAACATGAAGGTTTGATGCAGATTGACGTTTTGTGTATGATAACTCAATTTTGGTAAAAACTGGACATACATATGTACATATGTATGTATGTATATCTGTGCACTAACCCATCGATATGCAGTGAAGTTAATGTTTTTTAGAGGTTTCATAAGAGTCGAATTGCTTATGATTATATTTTAATTTACATCATAATTTTAGGTAATTATTTCCACTAAGAATCGGGTGAAAGTTTGTTATGCCGTTGACTTTGAATACATGTCCTTTTTACTTTATCCTAATCGGATAAAGTACATATTGTGATCGTGCGAAAATTCGACCTCAAGATTTTGACTGATTTGCATCAGATATCATCCCCTGATCACGTTTTCATGATTTCTGGAAAATGTCTGTATGTCTGTGTGTGTGTCTGTATGAGTGTTTTCTCCGAAACTATCAAGTTTATCAAGCTGAAATTTCATATCTATTATTTTCACGTAAGGTGTAAGAGACATAAGGAATTTGGTCAACATCAGTCAACCGGAAGTAGGGTTTTTTTCTTATAGAAAATTCAAAAATCCTGTTAACACGAAATATTTCTGAAATTACGTAGCCGATCAAGCTGAAATTTCATATCTATAGTTGTCACGTTAGCTGTAAGAGATAATGTGATTTTGGTTAACATCCAATTACCGGAAGTGGCAGTTTGGCAGTCCTGAAAGATTTTTTTGTTTTTATTTTTTTCGGCCTTTTAAATATGTAGTATCGTCACAATATTGTAATGTTGTAATCCTGAGAGAAATTGCTAGTTACGAAAACATAAATCATTAAAATCAGTCAACCGGAAGTTGGGTTTTTTTCTTGTAGAAAAGTCAAAAATCCTGTTACCACGAAATATTTTTGAAACTACTTATCCGATCAAGCTGAAAATTTATATTTACAATTTCCATATAAAATTTAAGATTTTGATCAAAATCCGCCGATCGGAAGTGGTAGTTTTTCCTATTTGAATATATGGCATACATATATTATTATATGCCGAAGATCGTATTTTACATACGCGCGCGCACTCAACTCAGTGATTTCATGATATGTTCGAGTATGTATGTACCTATATTATATGTTGGTTGGTGTGGTGGTGTGCATGCGTTTTATTTAGTTACGTACTTAAAAATTTTATTTCGTTATTCTTTGTATTCCTCAAATATATGGATAAAGTCATGGGTTGGTCACACCCGAATTTTTTAATACAAAGATCAAAGTATGTACTAATCAATTTTGTTGTTCCGCAACTTTTCGATGAATTTTCATTAAAGTCGTGCTGTAAAAACTGAGATCGTATCAAATACAGATATCGAATAGATCTATGTATAATAAAATATCGCCAATTTTAATTTGGTTGATATAAAATATCGTACGTTGCATGTAAAGTATACAAACCTTTACCCTAGTCATAAAAATCAACTACATATCTGTGAGGATATTTACTCTCAATTGCGATGTTTGGTCACAGCAACATCGTTAAGTGCATTATTGTGTCTGTGCATGTGTGAAGCTTACCCATATCCACATCTCTGCGATCCTTTATTTTTCATTAAACAATCTCCCCGTGTTTCATTCGGTTTTTTTTCCTGTAACGTGCTAAATTCCCAGCCCGCATATTCATATAACGAATATACATAATGCAGATAAGTAAATTGTAGAAAATGGTTGGATCTTGGCAATGAGGAAAATATTATAGCCTGTGGTATAATTTTAATAATAATTTTCGATGTTGAAAATTTGTCGTTTAAATTTTCATTCAAAATACAATAATTGCTTACGACGCGAATTAGTATTATTAAAAAAAAGAAGTTTTACTCAAGATATATAATAAAATCCCATCGCAGACAGACTTAATTTAAGTTTAAATTGATTTACGTGTGTTACTTACGTTCTGGGTGAACGTTATTTGATTAAATTAGTACAAAATGATAAATTGAGAACAATTTCGAAGTTGACTCATAAAAGTTATAGGATGAAAAAAATAATTGTTAATGATTAAAGTTTCATGTGAATTTGCTTTCAAATCAACAATGATTAAAATTATAAATAAACATTAAACATTTCTATCTACAGTAAAGGTTTACACGAAATCAGTTTCAAATTATCAACATATGTATGTACATACATATGTATATGTATTATGTAGACATGCCGAATCAACAATTTTTGTATAAAAAAGATTATATATGATTCATTTCATTAAAAATAATCCCCATAGACGTTGTTTTTACAACTAAAGTTTTAATACATTGAAATTAATGTTTAATAATTTTAGCAACGTATACGCAATGGGGAATATGTACATATATAAATATAAATATATTTTAGAAAATATGAATAAATAAAATAAATAAAAATAAGACACAGCATTCATCATTTTATTATTGAAAACAAAATATATAAATATATTAGATAATGCAAAAATATAACGAGACAATTTTATACAATTGCTCGTGAGCTAACACTAGTTATTAGTAAATATACAGTATTAGTAAATATACGGAATATAATTGAAATAACGTGGAAATGCCTGAAAAATAAATACACAAATTATTAAGACTGTTTTAGTTTAAACTAAAAATCAAAAAGAATAATTTAGTGGATGGGTATATATTAGACCAAAAAAGTGGTGTCACAAATTTTATTATGAATTAATATTATAATCGTTCGATTTTTAAATAATTTAAATAAATATGAATCTGTAGAAAAGTAAAAAAAATTGCACTATGTTAAAGTTGGTATGAATATACATAAGTCCAAAACTAAACTAATCAATAAAAAAAAAATGAAAGTGTAAAACAAGAATTTCAATTAGAATAAAATTGAATAAGTAGTCTTAGTATCTAAAAATATAAAATTAAGCAATTTATTTTAATTTAATTATTAAAACAAGATCGACTCATTTCATTATATTTAATTTTGAAAACAAAGTCTATTAATATATTATTAATTTATGAACAATTAATTTCGAGTGTTAAAGAGAGAGAGAGCACTTAGCTTATTAAGGCAATTTAATTAATGTCTAATTAATAATTCAACATTTAAAACTAGTAAGGCACGGTAAAAGGCAGTGTTTTACAAACTGCAGTCGATTTAAAATAAAGTTAACAGTAAAAGAACACTCTTCGACACTAAAATAGTTCTCAATAGACGTATATTGTATTAAAATTTCATCGCTGAAACAAAAAAATTGTCATTTGTCGAACAGTGCAATTAAAATTAAACTAAAGATATCACGAATATAAAACAAATAAACATCAAATCTGGAATGTTGTAAGCCTTTGAGTATATTTTAAGAGTTTAAATTAATAATAATTCAAATTTATTTCATAACAAGGCAATTAACAATTATTCCTCGATTGTATGTAACAAAAAGGTATTAAAAAAAAAACTAATCCTACAAGTAAAAAAACTGTCTTTTTTAAAATTACGTGCTTAAATTATTATAGGGGTTCTATTCAAGTATTCGGTATTGGATTATGATCTGTTCTTATTTTAGCCATTCGTTATAGGAGTAATTTGACTAGCCGGGTACAAAAAGGTTAATTCAGATTTACTTTGCAATTAGTGCAATTAGTTATAGTTTGAATACTCTTTCCGCACCATCTTTCTGTCAAAGTAACAAAAAAAATTACATCATGTGCTATTTATTCTAAGAACTCTTTTTTTGTAAGAAATCTCCATCATACAAATTACGGTTATTTATGAATTTATCTATCCATCATACAAATTACGGTTATTTATGAATTTATCTAATCTATCTACCCATTTTTATTTTTGAAAAATATTAAAGTTAATCCTACTAAAATAAATTTGGATGCAATTTGTTTGAGCTTTGAATTATTTATATATATATATATTATTATTTATATATATTATATGTATTATTTATAGATATATATTAATATGTATTATTTTTAAATTAAATTTTGTGACTTTTCAATGTCTGTTTTATTAATTAACTGTGTACATATCAATTTTTCAAAATATTTTATTACTGTTTTGGGACTTTTTTTAACTATTAGAATAACTCAAGATATTCGAATACAATCATGATGATGACGAGTAATTAGAACCCCTAAATTATTATAGAATGATTGTATAGGAACGGATGAAATCATGTAAGTATTAATTAAACATATATTCAAATATAACATAAAAGTCTCTTACAATTTATTCTACCAATAAAAAATATTTAAAACGTTAATATTAATTACATCTAATGTATTACTATGTAGAATAACGGAAGCTGTGTGCTCAACGTTACCATGACGACCGATAAACAATTCATGAAACGTCATCGGTCACGAGCGCGATTAGGACGCAGACTCAATTGTGTATTTGGGGCCGAATGTACCCACCCGTTGTTATTTCAATACAACGAGCTTTCGCTAACATAAAAATTAAATTGATTGAAGAGTTATTATAAACCTGTCGTGTGAATTACGATATATACATACATACTTAAGATAACAACCGACTTGATTATGAGGTGCTAATTTATTTATTCCTTCACATGCTAAACTAACATCATTTCATTTTAAGCATTTATGTACTGGGTTTTCATTTTATCAACTATATAATTACATTTTATGTATTTATGTACTGGGTTTTCATTTTATCAACTATATAATTTAATTTTATGCATTTATGTACTGGTTTTTCATTTTATCAACTATATAATTACGTGCAATTGAGTATAAGAAAAGGGTTCAATGTAAATAAATAGTGTAAATTTAATAGTAAAAGTATGATGAAACGTTTGAAATCACAATAGACTACATTATGCAATATCGAAGTATGACTAATTAATTGGTTTATTAAAGTTATAAAAAATATCACAGTGAGTTATTCATCTGTTATTAGTATAGGTTATTAATATATGTTTGTAGAAAAATTATTTAGAAATTATTTATTATTATTTAGAAATTTCAATAAATAAATATTTCACGGCTACCGTTCTCGCAATTATTCCATTTATACAAATATTGAACGCAGCGAATTAATCAAACAATTAAATATTTTATATTATGCAAATGACAGTTTGAACAGCTTTGTACAAGTGACAAAAATAGAATACTGACTGACGGAAAAAATCAACAAAAACAAAATAAATATATATAATACGTTGCGTTGTTTAAGCTCGTCTAATTCGATTATAAAAATGATTAATTAAATCAAGCCAATTGACTATCAGGCTTGAAATTTTGTATTGCAATACAATTTTCACGACAGGCAACAACATCAAAAAAATAAAGCTGTGAGATTTATAAATATTTAAAAAATACGATTAAAAAAATGAATGTCTCTGAGAATTAAACTAATTAAAAATAGGCAGTGTAAAAAGTTATGCATTTCATCACCGGTATAAAACCTAAATTAAAACTTACTAATGTGTACTTAACTAAGTGTTGTGAACTTATGAAATTCAAAAGTCACAATAAATGCTGGTAAATAAATATAAGGCAATCGATTGGATTGACGTTTAAAAATACTCAAAACGGTTGTGAAACGTCAACCAGGTAAAATATTTCAAGTTACAAGGTATTTTAATTAGATAATAATAGCGGGGCGGTAAACTCGCCGATTGATTTTTAACTGATGGCTAGCGAAAATGCAATTTCAAAATAAACGCGGTGCAAATTTAAAACGAATGAAAATCGACACGTCGAAGGCAAATAACTGCAATTGCGTATTAATTTAAAATAAATAGTATCTGCACCGACAATTATATTAATCAAACGGTGAAAAAAAAAGTAAGATTAAATTGTTAATATGATGTAATAAATAGATCACGTTTCCCAGCTGCAATATATTGTAAACTGACACGAAAATTTATATAAAAATATTTATTATTGTACATATATCACTTTTCGAATATTAATAGCTAAAAATCGTTTTGAGCAATCTTTAGACAGCTTTCTCTCGTTATGTCATTAAATCTAATATTATCCGTGTAGCACGATAGCTACAATAATTATAACCCTACAATTAACGCTAAGTAGTCGTTCTAATACTGACATCAAAAATCTTCACTTGTATACAATTAAAGTAAAAGAATAATTGGAGGAACACGATGTGTGAATGCAAATGTGATATTTTAAGGCAAATAAATTAAACACAATAAATTAATAAATTAAACACAAACAAGGAAAATCAAGATACATCAAAAAAATATATACTTGAATAATTTAATGAAAAAATTGGCTAAATTTTACTAAAGGAAACGGCATCAATAAAAAAACCGGTAAAAATTTTTCCTCAAGTTCGGGTGTTCAGATTGGCAATTGGATTCGGACGATGAAATTGATTTATTTCATACGTTGCCTGTATGTGTGTAAATAATGTTTTGGCATGAAAACTAGATCCTCGTCCTGAAATCGTTGATACATACATAGGTTGGATTCCAATCGTGGTTCGTCGAATTATTTTATAATATTGTTAGCAAGTGAAGATGGGTGTGAAGCCTAGACGTAAGCCAGGCTGTAAGCTATGACGTCAGGCGGGCGAGTCCACATCCAACTGGAAATGAGTCAACTGGGAATCGGAGGAGGAGGAGAGAGGAGATTCAGGTGGAATTGGCGAACTGGAAGGACGATAGTATAGAGAGACGATTGCGTGCTTTTTGCAAAAAGCCCACCACCAACGAAATCCAGCATGGCCTGTAAAGGCAAAGTCCGGATCTCGACGCCTACGAAGCCGTTGTACGAAATTTAACACCTCTTGCAACGGCTTACGCGTTCGCCTATTATGGGGTAGGGCAGAGACCTCGCAACAGTATTCAAGTACGTGGCATTCCTCGTTAGGACTAAGCGCTGCCTCCTCAAGCACCATCATGCGACGTGTCTTGCCCAGGATGTTGTCGTAGAGGGTACCCTTGGGGATGTTGTATTTCGAAGCAGCCTGGGTGAATCGCATACGTTGAGTAACCACGGACTGGATGGCCTGGTGCAGCTGGATCTGGGTCCACGTCGGTGCTTTCGGCTTGCCCTGGTAATCTACATCAACCACAACACCACACTCACAACATGGGCCCTCACGTATGCCGAATGCCATTGCAACCGATTGCACTCGGATCATATTTTAAATTTGGATCGCATCCAGAGCGCATTTCAGCCGTACCATTAGGTGTATTTGAGCTGGGGTGCAATCTACGAGTAAGTTGGATATGGTGCGCGTTTTGTACATTAAGCCGGCTCCAGACGATGCGTGTGCTCGCCGAATATTCGGCGCGCCAGACGAATGTCGAATCATTGTGTGGACGGTCGATCGAGAAACTGTCATGCCGGCACTTCACATTCGGCGAGCGCTGATGAGGAATACCGAGCGCTTGCACTAAAACGAGTGCTCGCGCTGCGGAAACAATCGCGCGAATGTGAAGTGCCGGCATAAGGAAATTCGATCGTGCGAAAAAACGTCGACGAATGTTCGGCCAATGTAGACGAGGCGAATGTTCGGAGAGCGCACGCATCGTCGGCTTTGGGCATGATCGAAAACTGCAATTGTTTCGGACGTGTATTAGACAATTTCAATGGTTTTCCTATTAAGATTTGCGGATACGTTTGTTTCGATAAAAGTTTCACCAGTAAGATAATACAAACAGACCAATTTGTTGATATTAATGATTTGATCAAAAGAAAATGATATAAATTGATGATATAATGTAAACTTTGAAAGGATTGCAGATTGGTGATATTGATTTAAAATTTTTTACATGTTGCTTGATGATTACATAACTTTTCGGCCCTGTACACACTCGGCGTTTTCAAACGTGCGTTTTTTTGTGTAGTGTGGATATCTTTCAACAACAAAATATGGACCATCTCGATATACAGATTTATTTATTTGTTTGTTTATCGATGAATTGATTGATGGACATTCCAAAATGGTTGAAAAACTTCGGCTCGTACTGTCTTAATTTTGGATATAATGTTACGATCACGACCACGACTTTATCTAAGCCAATTATTTAAATATTCTCAATTGTTGTGAAACCGACAAAGACTTATTGAAACTTTAACTAAAAGCCAATTGTATATGTTTTCTCTCTCTTATTTTTTTGTAATGTTTCACTTATATTATCTTAAGTGCTATTTTCTTCTTAAACTAACCAATAGGGAAGGTGGTGTCATTCTCCTTTTACCTAATTGTAAGTTCAGGTCAAGTAAATCATCGAAAGACTTGATGGAAATCCTAAAATAGTTGAGAAACTTCGGCTCATACAGTCTTAATTTGGCATATAATGTTACGAACATTCCATGTGATAGTCTATCTTGTAATATGGGATGTACCCAAAATTCCCGTTGTCTCTGTCGCTATCTTCTATAACGATGATAGAGAAGCTACACACAAGCTGCCGCCTCGAGGTCCATTCTCCAAGTGACGAATGGACACCCTACTCTCGCTCCAAAAACGCGTTACAAAGCGTCGAGTGTCTATGCTACCGAAGGGCGCTTTACACGTAAAACGCCGAGTGTGTACTAGGCCTTCAGCACTCAAGTTAAAAAATGGTCTTTTTCAATCATTCAGTATATACTGCCGTCCTAAGCCCACTTAACGTAACTGACAAAAATTACGTAAATGAGTTAGATGTGTTTTAGTTAGAGTGTATTCTTGCGAATTTTCATATCAAAATTAATGTATCTTTATCCAAAAGTGACTTTTTTAAGCTGTTAAATCTAACGTATCTGCATGCGCAGAGAAATAGTATCACCAATGCTTACTTCGGTCACTACCTTATCATGAAAGATTGAAAAAACTGAATCTCTCCACATTGGAGACGAGGAGATTAAGAGGTGATTTAATTGAAGTATTCAAAATAATAAATAATCATTATTAATGTGAAATGACCAACCTCATTATGTTCAATGAAAACCCTCATCTAAGAGGTCCATACTCTCCGAAAAGAAAAATCAAATAAGATTGTTAGAGATTCATCATAAAAAATAGAGTGGATGAAGTTTGGAATAGTCATATGTATACTATAATAATAATGAATAATTAAGTGACGTAAATACTAAAGTATTCATTTTTTTTTTAAATTTTTCCTTAGAATTATCAAAACACAATAGAAAATAACCTCATGCACTAAAAAAAAGTTTAAATAAATCAGTAATATATGAAGAAAAACACAAATTTAGAATGAAACTTTCAAGTCCATTTATCTCGATATTGTTGTTTTTTCAGTTACGTTAAGTGGGCTTAGGACGGCAGTATAGGTATAAGATTCAGTAAAATTATTACGTCATTTATATTCTAGTATTATTTTTTAAAGTTTATCACCATATGACAGAGATGGATCCTGTAAATTTTACTATTTACCCGATACTAACTCATTATTGAATGTAATCGTTGAAAACATTGAAATATTACAGTGCAACATATGAACTGGCATAATTAAAGCTCGAGAATTGGTGGCACTATCATCTGGAATGAGTAGGGGGGGTGGGGACCAACTTACAGGGCCGCGTGGGAAATTGTTCGTAATATTTAATAGGTTCTTAAATTATAATGTAGTCGTTTGGAACATTGAACCCAAATGATCCTTCTAGAAATTTGGCCCAGCTGTACTTGAGCTGCCGTAAAAAAAATTAGACGCGCAAAAAATGAGCTGTCGCTAGATTTACAATTAGAATGGAGGTGCGTAATATTTGCTTGTGAATATTTATGAAGCCTATAGTCATATAAATAATGCCTCCCATTAAAAAACCTTTACTCACCATTGTGAATGAATGGATACAATCCCGAAATAATTTTCAATAGTGAAAATCTTCATTACAATAAATGTAATATTCAAAAACAGATTGCTACAAATATATGCATATGTATGTGCATTAAGGCTGCAAATTTCTTGACTGCGCAATACCCGAATATGACACATTTGACGTATCTGGCCCACGGTCTACGGATAGTGCCACCAATTCTCGAGCTCTAGTTATAATAATTAATCGTTGGGACGAGTAATTTCACACGGTAGAATTTTTGAACAAAGGATGCATGAACTTTTGGGAAAGCCGATGATGATTTATGCAGAAAATAAATCAACTCTTTGCATCTATCCGCTGAAGGTATTGCAATGAAGAGTCGTAATAATTTCACCAACGGAACAATATATCCATCACTATTACGGTGGCATTGTTCTGCAAAATGAATATACCAACTTTTTAAGAAATGCTAATACGAGCCGGAAACAAATGCAACAAATCTTACAAGAGTGCACCGTTTTACTTATACATATGTAATGCACAACATATCAATGCGCTCTGGAATTTTGACGACACTTACGAAAGTTGGTTTCGATCTTATCGACGATACGAGTGCAAGGGTTCAATACACATACATAATGCATACACACACACAGCATTTCACATATCCCTCGACGAGCTTTGAATAAAATTAACCAAACACTGGCGCGTTTGTGTGCACACTGTATCAGAGTGCAGCTAGGGGTGTATGGGTGTGGTGCAGTGGAATGCACTGCACACCACATATCATCTCACAGTGGAACGATTGCTCGCAAACTCGATGGATACTACACGTACGTATTCAGTAACAAAACTAAGCCCTCTTATCATTGCTGCAAGTGTTTGGATAATTTCACGGCTCCACTTCAGACCAAAGCCGATCATACAAACGAGCGAATTGTGAATGACAGACCATACAGAATTTGCTCGTTTACAAATGAGCTTTGCTCGGCGACACACACAATATGTATAATATATAAATAAAATAATAATAATAATAAAAGCAATACATGCGAGTTTGTACACTCGATTGTACACTACTAGGTAAAGTGTTACATTTTAATTTTGTGTAGAGAGAGTGGTATTTTGGTATACAACAATATAAGCATGCCATCGCGGACAACATTGTCGGAATATATGTATGTACATAGTGCTGTGGTAAAATACTGAAATATCAGCGCGCGTGTACAACAATAATGCCACACTTTTATTTGATCCATATTTATTGCATTATATTGCATCACGAAAGCAATGCACAATGTGTGCGCTTTTATTTTTTTTCACTTTGTACGCGTTGATCGACGTACTTTTTACTTTACCCTAATCGGATAAAGTATTGCGATCGTGCGAAAATTCGACTGATTTTTTCCGTTAACATTATAATGCGTTATTAAAAATTCGCAGTGTGTGAAAACTTCAACACGTTGACTGCTGCGCAAAATAAATTTTCACCATTTCGGTCGACTTTTTACATTGTACGTGTGTTAAATGTGTCGTGTGTGTGTTTTTTTTAACTGTACCTAAATCATGACATGAGTAAAAATATGCGCTGCTATAATTTTTTTTTTGGGTTTTGGGGTGGGGGAATGGATGCACGAAAAATTTATTTATTTTTGACAGTGCAACCAGAAAGTGCCGATCTATGTCGGCAAACTCACCGGCAAGTGACGACGTGGAAGCTCCAAGCCAGCCGTGGCTGTTCTCAAGTAACTTGGCCTGAAACAAGATAAAAATACAACCATTAGTAAAATAATATGTCACAGTGGTTCGTCGCAAAAGTTAGTTCAACCCCTCTCCCCTTCGCTTTCCCGTTCATCCCGGGGCGAAGTATGGAAATTTCGGGATACGGAATTCATCACGAGGTCCACTGCTCAATTCAATTTCACGGAGCGGGCAAACGCACACGTCCGTCGCCAAATCCGATAATTGAATTTACACAATTCTGGGCTTTGGCGGTTTAAATTCGCATCGTTCTGTTGCCCCGAATCTCTCTCTCTAGCCGTCAACCCCTACCCCGCCGTGATCTGTCTTGATGTCTGCAAATTATCAGTGTCTAAAAGCTAAAGGTGTACACGGAGATTGTGTTTAATGCGCGATAATCGTGGTTGACGAGTTTGGTTGAAACGTTGAGGTTCAGTCGATGTTGAATTACATATGATATTATGCAAAATCCACGCAGAAAAACTGTTGCCGGTTAAGATAGCTAAGGTTCATTCGAATTTCAACCATTGGCGAAACGTATCGAGCTTGTGAACGAATGCTCAAGATAAGATCCACGTTGCTTCATACATCCATATTTTTCACGAAAAACACAATGCAAGTCCGCTCTTATCATTCCTAATTATATTAAGGTTGATGCTTTCAGTTAAATGTCTCTGATTTGTTATATGACTTTTGTAAGATATCTGTTAATTTTGTAACAATCTTACTAAATTGTATGATCCTTGAAGTCATTCCTCGAAATCAATGTATGCATGTGTACTGTACACCAGCGGTCGCCAACCTTTCGGACCTCACCAAACTCAAAATCTCGAATCCCGCGGACCACTACCATGATTTTTTCCCATAAAAATAACATTCTAAATATGAAATGGTAACTCCAAGTTATTTGCAAAAAGTTGGATATCACCTTATATGCAATGATAGAAAAATTATAATAAATCACGCTGTACATACATATACATAATGTAAACGATATATTCAATAGTCATTATGAAAACTGCCAGTTATGACGTATGGATGTGAAACTTGGATGCTAAATTCAAGAATGCTACGTAAGATTCAGTACACACAGAGAAGCATGGAAAGATGTATGTTTGGTGTAACAAGAAGAAATCGTAAGAGGAATACATGGTTAAGAAGTATGACCAAAGTGGCAGATATAGCAGAACGTGTGAGAACATAGCGAGAAGAATGGATGGCAAATGGACGCGAGTAATACCGGAATAGTATCCGAGAGGATGTGAAAGTAAGCAAGGTAGACCGAGTGGAAGATGGGCTGATGAATTGAGAAGAATGGGTGGAGTCAAGTGGATGCAGATTTCTCAAGACAGGCAGGAATGGTAGAGGATTGGAGAGGGCTTTATCCAGCAGTGGATGGTGAACGGCTGATGATTATGAAAAATGCGGATCACCGGTTGGCGACCGCTGCTGTAAACAGCTGTAAATCACGCTGTTTAACCGAAGAGTGTGCACGAAGCAATAAAACTATGACATTATTATACATACTTGAAGTTTTCAGTTGAAAAAAGGTATGAAAAGGTATGTCGAGAGTACTCCAATATAAACAATTAAAGAAATGTGATAAGCGTTTGTTTGTGAAACTGCTGATTGAAATGAAGCAGTCGAACAGTTCGACTGGAACGGAGATCAGATCACACACAAGCAGGGCGCGTAAAGGTTAAGCCCTACCAATTAAAAACGTGACCACACTTGAATGTAAAAAATTCAACAGTGTCGAAATCTGCTAATCAACGTTGAAATCACACACACACACACACACATCCGGTTGACAGTCAGGGCTGTCCAATACAGGGTTCGGTGGTTAACCCCCTTGTGACATTCGAACGCGTCACTTTCGACGAATGTCTACATATTTTTTTGAATCGGAACGACAGCATCCCTACGCTCGACAATTTGCCGGTGATTGTTTTCGACCGGCGAAAAGAGCAAAAGGCAATGCGAAAAACGTATACAGTGTATTCGACGTCGGCGAATATAATCCGCGCGGCGAGCGTCAAGGTGTTAAAAATACAAAAATGAAAATAAATGAGCATTTGGTATGGGATTGTGCGGGCTCAACATCAGTTATAATTACACCCTCGATCTCTCACGGCCGTATGATTTTAAAGCATTCTTCATTCTTTATTCGGACAACTTGATTGTTGGGCGCAAAGCGAATAAAATATATTTAAAAAATAAAAACATTTAAAAACCAGATACAATGCAAACGGCTAAAGGTCCCCGAGGTTATAATACCACGTTATTTATTATAAATAATACGCGGCGGACGCTTGCTTGCGAGCAAACAAAAAAAAAAATAAAAATAAATTGTTCAGATCAGAGTGCAGGGGATAGACGTGTCAATATATATCAAGCTTGGATCTTTATAAGCTTTGATTCGATCTGAGAAATAAAAACGGCCGATGTTAATGCGATATGTATTTGTTACAGGCAAAGCATATAAACCGACTGGCACAATTCTATCGGGAGTGTGCGCCGATTGTATTTATTTATTTGAAGTTCAGTCAGTTTTCCCTTGATGTGTCTCTGGTTGCTTACGTTACGTAAAAGCGCACACAATTGACGCGTTCGCTTTCGCCGAACTCAAAATGTTTTGATTATTTTATATCAAAAATGTTTTTTGATCTACAAATATTCCCGACACGTTACCGAAAAAATAAAGACGCGATTTATTTTGAAGATCATCATTTTATAGTGAACGGGTAAACAAACACACACGAGCGTGCATATGCAAACGCACACGCATGTAGCATACATGCGTATATACTTTAGCGCAGATACGTGTGCGCGAATATTTTTCTATACACACTGGACTATTGTAAAGACTAGTCTTTCAGGTGAAAAAGCGTCTGGGAGAAAATAATAGCGCTGAACAGTAAAAAATTATACCATACACAAAGTCATTTTAGATTGATGATGAAACGAAAGCTCAAAACAAAGCAAAATAAATAAAAAAAAAATGACTGCAAGTTATGCGGTTTATTAAATCTCCATTCCATTTTATCTTTGTGCTATCTGGCGTCCATTAAAATAACTACTAAGCATTTGCAACACATTCAAAAGTGAAAATGCGCTCACGAGAAAACCCCCTATCAAGATACGAATGATTAAATTTGACTTTACGAAGGATGTAATTAATGTTGATGCGTAAAAAAACCCGTGGTAAAATCAACCAAAAAGTTATCGATGTTGATTTTTATTTAAACACACGTTAAATTTCGTAATAATATTGGAAGAAAGATTCCATCAGTTTTTAAAGAAATGATTTTACAGAAGTAACATTTTTCGCGTATCATCATCATCATTTTGCCTTCACCACTGCTGGGTGAAAGCTTCGCCAATCCTCTTCCATTCCTGTATGTTTTGAGCAATTTGCATCCACTTAACTGCACACACACATCGTCCACTCGGTCTATCTCGCTTTCTTTCACATCCTCTCGGATACCATTCCAGTATAGCTCGCGTCCATCTGCCATCCATTATTCTCGCTATGTTTCCAGCCCATTACCACTTTGTCTGTCACTTTGGTCATACTTCCACATGTATTACTCTTACGATCTATTTTTCTTGACTGTGTATTTATTGTATTTAAGTACTTTGCCATTACAATTTCAGTTACATTCCACAGTGAAATCGTTAGATATCATCTTCCACGCAATGTGGACACTGGTCGTTGGTGTGTTGAATTGGAAATAAGTCTGAATTGAAAGAATACAAAATAATAATAAAAAAAAGCCTAAACTCCCGATAACATTGTATGAAATTTATTAGCAGCGGTTCGTGGGTAATTGACAAGTTTGAAAAAAATGCATCGTTGCATTGTGGGAGTGCATAGCGGTGCATACGATGCGAAACTTCTCGTCACAGTGACGGGGCCAGCATCCCGTCTGATGGATATTGGCGGCTAGTTTGGCATTCGTCAACTTTTGTTTTTCTATGCGAAAAACGAACAGGAAATAAATTTACAGTACCAAACGGATTAATACTTTACGCCTCTAGTTGACGCTTCAATACATACATACATAGAAGATGCGATACGAACGATATAAATTTTAAATGATCCCGATGGGGTTAAAAAGTACACAAATATTCTTCAAACTCTACATACAACGGTTTCCATGAAAGGTTTGCGTCTTGGGTGGTTTGCACAAAATTGAAGAAATTTTTAAAATGGTCAATAGATGGCAGTAATAATACTTGAAAATTGATGGAGGCAAACATTCGTTTAGTTTCGAATGTACATATGTATGCATACATACATATGTATTAAATTACTGCTTTAAATTTTTTTTTAAACAAAATACGTATATTGTAGCCTTAATTTGCAAGGATTCAAAATTAGTCCAGCAGTTCAAATAGTAGGAAACTTTAAAAAACCATTCATTCCCTCAATACACGAGTACTTTTTTTTTTAAACACTAGTATAAGTGTATCATTGATATAAATACTACGACATGGGTGCGATAATTGAAATCACTTTTCATGTTGTTAGTAACACTATTCAAATAAAAATCCACATGCACTAAAACATGGAACAGTGAATTCACATGTAACAATGTGTTTATAATAAGGTGTAGGCTAGATATTGTATATAAGCTGCATTGAGGAGAAACGCCTCCACATCCTTTCACCTCAAGACCCTCACATGAGGCCCCCCCCCTCCCTAATGAATAGTCTGGTGGCCTTTTCGTTGGGGACAGTCGGAAACTAGCTACATATCTAGAGATACACACGGGAATTATGCATCTATTGGTTTATTGGTGGTGTACGACGAGGTAGTCGAACTTAACCCACCCTAACATTCTTCCTACCCGCCGATTGATCGTTCTTTCCTCTTCAGAAAACAATGGGAAATCAGTCTACATCTAATGGGGGTTATTTACACAGGGATAGTTTACTCGCTACAATCTCGCTAGTTTGCTGGTCGCTGGTAAACTAGCTCGTGTAATAGGCGAAGTTAGTAAACTAGCTTGCTTTTTCGGCCGCGCGAGTGAAGTTCGAATGTTTGAACTTTACTCGCACTAGCTGGCTCGTGTGACGTCACTTCATTGACAGTTTGAGGCTAAGCGTTTCATTTTCAGCTCCCAAAACACACACACACAGTACACATCAATGGACATGATACATTTACGATATTGAAAGTTCAGCGGGCATTTTGACGGTGGGCGCAAAACACGTGTCGTCACGTTGACAACTCACAAGTTGATGACAGCGACACTAAACGAGTAAACTCATGACGTGCAATATGTAGGTTTACTAGCTACTGGCCACCAGCTCTGCGTGCCGGTCAGTAAACTAGCGAGATCGCAGCGAGTAAACTATCCCTGTGTAATTACCCGCTTAACACAGACAACCTTGAAATCGAGCACACCAATTTAAACGAGAATTTCGTTTTTGTTCGTAGTGCACGAGTACGGTGCAACTCTCTGTGATATGTACAAATTTGTTTGAGCCGAGACACTGCAAGGGAGAAGAGTTCCGATTACTATGTAATTTCGTTTAATTAGATTCGATACTGACGTGGGGAATCAATACCAAAAAAGACCGTACAAGCTTTGATCGAGATACGAATACTGTGCGAGAGCCTCAACCTGTGTGACTTCACCTTGCATGGACACAACAATACTTACAGGTAGTGTTGTAAGTCGAGAATATTCGAGAATTTTCTTTTTTCTTGATTATAAAACATCTCTAGATAGTTTAATAGCTTTTTAGAGGAGTCTAGGATATTTTCAGAACCTAATAGGACTTTCTAGAATGTCTGAGAGCATTTTGAATGACATTTTTTAATTCTGACGGCACTGAATGTGTCATTTCGTCATTTTAACATATGCACGTTTTCCGCGAAATTATCACAGGAACGCAATGCTTATAAACTCTGCAAGCAATAAATTATGTATACATATTTTTATTGTTTTGATTGTGATATTCCAGTGAAATTGTTCCAACTTATGATATAATCATTCATTTGAACTTAGCACAAAAGATCGTAAAAAATTTGTCATATTCACGCCCGATCAAATTTAGTTTTTGTCACGGATACTAAACTAATATTATTCGTGTAATCCGTATCACCTCTCCCAAGTATTAGCCCGGATTAGAGGAAGTTTACTGTATATTTAAGCAAATAAAGTAAGAGTTAGTATTTATTTATTTAATACATGGTGGCCGATGGAGCCCAGGGTACATTGCATCATGTACTACAATTTTAAATAGAAAATTCTCGGTTTGGAGAATATTCTCCAAAAGATTATTCCCGAGAATTTTACAACACTACTTACAGCCACTCTAGAGCATACAAACTCTCAAATGTCTTGTACTTTGGACACTGAAGTAAATTGAAATTGAAAAAGGGGCTAATATGCCCAAAATGGGATGGATTCCCACCCCCTCTAGGATGACCCGTGGGGGCGCTAGTATCTGAATTGTCAGTGGCACAGGTGACGGCGTCGGTGGGCGTCGCGGCGCCGGCGTCTCCTTTTGATGTGGCGCTGCTTTTACCGCCCGGTAAATAAAGCGGCCACGGATCATTACCATCAAATGGATTATTGTAATAATATTTACCCCGCGCTCCCGGGACGCTCTTTCATCTCGGAAAGCATGGCGCGAGCGAGCTCGCGCATCGCATTGTCATATCTCGGACAACGTTGTATTTACCAACGGCTCCTTCTGCTCACAAAATAATCCTCAACGAGGAGAGCCAAGCCGAGCCGTTCATCCGGATGCTGCCTAACCGTGTAAAGTAAAGGTTTTCGGTGCATACGAGCCCCGTGCAATCACTCCGATGCGCTGTAACAACACAACGCCTTTGACGATAGCGAAAAAGTGTGCTCAAAAGTGTAAGGCGTTTGAGAGCGCATTTTTACATATTGTAAGTGCGACGAGGTTCTCTTAAACAGCGGTCGCCAACCTTTCAGACCTCGTGGACGACAAAACTTAAAATCTCGAATCCCGCCGACCACTACAATGATTTTTTCGATAAAAATAACATTCTAAATATGAAATGGTAACTACGCTTGTATTTGCACTCCAAGTTATTTGCAAAAAGTTGGATATCACCTTATAATGATATAAAAATTATAATATTAATTGTGAAAACTGCCAGTCCATGACGTATAGATGTGAAACTTAGATGCTAAATTCAAGAATGCTACGTAAGATCTAGTGTACACAGAGAAGCATTGAAAGATGTATGCTTGGTATAATAAAAAGAGATCGTAAGAGGAATACATGGTAAAGAAGTATGACCAAAGTGGCAGATATAGCAGAACGTGTGAGAATATAGCGACAAGAATGGATGGAAAATGGACGCGAGAAATACTGGAATGGTATACGAGAGGATGTGAAAGAAAGCAAGGTAGACCGTGTAGAAGATGGGCTGATGAATTGAGAAGAATGGATGGAACGACTGAATATGATGATGATTATGAAAAATGCGGACCACCAAAATTCTCTCGCGGACCACCGGTTGGCGACCGCTGCTCTTAAAGGTAAAAGAGGAGGAAGTACAATTGAATGAAGTTGAAGCTTCACTGCATCCTATTCGAAGATTAAAAAATGGAATATATTATGTAATGGGATAGTAAAATAAACGGTTTTTGAGGTGGGGCGATTTCGCACACATTCGCCTAACTGACAAATTAAAAAAAAAATCATGAAAACTTCACCCGATACAAATCAGTCAAAATTTCGCACGATCACAATACTACGTGGCTAAATGGAAGCGAAAATTACAAGTGTTTCGAACGAAACTGACATCTGGTTTGAATTTCGAAAATCAATACCACCGAAGCTTTAAAAAAAAAATTGAGCTGTACATTAAAAGTTGTTTGCTTTGAGGCTCTCGACTAATTTTTCAATTTCAGCGAAATCATTGACAATCAAAATTGTTATATTTGCGTACGGCCTTTTCAAAGAGTATAAAAATAAACATAGTAGACCTGTGTCTGTGTGTAAAATATCACGTCAGTGCGTTTCTGCCCGTTTTGATGGCTTGTTTTAATCACCCGGTTTCGAAAAAACAAAGCCCTCAACGCAAATTAAAACGACCTTTGACTACGCGTTGTAAGTTAATTTAAAACTAGCAAATTTGAACGTCAGAGCATGCACTAATTGACTAACCAATACACGTTCAAATATTGCCTATATCCGACCGATAAAAAAATCGTACGCGATGCAAAATTCAAAAAATTTCCATAATATCCATAACGTGGACACGTTCTATGTAGATTGACAGCGACGGGGAAAACTGTTTATTTTAAACGAAGCTAGTATAGGGTTAGGCTTTTTTTTTTGCATTTTATGTGTAAATGTGGTGTACGAATTAATTCAGTGTGAGTGGTCGTTGCTCACAGCGTCAGAGCGAGCGCGTAACAAATTAAACACGTTAACGTTATTCGCCACACAGTAGAGATACGTTATTAAATAATATTTCAGCTATTATTTAAAGCTTCCGTTTTATCAAATATGCAGCCGACGTTATAAACGAGGAAACCGGCACATTCATCATCATCCAATTAAGAATTTACACACACATACGTACGAGATATATATAATAATAAAATATTAACGCGAGCGTTTGTAACTGGGACGAAATAAAACCGAGATCGTGCGTGCCGACTTGATAACGAATGGAATAGGACGGGGGGAGGGGGGGGGGTTTGAATGAAAAATAAAATAAAACAGGAATAGAGAGAGATGAAGCATTTACTGTAATCAAATAGGGTTGGTTGTTAGGTAGAGCGAATAACGTAAGTGCAAAGTGACAGCGAGAAACACGTTTAGGTGCAAACTCGCCTAGGCAAATGCATAGTGACGTGTCAAATTCGCCGTGTACTCTCCTTTCTCGGTTGATTAAATAAAATTTGCATAAAAGTTGACCTAAATCGAACGCCGGGGCATATGCATGTTGATTAACGCGTTTTAGCGGTAAAGCGTGTCGTTGGTTGATAGATGCATCGAAAATTCATCATCATGGCGATAATCATTCTCAATGATGCATCATTCGGTGATGGATGCAGGTGCTCTTCAACGCTAAAGTTGAATGATCGAGCGTATTATTTTACCCGCTGTACCCATAAGCCTTTGATAGATGATGAAATTTCTGGTGTTGTTTGATATATTTAGTTATACCCACTGATTTGGCGACCGGTTCACATGTGGATAGATTGGCGTTAAGGTAAACATTCTTCAAGCTTCCGGGAGACAGTTAACCCTTTCGCACTCGCTTTCGTGTTTTTTTTTAAATTATTTATTTATCGAGCGCAGGACAAAGTATACATATTTTGTTAAAGTTATCGTTTAGATGGATTTAAGTGTCATCGGACAACAAACAAAGAAATATATGTTTTTGCTTTATTATGATCTATGTACATTCTATGTACAATATACTACATGAAGTCTGTCCGTCAGGAATCGTATTGAAATTTTTTCAGCAATATCAACGTCGACACATTATTACACAATATATGTAATTTAAAACCCGTAGTAACTTCTTCTGAAGGTGGTGTACGTGAATATCAAGCGTTGCCTTTTCACTATTTGACAAACAGATACTCCAGTAAAGATACTCCAGTGTTTCCCATTGCCTTTTGGAGGGGGAGTAAGGGATAGTAGGAACGGACAATGATTTGGTAGGTTTGAAATTTGTAACAGTGGTGCCGATTTTATGGAACCGTCTCACAATTAAGTTATAAATTGGCAAATTCAAACAGGAGACGGCTGATCTGAATTTGGTAATATCCAGATTTTGCCAGTGATGATATTCTCAAGATCGAACTCCAGACCTTTCGCTCAAGAGGCCAACGTTCTAACCACTGAGCTATCGCATGGCTTCATAGTCGATATGTCAATAATAGGCCCCCGTTGATTGTCAACGGATATTTTTACATGCTTTAACGTTAATGCAAGCTCTGATAAGACAACTTTGATCCAACGAACTAAAGAGTTTAGAATACAAAGAGTGAGTGTTCTCATGCAATGGTTCATACACCGGCTCTATACAATATTACAAACTCTTTGCAATGAACTTTTTTTTGTTGTCTGCATACTTTGACAATTTAAATTCAAGTCATCACTCATTTATTGCTATGTCGGCAATGCATCGACAGATCTTAGCAAACGGACAGACATCCTTAGGTGTTTCCTCGCAATTGTTACATTTGATTACGTCATTTATCTTGGGGTGGCGGGTGAATGTTTGTGGAATTTTTACAACCCCCACAGCCCCGATCGTGAATTTGAGTGCGTGTGGGGGGAGAGGGGGAAGAGGAAATGGGTGAGGGGGGGAAGGGGAGGCAAAGTAGAATATTCCATAATTCGTAATAATTAAATAATGTAACACGCGAGAGTTGATTCATTCGTCCATTGTCGACGTTGCGTTACACGGCTGACGTAATAATTTTTTAACTGACACTAAGTAACATTTAATTTGCCAGTTAAAACCGTTCTTAATTTCGTACGCGTAGGCCACGCACTGGCAAATATTAGTTAGTATATAGCGTATAATATTAAATTTCCAATTGGGAGATTTTTTTTTAATTCAACGTGTAATGCGCCGTTCACACTGACTCACAATCGATCAAAGCCATGCACTTTTGAGTCCAGCCTACCTCGTACACTTCACTGTAGACGTGTATAATTTGAAAAAAAAAACCTACCTTGTCCCGTACTAAGCATGAATTTTTATATACATGCATATTTATTTTAGTTTGAATTGTTTATTTTGGTGTACACACACGTAGGTACACGCTGCTGCAGTGAAAGGCAATTTCCGATCAATATTTATTTTAATTTCGCACATTGTATAAATTTAGATTTGAATTACAGCGAAAAACCTGTCATAATAAATATAAAAATTGAATTTAGAACCGATAAAAACCCCCCCGAACGCATTCGAGTCCATAAAAACGTGTAAAAAGTATACCTATATAGTTAAAATACATAAAACGATAAATTATACATACGGTTGCAATATAAATATAAATAAATAGAACGTTAAAAATTCTACATAGTCAAATTGCTAGTACGGAATAAGAACAAGTGAAAATATCAATATTTTTGTACAAAAAAAGCCATTCAATGTAATTCATGTTTTGATCTACTGCAAATTGTATGTACATATGTTACGAGTATTCAAGTTTTTTTTTTTTGTTATTGAGTTAGTATGTTAAAAGAAATTTACACATGTTAAAATGTATTGTTAGACTTGTTTCAGCCAAGTTTTTCGTTAGTTTTGTATACAGTACTATTAAAAGTGGTGAATTGTTAATTTATATGAAGTTTTCAGCTGCAGTTGACGTATTTGCCGATGAAGACAAAAACTTTGCAGTATGCGATTAGTAGGTGAGGGTGCATAAGACATTTGAATTTGGCTGGTACATACCATGTAGAGCTCGTTACAGAGATTTGACGATTCGGAAGTTGGCCTGCCTCCCTCGTCAGAAGACAACTGAAAAGCGTACGGTTCTATTATCCTAACTTGTCTATTGATTATTGATTTTGTTTATTGTTTATCATTGAATTATAAAAACAAAAGGTTAAATTAAAAACCAAGTGTTTTCAGTTTTCGGTCAATCAACGTGTAACAGAATTATGCGTAATAAATAAAAATAACGTATACATGTACAATATAATGAAAGTTATATATTATTAAATGAAATCTATTGTTAAACACTTTTGGGCTATTTCTAACAAAGGAGAGCCTCGCAGAAGCCAAATCGACTAACTGCCAAATGAGTAGAAAGAGGCGCTGATTTTCTAAATAGACTTGTGTTAAATTATATTTTAGATATTAGTCTGTTTAGAAAATCAACATATTTTCCACTTTTTATATCAGTACTAGCTATTTAGTTTGGCTTCTGACTGACTAAATTCTCCCGTGACATAAAATATTAATAATAAACGCCCATTACGTAGAATATGTATATTTCTCAGAATTAATGAATCATAGATCTGAGACATTCAATATAATTTTATATGACTGTCAAAAGTAAAATTTATTTACATTGTTGATTGGACCGAAAATATCATACACATATTATAAAAAGATAATAATAATAATAACGGTAATTGCGATGAAAAGGAATTGCTATGCATTAAGTGATATGAATAATTGATAACAATTGCTTTTGAACGCTACAAATAAAAAAATTAAAAAAAAAAAAATAGGAAGTGGTATGAATGGTAAACCGATGGAACGAAATAAAAGTGGTAGAAATTTAAATTGAACTGCATTACAAAGACAAAATCGCAAGCCAATCAACGAATTTCACCATAAGACGCATCTTCAAAGTCTCCTATCAATTTTTGATAAATAGCTTTGTTTGTAAATAACCAATTGTATAAAATCGAGTTTGTTATATACACAAGTCTAAATATACCATACATGTGCTTCTCTGGTGCTCGTTCTTTTGCACGATTTTAACGAAAATGTAATATCGAAATTATTGTGTAAACGATGCGAACAAAGCGTTCAATACATTACAAACACACACCAATTTTTAAAATCGCCAGAAAAATTACCACGACAAACATTGACACAGTGAATAAAATATGGCGTTTTGCACTTGAAGTGCGTGTAAATATTAATAATGAACAAAACGAAAAAGAAAAAAATGAAACGGAAATGTGAAATGTAAGCACATAATTACAATACACAATCATCGATTTCGCGAAAATCATACGACCGCCAAGTTAATCGTTTTGAATTTTTTAATACACGTCGAGTTGAAAACGTAATACTTACCGTCGTAGTAATAATTACTGTCGTATGAAATACACAAGTTACGTTTATTACGAATACAATATATGTATATATGTATGTGTAACAACGCAGAGATGTATAATCGAGATTAGGATACACGTAGACGGCGATATGTCGAATTAACGTAGCAGAAAATTGATATGACCTCTTAAATTATCTTACGGCTTCCATTTCATAATTTAAAGTACCATTTAACAGTACCAATTACCGTTTGCGTCCGCGTTAAAAATATGTATACAAATTATTACAAGCAAATATCGCAGAATGCAATGTATTCGTCGTACATGGATATCGGTAACAAAAACCCATTCAATTCAGACAACATTGCAATGGAGGCACTTTCTCAAAGTCGAGTGTGGCGAAAGTCAATGTTTATAATATGCCGGAATCGAATAAACTTTATTAAGCACGTATCCATTAATAAAAATATATTTTTTATGTAATTATATTAAACGGTCGGATAAAGACATATCCCGCGGCTCGGTAATTACAACCCACGCTCGTCCGTATACATTATTACAAAAATTTATTTATTCCACACACACACACAAGTTTACACAATCACACATGCACACGTACAGTAACTATATACACTAAAATATTTATCATTTAAATTATAGAGCACGTCAAAAACAATGCGGCGAGACAGCGAGAGACGAGACGCACACTCGCGTGTGCTCGTTGCGCGTCCGACACGAAAAGGTTAACGAAAACACAACACAGGAACAATAAAAACGACACGCGTACACCTATATTATAATAATAATAAACGAAACGAAGCGATAAAACAATGTGTCAACCGGTCCTGTCCCTGTGAACATAAACGCAAGGAAGTAAAATATTATAGAAGGAAACTGTCGATTAGGACCGCGCCGTATCGACGGCTCGGAATATTCAAATCGATGCCATCAAACAATGAGACGTATCCGTCAAATTTGACGGCTGATACTTTTCGTATTTATTCACTCGTCTTTGCTATGCTGTTTAGTTTCCAATGATACAAAATGATTATACCGATTAAAGACCATATCTCAAGAGGAACACTAGGAATCTAAACTCTTCTTTCTACCTTACCTCTTATACAACAATTTTTTTAATAGATCCTGTACATACCCCGCTCGTATCTTATTCCATTCTTTACTCAATATAATTTATTGTGATTTATTTTAATTTGTACGGCGTACAAATAGTAAATTAAAACAAAAATTGTACCGCAGGTTAGGATAGTATGTTATACAAAGGTGTACGAATTGCACAAATCTAAAATCAGTTAATTTATCTACATACTACATATGTACATACATACGTAGCACAGACAAAGTACAGTTAAATACGTAATTATAATATCACTTATGGGCTACAATAGTGGCACAACTGAAAAAATACGATGTTGGAGTTAGTACAAGTCTCAACATGGCAAACTAGTCCACTTTCCAGCGTCAACACTGGCGCATCTGTTAATTCAATATTGGTTGATAAATTCATTAGTACCTACCTATATATAGATTCATATTATGATGCTTTCTGTGTTTCGATAACAAACGGAAACTTTAAGCTCATTCATCTAAACGTGTGATTTTTTTCAGTTGTGCCACCATTGTAAGCCCACGAGCGATACATTAGCCGTAAGGTATAAACTCAAAATAAGTAAGTTTAAATAAATCACACTTATCTTACACATCGAAATTCTTCCGACAGACAGTTTGAGAAGCGTCGATCCGTCGTATTTCGAGCGGCAATTAAGCGTCGTTTAATTAATCGACGCATGTACGTGTACATTTTGCGCGCTAAGTATTTGTACGTACGCATACACGTGTAATAAATACAAAGAGGCGTTTTTCACATTATGCAAATTGAATAGCGCCACTTTTTGTATCGCAGGGAAATCGCTAATCTCTTCATCCATAAATATGCATGTACAAAACAATAAATACAGGACTCGCTCGTTTCAGCGCATCTTCTTCGTCTCATTCCTCTTCGTTCATTCACGAAACAACAAAGGCGCAAGAAGAAGACGACGGTGTGTGTATGTGTACACGAATGTGTTGTCTATATATAATATATATGTATGTATATTCACATACATACATACGTAAAAAGTGCTGAGAGTCGTTAGCGGTTTAGCGGCGTGCACGTACGAATGGATGTACAAGATATATATGTATATGGGAATGTGCTCGAACAATTTCTTTTTCATTGTTCATATAATTTAACACCGTTTAGTATCCATATAACAAACGATTCATCAAAACGATACACATCTACGCTTGTAAACACGCCGGGGAGGGGCCCCCGCTCGTTTATCGGCCGATTTTAACGCCGCAGCCGTTTTCCCAGAAATTTAATCGCCGTTCGCATTTATTTACTATGCAAATTCGCCTATTAGCCGTATCGCAATAATAGAAAATTAAACAAATCGAATGTGCCCGAAACGCGCAGGTACACACACACACACACATTCGCGGAAGTGCACTAAAATATCCACAAGGCTGGATGATAGACGAAGTGTGAGGTTTTAAAGGGTTTCAAAGTGAGCCTTCGATACATAAATGTGCATGTGTTGCACCAGAAGTGCAAGTGTATGTAATGTGTGTTCGGCGCTCGCAGGCAATCGATAATGTAGTCTTCTTATTACGTATTTCGCGTGGATGTAATGTGAAGTTATGTTTCGTACGTCATATGGTATGTACTGCTTAAAAAATAAGACATACGACCGATGCGTACTGCCAGTTATGACGTATGGATGTGAAACGTGCATGCTGAATTCAAGCATGTTACGTAAGATTCAGTGCACACAGAGAAACATGGATAGATGTACATACATACATACATATGCTCGGTATAACAAGAAGAGATTGCAAGAAGAATACACGGGTAAGAAGCATGACCAAAATGGCAGATATAGCGGAATATACATGAATGGTATCCGAGAGGACGTGAAAGAAAGCATGGTAGACCAAGTGGACGATGGGCTGATGAATTGAAAATAATGTGTGGAGTCAAGTGGATGCAGAATGTTTAAGACATACAGGAATGGAAGAGGATTGGAGAGGCTTTCATCCAACAGTGAACGGTTGAAAATGACGACGACGATGATGATGGGGTTAACGTTGAAAATTGCGGAATTTTTAAGTTAAATGATAGTCGCAACTGTCTGAAAATATCGACAGGGTACGTGTTTTATCGTATAGTACAATGTTATACGCAAGTTTTTATACCGCATTGGATAAATTAGACTACAGCAACTACACCGACACCCCACCAAGAATTCATTGTATTCGAGTAGGATGTTTGGACGAACTGTTTTTTTTTTTTTTTTTTGCATTGTCCAACTCGAATTCAATGAATTTGAGCAAAAAGTTGGCGGAGTGCCGGTTTCGTGGTCGGGTCTAATTTCAGCCTCAAGTTTAAAGAGGTTAATTGATTCAAAAGGTTTAATTACAACATATATAAATCGATCTAAAAATTGCGTCATCGAGAATTCCATGCTTATCTTAATTTTGCTAAAGATTCGTCATACATAGTTTCAACTATTAGAAGAATTGAGGTTTCGGGGTTAAATTTGCCGACTGTGATAATATATTTTCATTTTTAGCCCCTACAAAAAAGCGAAAACTTTACTACATTCGAACAATGTCCATTTCATTGAAACCTAGATAAGTTTAAGAATAAGACATTCAGTAGCTTTAGTAATAAGTTGTAGCCCTTAAGTGTTTATTGCACTTTCAACACCACAAATTGTCAACTATACAAAGCACCAGATAACATAACATAACAAAATATTTCGAATCAATTGGATGGTCGATTCGATCAATGGAGCGGTCCACACAATAGCAACCCTTCGTCATTCGCTGTTCGGTTCGTCGGTGTGTACGCAGCTTTAGGCAAGTCAATTATTGATTAATGACGGCGAGCGGGCGCGGAAGGGTTAGAAAGAATTGCACACGGACACAAATCATGAAACGTACTAGCAACGGCACTCCGTGGAGCCAGTCAGTTGCATCTCGCGCATTTATTCTTATGCAAATCGTGTACGTACGTACGATCGCGAAAACAAAAAGAGATCAAAAAAAAAAAAACAACCATAAATGATAAATTTCTAATAAAATGGCGAACGGCATTAATGGCATCGGCTTCATTTATATTCGCGAGCGCCGGCATTTCTTCACCCGAACAATGGAAGAAGGCCGCTAAGATAGCGCACTGGCCATTTGTCTATCGCACAGACAGACAGACAGACGCCTATTAGTATTTTTATTATTATTTTTTACTTTTCGAAGAACGGTAAGATGATGGTGATGATATAAATGTATGTATGTACGTACAACTATAAATTTGTTATAGATAAATGAATCGTAAAAGAGTACAATATATCGTAAAAAAAAAAAGAATCTGATAGAGAGAGAGCAGATATGGAGATAAGGCCTGGCGTTTTTCACGGTTCAACTTGCACGGCCCCGCACCACGTATGAATAACGAGACGCTCTCGTAATAATTATTCATGTTATTCAGTAGTCATATAATAATGTTTTATATGTTAATCATTTGCATTGTATTCCGTTTTGCTAAATCACTCACCAAGACCGACCGGCATCCATCCACTCACTCACTCTCCTCTACAGTTCTACACGTAATCAAAGCATTGCCTGTTTCTCCGCATATTTTACATACATACATACACGCACACACACACACACACACAAGGACGAGATTCAATATAATATAATGTATTTATACGAGTGTGTGTGTAAATGTAAGGTATTCCATAAGTCGTCATCATTTCAAACTTTCGGATTATATTTATTAGCAAAACACAAGTCAGCAAATTTATTGTAGTATTTTTTGTTTCATTTGTACATATTATCAAAAATTTTATACTGAAATCATAAAACTGCCTGAAATGATGATGTTGTGTATCGAAAGCTCCTTGTACCGCACTTATGCATGTTAGGTTGTTCAATTTATGTAAGCTCAAAGACCCATAACAAGTCAAGGCGACAATATGCAATTTCAACGTTTGCAAAATCGTAATTCACAATTTGTTGGATATATGTAATGTGTTCGCATATATGGATCTATATTTTGTAATTTACAGTTTAGGTTTTTTCCGGAGGGTTTTAATGTTATAGGTAAAACAATGTGTGATAGATTTTTTTAGAAAGTCCTCTCGACAGAAGTGTGCATCCAGTGCGAATCGACACCGACGAAAGGACAGTGCGATAATCGCACGCGGAAATTCGAAAATAGACGTGTGATTAATGGTTCGAGTTTATTTGCTGAATAAGCGCGAAAGCTCAAAGGACGGCCGAGCTTTCAAAGAGACGACGAATAAATTGGTCAAAATTGTCCCGCCGGCGAATTTTCATCTCTATCAGACGAAATCAAAACGACGATTTCATTTATGAAATACGCTTTTCAATTTAAAAAAAAATAAAGTAATAAAGCCGATACATGCACGTCGCCCGCTAATGAGGCAGAGCCACGGCTAAATTTACAATATTGTCTGCACTTCGATGTAGTATGTAGTGTTTTTAGTTAACTGGTAATTTGACGAGTGCTGCTGCTGTTCGTTCCAATACTAATACAAATAATGAGTCGCAACAGTATATGGCTGTTATTTTAGAGGATGTTGCTGGTGATGAGGTCGCAACTCTGCGGTTTATTCAAAAACAGGATATTAATGCATTTCCTTGGTGAAATTGGGTCCGATAATGAGGTTATGGACTTATTCGACAAACTCCATTAGCCGCTTGACATTTTTGCTCACTGTTGAATATTATACATACGTATACAATGTAAAGGAGAATATTAAATTCTAGTTTGAATTTGTTAAATAAGCTAAAAGGTTTGTTGAACTTTAAATTAGTTGATAGTTAATAAAATATTAGTGTGTATGTATACTTGTTCACTACAACAGCAGCTTGAGTATAGAATGTATTCCAATTAAAAAGAAAAACTGTTCGTTATGTAAGTGTGCATCGATCAGGAGTGAAAAAAACAAAAACCATGAACGAAAACTGATGGAGCACGTCAACAAATTGATAATTAGCATCTGCAAACTGTTTGTTATTAAGAAAGCGGAAATTGCACCCCCAGGTCTAAACACAGTTCGACTTATCGTGCCACGTCCAATAATTACATTCGTACGGCCGTAAAATCGCAACTGTAAATATGTATGTGCAATACACACATATGTAGGGGGGGCGAAGGAAACAAAAAAGAAAAAAAAAAGTCGGGATATTTCACAGCATACCGTGACGTACAAGTGGAAATTGCGACCCAAGAAGCAAAATAAAGCAAATACAAACCGGCCAGGTTCGATATGTAACGGGTGAAATTCGTAAAACGACCGAAAAAAACTGTCAGATTTTTCCGGATGTTAATTTTCTCGATAGGATATAACTCGAACGTAGCTCCGCTCGCTGATCCGTTTCATGTACATACGTCTACGTAAAGGGTATTTTATAAAGTTGGGTGAAAAAATTATACACATCTGCGAATCTGTATATATGTAGGTAAGGAATGTGCTCGAACGAGATTATCTGATCGGATGGATTTGTACGTTTTCAGAAATGCTTCCTCTCGGAAAATATCTAAATTTTCTTTCAACTAACTCCCTTAGCTGTGTACAAGCCCAGAAATTGTCAAAAGGTCAATCGACTATATTCACTCATGTGACGAGAAAAGAAGGCGGCTTGTATGTATACTGTACATAAATATATGTAGGTATATGAATGTATAATTAAATTCAGATATGTCTGTCTACTCTTGGATTCCCACACGGTTTGACTAATATGAACGAAACTTTGCCGAGCCACTTTTTATAACCGTGCGGGTTTCCTGAGGAACTCTAGTATGATATGTGATATTTTTTTAACATTTCAAGGCAGAAAATTTAAGACGTATGTAATCGAAATATGCATACCAAATTCTATTTACAAAACAGCACATTGCAATGAAAACACAATAGTCAAATGGGATAATTAAAATATATCAAAATATCATATTTTATCCATAGATCAATTTTTAAATGTTAATATTTGAACGAAAGTAATACGAAAAAAAGGCTCTAAACAGTATTAAGTATATAATCAGTTTACAGCGTTGGATTTAGAGTAAAAAAAAAGGTGCTTTTCAGTAATTAAAGGTGCGCCCCGCCATGGGCGTGTATCGCCAATACTATTATAAATATAAAGGCATACATACAAATACAATTTCGAATTATGCGAGCTATTAAAATCGACCGCGTAAATCAAATCAAATTTGCCGTGAACGAGTTAAATTCGAATGTACATATGATGTAAATGTGTTTAAAACCAACAATGCAGTATTTATTAACAATATAATTACAATTGAGATTGAATTGAAATTTCGAACGTGTGGAAAATACCCTTTGCATTGACTTTAATCGTCGTCGATAATTCCAATCGTAAAACCGGGTAGTCAAATGTTTGCATTGAGGTTCGAATTGAAAATTAACGATGAATTATCCCGTCTGTAACAATTGATCATACTATAATTTATAAACGTCAAATAAACACACACGCGTATATTATGTGTATGCGCGGTGTATTTTAAAATATTCAGAGAGGATAAAAATTTTAGTCCCGTTGCGTTTAAAACGTTGAAATTTTGTTATGTCACTTGTTATCTAACTGGGAACAATTATGCACGTTTCCTCGTGTGGTAATGGTTTCTTAGTGCACCCCCTCATAACCTATGTAGTATAACATAGTTGCATATGAAGTCGCAACAATTGTAAAAGCGAATACTCGCACGTACGAGATGTAATCGCACAGGGCGTGTTTTTTCCTACCTCTTTCCCTTGTGGGAGGGAAAAGGGAAAGAGGAAAACTCCTGCGAAAAGCAAGGGGCGCACCTCTCTATCGAAAGACAGAGTTTGCAAACTTTTTGTTTTGCAAAAAATGTACCTGCTTCACTTTTTGACAAACATTTTACCGTTGTTCACAGTGGTGTTTTTGGGAAAGATACTTTACTGTTGCTTAAAGAAAAAGACAACGAATAGGTCGGTATAGAGAATGTTACACGGTGCCATTTTTAAAGTACGGAGCCGTCTCGACAACTGAGATAAATTGCCAAATTCTGACATTAAACGGCCGAATTGGGTATTAATAACACCCAAATCTTGCCAGCAGCTATAACGACACTCGAATTGCGCCAAAAATGTATGTATTCCATTGCAACCGCGAATCTTTGTTTATGAGTCTACTGTTAAACTAAAATCATACTCAATGTCTTTTAGTATTTAGCATACTTCGAATATATCAACACCCCAAACTTCAGCTATCACTCAAACGGATGGTGATAAAGCGATCTATACTATAAACTGTATTATATAAACTGTAAGGACGAAAATAAAAAAAAAACAAAAGGTTTTTAGTATTTAGCACAGCTTGGATACTTTGAATACGTCGACACTTCATCACTCAAACAGATGGTGATAAACTGTATTGATTATAATTATATAAAAGCTCTATATTTCCAAGAACAAATACACAACGTTGAATAATGGAAAGGTACATCAGACAATTCACCATTAATTCTAAGCTTTCAACTGAGGCCATAACTACTTATGTAGATGCATCTGAATGGATTAAGTATACCACAATTGACAACGCTTAAAGCTAAGTTGGCTTTTACGTACTTTACAGCGCTGTGTACTTTGATTTGTTTTTTTTTAGTTTCCTAAGGAAGATAGCAAGAGTGACGTCGATTTGAAGCCCCTGAAGTTGAGCATGGGAGTGTGAGGGGCAGAGGGGGGGAAAAGTCGTGCTTCAAAGAAATACACTGGAATATGTTGCAAAAGGGTCATCTTTTATGTATAACATCCACAAATGTACGACGTATGAATTATTAAATGCCAAGTATTCCATGCGATAAGTAAAAATTCTTCAATTCACGTCGAGGAAAAATTATAAAAATATAAATGTATATGTATGTATAAATGTGGATATATGTACAATATGAACAATTAAAAAAAACAATAAAAAATATACATAAATGAAATCAATAACATCGTCCGTGTGTCTGTCTGCACGGCGACGAGTGCAATAAAACCGATCGAAAAGAACGACAACGATTCGAACGTTACATATGCCCGATGATGGATTACATTGTTTCCACGAGGAACACGTTTACATATTCATATAATAATAAACATACGTGCGTAAGTATGTACAGTGCAATTTAATACCAATTATATACTATATAACTCGACATAATAGTATTGCAATAAATTTAGGAAAGGGTCGTAAACCGGGTTTCGTGTCGTAAAAGGCTCGCCAGCTCTCGACTTCGATACAATAACGACGTCAAGTATTAAAAAAATGCCCTTGGATGGATTATTTTTCTTTTTAATATTCATAAAATATAATAAAAAATCGGGTGTGGCCAACCTATGAATTCTGGGTATCTGTGTATATCTTAATATTATTACGTTGACGGTTTTATACATAGTTATAGAAATCAAATATGATACATAACAATATTAAACGTCTGGTATGAAGAATCAGCTTTATTCGGAAGTACATATATGCATGTCTGTACAAACGCGTATTTGGCAGATTTTAAAATTTTCACGGTCAACATAAAAGTATGAATTTTTAGTTGGGTAAGCTTTAAAGTGCTTTTTTCCCCACTTAAAAACATTCAATTAAAAATTTCATTTAAGAACCAAAAAAAGTATCACATTTAGTTTGCGTATTATGTTTTAAAGCTTTTCACCCATTATTGATATTCTGAGATATTCTGACTATGTACAAGTGTGAAATAAATGAATTTTACAGTCCGAATCATATTTTATCTCACCAATCACGCAGAACAATTTAAACCATTTGGGATCCTTCTAGTTGTACATACATACATACATAATGCGCTTTATACTTAATTTCACACTTGAACGGTAACACGTGCACACGATTGAGACATTGCATACAGTCATCATTATCATTTTCAACCGTTCACCATCCACAGCTGGATGAAGGCCACTCCAATCCTCTTCCATTCCTGTCTGTCTTGAGCAATCTGGATTCACAAATTCTTCTCAATTCATCAGCCCATCATCTACTCGGTCTGCCTTGCTTTCTTTCACACCCTCTCGGATACCATTCCAGTATTTCTCGCGTCCATCTACCATCCATTCATGTCGCAATGTGTCCACTTTAACTTTTTCACACGTTCCGCTATATCTGTCACCTTGGTCATGCTTCTTGTTATACACCAATGCTACTCTGTGTGCACTGGATCTTACGTGGCATTCTTGAATTTAACATCCAAGTTTCACATCCGTACGTCATAACTGGCAGAACCCGTTGACCGTATGCCTTCTTTTTTTAAGCATTGCGGAATGTTGGATTAAAAAACTATGTTCATTCTTCCAAAAGCACTCCATCCTAGTTATACTTCATTCTTGCATACCGTCATATTCACCAATTGTTCTAGTTATAAATAACTATCAACTATCTCTACAATATGATTATCTACTGTGACTACGATTTGCGTGCAAAATTCATTAAACATAATTTTAGTGTTATTAAAATTAATGTTTAAGCCTACTTTCACACTTTCGTTGCTCTGTTAATCTACAGAGTCACATGCAACTATAACAAAGTACGTCTCAAATTTATGTGCGTTCATAGTGTTGTAAGCCGAGAATATTCTCCGAGAATATTCTCCAAAGATAATTCTCCGAGAATATTCGAGAATTTTCTTTTTTCTTAGTTATAAAACATCTCTAGATAGTTTAATAGCTTTTTAGAGGATTTTGGGATATTTTCAGAACCTAAAAGGAGTAATAGGACTTTCCAGAGTGTCTGAGAGCATTTTGAATGACATTTTTTAATTCTGACGGCACTGAATGTGTCAATTCGTCATTTTAACATATGCACGTTTTCCGCGAAATTCTCACAGGAATGCAACCCTATTAACTCTGGAAGCAATAAATTATGTACACATATTTTTATTGTTTTGATTATGATATTTCAGTGAAATTGTCCCAACTTATGATACAATCATTCATTTAAAACTAGCACAAAAGATCGTAAAAAATTTGTCATATTCACGCCCGATCAAATTTAGTTTTTGTCACGGATACTATACTAATATTATTCGTGTAATCCGTATCACCTCTCCCCGGTATAAGTATTGGCCCGGATTAGAGGGAGTTTACTGCATATTTAAGCAAATACAGTAAGAGTTAGTATTTATTTATTTAAAATACACGGTGGCCGATGGAGCCCAGGGTACAATGCATTGTGTACTACAATTTTAAACAAAATATTATTCCCGAGAATTTTACAACACTATGCGTTCATACATATATGTACATATGTAGGTACATGGGCGAGACAACTTTTTCGAAAAGTGAACTTGCACCGCTTTCAAACGTACTACCCGACGATACGATATGGTGATAATATTGTAATACCCAGTCGGAGAGAGGGACAGAGGGATAAATCGGAGCGTGTTCCTCCGACCGGAAAGGGTTAATGCCTTGAAATGACGAGTTTACGCTCGACAATACGTACACACGTAACGGCCGGCGAAACTTTCCCGGTACTTTTTGGCCGCCACGCCCACAGGCAGGGTTGAGGAATCGACGTCCGTCGAGAGAGAGGGGCCTTTATAAGCGTACACACAAATACCACGTAGGTTTGAGGGCGTGTGTATGAGAATAATTAATGGTGAGGCTCGTATCGCGGTTATGGGTGCCCTGCCGTGCCAGGCGGCCCGCTATCACTCCCGGACTCGATGACTATTACCGGCCCAAGCCAAATTGCCCTAATATAACCGTATTAAAAAGTTTCACTACACACCGACAATCGAAAACGGGCCCAGATTCGACGCGTCGACGGTTCGTGGGGGTGTGGGGTGGATGTTGTCGGAATGTTCGGGCATCGGTTGATTTGGCGCCAAGCACTGAGGCCAAAGCGTCTGTGAGGCCTTTTTGAAGCATTGCAGTATTGATATCATCATTTTCAGCCGTTCATCATCCACTGCTGAACGAATGAAGCTCTATTCAATACATTTTTCTCTGTCTTGAGCAATCTGCATCCAGTTAACTGGATGACACATTCTTCGCAATTCATTAGCCCATCGTCCGCTTGGTCTACCTTGCTTTCTTTCACATCCTCACACACACCAAAAACAATTACCAAGCTAACGCGGAAAAGCTCCACTATGTGTGAAATGCTACCAAGTGTTAAGCCGGCGCCAGACGATGCGTGCGCTCGCCGAACATTCGCCTCACAAAGGCGTCGCAATTCATCAGCCCGTCGTCCACTTGGTCTACCTTGCTTTCTTTCACATCATCACTCACACTAAGAACAATTACCAAGCTAACGCGGAAAAGCTGCACTATGTGTTAAATGCTACCAAGTGTTAAGCCGGCGCCAGACGATGAGTGCGCTCGTCGAATATTCGCCTCATTTCATCATCATCATCATTTTCAGCCGTTCAACATCCACTGCCGAATGAATGAAGCTCTATTCAATACTCTTCCATTCCTGTCTGCCTTGAACAATCTGCATCCAGTTGACTTCACACAGGCGTTGCAATTCGTCAGCCCATCGTCCACTTGGTCTACTTTGCTTTCTTTCACATCATCACTCACACTAAGAACAATTACCAAGCTAACGCGGAAAAGCTGCACTATGTGTGAAATGCTACCAAGTGTTAAGCCGGCGCCAGACGATGAGTGCGCTCGTCGAATATTCGCCTCATTTCATCATCATCATCATTTTCAGCCGTTCAACATCCACTGCCGAATGAATGAAGCTCTATTCAATACTCTTCCATTCCTGTCTGCCTTGAACAATTTGCATCCAGTTGACTTCACATCATTTTCAGGCGTTGCCGAAATTCGTCAGCCCATCGTCCACTTGGTCTACTTCACACAGGCGTTTTCTTTCATCATCATCACTCACACTAAGAACAATTACCAAGCTAACGCGGAAAAGCTGCACTATGTGTGAAATGCTACCGAGTGTTAAGCCGGCGCCAGACGATGAGTGCGCTCGCCGAACATTCGCCTCATTTCATCATCATCTTAATTTTCAGCCGTTCACCATCCACTGCTGAATGAATGAAGCTCTATTCAATACTCTTCCATTTCTGTCTGCCTTGAACAATCTGCATCCAGTTGACTTCACACAGGCGTTGCAATTCGTCAGCCCATCGTCCACTTATTTGGTCTACCTTGCTTTCTTTCACATCATCACTCACACTAAGAACAATTACCAAGCTAACGCGGAAAAGCTGCACTATGTGTGAAATGCTACCGAGTGTTAAGCCGGCGCCAGACGATGAGTGCACTCGCCGAACATTCGCCTCATTTCATCATCACCTTAATTTTCAGCCGATCACCATCCACAGCTGGTTGAAAACCTCTCCAATCCTCTTCCATTCCTGTCTGTCTCGATCAATCTGCATTCACGCATTCTTCTCAGTTTATCAGCCCATCGTCCACTCGGTCTACCTTGCTTTCTTTCACATCCTCTCCGATACCATTCCTGTATTATTTTCGCTATGCGTCCACGTCAACTTTTTCATACGTTCCGCTATATTTGCCACTTTGGTCGTGCTTCTTATCCATGTACTATTCCTCTTACGATCTATTCTTGTTATACCGAGCATATGTACATCTTTCAATGCTTCTCTGTGTGCACTGGATCTTACGCAACATTCTTGAATTCAGCATCCAGGTTTTCACCCCTCGATATGCGCTAACACTGCTAACAGTAATCTAAGAAAGTTTACGTTTGATGGTACATATTGGATTCAGCCTCTCTTTTATTGACATTGTTGCTTATTTATATTATATTTGGGGGAAAGTTAACCAACGAGTCGCAGCCATTATCAACAAGGATCCAGACCCAATAACAGGTCAACTTATAGTGGATAGATCTTGCCAATGACGATCTGATCAAGGACGAAAAAATCATTTCAAAATACGGAGATTGTACCCCGAACCTTCGCCTACGAGACTAACGCACCAAGTGGCTAAATATGCATAAATACGGCAATACTAATTGATGTTTTTACATTATTTTGATCAAGTTGGGTATACATAAATGATATAGAAAAATGTACTTGGGGTTTGATCTTCGGCAACGTGTGAGTTAAAAGTTATTCGCTTTAACTTTTTTTACGAGCACATTCTGCTAAGCTAAAATATCAAATATTCAATATTCAAACAGCGAGATGTACATATAATGTACATATGTAGCATTGCGACACGCAATATGTGTGTAAGTAGTGTGTGGCGTAGAAAAAATTCCACAAGTCCAACCCTTTCATAGAAAATTCACATTTATTTTGTATGATCATCAATTTGAAAAGAAAACAGACCAACAGTGAAAAAAGTTCACGGGGGGGGAAACTTACCCCTATTTTTCCATTTTGCTTTAGGTGTCGCGTGCAACGCGCTAACCCTCACATTATCTCAACGGGCGCGCTTAACTTGTAACACGTACTTTCAACCTGAATTAAAAAAATCATAAGAACCATCGGCGAGAGCCGCGAGCCACGGTTTGTTCCGAGTTGCATCCGGCGCCACATAAAACACCCGTATACAAATGCACTTGTAGTGTTGCACACACGTACATATATGCAATGTGTACACGGGATATATGGGTGTTTGCGACGCGCGTGTAAACAACGAAATTGAACGAGTGCTTTTGAAGCGGCGCCAATACAACCGATGCGCGCGCGAATATAATTATTAAATCCTTTTGATCTCATTATTAGTTTCGCCATAACTAACTAATCTCAATTAACACACGCACACCAAGCCTGTGGTACTGTATAGTAATGGTGACTCGTTTGAATCGACGATTATTGCCAGAGGAGGAGGGATTTGGGGGAGGGAAGCCGCCGCCCTGGTGCCGAGGTCTTTCACCGTGAGGGCATAAACCCCTCTTCGAATACAACACTGAACTTCTCAATTCCAATCTCCAATTAGACGCGAATACAATAATAACATTTTGCTAACGCAAATTGCTTCATACGCTCGACCCGAGAGCGACTGCAACAAATTGCAAACTGACTATTGCACCATAGATACGTACATGCATTCCAATAAGAAAAACACACAAGTTTCAATCGCGAACTTTGAACGTACCGGACACTGTGAATTTGATTAGCATTAATTGATTGCGTGTATCCGCATAGGATAATCTTCGCATTTGGAAACGGACTATTGATAGGTAACTAATTTAGATTGGGAATCAGCGGAGCTCAAAGTACCACTCGTGCACGTATAAGAATCTAGTGCAGAAACATACAATAATTGTATTGAGATTGAGACAAAAGTGTCACATTTTTTTGTGTTTATACCTAAAGCAGGGTTGGACACATAGCGAGAAGAATGGATGGCAAATGGACGCGAAAAGTACTGGAATAGTATCCGAGAGGATGTGAAAGAAAGCAAGGTAGACCGAGTGGAAGATGAGTTAGATGAATTGAGAAGAATGTGTGGAGTCGAGTGGATGCAGATTGCTCGAGACAGACAGGAATGGAAGAGGATTGGATCCAGCAGTGGATGGTGAACGGCTGAAAATGATGATGATGACCTATGTATAGCACTGTTTTATTAAACACGCGTAATTTAAGTAATTTCATCATATGTTTTTTAGCGGTAGCTTGTCGGTTAGTTAGGCTTTAAGTCAGTTTGACATGTAATTATTTAGATACATAAACAGTTTGAGCGACGCCGTTAAGCGCTTATTAGCGGCGTATTTTCGACTTTGGCATTTCCACAAATAAAAAGTTGAAAGCGTCTTGACTGACGGTGTCGACCGTTAAGTGTTAAAAGCGGAAACGGAAGACGGTTTTCTCGCCGAAAGTTCGAAAGTTTAACGAAACTTACAAGTGCCTCGTTTGCGTCGACGACTTTCGTATGTGATAAGACGTAGCTCTCGAAACGAATTAGAATGCAAATAATTAATTAAATTCGCAAATTAACTTGCGTCAGTAAGTTCGTAGCAAATGTTTGTTGCTACACACGAGAAATGGCACATTACAAAACCAGCAGCGGTAGTATTTTACTCTCCCACTGCAGCAACGGGCCATTGTTTCAAATCGAACCGAACGCTAAACGGCAACTATAATATAAGAAAATGACTCATACAATGTGAGTGTACATACCCTGTCAGTGCAAATATAAGATATTCAACCAGATAAATCATTAATATTCCTGGCAATGAACTGTCGTTCAACTATTGTAGCGCTAGACGGGCACTTATGTACAATACAGAATATGTTAAACAGTTCGACCGTTAAAAAGAAAGAAATATTAAATATTAATCGAACGAAACGTTAACGCGAATGAATGCGTGTTTTCATATGCATCGGGTCGACCAAATCACAACGTCAGATTTTGTCGAGGAAATGCACTCATATCCGGTTCGAAGCGCAACGAGACGAGTGTGCGCATATGCAGTTGTTACTTGGATACAAAAGCGAATGATCGCTTCATTCGAGATGCAATCCTCGAAAGCGACGAAAAAATTAACCTTTACGATCCGGCGCAGCGCGAAAACAATGAGCGAGGCTCGTCTGACGAACGAATCTGATGAGTCGATCGCAAAATTTTGATTGAAAATCAAAAAGGTGAACATTATTAACTATTAATTGAGATTTGAAAATTGTTTGCATGCACATTCTATGTATATACATATGTATGTACATATGTATTGCACTTAAATATTGACTGATCTGTATCGGATATCACTCGCAGAACAATTTAAAAGAGTTTTAATACGATACTGAATGCACGTTTATTATGAATATCAAAATGTGTAATATTCATTTTGTATACAAATCTTGAAACTACAGGAGCGATATAAATACAACATTAGTTCACTCATCCACTGCTGGATGAATGAAGCCCTATTCAATACTCTTCCATTCCTGTCTGCCTTGAGCAATCTTCACACATTCTTCACAATTCATCAGCTCATCCTCCACTTGGTCTACCTTGCTTTCTTTCACATCCTCACTCACACTAAGAACAGTTACCAAGCTAACGCGGACAAGCTCCACTATGTGTGAAAAGCTACAAAATGTAAAGCCGGCTCCAGACGATGCGTGCGCTCACCGAATATTCGCTTCATTTCATCATCATCATCATGTTCAGCCGTTCACGATCCACTACTGGTTGAAGACCTCTCCAATCCTCTTCCATTCCTGTCTGTCTTGAGTATTCTCCATACAGTTGACTCCACGCATTATATTCAATTAATTTGCCCATCCTCCACTTTGTCTACTTTGCTTTCTGTCACATCCTCTCGGATACCATCTTGCGTCCATCTGCCATCCGTTCTTCTTGCTGTGTCCAATTCAACTTCTTTCACACACACGTTCCGCTATCTGCCACTTTGGTCATGCTTTTTACCCATGTATTCCTCTTACGATCTCTTCTTGTTATATCAAGCATACACCTTTCTATGCTTCTCTGTGTGCACTGAATCTTACGTAACATTCTTGAATTCACATCCATACTTCATAGCTGGCAGTACGCATTGTTCATATGCCTAATGTATTAAATTAAACACGGAATGTTGGATTGAAAAACTGTGCTCATTCTTCCAAATGTTACATTCAGTCATTTCGTCAATTGTTATACCTTGGTACATCAAATTTTTCCCCCGTTCCGCTAAATGAAATCTAACTCGCATTTACACAATATTGAACTGATGATACATCATTTGAATTATAATGAGATTTTCATTGGATTTGAGCGTGATTCAAATTTAGTGTAGGTAGACACGTTGAATCAAAATAGCGCATGTTGCCATTTACGTGGTCGCGCACAAGCCGAAAGACACAACATCAAACATTTACATATTTCGATGCCTGTAAGTAGTTCCGGGACAGCGCCCGCGGTTAAAAATTATTCTCAATTATGACAGTTTTACGTCGCATTATACAAAAATAGACAGACGGACAGACGGACGGACGGACAGACGGTAAATTATTAGCGTTCGAGATCGACATTTCCCACACGGCACCGGATCGCTCTTATATTTATTGCGGCGCTGTAAAATTACCATCGACGAATTCAACATACGAAATAATATACGGACGGGATAATAAATAGGTTCTATTAAAATTACCGAGGGCGTACCCGTCGATAAATAAAAACACCCATCGTACCGCGCACTCGGTTTGTATTGTATTTATATTAATTTGCGAACGGCCGCGACTGTGTTTTAACTGTGAAAAAGTGCATTTAAACATTTGTTGATGGAATATTAAAAAAAAAAAAAAAAAAAAAAAAACAATGTACTTGCATCCGGAAAACACTACGGTAAATAAATATAGGTTAAAAAATAATGTGCGTGTGTGTGTCACGAGCCGCCCATGCATTCGAGTGTCATAACAACGGAGCCCAACTGAAACAACAAGTAAGCCGCCGCTACACGGGCGCCCATTTATTTTTATTATAAATAATAAACATTACAGGCGGGCGCGCACACCCCTAGCTGCCGGTCGCAGATTCTCAAACTTTGATCGCGAAGGAACCCCTAATATAAAAGATGCCCTTAAATCACACTTAAACAGCCGAAATACATATTTTTAAGTTAGATAAGAATTTATTACCAAGTATTTAATAAGGGGATATTAATGTACATAGTCGCAGTACTAGGGGTAAGAATAAGTTAATAGTTAAGAATTTAAAATTAATTAGATCAAGGAGAAGTATCTTGTACAGGGGTGTTGTCGAATACAGTGGTCTGTCAGAAGGTCTTAGAAATATTAACCAAATTGATAGATTGCCGGCAGCCTTAAAACAACACCTCTGTACAAGTGCTAATAGATAATAGTTTATTATGTAATTTTAGCATTATGTTAATTTTTAATTTGTAATTGGATTTTGAAGGTATTTTAATTAAATACATAAATCAATACGTCGGTTAAAAATTGTACACCTTTTGATTAAGTTTTTATTGTTTAGTTTTTAATTGTTTAGTTCACTTTTGGACAGGGCAGATGAAGAAACAAGTGTGAAAATTAATTTTACTGATAAGTCCTCGAATGGTACGCCAACTCACCGTGTAATAATTGTAACTAGTCACTGTCCGTCGACAGTGTCATCGGGTGGTTATCTTTAAATGCATATACATATATACAATATAGTGTATTTACTAGTTCAAAATTGTATGTAAGTGAAGTAGGTATGTAGTTTGCGCTACCCGTGCCGTCGGTGTATGCGAGCGTTCCGCGGTTGTATGCGAGTGTATGCCTGGCTGGGTGGGTAACCTAGCCGCGGAACGCTCGCATACCCGGCACGTCACGAGCACATACACTCGCTTACAAACATTCGGCGCATCGCATACCATGCACGGCACTCACCCACCCACACACACACACACACACACACACACACACACACACACACACGACACGGGTCGCTAACAACCCGATGACACTGTCAACGTGGAGTTACTAGTTATATGTATATAGTAATATTATGTACAATGATACGTTGAGTAATTTATGCGATAGTTAGCTACCAATTTGTGGGCAAAACGAGCCATGTTTTATACAAAAATCGTCCCAATTATCAGAAATTTGACTGTTAAATCAGTCAAATAGTCATTCACAATAGTTGTTCTAAATTAATCTGATCGAAGAATTTTGGCAAATTTTCCAGTACTTATTCAACGTTTTTAAGATTAACTTTGAGCCGATTTTTTTTTGTTTGAGCATATTACAAAATCAAATATATATGTACAACAATTTTTTGCGATCGGGTTGAACGACCAGAATTGTTAAATTGTTTTCGAACAATGGAAAATGCAGAATGCACATCGCTAAATTTTCTATATCGATCTAAATTTGGGTACGTCTGCGTCGGCCGTTGAACGGACACCTACATACTATTTGCTGTTTAATACCAATCAAGGATTCAATACGTCCATTTATATGTACATACATATTTATGTACCTTTACGTAGTTCGGAACTATTTTGATATTGTAACGTTAGCGTCGGGAACGCGCTCACACATGTCGCTTTGCATATTTAATAATGGCGCTGCACAGTTTGGGGAGCGGCGGCGGGGAGGTGCACGAGTGAGGGAGAGATGCCCGCACAAATAGAAGTAAATAGAATATTCTAAAATAATATGTAACTTCTTTGGAAATGGAATTTGTTTTTATTTTATGAGCTTTTCAAGGCGGGCATTTTAGATTACGAGACTTTCCTCGCGCGGCGCTTTAACTTTTAACCGTGTTTATTGCGACGGACAAGACATTCCCGGGAAAATATTACCCGGGAAATGTGGGAGGGGGGGAGGGGGTTGTTCCGCAATATGTACATTGCACGTGTGCGTACATGTTATTAATATTATATACGATAAATTTATGCGAGTAGTAGTGGTTGAAAATTATACCGAGCGATATTTATGTTTAATAAAACTGAAACGTCTCGCTAGCGCGAATAATATAACCCATTTCGAGCGACATTTGAATAATTTTCCTTGTCAAGACGCATCACCTTTGAATTATTAGATCTGTCACCATCTTTGCCAGGCGAATCCCTAAAATGAATTTAAAACGTATTTGCAACACTAGCTTGTTTGTAATGTTGGGGAACGAGGCGCAAAATACCATCGAAGATTCTTGCGCTGTAATGATCGCATTTATTCAAAATAGTATTACCCGTTGACGATCAACGCACTTTAATATAACATATGATCCTGCAAGCAATAGCAGTAGCTATGGTTGTTGTTTATTATTGGAAAAACATATTTGAGTTGACTTACAATAATTCCTAACTTACGGACATTTGTGGAAATCACGAGACAATCATTTCAAACACGCGTTATCCAGTTATTTGCAAATGTCATATACTGCAATTTTTCTCGTGGCGAAACAAAAACTATTCAGTTGTTCGAGTGCGTTCTAGTTAACGTAGTAACATCCGGAAGTTTTTTTTTTTTTTTTTGAAGCGTCTCGCATATCCGGAATAAGGTAAGCTTTGTTTTTTATGACAAATAACCCCTTCGTTGCTTGCTGCACATTGTATTGCGGAAATCAATAGTGCGCCGTGCAACGAACAGAGGAAGCCCTCCGATAGACAGCCATCAATCCGTTCGGAGACGAAAAGGTTAATCGCAAATCACCAATATAAAATATGCACCACACTAAAATTGAGAGACGAACCACAAAGCGATAGGAATAGAGTTTGACGAATACATAATGTATACTTTACGATGAAATTGTTCGAATGTACAATTACACAAAAATTAGTATTATAATAGGCAGACTTAAACCTCTCATTGCAATTAACACTATAGTTACTAATCGGAACAAAATAAGTTAAGTATATTATACTGGCGGGTAAAAACAGTAGATACATTTATCATTTAGTGAAAATTGTATTTAAAAAAGTTATCTTACTGTTTAAAATACCGCATTTGAATGTGAGTTATTACTGTTTATCTCACATGTCAATAGAAATAACAATCTATTAATTGCATCGTTGAAAAATTATACTACATTTAAAGAAATTTTCTTTAAAGAAGAGTTGTATTTGCAGAATTTTCCCGTTATGATCGTAATAGTGTTGTCAACGAGAATTGTCGAGCGAGTAAGGAACTAACACGTGTTAGTGGTTGTGGCGAGGGTTGGAGATGAAACTCCCTCTCCGGCTGAGAGGGCAGTTATACAGGCTGATTTCGACAGTGAAAGGAGAAGGAGGAGAAAGAGGACGAGGAGGGTGAGAACGAAGCCCTAATATAATATATATACATATGTATATATCATACATACACATTCGAATGTATGTATGTATGTACCTGTTCGTGCAAATATTTACATAAGCGCAGGCATAATGTAAATGAACGCCATCGCACAGTACTGCATAATTTATAAGCCACACAACGAAAATACCTCGTTTAAGTTTTCCCCAAAATTGTTTCGAAACTCACGTTATCGTATGACCAAAAAAATAAAATAAAATAACGTAATCTGTGCATATCGGCATCATTTCAACGGTGCACGTATGATTGTATTGCCCGAAGACCGGTTCAACTGGAGAGGAGTGTAACGAAAAGTCCACGAGCAATATTGGCCGTTGGGTGGAGGGTCGTAGGGTGAATATTGCTCGTCGACGAGACCAGCCGCATCGATTGTGGTGGAGAGGCTCGTCGCAATCTAATTTATCAATATAAATTTATTACATTGCAGAGCGCCGAGCAATTGAGTTTGTAATTCAGTTTTGGCGCACAAACGTGCACACTTGTGTGTGTGTGTGTATGATAATTTTGCCACGATCGGGGTTCGATTTCGACCACCCCATTTTCAACCCTCAACGTGGCAACGTTTGAATGTGACTTTTTAAGGGTATCGATAGATCGTGTGCAATGAATGACGCAAATTAAATGAAAAATTGTGCCTTACGAAAATTTTTGTTTGTTACATGTCGAATTTGGCGCATTTTTCAACCAAATCTGATATCCTGTATGAAAACTATAGGTATAAATAAAATTTGCACTCACTGAGTAGACGCCACTTCCGGTGAAGGAAAATTGTAAAAATGTTACTAAACAAAGGTCTATATTTATTTGGTCGGTTATTTTTTTCAGTTATAATTGACCAAATGGTGACAAATTTTTAATAAACGGTCAGTAGGTTTTATAAATAGTACTTAAGTGATCAGTAATTAATTTTTACTGACCGTTTTCTAAATATAATACTGACCGTTTATTGATTTAAATACTGAATGAATAATGAGTTGGCCTAATTATAAAGTATGATAGCCCACTGATAAAAACGAAGTGTTTTTTCCATAGTAGGCCTGTCAGTAAAATTACACAAAAATCGAAATGGAATCTTTTACGTTCAAGTTCGTAAGTTCATAAAATTTAAATAAACAATAGAGTTTTAACCTAATATGTATATATATCGTATCAAAATCGCACATAAGACACATCGAACTCTGAAAATAGTCACTGCAGACAATTAAAATCAATTTTTTTAAATATGCAAATGTATGTACATATATATATGTAACAACTAGGGAGTCTTGTACGTAGGTTTCACCAATAGGGAAAACCAGTCGAATGTCAACTAATCGATGGCTCACGTATGTATTATGTACATACATATAAAATCAATGACATGGTATTCTTCGATCGGATTTGGCTTCGGTTGCTCGCCGGTGCATTTACGCGATAATATTGTATGTCCACGGACACGATACAGTCGTACAGACATGATGAAAAAAAAAAATACATATAATAAGGAAAGTGTCGATCGTGTCAGGGGTTGCGACGAGTTGACAATCGCTGACATTCTCCAGTGTTTGTATTGGCCGTAAGCTAGGCACCATACTTATGGGGCGCGCTCGCATTAAGTATGAACGAACACAAACGTGGCCGCCGCGCGTATCTCTTCCTTCATACATAATGTTTCTAATATGCAATTACACTTGAAGTTAGCATTATACAAGTTAAATTATTCAGACGGAGTCGTGCGCCGTTAAAGTATGTGTATAAACTCCCGGTCAGGGGTTACGTTTGCGCGGATAGCGGTCTCGGTTAGCTCGATTTCGTGTGTGACAATGTATGGCAAACTATGATATGTGTATTGATTTTTATCGTCGTACACACTACCGAATTTATAATCAAGTGAATCAACCCATATGTACTACCGTTCAAAGTGAAAGAATAAGTAGATTGTATGGAGCCACATTTACAAAAAAAAAAAAACAATATCTGCCGATTAAATAGAATATAAAAGAGGTTCCATGCATACCTAAGATTCAAATTCAGCTCGATAGATATTCCAATTTTGTACCATCGGTAACAAAAAGGATCACCAATGATTACCTTTGTTTCCTTCACAAATTAATCAATAATTTAATTAACTCGCCTCATCTTCTTTCAAAAATTAAATTTATTGTCCTCCTAGATTGCTTCGAAATGCTAAACTATTCCATCTCAAGTCACTTACAAATTTCGCCGAAAACTCATTTATCTACCGATCAACTTAGACTTTTAACAATATTCCTAGTTCAATAGATATTTTTTCTTCTGATCTTTCAAAAATTCATTACGTCATTAATTATAGAAACTATTTTAGTACATGTTACATTTTCTAATATAATTTTTGTCCTGAAAATACTGTATGTTTCTTTGTTAAATAAATAAATAAAAAATAATATATGTATCTACATATGTATATAAGTAGTTAAAATGTATCAGATGTTATTTTTCCAACTACTCAATAACGTTCAAAGTTTTACTTTTTTTTTAGGATATTGCGCTATGAATTGTATTGGAAATATATAATTTGTTTACAATTTAGAAATTTAGCTCTGAGAAAATTGTGGAGAAATTCTGGTAAAGTGAAAATAAATGGCGAAAAATCCACTAAAGGAAAAGATATGATAATAGGTCTCACATTATTTTACAAATATGAGCATTTCAGTTGCCGAACTGACTTTTTCTTATGAATATTAAACGTTGCCTCTTCACTATTTGCCGAACAGACTATCAACGGAAAATTTTCCAATTTTCCAAATAGTCTAGTAAGTTGTGTATTACGACTGTAATCACTATATGTACATAGTATAGTGATTACAACTATGCAGTTAACAGTTACATATATTATTCTCTTAATTTTACCAGTATAAAGAATTAACCCAAATATGTTTAGAAAGTCAATAAATTTTTTATTTAATCTAATAAATTTACATTTAAATTTTAATTCCATTAATTTAATCTATTAAACTTAAAATTATATTTATTATTATTTATATTAAATTTATTTTAAACTATTTGATTGGAAATCAAGAATACTGGATATATGTATTATATAAATTTATTTATTTCATCAGTATATAAAGGAGAATAAAAAGATTCATATAGTCCGCATTTATTGGTTGGCTTTTTGTTTACGTCGCAACTGAAAGGCTTATATGTCATTAAATGATATGTTTGGAATATTGTATGTATATGGTATTTTCAATGGAGCTGTTGAATAGTTATGTACATATATGAGTCATTGAATAGTTACATATAAGCCGTTGAACATAAGCAAAACGCGAAAAAAAATAAAGTAAAAAGGATTTAGTTACCCATCCGTGTTAAGTTTTACAGCATATTCAAAGCCCCGTACATCAAAGTACCCACTCGCATAAAAAATGTAAATCTCGGTAAGCAAATACAAACTGACGACGATTAATTTTCAATATAATCGGGATCGATTAAATTGTATAAAAAGTGGGTGTCGATTAAGAAGCGAAAGCATAAACGCGGCGGCACTACACACAAAACGCATCAACAGATGAACCAAATCAGGAAACATCAAAGGCGGGGGCGCGTCTTGCTAAAACAAATAACATTCAATCACACACACACACACACACGTGTTAAACATTCGTGTATATTTATATAATACGGCGCACATGAGCATTATAATTGAACGGCGAAACCCAGTCAAAGGACTACGAGATATATGTACATATGTACACGTGACGTTTCCAAAGCGTATCGGTTCAAATTCAATGCGCGATATTTTACCACCGACAAATGAAATACAATTTGTAATTTTATTATCTCTTATATCATATGTAGACGCGTTTGTATACATATATCTACGAGTGAATGATGTTGGTTCGTTTAGTTTCGATGCGAATTTGTCGCGGTCAAAAGTTATCGTAGCGGTGAAAATACGTCAAGGAGGGGAGAAGAATTTAAGATAGGGGAAGAAGAAGAAGAAGGGTGTGGGAAAATTAGCTAGATAAGACGACAAACAGCGATGGTTGGTGGTAAATGGTAGGGAGGATGCGTAGACTCCTAGAGGAAACAATCAATTAAGACATGCGACAAAAAAAAAAATGTCGGTTATACTTTTCCGAATGAGGCAACACAGGCTTGTCACAAATTCGATGTGTTTATTTTATTCTACATATGCATTTTGAAGGCGTAATTAAAAAAAATATGAAGTTTCAGTGTGACAGGATAGACGGTTTTTTAAGTTATAGCGATTCTACACACATCCGCCTAACATACAGACATTTTCCGAAAATCGTCAAAACGTGATCAGGGGATGATTGAGTTTTATATTCTAAAAAAGATTTTAAATTGCATGACTTATTTTAATGTTATTATTCTCTCTAATCTTTATAATTATTAATTCTATCATTTTTTTCCTGAACTCTCCCATTTTACCCAAACACTTATCCTCTAACTACAGATTTTCCAGTATCCCATGAAAATGATAACGGTGCATCTATATTTTTCATTTGCATTTATTTACATATTGGTCGAAACATCTACTATGAATCTTTTCTACTAACTCAAACATGATTAATAGGAGTTACAATCTTTTTCTTATCTATAGCAATAGCCTTCATAGGGCTTCGCCAATTTTTAGTTTATTTATTTCTTTACTAAAAATAATAATTTTGGAAATTATTGATAAAGATAATTATAGGTCTTTTTTATTGAAGTTTTTAAAAAATAAATTTATTATTGATATACAAAATCAATGTTTTTTAGTTAAACTATAAAAACTAATGACCTGATACATATATCAGTCAAAATCTCGCGGTAGATTTTTCGCACGAGCATAATAATACTTATGGAAAAAGTAAAAATAGTAAAGTGTTCGATTTTTGACTGTTCGTCATATTATGAAAGGGGGTGAAAAATTGTGAATTTTACTGAAAATTAACATGTTTATATTGAAAATTTAAATTTGTGAATATTTTTGATCCGTTGAGCTTTTACGATAATAATGATAAATCCATAACACTGAAGCATACTACGTAAAATCCAGTGCACACAGAGAAGCATGGAAATATCGTACATTGGTAAGAAGTGTGACCAAAGTTGAAGTGGCAATGATCTGGATATATAGCGAGAAGAATAGATGGCAGATGGACGCGAGAAATACTGGAATGGTATCCAAGAGGATGTGAAAGAAAGCAAGGTAGACCGAGTGGAAGATGGGCTGATGAATTGAGACGAATGCGTGGAGTCAAGTGGATGCAGATTGCTCAAGACAGACAGGGATGGAAGAGGATTTGAGAGGCCCTAATCCAACAGTGGATGGTGAACGGCTGAAAATGCATTTCATCAAAGTTTAAAGTTCCGATTTTTATTAGCTAAATACATATATGTACATATGTGGAAATTTGATCATTTCTGTCGGACACAAAGGCGAATGGATGTTAAGTTATCAGTATGTAGATTTTATAATGTACAATCGATACACTTTTTTTTTCGCATCAAACATGATCCAAGTCAATCTAAATATGAAACACCTTAAATTAAATGCAGCACCAGTAGGTACAATTACAGTTAAAAATTTAAATTCATTAAAGCTCGAAGCTGTGGCGAAGTTTTCCTTCGCGAGAGGCGTCGCGCGTCTAAATCTTAATTAACACAGCGCAGTCCGGAAAGGCGGTAAACAAAGCGAGCTTCCGTCAATCAATCGGGAAAGTTGTGATTGCGCATTGGCGGCACGCGCACATACATATATTATTATATAAAATATAAATTAATATTTGAACAGCTCGCGCCGCCACTGCTTCTCAGCTTCTGATGCTCGCGCCACGATTAATATTAACGTCTCATTCACGGCACCAGATCAACTTTCTGACCCACCACATTATTTATGCAAAATTAGGGGAGTCACGCGGGGGGAGGGGTGGGAGCAGAGGGGGAAGGGGAGGTCAAAGAGAGTAGTTAATTGTCTTAAAAATATAATTTTTATTTATTACCTTTGATAAATCGAGAGTACGTTATTGTGTAAATTTTGAAACGCGACTCATTGTAATATAATACTGGACACTACTCCAATTAGTAAAGTGCACCAATTAATTTTATTTAATATCTATCATATTTTTATACTAACATACATATATGTAGAGCTAATATGTGTTAGTTTGAACGACTGTATCGGACACTATGTACTACATATATTATGTATGTAAAAATCAAAATCTACAACGACGACCGATAAACTATCCCGTAAGGTGACGTCGCTGGTATAATGTTACGCGACATTTACGTCATAAATGATCATGTAAACAATCTTCAACGGCTTAGTAATTATTATAAACGCGAAACGATATTGATGGATGGCAAAAATGTTCAGGATGGTTAACACGATAGATACACTATATACATATTATACTATGTACATAATATATGAACGAGGAATGTATGTACATATGTAAGCGGGGATTAGATGAATAGTCTCTTCATCGGAGCATCGTAGATAACTCTCTCGGTTAAATTTGTGCAACGTGCATGTACTAAGTGCATTCAAGTCTAATGATAGACGAACACGTTCGATGCAAGTGGATCACATTGGAAACAGATACACACAGACGTACAGCTGTTGTACTACATATAAGCTGTCTTTACTTAATCCACATCGTATTGTTTTATAATGGTATACTTTCACTTTCTAAAAAGGTTAATAGAGATGTACTAAATAAGAGTTTTGCTGAAAATTGGTAACATGTATAACTTTCAGAGTGCACTTAGTAGTTGTTCTGTTCGCCAGTCGTGAATTTGCCATGTGACCAAAATCGTTAACGGGCATTCTCACAAACGTTTATCCATTAACGGAAATTCGCAAACACAACCTAGCAGTGTGCATAATCCCTAATTTTGGGATTGTATTTTGTTCACCGACGATCGGGTTACGGACTGGTCGTATGTATATACCAATACTATTGACCAGCTTCGAAATTGTGCATTCATAATGAATGAAATTCGCCGATGTAAATACGTACATACGTATAGATACATATGTACAATAGGTACGTGTATTAAAAACGAAAAACCATTGCAAAGTGCGAAATGTATTCTGAATTTTATTTACAAGCGAGCGCGATCGGGCCGTAAAAGACGATTGTTTGCCTTGTAAAATATACGCGAGTGCTTTGAGCGACTCTGAAAAAACAATAAAACCAGACTTTAGAGCCGTAAATGCGCCCGTAAAACGGAAATTAATTATTTTAAATTAACTTTTCGCTTTGCGAACAAATGCGAGCGCGATTTATTCGGACGCGGTGTATAAATACGTACTTAAATCAATCACTTTCCTATAAATAAGTGTACAATATTTCATCGAATTAATATAAAAGCGACACCGCTGCACTTTCAAAGCAATTCAGTAACAAGTTGAGGTTCAAATTTATTTGAAAATTTTCATAAACTTCCGTGGCACAGTTCTAAAGAGTCCAATGTCAAATTGTGTATACATTGAAACACACCCAGTAAGCAGTAAAAGCCAATTATATTCATATATACTATAATACTATTAACAGACGTAAAAAAGTCCGATTTTCTGATATGAAGGTTAAACTATCATATTTAAGTTGTAAACCTGATTTCTAGAAACTATATATTTTAACATTGGTCACAGTAGTAACAAGTAACAAATTTATTCAAATAATTAATTGATTTGTATGGCTTTCGTACACGACGAAATAGGTCTCATCCAACTTCCTTTCATCCCCGTATATTTAATATGGATAAAAATGTGGATCGTTTGCACTCGGGTACGTCGACGGAAATTGTGCAAAATTATGAATCAGATACTCGAGATTTTGAATATATTATCAATCGGGCGAAATTATGAATAAAACATTCGATTTCAGATATATATTTGTGGCCGAAGGAAATTGCCTAAATTACCTCACGGTAAATCTTACTTTTGAACGGGCGTGCACACAAAAGCTTTAACCTACATTATACATATGTAGATATACGATATATTATTTTCACGCAAATTTTGATTCGACGTGTATTCGTATATGTGTATGTGGAGAACATTATCGCATCGAAGTGAGGCCTATGCGGCAATGAAATGTTAAAAAGTGCGCGCATAAAAATATATGCGATGTATGGATATATCCACCAGTAATATAATATAATAAAGGCGGCTATTAGTTTTCATTTCAAGATTGCGATATGGCGTGCAGACTTGATGGTTGTTTATGCTCGGAATTCGGCGAAACTCCAGAAATCAAATTACACCCATCGAATTTAAACTTAAATCCAAGTGCAATTACTAAACTAAGAAAATAAGTGTTTAAAACTTTTAATAGCTATTAAGTCTAGCGAGACTCGCAGACACTTATAAAGAAATTTGATTAAGCCGTATCGATTCTACGAAGCGAAAATAAATCGCAGAAAAGTAGTACCCATACTATGTATAACATTGTATACTGTGTATTTGCAAAAACATCGAGCTTTCATTATATTATACATATGTACATCCACGCGCATAAGCTTCAATTTATTACTATTTTTTTTTTATATCCGAGTCATTTATTTGTATTTATGTATAGGTAATATACGCAGAAAGTGGTTTACCGATACGGGAGTTCATTATAAAAACTCAACAATGGCTGGCGGCGAGCTTCATTCACAAGACTGTTTATAGTTTTATGGTCTGAAACGACTGCTACATTTTCATTGGGAAATTAAACTTGCAGTTGTTGTTTCCACTGCGAGAATAGTGGCGTTCGATAATAATGGTTACGGAAATATTTCCAGCACAACAAAAAATTTCATACTTAGACCACCACGATAGAAAATTACAAGACAATACATTTTCAATATAATAGGCATTATAGAGTTGAAATTATGAATTCAATAGCCACAACTCCTAAGCTATGGCCTCTTGTTATATTGCTATATTTTATATATGTATATACATACATATATTGAATCCATTCATGGCTCACTCTGAAAGTTAAAAACTATCGTTTAACATGTACTTTTCGGAGTAAGCGATCGAGGACGAAGCGTAAACCAGACAATGACATTATCACATTACTGGACCGATCGGTGAGTATTAATCACAAATTTACACGCAAGTTTCTTTATAAAGTATGATTCAGAATTAATTTGTAGTTGTAAAGAGTGACGGGTGACGGTGTCGTGACAAATTGCTAAATTTCGCCTATGTTCCCACCGCGATGAAAAACTATATGTACAATTTAATTTACATTAGCGTATAAAGTGCATAAAATTCATGCAAATGATAAAGGTCACCCTTCAATTGTTCACGCTTCATAAGTAGGCATCATTCACACATCGAATGAAATGCAAACCATAAATCACCTGGACATAATAAAGCATAGCCCAATTTAAAATCTCGTACACACGTTACAGAAGGACGTGCAATATTGGCACTACTAGAAATGAAATAAGGTTATTTTTAAACGAGGTACCAACTCGATTGCCTCAGCACTTTTTAATTAACAGCTTTACCGTATGTCATAGTGAAGTAATGAGGAAGAGGTACGCTTCAGTGGATTCCTGTTGATTTATGAAAGAAAAATAAGGAAGGGATCATTTGATTAGTGGTGGGTAGCAATAATATGTGATGAATACGACTGAAGTAATTGGAAAAATGTTCACAAGCAAGGATCTAATCATTAATTGATTATATTGAAGAAGATGAGTTATTTACATAAGTACGAGCGTAAGTTCACGTAACGAGAGCACCGTATCTACCACTACGAATAATAGACGACATAAGAAAAGAGTTAGGTAAACATTATACTACATATGTATATATTATCATTTTAAGTCGTTCAGCATCCACTGCTGGATGAAGGCCTCTGCAATCCTCTTCCATTCCTGTCTGTCTTGGAGAATCTGCATCCACTTGACTCCACACATTCTTCGCAATTCATCAGTCCATCGTCCACTCGGTCTACCTTGCTTTCTTTCACATCCTCTCGGATACCATTCGATACCATACCGGATACCACTTCAACTTTTTCACTTGTTCTACTATATCTGTCACTTTGGTTATGCTTCATACCAATGTACTCCTCTAACGATCTCTTCTTGTTATAACGAGCATACGTGCTTCTCCGTGTGCGTTGGATCTTGCGTAACATTTTTGAATTTAGCATCCACGTTTCACATCCATACATCATAACTGGTCATAGTGGAATGCTATATCTGTCATTTTGGTCACACTTCTCATTTTCATTTCAAAACATTTTCAGCCGTTCACCATCCACTGCTGGATGAAGACCTCTTCCATTACTGTCTGTCTTGAGCAATCTGCATCCACTTGACTCCACACATTCTTCTCATTCCATCAGCCCATCTTCCACTCGGTCTACATAATCTTCTCAATTCATCAGCCCACCGTCCACTCGGCTTCCACTCGGTCTACCTTGCTTTCTTTCACATCCTCTCGGATACCATTCCAGTATTTCTCGCGTCCATCTGCCATCTATTCTTCTCGCTATGTGTCCAGCCCATTGCCACTTCAACTTTTTCACCCGTACTGCTATATCTGACACTTTGGTCATACTTCAATCATGCTAGCATTGCCAAAATAACACAATTTTAGCGGTGTGTTGGCATACAGCCATTCAATCAATGGTACTCTATACAGCTGTTTCAACAACTGTCAAACGGGCCGGGGCTGTACCCACGTTGCCTTCCTCGTTAACGGGAGTTTACCGCGTGCCAATTCTCACACATAAGCTCAAAAAGCGAAGCTGACCATAGCTAATTTATTCTACAATATCTTATTGATTAATTACAGGTTCGGGCAAAGGGGGGGGGGGGGGGCATCCGCCGTTTTGTGACAGGCATACCGCTAGTTTCGAGATAAATTGTGCATGAAAAATTAAAGGAGCAAAAGGACTCGTATTACGTGTGCAAAAATTACTCACGAAAAACATGTCCACACATTTGCGTGCAAATACCCCATTGCGCTACATACACGTTTTGTAATCCTCGGGGTTCGGTGTGGGGATTTGGCGCGCTGCACTGCTCGCTGTGTGCTCAAACGCTTACCGGAGACAGAAGGGTGGGCTCGAGAGGTTTGGGGTGGGGTTAAGGGGTTAGGGTGGTTGTTCAAGAGGTGGTGGGGTGGGAAAAGGGCTTAAGTCGTTCTCGCCGATGTTTGGCCAAAGTATTTCGGATAAAGTTGGGTGGTAAGAACCCGGCGAGGTGAGGATATCGACGGCACTCACACACGGGCTCCAAACTTCGGTATTCCGCCAAGTTTGGGGGAGGTGGGTCCACCCACATTTATATGTATGTATGTACACACTATTTACCCGCCACATCCGGCCAAATTTGCCAAACGAGCGGAAATCGCTAAACTAAACCAATTCAAAATACCGAGTGTTAAAAATAATAATAAAAAATCTCGAGGTCAAATTTTCGCACGACAACAATACTACGTATGAATGTATGTATGTACATGCACGGATAACGTAAAATGGTCCGCCAGTTATTGTTATATTAATTGATACTTTTACGTTGAAATCAGTTTCTATGTAGACGTTTAGTGACGGAAAAATGTGTGGTCACATCTACCGATGTATGTTTATGGAACATTTTCATTCGACTTGTTGATTTGAAACTTGTTGCTTACTACTATATATATATATATGTATATTAGCGTCCGCGAATCTGACTAGGTTTTTGCGGTCACGCTAGCAGCGTCACACCTGGTCCGAGTCTACAACGCGATTGTATAGCCATGCGCCTATTCAGCCAACGGTACACCATACGATTGTTTCGTGTACTGTCAAATCCAGCGTGCACTAATGTGGGTTGAGGGAGTGGTTAGAATCCACCGTAATATGACGGGCAAACCGGGTAGTGTGTAGAGTTGATCTCTTTGTGAGATCTGATTACTTCAAGTGTCCATGGCCGACAGACGGACTTATGGCTATTATATGACATGGCTACGATTAAAAATATGCGACTCATTGGATATAAACTGCTTTTTCATTGACTTGTCGCCGTTGCTATTTTGCAAAATTTTGTCACATACACTATAAATCTCCTTCATCTCCATTATATCCTTTCTAAAATATCTTCCAATTGACCTTCCAGAACGTTCCGTGATACTAATTTGCTCCACCTAAAGTTCTCAACTTCAAAATTCTCTCACAATTCTTTCATTTATAAATCATGCCATGCTTTCATTTATCTTTAACGAAATTTCAATCTCTATTGATACATTTAATTTCAATTTAACATTTAAAATCTCTGTATACAAACACCTTTACAATCCTTAAAGCCTCTCACATTTACATAAAATTTCTTCGTAACTTTCCTCTCACCCAATACTATTTTTCTTTAATTTACTTAACTACATATATATTGTCTTCCTATATTTTTAACTCATAACCTTTTTTTCCTCTATATTTTGTATTTCTCTTGTTATATATGTACATATGTACATACCGTATGTTTCTTTCTTAATAAAATAAAATGTGCTGCCAAAAAGTGATCTTATGTACATATGTATGTATGTATGTATACGACATGGTAGTAGTAAAATAGTCTGATGAATTAACACAAACAAATAAACACAATAAATTTATACCTGCATCGGTATCACTGATTTGACTGTTTGCATAAACCGTTGGCCTTTTGAAACGGTTCATCGTTTGCATTAATCGCCAATTATTATTGTTAGATGTAAAAACAAAAGGGGTAGGTATTGCGAGTGGCACCATTGCGCTCCGTTGCTCACGCATCCACTCTCGATAAATTAAATTAATGTATCGTACAGTATGGGGTATTGTATTTTATAATACACGTATGGATATTTATAGAGTCGCGTTGTTTGTACATTGGAGGGCTCCACAAATAATAAGCATACGTTTCGTGTTAATTGTTTATTTGCTACTGTTTTCCCGACACATCGATATTGACATTCGACAGGAACGAAATTCGTTTTGTTGTTTGCTTAGTTTCCGGGACACAATGGGACATATTTATTTACATATTCCGACGCTGTACATTTTAATCATATACATACACACACAAACACAATAACACATACATATATTATACACACACATGCGAGCTAGCGTATAAAATATACATATTATTATATTAAAGCGAACAATGGAGGTTTTGTGAATGAATATTACATATCGCGTATAGGTACCTACATATGTATATACCGATCTGTGTTCTGTGTGTTTGTTTTGATCGGTTTGTTTGTTGAGCGCAGTGGTGCGGTTGCGGCAATAAATCGAGTTTGCACAAATTATTTTCCGACATTTCCGCGACAATTTTCTTTAAGTTTTCCCACGTGTGTGCACAGCCGACTCTGTGGCTCAAATGCCCATGTGTGTTTGTGTGTGTAATTTATAATGACGCGAAAGCGAAATGGCGAAACTAACGTCATCTCAACTTTATTAATTTTGCCGAGTTTAAATTGGATTTAGTTATAATTGTGTCGTTCCTCCTGTGTGTTTAATTTCGTCCTTTAAACGTTCGAGTGTGTTGATTCATGAGATGATGTAATTATGAGCCATCATTTACAGTTTTGTGTTAAAATGTTGCATAAGCAGTTTAACTCGTATTTTTGACAAATGTATGTACATTTAACAACATAAGGGTTCAAAGGGTTGGACAAACATACTATTCGATACGAAAAATAAAGTTAACAGAGTGCAATTATTGAAAGTGAATAGTGCGTCACCGTTTCGAGTGATGTCTTCGCCAAACATCGCTTAACTTAAACACGTTTAAAAACGTGAAATGAAACTTCAATTCGTCGTCACGCGATCCTCGTTCTAAAATATAAACTGTTTTGATCGTGTAACCTCGCCCAAATAGTTTGTCTAATTTTAAACAGTTACACTGACAACACAACGATTTTGAAAGAGGCAAACGTATCGATTGAAGACGCATTTAACAATTGACACAAATGATGCACAACAAGCGAATATCATAATATACATACATATGTACATATGTACATAGATTGAAAATTGCAGTACAGTAACCACTAAAGTGGTTGTTTAATGTGCCACGTGCATGCGCCTCTATTTGTGTATAACTATTCAAACGTACATGGGAAAAAAATACATACATACATAAGTTGAATTGTATGCAAGTTAAACTACAATATTATTTGATGGACGACATAAAAAATAAAAAGTATTAAGCTTCGATAGCAGTTTTACGTAGTAGGGATGGGATTGAATAATGGCGCAATATGAATTGATAATAAAAGTGAGGCGAAGCCTCAGCCCCGAGTTGGCTCGTTTGATTAACGAGCGGCGAAACAATGGAAAAACTCTCGATAAGATCGTAAAACAGGCTTTGCCGACGGGGAAAACTTGCGAAAATTTTAAATATTCAATTTTCATATCGCCGACATGTTGCGCCGAATTGCGTAATCTTACAAATGATAACATTGTAAGTGTGGAACGTTCGATTCGCTTCCTACACAATGATAGTGTATCGAGTGGATGGTCTTTTCCAATGCGGAAAATGCTCTAATTTTTTAATCGCCACGGAAAATTTACTAGGGAATTACATATACTCAATAGGCAAAATTGTCATGTTCGATAGTCTAATTTGCGGAAAAGCAATGTAGATCCAAGGCAGCGTTGAAAAATCAACGTATGCAGCGAAATAGGTACTATACGTGCGATTTCATTAGTGCCGAATGCGATTTGCAGATATTTCACAATGATATAATATCACAGTTTTCGAGCTGTATAGTGTGGTCACAAGATAGGTACTTCACGTATGACGTATGCATTATGGATGCAGCTAAAATATCAAATTGAATTTGATTGAACACGAGAATCCATCTCACACACGACACATGTATGTACATACATGTACTTTCACTCGACAGTAACTATAATATTACTAGTCGGTAATGGAATCGTATTAGGCTTGCAATGTACGAATTTTACGAACATTTTGACGATGTATTATACAGATGGAAATTCAACTCCAGCTATTTCGTCGCTTGATCGTGATTTTACAACGATATTAATTGGACATGACAAAATTGCGAAAGACGTTATTAATTATTTGAAAATAACCTGATGATGAGAAAATATACAATTATTTTTAAAATTTGAGGAATGTATGTATGTAATATCGCATAAAATACGTATCACACCTACAATGGTGGCACAACTCAAAAAATCACTTGTTCAAATATGTACATACACATGTGTTTAAAGTTTCCGTTACTGTCGAAACACGGAATAAAGATATAGATTAGGCATCAACTATTTGACTTACATACATAAGAGTTCAGATGAATTAACATACATATGTACATATGTGCCAGTGTTGCGGCTGGAAAGGGATCTACATATGTACATAGTTTGCCATGTTGGAACTTGTACCAACTCCAAAATCGCATTTGAGTATTGATATGAACAATGATATGAAAAATTGAAATCGTGAATCCTTTTCCTTTTCACAGCAATGTAATGAACAATCATTACATTAAAATTCTAGAGACATACACAACTTATCGTTGCGATTCGCAACACCGAGAACAGATTACGAATTAAAAAAATGCAACAATTCGGCACTGGTGTCACGAGTAATTATGTAGCATGATTTCATGATTTAAATCCAATGTGCCTTTTCATACACCGATATGGTTACATATATATTCGATGCGGTCACACAAACCGGGTCTGATTGAAGCCTATCGTAACTTTTAAGTTTATAAAATGCCGCACCTATGTACGTTCTGGCGAATTTTCTCGAATTTTCCGCAGGACTTGGTTCACTGCGATCGGTCGGTCATTATCGATTCGCTATCAGGTACATTTATGTATATTATATATAAGTGGATGTATAGGAGGCGGTGTCGACGCTGTTTACACTGGCCAGCTGTAACTGCACACAGGGTGTGGGCAATTTGTATAATTGCTATTTGCCCATTGACCTCAGCGAACGGTGTTCGTTTACACAAAAGCTTTTCATTTCTGGTGAATTGTTACCGTTTTTATCGGCGCACCGAATCGAAATTTACGATTCCTCCAAGAGACGCCCCTGGAAATTGTGGTAGTTTGGTGGTAGGAGGAGACGATGCATCTCACAGCGACCTTCATTTGTATAATGTAATACTAAAGGTGAATTATCTACGATAGTACTGAAATAACGAGACTTGTTTATACTGGACCGGTGTGAAATCGCACTTCGATCTAATTTCGAATTATATAGCGCGGCGTTTATTGGCGCGCACGTGAGCCGCCCTTATAAACAACGTACGGCAATAAATCACACATCCGTTTCGCGAAAATCCACTTTTGATATACCTAGGTGTGTGTGTGTGTGTATGCATGTCGTTGGCTATTATTATTCGTCCGGTGTCGATTAGAAATAAAGAGTAATTTACGGTGTACCTACGATTTAGTGCGAAACGCACCACGTGCGTTCGCCAATTGATTCGACACATTTATTTTCGATATGCTCCAAATGACGGTCTACGCTAAAGTGCGAGTGAATCGTGGCCGAGAGCGAGCGATGGGAATGTATAAAGAATGATCGACATCGAAAGTCCAACTATGTTTGTCTGTAGTGGTAGGTGGCTCTTTCAGAAGGTGAACCGAATTTTTGATTCGCATTGACTGATTTCGATCAGTTCCATTTATTATATAGGTAGATACAAATTAAGAAGAAAAACTAACTGTTTATATGCCGATATAATAATTAAATCTTGTACAAAATTATCAGAATTTTGTTTAGAAAAATACCAATTTTAATAGTAAGCGGTTTGTCAGTTTGGCTTCTAGATAGTATAAGGTTATAGAAATCTAACTCAAGTGTAAATTTGTTTTTTGTAAGTACATACATTCCCGCATAAAATAATTTGAAGAGGTACTTCATATGATTCCGCTGATACTTAAGGTTGATATGAAATTTATATTTCGAGTACCTACCATACAAATATTTTTAGCTAAAGATCTATTCTTTGATTACACAAGTTGTTCAATATTAATACATATAACTAATTCCATTACACTTTTATAACGTGCTATCGAGAAATTGCAATTTACTATGTAAACCGCTTATGAAAAATTAAGAACAACTCTCTGTATATGCGAGAATTCTCGCACGAGCTGAAGGATTAACCCGCTGCATTATAACATTAAATAATAATGAATTACAATGTCGTCTGCGAATAAAAGAAAATAAAAGGCACACACGTTGGGTATTTCATGCTGCAACATACATATATGTATGTATGTATGTGTATTATAATTGCAAAAATTGCAAAAAGCGTGCAAGTGGTAGAGTGTGTGTGTGTTTTTGCGGACGGAAACAAACCGGCGAATTAATTATTCGACCGAGGTGTGATTTAATTATCGAAAATAAAAGAAATTAAAATCCGCAAGAATCGGCGGGCGAGTCTTTGCGAAAGGCGATTAAAATGCGAAAACTTTCAGCGAACATAAAGAAAAACTGAAACTCGAGAGCGTAAGCCTTAAAAACCGGGCAAAATAAACAGACGAGAGAAAATGACGGACGAAAGAGATTACGAATGAATTTTAAAATAAAAAAAAAATGTATAAGTACCTACATATATGTACGACAAACTTTGTTATGGACGTCGTAAAATTTGTAATATTCCATATTAATTAATGATCGGATAAAAAATCAAAATAAATAAGGTTCGATTTTTGCTAGTGGTGAAAAGTTCTGTCGAAACATACCTTGGTGTCGTTAATAAATGAGTGGTCGAAATCGCTGATGGTTGAACGTCGTAAGGAATGTCGTGGATGTAATGATAATTTGGATGCAAGGCTTACCTGAAAGATAAATAAAAATAAAAAATAAATTAAAACAATAAAATTATAATAAATACAAAACAAAAAAAAAATGAAAAACAGGTTTGCGTTTAAAATTTCGTACAAACGTCGTGATATAATTTTCTTTTCCATAGCAATTTTACCGCATTTCAATGAAAATATTCACTTGTAACGGTTGGTTTTAATTAATTTAAAAATGTCTATGTTTGGCCGTTTATTTTTACACTTCTCCTTTGATCTTAGCACTTTCATTATTTGCCCACATGCCTCACATACATTTTTATGACTTATAAAATGAACACTGAAAATACTGTAAAATTATAATAGACGAATAATAAAAACCAAAATATTATCGTAAAAACTAGAATGAAAGTTAAATGCTAATATCGCATTAAAAAGTTTTAAAGTCTTCGGGTTCAAAAAAAAAAAACACATTATTTCGTCAATTGCGTTTCGTTCGCTTTTTTTTTTTTAACATAATCAAGTTTGAAACCCCGCCATTCTTTTACGACCGCCCTGTACAAGTTCAAATAGACGCAGAACAAAACAAACAAAAAAAAAACAATATAAACATATTAAATTTATTTTCCCATTTGTATTTTATATTGTGTTCGCAACACGCAATATCGCCCGGAGCGAAATTGTTTTAAGGCCGAAAGCTTATATTGTTTCTTCAAATTTCATTAGGCGGACGCACACACAGCAAGTGAGTAAGAGAGCGTAACAGTATGCGTAAAAAGAAAAAAAAATTAATTTCAATATATATTTGTACGTGTGTCAGTTTATGTACAATTCGGGGAGTACCGAATTTCTGAGTGTGCGCGGTTTGATGCGGCAATTTTTCATTACGCGAAAAACGCGCCAGTGCTTCTCAAGTGTTCGGTAAGCCCCTCACCTAGACACCCTGAATACCCCACCCCCAACATCTATTATTAACCCTTAAGCCCCACAACCCCACAGTAGCAAAGGAATATAATAATAATAATATGCGCGAATGTTAGACGGCGTGCGTCGCATCCGCGAAACAATCAAATTAATCAAACGACGCTCTAATTAATAATTTTCTACAACGACTGACACGCGTACATTTATTTATAAATGCAAAATGGGTTTGCTGTGTGTGTGTGGCGAACGAAATACATTATCGTACTTATGGTTGTTTCAGAAAATATAATAAAAGAAAAAACACCACTGTGTAACGATGGGAAAAACGTGACCTCATTCGTGGCGATATACTACGTTGAATTAAAATGAAAAGTTAATGTATGTATATGTAGTATTATTATGCTGCATTTTCATTTTCTATCAAAGCGATTTGCACTGTTTTCTCTGTGGATTCCAATTGTGTGAAAGTGAACGAAGTCAATTTTTTTGTTATAATAAATATTGTAATATCGTAAAATGAACACGACAAATTCAAAAATTCGACTACAGAATTTGGAGAAAAGTGTTAAAAAACTAGTCAGGTTATCCATTTTATGTTATATGCTTATTATGCTACGATAAGAAAGCTATAAAGACCAAGTGGACGAATTAAAAAGAATGTGTGGAGTCAAGTGGATGCAGATTGCTCAAGACAGATGAGGATTGGATGAGGCCTTCATCCAACATTGGATTGTGAACGGCTGAAAATGATGATTATACTGCGATAGTAATGCACGTTGACGATCAACGGGTTTTTATTGTTGACATATGAGTGGGCTGATAATAGCGGTAGCTATTGGATTATGAGAAAATTATAGTTACTATGTAAATTTAAAATGAAAGCAAAATAACCGATGTAAAAACAGACAGACTTGCGGATGGAAATATTTATACTAGGTATAATATACATATCATATCGCGTCCTCAGAGCGCAAAGGCAACATGTCCAAAACTTTGCGAAAATGAGTTATGAATGCAACTCATTAATTATTCAATCGGGGCAGTCGAGTCACATCCGAATGACTGAATAAGATCACCTCTGGTTCTTAAAACGTTCTGGCGAAACAACGTGTAGGTATAAAACTTAATCCATATTGAGCCTTGCAGAAAGCAAACCGGCTAACTTCTAAACTAAAAGTGGGTAAAATTATCAAAACAAACTTTTGCTAATTCTGTTAAGAATATACCGAACATATCGCGTCCTCGGAGCACAAAGGTCCACGATTTTGCGAAAATGTGTTATGAATGCAATTTTGTTCTTCTTTAATTATTTCTATTGCAGTCGGATATGCAGTCAAGTGGCATATCCGAATGACGTCACAAAGTACAAAAGTTCTACTTAATATCCTCGGGACTGTTTGCATGCAATTTGAAAATTTTACATGTGCAAATTCAATAACAATGAAATAGCATCCAAAAATTTTTATTATACAAAGTTCCCCTGATTTACGATGACCGATTAAAACTTTAAAACTGGTGCCCCGACATCGTCACCTTTGTACTCCGAGGACGCGATATGTATGCAATAAAGATGGATTATAAAATACATAAATACGACAAATTTAATCGAACCGAATCAGCACAAAAAATACAACGTAATTTGTGTTGCAAACTAACGAGGTATTAGATCCGCAAAGCGGACGTGAAAATTCGATATATAGATACATCGTATTTCTTATTATACATATCTACATACATAGCATATGTACATTTTTATAAAGATGCAATTTGGGTAAGCGCGCAAGTTATTTTAAAATAAAAATTACGCCATGGGCGTCTCCAGTGCAAAATATAATTTATTCCAACATTGGCCATTAAGAAAAATATTGCATTTGCTCGAATTATGCGCGCTAAGGCGAGCGTGGCGAAAAAAAAAAAAATAAAATAAAAACCCACTACCCACAAACGTACCGAATAGGTAAACGAACATTTTCATAAAGCGACATTTTTTGCGGTTAAACTATTTAATTATTTTTGACTTCCGGAAGTTTTTGAAAAACTTCGGTGTGTATGTAATTTTAATATTGCATATGATACATGATTGTGGGGAAACTAAAAAAATATCGAGGGGGGGAAACCAGGTTGGCAATTCTATCAACGACGTCTGCATCACCAACCTGTGTTTAGCATTACACCGCAGTTTGAATAATTAAACGCGAAAACCTTTCATTATACCCAAGTTGCAAGACTGAATTGATACGTTGGGATTGCGACGACATTGCAACTACAGACAGCAAATTTAAATTTCGTTCGAAATCATTCGCATTCATATTTAATTCGTCCGATGACTGAAAGTGGTCGTTTTGCCTTGGCAAACTACAAAATGAAAATATACAGTTATTAAGCGACGTCGTAAAGTGCACGTTACTTACGAGCCAAGAAAATGCACACACGACCCGGTGCAATTATTAGCGCGTTAGTTCCGAGTTAAATTATCGCATAACAAACCAACCCCCGCTGTGCATATTGATTTTATATTAAAAATAAATACGCTCACGAAATGGTAATCACGGCAAGTGCATACCCCTCTCTCTCCCTGTCTTCGTCGTATAAACTTGGATATGAATAATGCAATGCGCTTTTATTTCCATGAAATTCGCAATTAAATATGTATACGTATTTATGTATATTTGTAATATAAATATAATAAGTCGCGTGCGTGTCGTCCATGCACGTCATACACTGCCGTATAATAATTTCATTTAATTCTTTTAAAATGATAAAAAAAATTGGTAATGGGTCTGGGCGAACCGCTGGAGGCTCAACGGGGAACACAAGGCATGGGTCGGTGACCAAAAGTTAAACGAGAGAGCAAGGGATGACGCAAAAATAAGTTTACCTAAAATTTAGACGGGATGCGAAACTTGCAACTGCAGTAAAATCAAATGAAAGCGGCTGCAAAAATGTAACTCGATGCGCGCGAAAATTACAAACTATCGCCCGCTTGTTACGAATGTGATAATAAAAATGGTGATTGGGTATAATAATTTTACGCGCACTGATATTGGTATCACTGGTTTAGTATTCTAAGTTTCATAGTCTCTTGAAGTGATCGTCTAGTCTAGTACAAACATTAAATGTGTTTGTCTGTTAGCACTTATTACGTATTGTATGCGAAAATTACAAATTATTGCCGGCTTAATACTAATATGATAATAAAAATACTGATTGGGTATAGTTGTAATTTCAAATAGGTCGTTCTTGGATTGATATTGGAATCACTAGTTTGGTATTTTTATTTCAAATCTCGTGAAGTAATCGCCTTGTACAAACATTAAATGTGTCTGTTGGCACTCTAGAATATTTAGAGCCCGCCTATATATTTGCCATTTGAAACTATGTACTATCATATTGGAATTAATGTCCGACAATGTATCTATGCTAATTGCTGTATAAGATTTCGGATCTTTTCAAGTAATTGTAAGTTTGGTTTGTACCAAACTAAATATGTACATATATGTAGGATATAAACCAAATACCTACATGTGTACATACATATCTGTATTAGCGCTTATTATTTTAAAAAAAAAACCCGTCTACGTACTATTGTCATTTTTGTTATTAGTATCATATTCACGTTCAACGGGCGAAAATTATATAAGAAATGCACAAAAAGTCTGTGGCGAATTGGTCGATTGTGCAAATTTTCAATATGTACACACCGGAAGCGGTCGCCCACGCCAATGCATACTCGTAACCGATCAAAAAAAAAAAATGAGGGAAAAAAAAACCACTACGCAAAAAGCGAATAGAGTGAAAAAGTAACAAATAACTGTGAAAATCGAGCATTTGTAGGAAACGTTGTTGCGAATCTCGCGGGATTCCGTCTCACCGGCTCTGCGGAGTTCGACCGTGCCATTTGTAAATTGACATCAATTACACATGCATACATACAAAAACAAACGTACATGTCTCCGTGTACATGTACTTGTGAAAAATATATACATACATATATGTGTGTGTATAGCAGAGACAGGCATATACATATGTATGTACATACATACATACGCCAGAGTGGAGCACATTCATTACGCGTACTACAATTTTCTCAATCGCAATGTAACAATACGTATTGAAAGTTCCATTGTTTCTCCCGAGTATAATACGCGTATGTCCATATTTATTCGTATACATACTATATATATATATATATATATGTATATACGTACAGGGTCATCCGAGAGTCACCGACCCATTTTAACTACAAATGTACAGTACATCAGTGTTGGAACATTTTAAACCGTACGTAGGTACACACACGGGAGTTTGATTGCTCGAATTCCGAAATCGGAATCGATCGATTATTACAAACGCACATATGTATGTATGTTCATAGCAGTTTAACCTAACAACATCTTCACATCCGCGCTAACTTTGGACAGTGTAATGTGGAAAATCACAAAGTTAAAAAAAATATACGATAAAACAGTGCGGCGACTTTTCGAAAGACCCTGTACGGTATATTTTTTAACGTATGTACATATATTTGATGAACGTAATACGTACATTTCAAACGAACAATGGATTTTTAATTACAAAACTTTTTTTTTTTTTTTTTTAGTGTATATATTTTTTGTTCAATACCCTACCTACCTACACACTATCTGTTTATCTTTCTGACAAATAAATGTATGTATACATTACATATACAGCGCCTACGAAAAGTGTATCGAACGTGTGTTCTTCGAATGCGAAAATGGGTTAATCGGTTGGTTGTATTATTTGTATTAAAATATTTGTATTTGTGCGCGCGCTCGCATATGTACGTACACACACACACACACACACACACACACACACACACACACACACACACACACACACACACACACACACACACACACACACACACACACACACACACACACACACACACACACACACACACACACACACACACACACAAGTAAGTGGGTATAATAATGTCTTGTACAAACACACCGTTGTATACACAGTAGTAAAATACGAATTCATCGGCTATGAAAGAGGGGTTGATAGCGGACTTGTAAGGGTGAGTTGGTGGGTGGGGTTGGGTGATTTTGTGGGTGGTGTGAGGAGGAAGGAGTTGAAGGTGGGCCCGTGTGGAATAGGTCGATTTTGTGGAGCTAATTGGTGTTTTATTTTTGAAACCCGGTGGCTAGGTGTGCCGTCGTAGAGGTCAGGTGTCTAAGGGGCGGGTTTGGCGTCCACCCTTTGCAATACACCAGCCAGGCGTCGACAACCGTTACGAATACGGTGTAGAAGAGCGAAAGGGGGAAAACACGACGAAAAAGAATAAAAATACAAAAAAAAAAAAACCCCAACCCTTTGCGTGTCTGTCGCACGAAGCAGACGGCTTTTATAATCGATGTATTTTTGTGTTGACACGTCGTCGACTCTCTTATCAATCTAATCTAAAAATAACAATAAAAATGGGTTTCCCCCCGACCACACCACACCCCGTCTCTCCCCGAGTGGTCGTTAATGAACGTGGGCGCACGTGTGTTTTATTTTCCATGCTCGAAAGCTCGTTTAAGGATGTCGAAGTCAGACACACTTCAGCGTGATAGGTGTTTTAATTATAAACGAGGCTCAATTGGCGATCGGTAGCCAGCAGATGAAAATTTCCGACGTAAAGTGGATTTTTGAAATCTGCACGTTTTCCTTGTGTCGATGAAATTTAAGCGAACAAATAAACGTGTCACCGGTGTAATAAACGTCGACCTGTGATTGAAAATTAATGAACATGTACGGAGGATTACAAAAATGCCGTCTGAACTTAAGATAACTTAACCCCATAACGAAAGGTTGAAGCGAATGCGTCTCTCAACATTTCGGAGACGAGAAGATCTAATAAAAGTGTATAATATATAATAAATAATAAATATAAATGCCCAATAAATAAAAATAAACATCTCAGAGGTCATATGAGACTTGTTCTTTTCAAATAGAGTGGTCAAAGTTTGGAACCGCCCCTAAATCTGCTAGTAACTTTATGACAAGTTTTTGAATATATGTATATAAATGGGTTTTTGTAATCCTTCAAATTTAAATAACTAAAAAATAATAATAAAAAAAACTTGTATGTACAATTTATGTATATCAGACCCCTGGGCTCCATCGGCTATGCCGCCTATGTATTTTAAATAAATAAATTAAAAAAGGTTTGAAAGAAATATTTGAAATTTATGTCGCTTCCGTCAATACTCGTAGATAACGCAATATTAGTCGTGCATTTTGAACGACACGACGATGTAGCTTATTCCCCACTCGACAGTCTAATTAGTGTAATTATCGGGTTAACTGAGTTGCAGAGATGAGAGCACGGGCACACTCTCAAAGCTAGACCGCAAAACAACGATAAACAAAAGATAAAAAGCGACGACAGCCTCCTCTTGGAAGCTTTCAATCCGTGTGTCGATTAATCAACGTACACTAACAAGCGGATCTAAACTAAGACTGTGTGTCTCTAAACAAACCTTGCGGACTGAGAATGTGCATTATTCGCTTTAATTTTTTTTGTTTTTTTTTGCACAACTACCCTTGCACAATCAGTGCAACATCTCAGCGATCGGCAATCGGCCTCGTAGGCTGCCAGGGGTTGCGAACCGCTGGATGATGTGCTAGATTCGCGCCGATCGGCGATAGGGCAGAGTTTCCGCCCGACACCACTTACCGGCTTTGGCGGCCTCAAACGTATTCGTAACAAAAGCGCCGAACGAAAATAGACGCGAAAAGATATTACCATATTCATAGGGCGGGAACGCCGCCCCCTGCACAGCCCACCCTCAAAATCCCCCACCTCGAAATACCACCCCCCTTGCGGTTATACAATAGCGGCTAGATCAGATCTTGTGGAAGGGCGGGCGCCGAAATGGTGGCAGAAAGGGGAGTTATTACGAATGCGCCGCGAAAACTCGGCCGACCCAGCCCGTTAATTGCATCGTAACATTACACCGGAGAAGCTCTCGAATAGAGGGGCAACCTTCAACTTTACTAAGAAGAAGCGCAGGGAATATTAATAAACTTCAGGTAATACAGATTAATACGGCGGAACGGTATTATACGATAAATATAAATCTACGTTGTATTCTATAAGTTGAATTTAGTAAATAGGGCAATTAAAGATAGGTTGCAAAATAGAGTGTTTTAAATGGCAATAGATTAACTAGTATAAGATATATGTTGAATTAATTGAATTGGATGAATGTAAATGAAACGTTAAAAGTGTGTATATATTTTTTAATTAGATAAGAATTTATTAACAAAATAGTCATAATTTAACCTAAAACAAAGTTAATAGTTAAGAATTTAAAATTAAATAGATCCAGGAAAAGTATGTTGTACAGGGGTGTTGTTGAATAGCCTGCCAGAAGTTCTCAGAAATGTAAATAAAAATGATAAAATTACTGGCAGCCTTAAAACAGCACCTCTGTACAAGTGCTAGTAGATTGTCTGCAATTAGCTTTTTAAGCTATGTATCTTGAATAAATAGAAATAAGTATGTAGGGGAGCAACCTCTCTTATACTTAATGAGGGGTCGACGTTTGATGAAGATGCGAAACGATTTCAATCTTTAGCGCAGAATTGATCCATTGAAATCGTCGAGGGCTATAAAAGTCGATAGACGATTGGGCTCATAAGCGAAGGTTCCCCAATGCGGTCAAAAGATTAAATTTTCTCGAAGGTTTCAAAATTTGAATGTTATTATATTAAATGTCAGATTGGCCGTTTGATATCGGAATTTTTCGATTCGTTTGAATTTTGTCAAAATAGTGAAAAGTGCGCCACTTTAAAAATGTGTTGATTGCGACATGGAAAGTTGGCACCACAAATATTCTCCGATATGTATGTATGTAGGTACGGTGACCGTGCGTGCTTTATTATATGTAGACAGTCCTTTAGATTTATTTTATTTAGACTCCTCCGGCTTCGGAGGGTTGAAACTATCGTATTAGATTAGTGGCCGGCACTGAAGTGAAAGAAGTGGGCGTGCTGAAAAAAAAAAAAAATCAATAGTGCCGGCTATCAATCAAACAGGTAATGAAGAAGAGCGCGGGCTCGTTTGCAGGCAACCCCTTAAGCGCGTAACGCAACGACAAATAAATGCTTTTCAGACGAGTTGCGCAATCAGCGAGCGTTTATTTGGTCAGGTAACGTAACGGTTAACCATCAGCGGGGAGATAGGCGCCGTTAACGGCGCGTCGTTGTTGTATTTGATGGCGGCGATAACGATTTCGGCACGAGGCGGATACGTCAATGTTTTTTTTCCACACTCGAATCGCACAGATTCGTATAGGGGCGCGATCTACTGTGACGATTTGATGATATATTTGACGTTACCGAAAAAATAGTACGCAGATACAACAGATCGAGATGCGGAATTGAGACAAATACGATTGAAATGCGCCGAGCACTTGTACCTAGTGTTGTAAGTCGAGAATATTCTCCAAAAGATTATTCTCCGAGAATATTCGAGAGTTTTTCATTTTCTTGGTTATAAAACATCTCTAGACAGTTAAATAGCTTTTTAGAAGGATATTTTCAAAACCTAATAGGAGTAATAGGACTTTCTAGAGTGTCTGAGAGCATTTTGTATGACATTTTTTCATTCTGAAGACAATGAATGTGTCATTTCGTCATTTTAACATACGCACTACTAGCATGAACGTTTTCCGCGAAATTATCACAGGAATGCAATGCTTATTAACTCTGGAAGCAATAAATTATGTATACATATTTTTATTGCTTTGTTTGTGATATTCCAGTGAAATTGTTCCAACTTATGATATAATCATTCATTTAAACTTAGCACAAAAGATTGTAAAAATTTTGTCTTATTCACGCCCCATCAAATTTAGTTTTTGTCACGGATACTTTACTAATATTATTCGTGTAATCCGTATCACCTCTCTCAAGTATTAGCCCGGATTAGAGGGAGCAAATACAATAAGAGTAAGTATTTATTTATTTAAAATACATGGTGGCCGATGGAGCCCAGGGTACATTGCATTATGTACATACAATTTTTGCCCCTCAGATGCTGTAAAACAGAAAATTCTCGGTTTGGAGAATATTCCCGAGAATATTGTCCAACAGATTATTCCCGAGAATTTTACAACACTACATTCAACAGTAGCAGTCAATCGAAACCAGATCAGATGGACTACAATTTTAAACGGAAAATTCTCGAAAAAAAAACAGAAAATTCTCGGTTTGGAGAAGATTATTCCCGAGAATTTTACAACACTACTTGTACCGATCATTTTACACTCGTTCAGTTTTGCACGTGAAACTTAAAATGTAAAACTAAACTATGTATTTCGTCAAAGATCAGCTCAATTATCAACGGTAGGATGGATACTTTCGATACTCGAATCACAATTAATGCGCGCGCTACAGTATTGAAAAATCATCGTAGTCTTACTTATTCACCGCAATTTTTCACTAAAGAAACGTGGTTATAAATTTCGAGTGCAGATTCTATTTGTGCAGTATAAAATGTACACACATAGGTACCGTTCGGAAAACTCGACGATCTCCGACATTGAACAAATACAAAGTGTACGTACATGTCGGTAGGAAGTAGTGCAACGATTTGCATTAAGTATAAAAATTGAAGCATAACGTTGGGGAGGAAAAGTAGCTTCATTTCAATGAAGGGAAAATACCCGCAAGTACCACATGCACGCTTTTGAAATATGCGATACGATCTCAAATAATACACTGTTGCAAATTAATTATTATCGACATTTTGTGAAATATTTCACAGTCGGCGCTCAGACAGCCATACACACACACACACACACACAAATCGATGTCTACTTCGAGTGTCTTTCTGGCACGGACACCCGTCGATTTCCACAATAAAAGGAAACCAATGCACTTATGTACCAAAGGTCTTCCCCTGTGCATTTCACACACACCCATAGATAATATGAGCATATGAAATAACAAAAAAGAAAACCAAAAACACCCTGCAGCGTGAAAGAGGCAAGACGGAAATCGAGGTAACGAGCGTCATTCGCGGAAAACGTCGGCCACTGGATGTTGAACACGAGTGCCAAAGAGGCGAAGAGAAGTGGGTACTACGAGAGACTACAGACCCAGTAGCACCTTCTCGCGCCCTTCCCGCCCACCCTTTCCCGCCCTTCGATAGCCTGACACTTGCAACTGTGAAACCGTCTCTCCCCTTCCGCTTCTGGAGTTTCGCAACAGCACAGCTGACTCAGGGGGTGAAAAAATACACCCCTCCCAGCCATTATCCCCTTCTCGTGATGGTGGGAAGTCGCAATTTTTAAAATTGCATCATTGTTAAATATTAAAATTTAATGGCGAAATAATTCCATGTTATGTACAATTAATTCGCTCTAACTACACAATACGGTATGTAAACGTATTACGATGGAAAAAGGGTTGCTAGAAGGGGAGGGGATATCATATTCTTAGGTCGGAAATAAATGATGGGTGAATAATTAATTTTTCATTTCACAGACTATGGCGTTTTAACTACGTATGTATATCCATATACGCAGTATGTGTGGATAAAGTATTGCGATCGTGCGAAAATTCGACCACGAGATTTTTGGGAAATGTCTGTTTGTGAAGCGGATTAGTGTGGAATCTCTAAAACCCTCGATCCTAATCACATTGAAACTTATTTATAAGCGAGCGCTGAATGTCACAATTCATAAGGTTTTTAGTACCAAAATTTTTCTTCAACCGGAAGGAACACCGCTTGATTTTGTTAGAAAAGCGTAACTACGTCTATCAACTAGCATACCGTCTCCAATCTTCGTATTTTATTTAAGTTTATAGAATGAACAATAACCACGCAAGATGTCTTTACAAATTACCTTAACATAATTTTCTTTAGATCGCTGACTTTAAAAATTATTTAATTATGTAAAATATATTCCATATAAAGGTGTCCCAAAATTCACGCAAGAAGTAATTTTAATAGAAAACACAGGGTTTTAATTAAAAATTGTAATTTTTTTATTGATTCAAAAAGTGTATAGTATAGGGTTATGTATGGAGTAGCATATCAGGGTTCATTCCCAACAAGAAGCGCCCTACAGTGGAACGTACACAAGCTACTGACTTGAACCGTATGCTTGTATCGGTGAAGTTCCAGTGATTTGATTCATTCAAAAATACCCACTAGTGCACATTGTCACCACCAACCATAATTGATGAATAAAAGGTTTTTTATTCAACCCGATATACTTACTACTCCATACATAAACCCTATACTGACTTTATGAATCAATAAAAAATGTACAATTTTTAATTAAAAACCAGTGTTTTCTATCAAAATTACTTCTTGCGTGAATTTTGGGACATGTGTAAAATAGATAATGGTCACCGGACCGGTAGCTATTAAAATAGATTTAAGATGTATTGTGAACATTATTATATATATAATAGCCGAAATCCGTCTGTCTGCTGATAACGTTCGCTGAGGAAAAATTGGGAAAAAACTTGGCAGCACGAGTGGGGTTCGAACCCACGACCTCAGGCTCGGGAAGAACGTCGTTGGACCAATCTGCTAAAACCAGTTGTTGGTTGGGTCCTTTTTTTTTTAAACATATCGTAACTCGGATTTACCTACAAAATGGATCGTGATTCTGCTAATAATACATAGATAGAAACTATAATTATAATATATATAACTATAATATAGAAACTATTATTTTTTTTGTTTTTTTGATTTTTACAAAATCACTTACAAAATTATAATTATTATATATATAATAATAAATAATTATTATATAAATAGTAGAGTAAAAAAATTTTTTTTTTTGGGTATCGATAGCATTCAATTAGTGGGGATTGCTATAATACATGGATGGCGCGATAAAACTATTATTTTTTTTGGTTTTTCGATCAATTAGTGGGGATCTCTATTAAAAAAGCGCTTTACGATATTTAAAATTCAGCGGGCGTTGATATTCAACGGGCTTACACTAGTTATATATATAATAGCCGAAATCCGTCTGTCTGTCTGCTGATAACGCTCGCCTTTTCAAATGATTAAAAAACCAGAACGTCGCGCAAGTGGGATTTGAACCCGGTGTCACCAGGTTGGAAGAGTCGTGCTAACACTATCATTCAACGGAAGCGATGACAGGCCTGTTTCAATTTGACTGTATAATATTAATAGGCTCGCGACTTTGCTAAATTGTTGCGTGTTGCATTACAACGCGCCATCTATGCAACTATAAAAACTATAAAATACACATATACTCACCCACGCAAACATACGTCGATATTCAACGGGCTTACACTAGTACATACATACATACATAAAAGCTTTTTAACTAAATTCAAGTTAATATCTTTATACGAAAACCTTGAAAGCGATCGAGGGTACACAATTTGCAACACCTGTCAGCTTCCACTGAAATGTTGTCAAACGGTAGGCTTATGAAAGGAGCTCTAGTTTGAACTTGCACAGAAATCAGTTGTAAACGCGACAAGCGGAGTGTGCAAACTGTGCAAGTCTCGCCATTATAAATGCAACGTGAAAAAGGTGTACAGTATGTACATACAACTCCTTTCCGACCATATCGAGCCAAACAATGTGCGCAACGGATTGTGACTTAATCCAGCGAGAAGTGCAACATTAAAGTCTTCCGGTCGACATATTTCGCACCGTTTGAACGGAACGGGACACATTCAAGCGGTCTGGGCGTCCATTCAAAACGGTGAACTTTAAGCACGTCACCTGAATGCGAACTAGGAAGCTGCAGCTAGCGCACACGGTCTGGTAGAATTCAAAACGGTCGCTTGTCGGCAGGACGAGCACAGGACGATGCAACAAGAGTGTCACAGACTTGTACCCATGTGGATGTGTAACTAAGGTGGTTTTGCAGGGGGATTACGTCGGGGTTGGGATACGACTGAGGGGGGTGGGCGAGCGTGGACATAATGTTCGTGCATGATTCAGCAGTGTGCAAAATACTTGTTTAATCCGGGGCGGCGCCTCCGTCAGAAATAATTGAGAGGAGCTGGTGCTGGAAGCTGGAGCAGGAGCTTGGAGGTAGTGGTGGCCGCCGGCCATCAGGGATTCATGTATTCAATTATTCAATTTTCGTGCAGAAGGTCTCGTCCTTGCGCCTCGCGTTCCTGAATTATATATGTCGACCCACCCACCCACCCACCACCCCCATTCTCGACACAGTCTATATGAGGTGAGGGTGTGGGTTTGCTCCGGTTCGCCTTACTTTACTGCGGGACGTGTTAATAAGCTGCGCTCCTCCAATATTAACAACGGCATTTTCAGTACCGAATCGCCGTATACAATGTATGCTAGTGCGTCGTCGTTGAAGAACAGCTCGGAGATGAGGTGGGGTGGGTTTGTATATGGGGGTGGGTGATGGGAAAATCGTAGAATTCCGCGATTTGTAAATGTGATGGTGCCTTGTTTGCAGGGGCGGATTTGCCAATAGACAGAGTAGGCACGTGCCTAAGGCGGCATAATTTAAAGGCGGCTAATTTGCCGCTAAAATTGATTTATTTTTCTTTGAAAAAAAAATTCCAGACGTGAATCACCTAGCGAGTCCACTAAAAATCTTTCGACACTACACTAAACCATTGGGCAACTTATATCGGCTCGTTGAAATTTGACCATAAAGAGCCAGTCTCACATGTCGAGGAAAGTCGAGAATCATTTACCATCTATGTATGTACATAGTATCAAGGAAACATGTCGTAACATTTCAATTGTACATCTTTCACTGTTTCTTAAACAATTCTCAAATTAAATTATGAAATTTTTAACAATTCGGTTTTCTGTGTGGTTTCTGAGGGTACCGTCGGCTATACCTCTTCGAAAATGAACGCGTCCAAATTCTTAAAAATGGGCGATGGTAGAAAACGATTAAGTGGATCGCAATACAAAAAAAGTGATGTTAAAAAAAACAGGCAATATTGAAACATTCTTTTTAACGTGACAAAAATTTGACAATACATATCGTGACAATGAATTTTTAGAACGAAAAATATATTTAATGGTGGAGATAGCCTACTATAATAGTAGATACCTACGTAACAAATTAATCGAACAAAATTTACACTTTATTTTTTTTTTATGTCTGCAAGTTTCGAGTTTTGCATAAAAATGACGTTTATTTAAAAAATATAACATATATAAAAATATAAAATATTTATGGAGGAAGGGGGGGGGGCGGCAATAATCTCATAGCCTATAGGCGGCAAAATGGTAAATCCGCCTCTGCTTGTTGTCTTATCACGACAGCGATAAATAATCGACTGCACATTGTTTGAGCAGTTCCCGTACTTGCCCACCTTACACGAAAGCCATAAATATTTTTAATATAGATGCTAAAACCTTCTGGGTCCAACATTCAATAGCAGGTTAGTTCAAAATCTTAAAATTCATTATAGCCACCACTGTGCGGCGGTGTAATTGATCGACGTGGACTTTAAAAAACAATAAGAAAGTGTTATCTTGTCGAAAGTTTCTGCACGGGCGTACTATGATACAGTTGCTTTAAAATACGAAAAAAAAAACTTAAGTGTCTATCTGTCCCATTACGTATTTTTATGAAAGGGCCGGGCCGTGTTGTGTTGTGTAATCAGTTTGAGAGCACTCAAAGCTCTCAAGTATGTAAGTTTATTTGAAATATCTTCACACTCTGCCAAACGGTTTACATTTCCGAAAACGTTCGACTTCGAGTACTTGTAACATCTCCATTGCAAGTATGTATTGCGAATTGCATCATCGGCCGCAGTGGTCACGTCAATGAAATTGATTAATTTACAAGACATTTATGTTTGTCATTGTCGTCATTGAACTGTTAATAGTAGAACAAAGTGCATTTCATTTGAAAATTTAATGCACAGCGGTTACATAAGCAAAATTAAATATATGTATATATTTACAAAATCCATATACATACCTATGTATGTAGAATGATTTCGAATTCACCGAGAACGATGTGTTATTTTTACGTATTATTATTATAACGCGTCAGCAAAGTCGCACAAAAGCAATCTAAAACAAATTATAACAAAAAGAAAACAACCAGATCAAACGCAAACAAAACGTTCGTTCGAATAGCGAAACTTAATTGAAAATATTATAATCAATGTTTGATTACAGGTGCGATATAAAAGCGGTAAAATAATAAAAGAATGTAAAAAAAAACGACAGAAATGCCGATCGTGCACAAGCGTTGCACATTTTATTTGATAAGGAATGCAATTCATTCAATCTAACAATCATTTGAGTCACTTTTGTTTAATTTCTTAGAGACTACATTTATTTGTACGTGCAGATAAATGGCGCATTTAACTTAGGTAGATTTGCAATTATAATAATATCCGTTTAGACTAGATAAGCGAAGAACGGTCTCACAATTAACGAGTCATTACAAACGGAATGTATGTAATTTGCGTAATTGAAATTGCGACCAGAAGATACTAAACAATTGAGAGACTTTCCGGTCCAAGAGTATTTTATAATCCACACTGCGACTTGATCGATGCATCACGTGTATTAATTTATTTTCAGGGGTATTTCAGCTTAAATTCGCACACGGTCAAAATGCACTTTTTCAATCAGCCCATAGATTTGATTGACGATAAAAGCTGCAAAAGACCACCTGAACCGTAAAATGAATATATGTACGATATATACTACTCACAAAAAGCATTCAAACGACCGGGCCTAAGGATTAATTTGAAAATGCATTGAAACCCCACCAAAAACCCTACAAACAAAAAAAAAATACGCATAAGCCGTTAAAAATATGAAACGATATGGAAATATCATCAGACAGCATTTTCCAATGCACTGTCATGTAATGAAAAAACTATACTATTGTATGTATGTATATTGACATTGCGTATTCAAACCAGCATGGCAGTTTCCAATGCAAAAATAAATAAAAAAATAAATGAAGCCGCCCACTCTGCGAGCGTTTCAAAATGAGATGATTTCGCTAACGAATTTCGACAAATTTGATCGGTTTTACCCAAATCTCTCGTTCGTTAGTATTATGAGACCGGGCGCTGCCAATGTTTGAAATTACATTTTATGCAATATGCAAATATCTCTCGTGTAGAGTATTTGAGAGTGCGAACGGCAATACGGAACACGATTCTCCATTTAAACCCCAAAACCAACAATCACATTTACGCATTACACGGCAATCGCAATTAATGCCATTTTCGATTATTTATTGGAGGCTGAAATATTATTCATGCATGTACTGCTAGAGGATTGCCTGTCGACCAACATCGGGTGTTTATTATTCAAATATGAGTGGACTTACAATAAATTACAATCCATTGGGGCACTATCGAATCTGTTTAAAGCAATTTAATGAAATTAATATTAGTCAAGTGTGAAGTACCGAAATTTAAAATGAATTCCGCAAATTACACAGTGTCATTTTAAAATTGCGGTAAATAATAAAATAGGCAATTTGAATTTTCAATGAAAACCAAACAAGTGTGTTGAGATACTCCCGAAACGATTTCAATACAATTCCTGACGGACAGATTTTTATTAAATTTTTGTGCAACCAAGACGAGACATTTTCCTAACGGTGGTTATGCATTGATCGGAAATGCGCACATCTTCGTCACAAAGCCTGTGCTCAGTCCATATCAAAAGTTGGAGTGACTAACAATTGCCCGTTGACGATCAACGCCTATTTACTAGTAATTGTCAACAAAATAAGTTAAAAGTTAGTACGTTGAGTGCTTATTGTAACTAAGTAAGATCAACGATGCGCTTTTACACCGGTCAGACAAAAAAACAAGAGTTTAGCTCATATACATACAATAAATATGTAACATACATATGTACATATTAGGTGAAACCTCAACTGTCTCCTCAAAGTTAAATGAACCAAATTTTGTTTACAAAATCAAAAATTGTAACCACTTGTAGGCAATTAGTGTGGTTTCTGAAAGGTTACCCTTTCGCGTTAATTACAATCGAATCATAAGAGACGCAGCTGAAAATTCTAAGTGCAAAAGTAATACCACCAAGTGAAAATTGGGGGTGAATTTTCCAGACAGACAGACAGACAGACAGGTGCAACAATGAACATTGAAGCTGTTCGACAAAGATGGCGGTCGTCGGCTCGATTGCAATTACCGGAAATGGCGGGAGCGGCCCCGGCCTGTTTGCCAATTAGCATTCGGCAAAAGTTAATTGTATTAGCCATTTTAATAGATACTATTATGGTGAGCGCAAAACACACGGGGCCGCGCTTTAAGCGTTACAAACCTGGTCTGGGCGGTGTGACGAGGGATTAAATTCGCGTAAAGCGGGACAACGGATTCCGCACGTGCGAATTAGTGCGGCGTGTTTAAACCTCGCACAAAGCGCTGCCGAGCTTAATAAGCATAATTCTCGAACGTGCGCATTTTAAATCGATCATGTTGACACAGTCGAATCTCTGCGAGAATAAAAATTTCACGCAAAAGGAAAAACCACCAACATCGTGCACTTTTCCTGCTTAATCCCAAAACGAACAATTCCATTCATAAACCACACGGGGATTTTCAATTACGCGAATTTCAATTATTCGACGTCGAAATATTATTCACGAGTATTATTCGCCGAGGATCGACGAGTGTGTATTATTGAGGTGGTGTTTGAGTGGGACAAAAATATTTAGGCTAATGCTTTCGTATTTGTTTGATAATATGTACCTACATAGATACTCAAAGCGATAGGGAATTATCGGTGGAATATATGTAAAATCAATTTCAAACGTAAATTGAACCGATTAATATGATTTGATAGCGGCTTTAGCTAACAATTAGTGCAATTTTAAAGTTCCGAGAAAAGCTTTTCATTTTACAACAAAACAAACGCGATGAATCCTATTGTGTAGGTTAAATCCCCAATATGCGTAGAGTGTTTCCGCACATTTCGGCCTTTCGAACGGAATAATATGCAATTTTCACTGAAAATTCAGACTACATATGTATGTAGTTTATGCGGATTTTAATGCAATTTTTAAAAATTCCCACATGTACATTATGTACATACACAAAAAAATGTCTGTTCCTTCTCTTTTTCTTCCCAGAGGTAATGGGAAAAACCAATGGAGAGTACATGTATATTATGTATGTTAAAAGACTCAAAATAAAACGTCAAAATTGAAGCAACTTATGCTCGAAAAAGAGTATGCAATAAATAATTTTCAGCCGTTCACCATCCACTGCTGGATCCAATCCTCTTCCATTCCTGTCTGTCTTGAGCAATCTGCATCCACTCGACTCCACACAATTCTTCTCAATGCATCAGCCCATCGTACACTCGGTCTACCTTGCTTTCTTTCACAACCTCACGGATAACATTCCAGTATTTCACGCGTCCATTTCTGTTTCCGCTTCACATTTTTTCACACTATCGCTAGCACCATGCTTCCGACCCATGTATTCCTTTTACGATCTCTTCATTGTTATACCGAGCATACATCTTTCGACGCTTCACTGTTGTGCACAGGATCTTACGTAACATTCTTGAATTCAGCATACGTCATAACTGGCAGTACGCATTGGTCGTATGCCTTTTTTTTTAAGCATAGCGGGATGTTGGATTTAAAACTATGTTCACTTTCCGTACGCAAAATGTTATCGCCGTCAAGATAAAGATGTGTACATCCGACGTTAAGTCTGCGCGTCAACATACTTTCCCGTTGATTTTATTCATTGAAGATATGTAGATTTAGAGTGAAAGTTTCACACTTTGCTTTGAAGCCATAACCACCCCCTTCGGTCGCATACATACATACATATATAGGAACCGCAACGTTTTGATTTACCCACATTAAAGCGGAAATGTGCACACGATCGGCGGCAGGCCGTCGAGCGAGCGAGCCAAGCTTCCGGTTAAAAATCGGCATTTCCATTTGACTCGCGTAATTAATACCTGTTTGATTCGTTTAATTATTTACGGGGGAACATCACGCGACCGGAGCCGCGAAATTACACCACGGACAACCGCCGGTCAATTATTCAAACGAACGAACGCTGATAGGCGCGAAAGAGCCGCGGGCCACACGATCGACACCCCTGTCCAATAATTGCACACGTACATATAATGCAAAAAAATATATACATACATATGTGCGGTAAAACGTCGAACTGCGATCGAATCGATCCGCGAAACGGTCAAGTACATGTCTATGTAGAAGTGTGGCGTAATTGTTTGGCCCGGTGTAATTGCGTAAGTAGACCCGGGTACTTGGTTCTAGTAATTGTGCACGGACCGGTTCAATTTCATGTCGTTATGCACAACCGCCTCCAATCAATAGCTACTAAATTATGTTTGGACGTCTCGATTGTCGTTGCGTTAGTTCGCAGTGTAACCGAGGATCACCGAAGGATGTATTGTGCACAAACGCGAAAGCATCGGTCCTTTGTGTATTGTTCGTGCAATGGAAAATATGACTACGAGTTGAACCCGGGTGATGGTGTGAAGTTGGACTCGAGGACCTTTAAACTTTTATAACACTTTAGGCCGTTTGTAAAAATGCAGTCGGAAAATCGAAAAGTGTAAATGTCAAATCATATGTAAATAAAAAGTAAGAAAGTTTGCACATTGTATCCAATTCAATGGCTGTAAAAGAAGTACGTTCGAAAAGATATGTACATACATATGTATATGAGTACAGTCGTTTTTTTTATTTTATTTTATAAAGCAGAAGATAAGATGTATTGATCAAAGGAATTACTGACGAGCTCACAATTGATTTTGTATGATTTACCTATTCATTTAATTTTGTTGCTATGAAAAAAAATTGCGTTGAATACTTTTTGCATAAGAACGGTACAATTTAAGCATAAGTCTACAAATTAATCACAAGAAAAACTTTTCACTAACCTCCACTTTGCATTATGTCCAATTTTTATCAAAATTGAGTCATACACAAAACGTCCATCCATTCATGTATAAAAAGTATTGTATGTCCAAATAGTATGTATATTTGAGAAGATATTGCCTAAATATAATATAATATATCCACTTCGTCCATAATTTTCATGCGAAAGAGATGCACATACATATGAGTCGCCTAGTTCCAAATTCCGATAAGTCCATAACACTCACTTGTTCGCAAACGCGGTTTTTCTGCTACAAACTTATTTGCTTGGTGGCGTTTAAACTCATTTAAACTTAATTTTGTTGATATTAAACAAAATATTGAGATTAGAAACATGGACTTATCGTTGTTTGTTTCTAAATATGGCTTTTATCATAGTGCAATTGTCGGTTTTTGGAACTAACACTGATTTTCAATATTTTTTAACGCCGCACTTGGCGGTATTTGGAATAATTCAAGTATAAGGCATCGTTTGAAAACATTCTTAGAACCAGAAAATATTTTATCCTCGTTTTTTATATACATACATATTATGGACTTGCACTATCTGTGCACTAACCCATCGATATGTACAATAGTACATTGTATGTAGATATATGTATGTATGTATGCATGTGGATACACACGGCGAAATGGCGAAAGGTAACGTAATCAACGATAAAAGTATGCTATTCGATAAAATCGGAACGCTTTTATTAATTTCATTATAAAAATGGAGTTTTAATTAAATCCGAAGACGAACGTCGGATAACAAAAAAAAAAAAAAAAATGTAAAATAAACCGGAACCCCCTCACTACTACACCGTTGAAAGAGAACAATAAAATATTTAATTATATGTGACGCCGACTCGGCAATTCAGCGATAATTAATTTAAAAACGTCCCTTTTGATCGCGTTGAAAAATGTAAATTGCCCCGGCTGAGTGTATAATTTCAGTCACTCTGACGACATATTTTTTCATCGATGTACATGTACATACTACATACATATGTACATAGTGAGCACGTACGTGCAGTGTGCATCGTACGACGCGGTATGACGCGCGGTCACAATTCGGCCGGGGCAGTGAATGTGTTAAAACGTTTGTTTTGACAGTGAATCGTGTATTTTTGGGTTTTTTGGTCGGCGGTCGGGTACACCAGCCGCACCTCAACAAGTGCCGGGTTCGCTAATGCGATAAATCGAACCGGAGAGGATTTATGGGGGTGGACTATTCCGCCCTTTGACCGCCCTTTTCACCCCCTAACACCAACATCGAATCGAAACGCAGAGATTATTGGTCTAAAATGAGCTTTCGACAAAATACACACTTAAAATTACCAATTGGTATTAATAAACTGATTGTCGGTTGGTTCGATTTGGATGATATTAAAATCAAAATCAGCCGTTTACTGTTAGAATTTATTGATTGCATCCCGACCGTTGTGACGATTCCATATGAAATTGGCACTGTATAATTCGGCGGTTCCCAAGCTGTGGGTCGCGCGAGTCGATCTTTGAAATGTGAATTTTCATCCCGGCTGCTTTTTTTCGTCAATTAAATTATGTATATAAAAATAAATAACACTCTGGATATATTGTCAAGTATAAAAAAAAAATACCCCACCCCCTCACAAACCTGAGCGGTATAATTCGCATTGGTGCGAATCAACGACGATAGAGGACGCGTCAACTTGACGCAGCGAAACGGATCAGATTTGTGAGGGCCTTAAAGCTAGGTGGGTCGCAAAAGTTTGTAGTTCTAAAAAGTGGGTCGCGGTACTAAAAAGTTTGGGAAGCGCTGATTTAATTGATTTCAATTCACTTTCTTTACAACTTTAGTAGGTACTGCAGATTTTTTTACCTACATATTAGTACATATACTTCACTTTTATTTACAGATGGTATTAATGACACTTTAAGAAGAATTTTGCATGAAAAAATTATGGGTTGCGTTTGCAACGATAGTGGACTTGCTTCGACTTGTGCGCGGGGTTAAGAAATTGATAAAAATGAACATGTCATTGTGAAATGGAAAAGCAAACGTCTCTTTCCGAGAAAAGTTGACGACAATGAATGTAAAAGAGGAAAAAAGAACAGCAATGAGCGCAATAGAGAAAATAACGAGTAATTAAATGGGAAAACAATCGATCGAAAGAAAGACGCCATTTGTACGCGACAATAATAAATAATGTTTACGCGGCGGATTTGCTGGGAAATTTTTGTTATTAAAAACGAAACGAAAAAAATAAATATTTATTATTATTTTTTACGCGTAAAGGCGAAGCCATTAATTGAAAACGTTCACAATCACACCGGCATTTAATAATAAATCAAAACGACTCGAACTCGAGTGAAGTTGAACTGAATCTTTGAGTGTATTCGATGAACTGCCGGCGATATTCATATTTTATAATGTGCCCCTAGCTCGTATCGACCGATCGAAATATTAGTTTGTAAGTTGGGGAAGAGGGGACAATTCACAGTTCTACTGAAATAATTTATTGTCGGGGAATAATTGGTGCTGGGCATTAATTACCGTACGGCCAATGGCCACGTAGCGCTCATTGTCGCCGAACGACACGTGAAATATTATAACGGCGATAAATGCGGCACAAAAGAATTTTATTATCCAATCGGACAAATTTCGATACAGGAAGGGGAAGAGAGAACGAGGGGGGGGGGGAGGGGTATGGAAAAGTACTATATAACACCTCACCTCAAACCTTTAGCTTTTAAAATTTATTATTTCGTCCCCGATTCAGTTTTTTTTTTTTTGATATTTTTATTTTTTATCTCGTTCTGGGTACACGGTCGCGCTTGTAAACGATTAATAACATTTATCGAATTTTAATATAAATGATTTATCGGCGAGGGGTAGGGGAGCTACGCGCCGTCTATTGAACGCAAAACAAATGTATTTTATTCGCGTATATATTTCGCACGACACTTTTCCGGCGAAGAACGGGGGAAGCAAAAAGCAAAAGGGTGAAATTGTTCATCTTTATTATGTTTTTTCTTTTTTAACTCGTAAAAGAATGATCGATACGATGAAAATACAAAACAATTTACGTCAATCAAGTCGTGTTAAGATCACTTCCGGTTCTGAAAACATTCAGCGAAACGATACGTATAAACTTTACGCTGTAATGTCGTGCCACTAATACTATTACTAAAACTTCATACATATTTGAGCTTTACAGAAACCAAGTCGACTAACTTCTAAACTAAAAGTGGATAAAATTTTCAAAACAAACTTTTGCTAATATCGCATCCTCAGAACACAAAGGTGACATGACATGTCCACGATTTTGCGAAAATGAGTTATGAATGCAAGTTTGTTCCTCTTTAATTATTTCTATTAGGGCATATCCGAATGACGTCATAAAGTACAAATACTAATATTCTCAGAGTACAACTCGGGACTTTTTGCATTTAATTTAAAAAAATTTACATGTGCAAATTCAATAACAATGAAATAACATCTAAAAATCTAGAGTACAATATGTAAAAGTATCATTTTATGCTGACCACTTCAAACTATAAAACTATTGTCCTGAACAATCCACCATTTTGGACATGTCACCTTTGTGCTCTGAGGACGCGATATGTGTGTATCTCGCGATTTTATCATACACAGAATCCACATTCAATTTTTTAAGGCCGTCAGCCAAATTGTATTCTAAAAGGCTCATTCAATTCAAATTTCATTTAAGAACCAATAAAAGTATCACTTTTGGTTTATGAACACCCGTTTTCATATTATGCTTCAAAGTTTATTGATATTCTGAGAAAAGTTTCAGCGGCAAAAATGCACATGATTAAATGAAACACATAAAAAAATGAAACCAGCTCATAAAAAGAATCGTTTACAATGCGTATTTTTTTTTAGAAACAATATTTCAGCTTACAATGTAGGTTTGGGAAAGGCGATGAAGATGTGAATCACCGTGAAATTCACCAGTTGCAAACAACCCACGAACCCAGCCGACAACTTCTGCAATACTTATTATTGTTTTCGGCCGCTATCCACTCATGCGTGTCAGAGAGCACAATTTTCGGATAATACACATGCGAAATTTGCAATTTCGTTTGACACATTAATAATATACTACATGTCGCGCAGTTAAAGCAAACTTTGTTGCAAAAGAAAGCGCGGTGGGCTGAAATTCATATTGTGGCACTAAAAACCCCACATCTGATGTATTCAGTATGACGATGCTTCAGGCACCAAAATTAATACTAAAAATAGTTAATACAAATGTGCGAGGAGGAGAATTTGGCATATCGAGCAAAACACCGGGGTAGTGTTTTTGTATAAGGCGTCCTACTGTTGATGAAAAACACGAATCGACACATGACGAATCAAAAGACTCATCTGAAAATGTTGACGCGTTACACAAAAGTATATCGAATCCGAACATGTATGCGTTTACAGGGCCGTGCATAGGTATAAATAATCCTACGTGGATAATAATTTCGCCCAGCGCGGTTTTGCGTACAATTGTTTAATATATACACGTTCGTTCGGCATAATCTCCCATAGTGGGACGTATGAGCGGCCAGTTGACGAGTGAACAATGCTAACAAATGGGAAAACAATATTGAAAACGTCAGTTCGTATGGTTGTTTTATTCATCGACCATGCGGCCACCGATAGTTGTAATTGATGGTGGTGGCCCCCGCGTACCATCAAACAAACGAATATGCTACCACATACATATGTATGTATAATACTCGATACGCATCGGAATTATCGGATGATGGCAAACACTGTCGGACAATATCAGAGATTGAATTCAAAGCTGAAAAACACGACGGGTATTGTAAAATGTATGTATATAATACGACTCACCTGGTCAGATGGACTTTCCAATTGTGCGGAAACGGATTGAATAAATTTTAGTTTTGTGTGTGTGTGTGTGTGTGTGTGTGTGTGTGTGTGTGTGTGTGTGTGTGTGTGTGTGTGGGTGTGTGACTTCCTTGTGTATTTTACACGGAAAAGTTTGCAAGCTCACCTGAAACAAAAATGAAAAAAAAATTAGTACTTGTATATGCATAGTATTGGTAAGTTGGTCCGGTTAGTAAGGAGGTTCGTAGTTTGAAACATAATATTGGAAAATTTCTTTTCCGTTTGACTAGGTATTTATTGTTTGTTTGCGAGATTTATCCGTTATTTAAACTAAATAGCGATATCTCAGTGGTTAGGGCTTTAAGTCTATTGATTAGGGCGCCATTGGAAAAATCTGCACGTTACTAAATCCAGATCGGTTAATCTCATAGCCCAGCGTTTCCCAAACTGTGGGTCGCGAGCCGATTTTTAGTGGGTCGCGAAAAATTCAAAGTTCAAATTCACATTCCAAATAATGTGATTTTGTGATGTGGAAATTAAAAATAATATGCAACAAAATTAAAAAAAAAAAAAACAAGACGGCACAACAGAGAATAGGATGCGTCCGAGCAAATTGCGTTGGCATGTTGTGACGATGCATCCGGATTTTAAAATCTATTTTTTGAAAGACAACTGGAACAGTTTAAGTCGTCGAAATCGAAGCTTTCGTATTATACCAGCATTAATGAAAAATCTCTCCACGCCTCGTATCTGATTAGTTTGCAAATCGCGCAAGCTAGTAAGCCTAGTAACACAATTTGCAAGACTTTAGTGCTACCACCAATAAAAGACACGGTTGGAATTATGTTTGATGAGAGTTTGAAGAGCAAGAAAGAAGTATAGAAGTCGAAACGATTTCGCTTATTATAATACGATTGCATGCAGAATCGATGAAATGACCCGGTGGGCAGAAGATGACCTGATCCAAAAAGTTAGTGAAACATTTTTAGAGTTAGTGAGTTAGTAACATTTTTCTCATTGCAACTGGACGAGTCCACGGATATACAAGGTTTATCCCAGCTGCTTGTTTTCGTTAATTATAAGTTATTTAAAAATAAAGAAAACTCTGAATATTTTTAAGTATAAAAACAGTATTAAAAATAATTTAAATACCACCTCCCCATCATGGTGGGTCGCAAAAGTTTGTCCTTCTAAAACGTGGGTCGCGGTACTAAAAAGTTTGGGAAGCACTGTTATAGCCTATAGGCGGCAAAATGGTAAATCCGCCTCTGATATTAATTATCGCCATTGAAAAAATTTGCACATTACTAAATCCACATTGTGTTAAAATTTGCCAATTGGTCAAACTGAATTGTCAGATGATTCGCCAAAATAAAAATAAAAAAATGGCGTCCCCTATCTATTATTCCAATGTTAGCCTGTTATTTGGATCTTGATAATTGTGTTTTTAGACTTATTGTAATAACTTTCGCCTCGACGAAACAAAATAAACTTCTAGTCAAAATTTGAGAATATTTCAACTTATTTTGTTTAAATTTCATTAAAAAAATAGTATCGTATATTTCAATATCGCAAAAGTTCTCAGCGGCGCAACGCTGTTTCTTTGTAAAGTTTGTCGCAGATTTCAAACTTTCGTAAAGTGTATCAGTCTTAGATTTGTTGAAAGTTTCATCGAAACAATTACCGTATGCATACACCATTCGAATTTGAAGCTCAGACTTGCTTCAACGCGAAATATTATACACTGCATTGTTTTTTTCACATGGCAGATACTTGGACGGATGGAGTCTAATGCGATGCAAAAACATTTGTTCATTGTAGTTGGATGGATTGAGCACTGTGCGGACGCGCTCGAGAGCCACTCGGATATTGATGATGCGAAATTTCCATAACTTTTGCACGAGCCCTCGTATACAATGTGTGTACGCGTGTTTGTGCGCGTGTACGATTTACGAGACGTACACGTATACCGTATTGATTTTGTATTCATAATATAATTGAATAGAATAATTCAGAAGTTGTGCGGGAGCGCGGAGGCTGCGCGGGGATTAGTGACCCTGAGAGAAATACTCCATGCCATGTGTTCTTTGTAAATATCTAACGACACAAAACATGCCTAATTTCATTAATAAAACAAACGTGCAAATTATAATAAACTCAATTTATAAGGATAAAAAATTAAAAGCGGAAAAGCGGCAGGTTAACGTTTAAAATTATACCGTGGAACGAGACAATACAAATTCACTTGAGTTTGAAATTTTAACGTGTAACTTGCGAAATGGAAAACTACATACATGAAATACAATTTCAAGTTGAAAAACTTCTCATTGAAATACACTACAATAGCTAAAATAAAAACATACAAGCCTCATTAACATCCTCGGTCGGTTTACTTTCAATCATTTCTTATATGGTTAGAAGTGTACATACATACATACATATATTCATAGAAAGATAATACAATTTCAGTTTGACTTGAACTTGTTCAAACAGACATACTGAAAACTTCCTCCTCCAGTTCAATCAATGCTTAAATATTCTTCCGTTTTTCCGTGAAAGTATTGCGTTTCTGTATTTCAATGTAATATTGGCACGGATTCGCGTCTAGATACTTTTTTGACGAGTGCAAATTTGGCAGACTATCTGCCTCTACTGTGGTACGTTTTGTATTATAAATATAGCTTAGCGTTGTTTGGGGCATCAAAGTGTTAACATTCGCCGCTAGCGCATACGTATTCAAAAAGGACGATCAAGCAAATCAAAAAAAAATGAAAAAATCAAAAGAAAGCAACGAAAACGTTAACTTTCTTCAGAGGCAAAGGCGACGGATTGAAATCCGTCTCAAAGGGTGAACAAAACAGTAGTGTTAAAAGGGCGCTTATCAAAGGAAACTGGCGCCCCGGGCGAACGCCTTGCAACAAAGAGGAACAATGGTGAATTTTTACAGTCTCGAAGGTGAGTTACAGCCGAGACGGAATAAAATGCAAAATCCGAAATGTTTAAAGAATGCAGACTTTGAAATGTACATATGTATCGGCATACGCGTCCAATTTCGAAAGAATTGTAGACATCCACGAACAACAAAAAAAAAGTTATTTACTTTGCAAATGCATATCAAAAGTCTGAAACACTCAAACCATATAAAACAATAACACTGAAGGCCGCTATTGAATATACAAAATCAGCTTACAATTCGAACAAACAAATACAAATAAACGGCGAGACGAAATTGCAAACGTGCACATTTTTCTACGTCCATTGCGGCACAATAACTATATTTCAAATTGCAAGCCGCACTTAAGGATGCACCCGCGTGTAAATAATGCATATTATTAAATATCGAGCAGAAAGCGCACTGTTTGGAATCAAGAAAACATACCGCCCACACACACTACAACCTACTGCATTTTCTATTCGTCCGGAGATTGAAAAAAAAAACGGATCCGTCGATGGACGAGAAAGTTCAGCCGTATCTGCCCAATCGACGTTTCGCCGTTAATTGCCAATTATTCAATGGAAAGAGTTAACTTTTGAAATATCCGTTTTATAATTAGAAGCGAATATTTTCAGCGTCCGCGGCATAAAAACGCGACGCGACAATTTTTCGATTTCCTTTACTCGTGAAGCGAAATGGAAAAGTGTAAAAAAATACAACGATAAATTTTCTCTCGACTTGAAGTTTAGGCACACGTGTGCAACGGATAGCTTATGTCGGCGAGGACAGATCGCAGAAGCATATCGATGATTGATAAAATTATACTTCCTGCTCCGTTTACGAACATATACAAATGCGACAGATTGCACAACGTACACAAGTCGAGATCTCCGAATGGGTGGGGTCTAAACTTCAATGTGATTGATGAAGCGTTGAATTTTTTACACTGCCTGACTTTCATACAATGTCGGTAGCATATAGGCATATACGAATATACATAAGTACATAAGTATACGAGAAAGAGAGAGAGTGTGTGAGCGATAAGCATAATATATATTTATTACATACAATATGTATATTGTATATATATATATATATATATATATATATATATGTATGTATGGAAGGCATTACGCGAACTGGAAGAACGGAGGCTGTGAATAATTCATGCGGCAATATGGGAAGGGAGGTCATTTAACATTAAAGCGCATTGTAAGGCAAACCACATTACTTATTAAACGGCATAGGGTTAGGCGCATATGTTTCACCCGCGTCGAACTGGCTCGGTGCGAGCTTTCCCGCATACTTGTGCGACGAGAAAAGCTGGGAGCTTTCGCGAAAATCGAGACGCCTTATTATTCAAATATCGGCGGCAGAAAGTGCAACAACACGGAATAGGATTCAATGAACGAGTCGATACACAACAAAGTATTGATATTTTTACATTATCTGTAATGCAGAGTGGCGCCGAGATCACTGACACGTTGTAAAACGCTCTCCAGTCGGAGGGGGTGGCAGTTTGGAATGGGTCTGCACGCAAATCAACAGCGGGGTGTGTGCGAACGAAACGCGCGAAATTTACGATCAAAGCATGCAATGTCATTCATCGTCGTATAATATATATATCAATATCAATATCGTTATCGTAGATTGAATCGGTAAAGCTCTCCTGGTTGCGACCGAGAATCGGAAAATCAAAAATTTTAATTTTAAAGCAGTCGGTTCGGCTCAGTTCAATTCATATTAAAGTGTATGATATTTTAAGCCATCCTGTTGGGAAATGAGTCGGATGCGGTCGGAACTTTTATATATTTATTACATTATAATTCAAATGCCAAATATCGGAATGTATTTTCGCAATATGATCATCCGCCCGGTTGTAATATCATACATTAAAATATCAATCGAACATTGAATTTGAAATTCAAACGTCCACTATATAAGTTCAAATAAATATTTTGACATTGATCCTTGCAGAACCAAAACGCAAATATACATAGCTAACCGATCTGTTGTATAATATACATATATGCGTAATGCTCCAGCGAAAGCAAAAAAAAACCTTACAAAGTGACCTTTTCCCCAAGAATTAACCCCATAAAATTTGTTCTTTCAACAGCCGGGACACATTCAGCACCAGATACAATGTACAATGTATGTACAAATACCGATAGCGCTTATGGGATTAAACAAACGCTGTTGTTATTATAGATAATTCAATTCGAGTGCACTCACCACTCTAGTGAGTCGGATCCATTTTAACAACATTTCAAATCAATTAGAACGAGGGAACCTCACTTCAATACGAATTCCTAGCATTCACGAAATCGATGCAGCGATCGAGTGCATCGATGATGGATACTATCAGTATGTGCTCAAACCGTTCGATGATCACGCAATGATTGAATTATCTTATAGTCATCGGTTCGTATCGCAATGCAACTGACAAAACAATTCGAATGCAACGATAATTTTCCTCTTGGTCAGTTTTAACGATGAATTTTCGTTGGTTTCACAGTGGTGGCGTCGTCGCACAGTGGTAGATGGATTTTAAATTAATTAAAAATAAAAACATACTTTGAATATTTTCTTGGGGGGGGGGGGGGTTAAAATTACAATTTCTCGGGAATTATTCGGGGTATTAGGTGCGGTATTTATGTGTAGTAGCGCAAACGTGTTTTTAATTAATTCATCGCGATTCCGTTTGAATAAATGATTTGCTCGCGGCGAATAAATACACAGTGCGCCGCATTCGTCGGTTGCTTACATTTTTAAAAATCCTTTATATTAAAAGTTTTTCATTTAAACGAAACGGGAAACTTTATCAATTTCTCATATAAAACGGCGGAGAAAAATTTCATGAATTCTTTAGCGTTCCTCCATTCCACCGAACATAAAAGGCATACTTCCATTCTGTAAAATGATATAAAAAAAAAAGAAAAGAGTAATTGCACTCTTTCTCGTTTAAAAGTTTACTCAAAATACGTACAAAATAAATTAAACGATTTACGAGTAAGGAACCGCACCGCGCCCAAAAAAAAACTCCAAAGTACAACGAAAATTACACACAAATTCGAAAACGCATAAAATATCAAATGACATAAAGTTAGTGTGTCATCATTTTCAACCTGTCATCACTGCTGGATGAAGGCCTCTCCAACCCTCTTCCATTCTTGTATGGCTTTTGCATCCACTTGACTCCACACATTCTTCTCAATTCATCAGCCCATCGTCCACTCGGTCCACCTTGCTTCTTCACATCCATACACACCCATATATTCCTCTTCCAACTCTTTTTGTTATACCGAGCGTACATATTTCGATGCTTCTCTGTGTGCACTTGATCTTGCGTAGCATTCTTGAATTTAACATTCATACATCATGACTGGCAGTGCGCATTGGTCGTATGCCTTACTTTTTAAGCATTGCGGGATGTTTGATTTTAATACTGTTCTTCCAAAAGCACTCCATTTTATATGTTATACCTTTTTCTTTACATCCAGTCACATTCACTGCAATCTACAGTGCAAAATTCATCAAACAAATGTAACGCGTATCGTTTGAAATTATTTAATTTCGTCAAAGCGTCGAATGCGAGCACATATCGAAGAGTTGAACGCATCGAAAGTTAATCTAATCCGTTTTGTACACATTTTAAACAGTTTAAAACAATAATAGAAAAACCCCATCCTATTCCATCTACAAATTACAAATACATACGTGATGTTTTCGTTCTGTAACTAAGATACAGAAACGACATGCATAATAAGTAGTAAATTAGCTTGAACAATTTCCTATGCATGCACTCTCTATATTCGAATCAAATTGCACAAGATTGCTTTAGATACTTATAAACACAACACAAAACAAACAAAATTTGTTTGGTCAACCGTATTACATATGTATGTATGTACATATATGTGTACACATGTGATGATTATTTAACGAAGTTATAGCCGCTATGAGCCTATTGTTGCATATGCAATACTTTTTTTAATTATTTACCAGTTGTAAATTATTCAGCGTTGCTCGGGTGCATTTTCGTTTGGAAAATTTTCCTTACATAAAATATGCATAGATACGTAGTTTGTCTGCAAATTGACACACAATTACACAAACAAATTCAATATTTTACTGAATCGATAAATTTCATATAAGGTTGGGTCGCGTTTAAGTCGATGATTTAATGCTTGAAGTAACGACTATTGAACAAACTTTACCGATTTTCGAAAAAATGAGATTACGCTTATTTGAAGTGTTAAGTGGATGAGTTATTCATCTGTGAAGTGTTTTACTGTCGTTTACATCATTGTAGCTGAGAACTTTGGTCACAAAAAGGGAATGTAAACAGAGTACTAAGTAGTATGAGAAGATCTCGAGTGTGAATGAATTATTGTGTTTATATAACAAATCCTATCAAATGTGTATATAGAATCCAATTGAACGAACGAGTGAGTGAAGGGCAATCAATAGTTCATCTGTTAGACAGCTATAAAGACGAGGCGCGTCAAGTGCTTTATAAACCCAATAACATCCGATCAAAGGGAAGGGTCAAGTGTCGGTCGAGGTTGCAGGATGCAGGATGCAGGATGCAAGCGAACGAATGCAACAGATTGCAGGCTGGCTGGTTCACGCACTTTTGCACCCTCGATCGATGCTCGCCCACGAGAACGAGACTCTGTAGGTATGCCTAGGGGATGGGGTGCAATAATATGAAGGGATAAGGGTTCGTGGGGGAATGTGGAGTACAAGCCGTTTTTTTTTTTGTTTTTATTGTTGTCGCGTCGTCTATAAAAAATGAGAGGAAATATTACGCACGCGAGGCGGGCGAACGGCGAACGCAAAAAAAAAAAAATAAAACAGAACAATTCCGTTCGCATGAATGAGTAAACGTCTATTTTTTTTACCTCTTTTTATCATCATTTTTTTTTTTTTGTTAACAAATGAACGGAAGGGACCACGAAGAGCGGACAAGTCGCAGCCGCATTGGCACAAATTTCAAACAATGCAATTATGTTGCGCGAAAGTCGCCTGCAACTTGTATAGATGTTACAACAACAAGCGACAGTATTTACATTTGGATTGATATTTTCATACTTTTCCCCGTATAATATACATACATAGGTATGTAGGTTTTCATTATCCGTTAACAATGAACCGGTCTTTAATAATGACATACGCGTGGTCTAATTAACAATACTGTATAAAAAAAAAGTATAATCAAGAACAATAGGGCGCGTTCGGGTTGAGTGTGTCTGAAGAACAGTCAGATTTTATATGCAGTTTAGAATGTTAAGAATTTGCGATCCGTCTTAAAAAAAATCTCGCCAAGAGAACGAATCTTACCCCTTTGGAGACTAATCTAATAGAAGTGTATAAAATAAAAAAAAACAGTCTCACGTACAATAAAAACGCTCATCTCATACTTGTGAGACTCCTAAAAGACAAATCTAACAAAATCGTCAGAGACTCATTACATATTTTTAAATAGAGTGGTTGAAGTTTAGAACCGCCTCGTAAATCGGCTACTTAATACTTAATGAGAGATTTCTGTTAATTTTTTTTTGAATATAAATGGATTTTTGATATCCTTCAAATATAAATAACTAAATAAACAAAAAAATTGTATTTACAAATTACAACAGACTCCCGGGCTTCATTGCCTATTCCGCCTGCCTATGTATTTTAAATAAATAAATAAAAAATGATTCAGCTCAATTTGAAAGTTTGACGAATTGATCAGCCCATTATATTCAACTCGATCGATCTCGATATAAAAACGATTTACTCTTACTATATAACAATAATTATACATACTAAAAACTTTTTGCGGAATATTAATATAAAACGACACCTCTATTATTTATTTATATAATACAGTAGCTAAAGCTAATTATATAATCATTTACTAAGCACCTGTACAGAGATGTTTTTTCAAGACTGCCAGGAATTTATCAATGGTTTTGGAACTTCTACTTCCATCCGGCAGTCTAATATACTCCAAAACACCTCTGTACAAAGATGCTTCTCCTATTTCTATTTATTCTAACATTTTTTATAATTAAATTTATTTTATTCACATACATCCATTCCTCTCACAATAAATTTACTAAAATATGATGGTAACATATTATTATCTAACTTAAATATAAATACGAACAATCTAATTCAATCGTCATCTTTTTTATACTAGCATACCTACCTATCCGCATTTAAAATACATCTCATACCTCTATTTTGTAATATTTGTAATCTATCTCTAGTTGACTTATCTAACTCTATACAATTAGATTAAATTTATAGTTTATTAAATTAGCTAAAAGCTAAAGATTAATTAATAAAATAAATAAATAATACGTGCACTAAAAATAATTAGCACAGAGAAAATACATAGTTAAACTATAGAAAAAACACACACACACACACAGTTTTGAATGTTTAAACATGAACTCGACAACGCTCTATTTCCGACATTTGCAATTGCACATATTATACATGTATGTACACGTCCGCACACATAATACATAATACATGATCAATGAATGAAGCAGCGCAGCAACGTGTTCATATCTTATTAACAACCTAAACTGAACGTATTATAAAATATGCACGCGGACAATTTAAAAGTGATTTCACCGCAGCACAGGTACACCATTACACGAACGTATGTACATACATACATAGATTCGGAGAATACAACCCCGACTATCGCAACCGTTGAATTATTAAACCGCAGTTTGAGGGTATAGTTTTATTTATACAAGACGCACAAGTTCGCGGTCAAAATTAGCGAATTAAAGGTACACGACCACTCAAACTCAACCCTTATACCACGCGCTCCGTCGCGAAACACAAGAGAGATTACACTTGTGCTATACGCACCCTTTCTATCCCCTAAAGCTCTCCCGAAGGGGTGGTTGGTTGGCTTTAGTGGGCGCACTTCAGCGCAGTCTGAAGCGCAGTCACTCGACACTGAAATATCACAGGTACCATCGAGCACTCGCTAACAAAAGAACACATTAACTATACAACGAGCCTATGGATGTTTCCACACAGGAAATTTCATATAAAATCTATTTTCCAATTAATAACGATGCCAATTAAACGTGTGGTCTGTCTGTGACATGTGTTATCTAACTTTATAGCTTGCGTGATAGCGCCGTTTTAATCAAAACCAGAGGCTTGCTTTTGACAATTTTTACTATTACTGCCGTCCTAAGCCTAACGTAACTGACAAAAATTACGAAAATGAGTTAGATGCGATTTTTCATATCAAAATTAATGTATCTTCATCCAAAAGTGACTTTTTTAAGCTATTAAATCTAACGTATCTGCATGCGCAGAGAAATAGTATCACCAATTCTAGCGAAAATAACGTATTCAATATTTACTTCGGTCACTACCTTATCATGAAAGATTGAAAAGACTGAATCTCTCAAGTATTCAAAATAATAAATAATCATTATTCATGTGAAATGACCAACCTCATTATGTTCAATGAGAACCCTCATCTAAGAGTTCATACTCTTAGACGCCGAAAAGAAAAATCAAATAAGATTGTGAGAGATTCATTCTTTTCAAATAGAGTGTTTGAAATTTGGAATAGTCATATGTATATGTACATTAATAAGGAACAATGAAGTGACGTAACTACTAAAGTATTCATTTTTTTTTAATTTTTCCTTAGAATTATCAAAACGCAATATACAATAACCTCATGCACAAAAAAAAAGTTAAAATAAATCAGTAATAGATATATGAAGAACAACACAAACTTAGAATAAAACTTTCAAGTCCATTTATCTCGATGTTGTTGTTTTGTCAGTAACGTTAAGTGGGCTTAGGACGGCTGTATATGCAAGTTGAAATTTCTCTTACACTATCGATGCTAATTATACGGTTACAATTTATTATTCAACTGGAGTATTCGTATCAATTTATGTGCATACATACATACATGCATGTGCCATTGCAATTCATCTGCTTGAAAGAACCTGAATGCACAACGTTCGAATACGAATTACAAATAGCTCTCAGCGAAAAGCAATTTACGTAAGACGCAATAAAATTATCTACCAATTGCATGCGACACAATTGATAATAAGATCCACGGTTTCGCTCTGACAAATCACAATATCAAATCGTGCACTTGATGCAATTGTTCCATGGCGGGATTGCGGCTATGCCGATTTTTATGCGGCCAAAATTGGATCGTTTCGAGTGTTTTGCTTTTAAAAGGCATCCGATATGTACATATAATCTACATATCTACATACCTATGCAACAGAAACATTTCAATGAGGCGAGAGAGCTCTTGCGTTTTATAAGTTGCTATTTACCTATTTGTTGCGAACTTTGTTGTACGCAAAGTGGCTCAGTAAAACCACACTTACATATTGTTGTTTTGAGATAATGCAACTCTACATATGTACATTAGTCTCCGTGAAGACTTTGTAATAAGCTAATAAGTTACTAAAACATTATGATGACACTGCAATAATAATAACAATTGTAATGTGGGATAACTTGACCTTGACAAAAAAAGTTTTTGAACACTCGTAATATTATTAGTTTTGCGAGTGGGGCAACTTTCGCACAGAGATACTCAAACGTAGTATAACACTCAAAAACAAAAGACTTTATTTAACTCGGAATTGCATTCGATTTTCGGCCCATATTATTTATACCAAGGACAATTGGTGAATATGACTGGTTGTAAAGACGAAGAAATAAAACGAAGAATGAAACTAGGATGGAGTGCTTTTGGAAGAATGCACATTGTTTTTAAATCCAACATTCAGCTATGCTAAAAAAAGAAGGCACACGACCAATCCGTAGGTACTGCCAGTTATGACGTATGGATGTGAAACGTGGATGCTAAATTCAATAATGTTACGCAAGATCCAGTGCACACAGACAATATGTACATTTGCTCGGTATAACGAGAAGCGATCGTAAGAGGAATACATGGGTAAGAAGCGTGACTTATAATATTATATAATAGACTTTTTCATACACCAGTATTAATAAAAAAAATCTCTACACGCCTCGTACCTGATTATTTTACAAACCGCGCAAGCTAGTAAGCTGCACACAATTGGCTAGACTTTACTGCTACCACCAATAAAAGACACAGTTGGAATTATGTTTGATGACAAGAGCAAGAAAGGAGTACAGAAGTCGAAACGATTTCGCTTATAATACGATTGCACGCAGAATCGATGGGCAGAAGATGAGCTGATCCAAAGAGTTAGTGAAACATTTTTTAGTTTGTGAGTTATAATCCGGCCGTTTTAGGAAGACTTCTGGGCAAAATGTACATGCTGTCCCTTTCATCCCCTCTAAACCTGCAAATGACCAATTGCAATTCATTTCAGTTTTATGTTGCATTTTAGTCGAGCGATACAACATTGTACGTGCATCGGTAGAATTCAACGTTAATATTTTGTTAGTTAAAGTTTGATAATGTCTTCAATTAATAATAGACAAGTTGTTAAAGGACAGTGTCGTAAGTTTATAATTAAACTGGGTGAATATTTTGAAAAGGAGAGAGACAGTGGCGGACCGTTGTGCCCAATATCAAATGTGTGTAACAGGGTGTCGCAAGCCTTAGGAATAAGTTATTAATAGTATGTAGTAGATACAACATACTATTAATAATAAATAAATAAATAAAAAACAAAGAAATTATTTTACGTCTTTACAATGTTGCATCGCATGCACGAAAGGGACAGCATGTACGTTTTGCCCAGAAGTCTTCCTAAAACGGCCGGAGTATAGTAACATTTTTTTCATTGCAATTGGACGAGTCAACGCATGTACAAGATTAATCTCAGCTGCTTGTTTTCGTTAATTACAAGTTATTAAAAAATAAATAAAACTCTGGATATTTTTAAGTATAAAAACAGTAAGAAAATAATTTAAATACACCACCCCCCCTCATCATGTCCGTTAAAACTAGGTGGGTCGCGAAAGTTTGTCCTTCTAAAGCGTGGGTCGCGGTACTGAAATGTTTGGGAAGCACTGCACTAGTACATACATATGTATATATGAAGCAAAACAAAATCGTCAAAGTGCGAATCGTTCCGAGAAGCGTGACGCGAAAGGCAAAAAAGGAAAAGCCCCTTTAAGCGCGCGGGGGATTGATTCTCGTAGGGGGTGCGGCTGAGTTGACAAGTTATCGAGGCGCCCAAAGGGTAGACCCTAGGTTGGGTCAGGTTGTGCCAGGTCAAGGCGACCCCGAATCGGTGTAATGGGGTGGTAAAGGGGGGTGGGCCAGCTGGTATGGGGGTCTTATAGGGGAAAGCCAAAGGGGGCGAAAGGCGCCACTGAAAACCGGGAAAATAAGGGCGAAACGGAGACACCACCGGTACATCCCCTACACGTATATGTACATACGACTTTCGCTCTCGACCGGTTTAAATACGGTCGAAACGAATTTACAATTTCACACGTTGTGCTCTTGAATATTTGATATTTATTCCATACGTGTAATGTATGTATACGCGGTGTGTGTATTCGGATAAAAAAAAAAAACTACGTACCTAATAGGCGGGTAGTGCGGGTACGTATACGCCAACGTGTACGTACTAGGGATTCCAAAATTACCGACATTTGCAAAAACCGGTATTACCGAAAAAAAATCCCACCGATGGTTAAAACCGGTTTTTTTATAAATAAAATAATCGTTAATTAAAAATTCACCTTTCACACAAACTTTTAATGTTGGAACTTTGATGTATGTACATATTTCGTGATGAATGTATAATAAATAACACTGAAACCGAGTCCTTCTATGCTGCGCGAATTACCGATCAGCGAGGACGTCAAAAGGAAAGTAAATACATTTTTTTGTACTTTTTGATCTAAGAATTTTTGTGTGGAAGGGATGGTTTTAGAATTTCAGTTGAATTCCGAGAAAAAAATCGGCAGATGGGTAAGTTCAAAATCGACGACATACTTGTAAATCGGTTAATCATTACGTACTTTATCCTTGCTTTTAAGATTATAAATTTATGGTACTTGGAAGACTCGTTTGAAAAACAGTTCGAAAAAGGTACCGAATGTCGAAAAGGTGCCAATGTGCTAGTCAAACGAACCGGCAAACTAGCCGTTAAAATGTTGTTTTCCGAATTCAAAACAATTCAGTGTAAGTAGATATATTGGGGGTCATAACCTCATAGCATATAAAGGTTTCCTAAGAAATGTGTACCCATCTTTTTTGTTTGTATTGACGTAGACCATTGCATGCGAAAATGAAATAATCTAGGGCTGAAAATAAAAATAAATATATACATATAAATTTGAACAAAATTAATATATTTCGCTAATTACCGGTAGTCTATTTTGTAATACCGGTAATGTAATCCCTAGTACGTACGTACGCGGTTCGATCGTTCGTCCGTAGTAGTGCATTATATTATACAGAGGTGTGTGGGGAAAAAAAGGGGGTTAAGTGCGTGCCGGTGCGAATTAGCGCGATCGATTTTAAAAGGTGCAAACTCGACACGACCGATGACAAGATTGCGCGCGTTAACTCTTTGACCGCGCGCTTAGTCGATACGCGCCCGTTTTGTTGGGGAGAATCACGCGATTTAATGGTAGTTTGTCGTTATCGATGGTGTTTTCGTGGATTGGTGATCCTTGTGTGCGATTAATAATAAGTGGCTTAAGGGTAGGGGGCATCGCGAACAAGGGTTTGTATAATAATAGTTGCAAGATGTCATTGAGGGTTGAGTGTAGATCGGACGCTTACTGGCCGAATTTGTCAATTTACCTGACAGTTGTGGAATAGGGTACCATAATGTTATACATATATGTATATAATAGGCGTATTCCGTCTGTCTGTCTGTCTGCTGATAAAGCTCGCTGAGGTAAATGATTAAAAAACCAGAACGTCGCACGAGTGGGATTTGAACCCGTATCGCTGATTCGGAACAGAGCGCTTACGCGGTGAGCCAAATCAGATGATAATAGGCAGGCTTCAACGTGACTATTTATAACCGAATATAATATGCCTCGCGACTTTGTTAAATTATTACGTTGTTAACGCGCCATAGATGGCGCTATAAAAACTATTAAATTTAATATTATTTTTCAGTACGGGTGATGGAGAAAGCGCTCCGTTGATATTCAACTGGCTTACAACTAGTAATATTATAAATTGGCACCAGCTCTCATTTTTCTTAACTACTATGTACTTGTTCATTTTTTATTTCATTTCCGTGCCCTCCAGAAGGAAACGGAAAACCACTAATGATTACATAGTACATATCTTTCTATCGTTACGTCACTAAAACAGATGGTAAAAGTTTTGCCGAGAAGTACGTACATACATATGTATGTATGTACCAACATATACAGTTACGCTTGGAGTCAAATACGTTGACACTTTGCATATGAAAATTTTAAAGAAACTTATAAATGTTCAATACATCTGTGTGGTATGTGAATTCGCCTATATTAAGTGCTCTTTGGGATTTGTAGTCGTTGACAGGACATGTCTGTCAAAAGTTTTCCAACAGTGAAACAAACACGACACCGCACCCTGACGTGGTGTGACGAGAAAATTGTACTACAGTATTTTCAACACGTTCGCAACCACACGAACATTACGATGACACGTAGCATTTCCTTAAAACGTATAAAGCACGGGCGTTTCAGAATAAATGTGTCGGAATCAACTGAATGGTTCTAAAGATTGTCGACAAAAGTTTGACGTTTTGCTGTATTTTCAATTCACGATGCAGGACTATTTTTGGACTAATGAACTTTCTTAACGTAAAAAATTGCCAGGTGAACCGGAGGAGTAAACTAAGAAGTTATAAAAGTCTCGGCACGTATCATAGAACTTGGGGAGTCTTAAAGATTTTAAATTCTAATGCAGCTGAAGTAGGCTTTAGGGTCCGCTCAAGTGGACGCGGGCTCCCTCACTTTTACATAGAAATTCTCAATGAGGTCTAGATAAGAAGTCATATGAATAGCAACATTTTGTTTGCGAGACTGCATAGTCTATATAGATTTAGACTGTGCAATAAATAATATATGAGAATTCGACATCGTGCAGAGTGAATAAATTATTCCGGCGCAAAACTTTCCAAGGCGAGTCAATTGTTTTACTTGGCGATAAAGCACAATACTCGGAACAATTGCTATAATTAGCACGACCGTGTAAAAGGAATCGTTGATGCAAATCCTTTAAGTTGAACTGAAAATAAATACATACATCTGTGTGTGTGTGTCTGTGTCTGCGTCTTATACCTACATATGTACAAGTTATTGGCGATTCTTTAGACTCACCCCTTTTGAACGATCGGGACTTTCAGATTTATTCATTGCGAGACTGAATTGTTTACATGTGAGAAACGATTCAATTAAAAAGTTCAATATCGTATGTATATTGTTGGTTTTTTTTTTTGGTCGGTTCAAGGGCAGGCCTACCTTTGAATAGAGTTTGACATTTTTTCAGGAATCTAATTAAAAGTCGTGGTCAAAGCGGAATACTCAAAGCCGTTTCAATTCGAGCGATTTTTTCGAAATAATTTCTGTAGTTGAAGCTTGGTAGTCATATTCTAAACTGTGAAAGCGTAGGAAAATGGTGAAAGCCACGGCAGAAACAACGGACAAGTGCCTATAACACCCAGCAGGAGGTTTCGTATCAAAAGTCGAGAACCAGCGTCAGCGAGAATCCGCTGATACGGCTTTATTAGTGCAGCGAACAAAAAGCATGCAAAAAAAAAAATACACAAAATATAAAACAAGTGGAACGGCGTAAAAACGATATGCCTGTGGGTTTCGCACGAGTGCAAAAAGGACGGGATAATAAAAAAAACCAACACATAGTGGAATGCAAAAGGAGAGTGAGTATATCGGTGGAGTTTGTTGGTGGTGAGAATTGAATAGAATGGGAAACGGGTGGTGTGGCGACTGTCTTTGATGTCAGGGGTCTCGAATCCGAGAGGGCCCCCCGACCAGCAGAAAAGTGTTTGAGAGATTGGTACTCTCGGTGAATGCTGGATGATATGCATGCACAGCTTCGAGGTAGGGTCGAGGGTTCTCCACCTCAATTACAATAAAAAAAAAAAATGTTTGAGGAAGAGCCTAACTGCTAACTCCACGCCTAGACGGTTGCATTCGCCGCAATGCAAAAAAAAAACTGCACTCGATGGTGAAATTTTGCAAGGTCGGATCAAAACATGCTGATTATGAATGGCATACCTATGTACATATAAGCAAAGGTTTAAAAATTGAAGTTGTATAAAATATAAGATTATTTTAGTGGTAAGAATTGAGTTTGTGGCGGAGTAGCGAAAATTTTCACGTGATACATTGTTTAAAAAAAAAATTACATTTTATTGCCCGAACGTGTAGATAAAATGAGATACGTAATCTTGAGGCTTAAAGATTAATGTTCATATGACTTTTTATACACGGAATATTCTGTCTTTTTTATTTATGTATGTCATTTTAATGCTTTCAAATTTGTTTGAAAATAAATACTCGGAGCGAGGGGGGATTATTGGTGAAATATTAAACGAATTTCGAACGTACAAAATGTACATAAAAAATGTTAAAATAAATATAAATAGGAGAAGCAAATTGTACAGAGGTGTTCTGGAGTATAATAGACTGCCAGATGGAATTACATAGAAGTAAAACTAAACTATTGAAAAATTCCTGGCAGTCTTAAAAAAACATCTCTGTACAGGTGCTTAGTTAAGGATTATATAATTAGCTTAAGCTACTGTGTAATATAAATAAATTCAACCTATGAATATGATTGGTTCGGGGTTTTAGCATACGATTAGTGCAATTTTAAAATTGCGAGAAAAGCTATTCATTTTACAAACAAAACAAATGCAATGAATCCTATTTAGGTTAAATCCCAATATACGTAGAGTGTTTTCGCACATTTCGACCATTCGAACGGAATAAATGTGCAATTTTCGCTAAAAAATTCAGACTGCGTATAATTTAAGCGGATTTTGAGGCGATTTTCAAGAATTCCCACTTATGTACGAAAGGGAATTATTGGTGAAATAAAAAAAAAATCAATTTCGAACGTTAATTCAACCTATGAATATGATTGAATAGGGGGGTTTTAACTTACATTAAACTTAACATTTTTTAAATTTCGAGAAAAGCTTTTCATTTTACAACATAACAAACGCATGAATGCTATGATGTACATAGGTTAAATCCCAATATGTGTACGTAGTGTTTTCGCACAGTTCGACCATTCGAACGGAATACATGTGTAATTTTCGCTGAAAATTCAGACTGCATTAGTTTAAGCGGATTTTGATGCGATTTTTTAAATTTTCCAGATGTAATGTACGTACACAACAAATTGTCTGTTCCCTATCATTTTTCTTCGACCCCAGAGGCAATGGGAAAAACCACTGGAGAGTATACACAATATATGTATCAACATAATATCAACCGCAAAATTTTAATAGGTGCGTTAAAAGTCAGTGGTTTTCACAAAAACTCAAGTTTTAATTTAATACTTCGAGAATTAATTATATATATAAAACGCTTTAAACGGTGTGTTTATATTCTATTCATTATTCATAGCCCAAAAACACAACAAAAATTCTCGCTTACAACTTAACTTTCTTATAGTTTGGTAGAATCCACACAGCAGAGTAACTATGTAAGTTTAAATGCGATACCCTTAAAATTAGAAAGATGTACATAAATATGCTATCAATAGATTTGAACTTCATAAGTTACATTGGCGTCTCCTCGACTATTTAGCATCAATTCGCTGGAATCGGTTAACAAAATTAGTAACATCACACCGAACCGGTTACGCAAATCTCCCTCTGGACACGAAAACATTATGTATACATGCATACATACATACGTACATACAATGTAGTTTATTTTTAAAACACATCCACGCCGAACGTCACAATCGTCGAAACGATTTCGATAGATGCAGTGCGCAACAACGACACTTTAATTACTCAATCGAAGCTGGCGAATCGTCACGTGACGTCGATAAAGCAACGTGTACACCGGCGCACACATTATAATAACAATTTATCGGCCAATAAAACTATAGATATTTATATTGGCGTATCCGAGTGCGATACGGCCGTTCGCGTTCGCTAATCAAATTACGAAAATCGCTTGTGTGAAACGCAAACACGTGAAAACGCGCACAAAATACACACACAAAACGCCACCCCTCATCTAATAGGGAGGAGGGAGGGAGGGGGGGTCGCTTTATTTATTTATTTATTTATTTATTACAAAATACGCGCGTTATGTTTAATTGAATATTTCGGCGGAAATGATTAATCGTTCGGTGCCAATGCGCGTCAAAACACGCTAACGTGAATATTTAAAGTATAAAAACGAGGTGAGGGGGTGTGTATGTTTTATATACACATGTGCACGAGGGTAGGGGTTAAAATCGCCACCGCATATTATTACGCTTCCAAGTATACGTACACACACACGTGGTATAATAAAAATATTAAAAAAGCATACAAAAGAAACAATGTAGTCACTTCCGAGCTGGTAAAAAAGTATGAAATTGCGAGCCAAAAGGGAATAAATAGACGGTTCGTAACAAAAGTGACGTACGCCAGCCACCACAACGTTACCTGCAATCAAACAACAACGAAAAAATAAAAAAAAAAAAAAAAAAAAAAGTACACACACACATATTCAAATACAAGTCGGGTACAATTAAATATTCCCAACCGCTTGTTTCAAACTAAATAACACACGAGATAAAAAAAAAAAAAAGCGAGTAATTTGTGGTATTACCATTAATGATAATGGAAGGATATCGAATTAATATACGAGCGTCGGTGGTGCGCTCCGGTCGATCGATAAATAAAAACGAAACGGAGAAAATAATAAAAGGAATAACTTATTCGGAAACGGGCGCGGGGGTTAATAAAAATAATTATAACGTTGAAATATTTAATTGCGCACGTAAATCGAACGGAAGAGAACGGGTTGAGTGAGAGAGAGAGAGAGGGGGAGAACGCTCAACCCGTTAGCGACCGACACGGTTGATTTCACCCCCCCCCCCCTCACCCCCGATTGATCCTCGATTAAAAACGCCAAAGTCCAAAACAAACCGACCGAAATGATTTAATACGCCTTGTTTTTGATAATTTTTGTAATTCTGTTCTTTTTTTGTAATTATTTTCTTTTTTGTAATTCATTTATTTTTTTTGTAATTTTTTTATTTTATTTTTATCTATCGAGTGTATTTTGAAATGGTCTATTGCAAAGACCGTATACATATGTATAAATAAATAAATAAATAATGTCTGCGGCTCGGTTCTAATATATTAAGATATGTATTAAAATAAAAGACTTGCGATATCGAGGCGATGAAATCCGACACTATAAAGTATATTTAAGACTGCAAACGGATACTTTGTTACAATCGAATATGAAGCATTTTATATGGTAAAATGTATTTGATCGGCGGCCTTAAGAGTACAAGTCAATTAATTCCATCTGAATGAAGTGTTCAGAATGAAGGTGATCATACTACGTACATACATATGTATGTATGTATGTAGGTACTACTATTTTTTTTTGACTCACCTGAAAAGTAACCTTTCTTGACTATATACCTATACATATGTAGGTCAGAGATGTTTAATCTTTTTGAAGCTAAGGGCTACCGTGACCATCTGAAATCTCTTAACGGGCCCCCTTCATTCCGAGAGATTAAATATTTAATAATTAATCACAATACATACCCGGAACAATTTTATTATAATATTACTATAGGCAGGCCTACCATATAACATATTTTTCTCTCAAACCGGACCAAACAAAATATTTTCTTGCATAAGAAAGTTTTGCATCTAAATTATTTTCAATTTCATAAGAAAATTACTAGATTCTGTACAATTTTTTTTTAACATACGTATGTATCTATAGGTACATACATAGTTTGTAAAATTGAGTAAATTTAATAAAAACTAGACTAGAAACTCTCGATAACCTCTGTTGGCTGTAATACCTACTCTACCTGATCGACAATTATCAGCAGTCCACCCTCTCCGCCAAAAGCAAAAAATGACTGGATAGTTTCGCAATGCATTTAAAATAAATAATGAAATGATAGACGCGTACAAAATGACAAACTGGCTAGGACGACAGGACGCGCCTTTTAAACCGGGAAAATTCCGGTCAAACCAGGAGTATGGTAGATACTAATTGATGAGAGTACCTATGTATAGTGCGACAGTACCTGTATTATGGGTACTATCGCACTTATGTAAGTAACCCGATCATAATAGGTTCCGAAATTTGGTACTATTTAGTCAAAGGTTATCGTAGATGAAATTAGCACTTATTTTTTTCCCGATATCTGGGTAAACATTGTGAAAATATATTTTTATGCAATAAGAACTGTAATACAGTCAATATTTATTTTGCGTTATTGGAATTTAGCACACGAAAGAAGACTTACATATAACTGAATGCGTTCAAATATGTGATATTTGACTCTTTTCGAACCGAGTTACAAATGTATGTACATATGTATCGCATAATATAGCTGAATTTCTGGAATAGGGCTGACATACAAGTGAGCTTAAAATCCATAAAAAATAAAGAAAGCGTACGAGAGTTCGTCAAAAATTTTCGTAGCAGGGTTTAAGTTTTATTGTTATATTCTTGCATATAAATATACGGTATTGTATGTAAATAAGAGTACACAGTGGATATGTAAATGCACATATGTATGTATGTATATACGTACTGTGAAGCTGTAAATCTCAAATTTCCCGAAGTGAATTTAAAGTTTCACATCGGATTACATACATCGATACAGACAAGAGATCGCAATCTGAGAGGTGGGCCTCCTATCCGACAACTACACACACACATACACAATACGAAATATAATATATTTATGTACCTATATAATAATAATGTAACGCCGTTATAACGAACGCGATAAAATTTATTAATTAATTGAACGCCTTGTGTGTTTCGAGTGATTTATGAAACCTCGTAAAGTGTTTATGCACGAAGAATATCTTTATATACATGTGTGTATTGTACAGGTACACACGCGTACACATTTCGTACATATTTCCGAGAGTATTAAGCGATACGTGTTGGTTGTTAATTCCACGATTGTAATGTCTCGGTATTGAAATTGCACGGTCTTTGAACACGGTAACGTTCAACCGGCGCGGAAGAGATTCAAACTCGCCAAAAATAACACGAAAATATTATTTTTTCTATTTTTTTTTAAATTCTGAATAGATAGGATGCAACACGTTTTGTGGGCAATGAACGGACAGCACTGAGAGATTACACACAAAGCGAAGTGTCTGGACGAGTTGCGGGACAGTTGCGAATAAACAATTCCGAATTTCAATTCAATGCGGCAAATAATATTTTCGCCAGCTAGACGGCGAGGGTGGTTTTTACACGTACACGTACCACCAAGTACGCGAAAGCTCAACGAAATTTAAAAAGATGAATAGCGGACTGAATTTTTTTTTCGTATACCTATCTACGTATATAGAACAAAACCGACGAACAGACAGGGGGGTAGGTTAAAGTGTCCAGGAGATGGGGTTGTTTACAGTTAATTTATTGAACGCTCTCGAAATTGATGTGATGGTAGCTGAAAGGGTGGAATATTGCGGGAAGGGTCCGTCAAATTAATAACGCGCACGTAATGGACGTATAACGTATATTTTTAATATATTTTTTTTAAAAATGAATATTAAATAGAAGCACGAGCCCAACGTTGAGAGGATTGTAAAAAAACACAGTTTTAGAAGCTTCGTGTGTGTGTGTGTGGGGTGCAAGTCCGACAAACAAACGACACGAACAAGCGGACAGATCAAATGGACGGTACATTTTTATATCAAATTTCATTTCGATTCCGTGCTCATATTTATAAAAAAAAAAAACGCCATACATTCTAACGGGTGATGGGAGATTGAGAGGAGGTGGAAGTGGACGAGAATAGGGTGGAAAAGCGATTTAAATGGAGGTGAGGGTGAAAATAGATAGGAGAAAGGGGAGGGACGTTCGGGAAAATTCGACGAGTTTAAAACGAGCGATTTCGAAAGAAAAGCTTCTATTAATATTAATACCTATTACCGTTCACAATACGTACAACTGCGCAATCTTAACAATGCAAAAAGGAATAATAAAATCGATTCGAGTACGAAAGTCAATCCGTAGACTTGCATTCGTTTAAATTGAAGCTGAAACGCTTCAAAACCGACAAGTGTAACGACGGTGGGCTCTTAAAGATCTCCACCGACGGAATAATTAATACGAAGATTGCATCTATATAAATTATAATACGAATGAGCTTAAAAACGCAACGTTACACAGCTATACGAGCACAAGTCCACATAATGAGTATCAATTGTGTTTTTTTCTTCATACACTACAAGTGGGCGTCACCCGAGTGCAAATAGCTATACTTTATTCAGCAAAACTCAATACTCAATACCGAAAGTAAAATTTCCTATTGTACTCGTCGTATAAAGTAGTATGCCTTCGATTAGTCGGTAACGGCATAATAATTTAATTCGGTAAAAAACCGTACATATTGTACGTACATACATAGAACCAACGCCACCGACATTTGAACTAATTGTAATTTCAAATACGTATACAATTAAAATTTCATTAACGGATCTCGCACGTTTACGCGGAAATCAATTTAAAAACAAATTACACTCGTATTAATTATGCAATCGTGATTAATCGGCATCAAAAAGTCCCGTAACCGCAAGCTTACATATTTTATGACAGGCCTAATATTATGTATGTACATACATTTTCAAAGCAGTATCGACTTTGCGTCGCGGAGGCGACAACGCACGTTCTACATAATATTGTATACATATTATATAGATGTATATAAATGCAAGGGGGGTGTATTATTTACAAAGCAGAATTCACTATCGTATCGTATTCATGCCGACTTCACGTGCGAGGAATTCGATATTGATCATTCATTCTCAAGACTAAACTTGTGTGAGCGCGAGTTTCACGATATAATTACATCCACTTCGGGGCTTGACACGCAAAAGGAACACGCGCGTAAACATAATGGGCAGACACACGTACGATTTCGATTGTATGTAATGTGACGTTGTAATGAATAAATACATATAAAATACAGAGCGTAGATCGTGTCCCGTGATATACATAGGCGTGATAGATATTGTTGTAGCGCAAATGCGAAGAGGCTGCTACTTGTTGGTTGGCCACGCAAATTGTTTGTTTGATTCGAGTGCCCTCTAGATTGGATTACCCGCGTGCCGAGGCTATGGGATAAAATAAATAAAAAAGTAACAACACATCCACTAGATTAAAAGCTTTTGATTTTTACTTGTGTGCGATGCGGTGGTAAAAATTAAAATTTGGCAGACCGTTTTTAAAGACGGGGGGGGTGTGAGAGATCGGTCGAGGGTAGCCGTGTTCGACAGATCGTTAAAAAAAGGGGTTCTGGAATTAATTGAGTTACGGAATACAGAACAACTTTCAATATTCTTCGGTTTTTGTTGTACATAGGTACGCCTGTTTAAAGTAAGGTCGCACACCAGCAATACTTTGCCAACTTTTGCAAGTATTCACATTTTAATTTTCATGCATACAAAGTGCAGCTAGGGGGATAAAACTTCGTTTAGGCTTTTGCGAGTACGTATTCGGAGGGGAAAATCGCTTTTGCACGTGTTTTTGACGAACGCTTTAGCGGAGGGCACAATAAGCACATGTCTTTAGATGCAAGTTTTAGTTTATGAAATTTTCAAGAATTTCATAAGACTCCTCATAATAGACATCGGCGACGAGAAAATTTCACCACAGTCAAACTAAAAGCTGGGGGTTTTGTTCTACCGGTTATAATTCACGCTCGTCCAAATTACAGCGATTTACTCGCATTTCGGTATCGATTCAAAACCAGTTTGCGATTTTTGCATCCGTGCCACTGTGCGACCATTCAAATAAAAAGATTTTCCACCAAAACTCCACTGGCGCTTTCGCCGGAATAGACTAAAACTATCGTACCAATTTTAGCACACACGCTAAACAGAAACAGATACATACATATATACCCGATGTTTCGCAAAACACGGCCCATCTCAATGCCAACGAAAACTTTCAACAAAGGGTTAAATTTAAGCCAAAATCAAATTACGTAGATGTTCATCACTACGGACATTATGTTACACTGGCACATATGTATGTACCTATACATACATATCGTCAGAGCACGTTCAAAATACATAGTCAATTGAAGGGTTGTTAGTCTGTTGGGTCCAAGTTCCAAAAAGTTCTAGTCGAGTAAATAAGAAAAAGCCAAAAAAAATGCCGAATGTATCAATGGATGATATATTCGAGAGTCTATGATACATGCTGAATGTACGCACCTGAAATATTAATTATAATTATTATTATCCCCGTGCCGTGATCAAACAGAACGTCAAGTGTTTATGGCACATCCGATCCGATCCGTCTTTGTCTGCATATATTTATGTATATATGTACATACATAGAACATATGTATGGCATCTCGAAAAAGATTTAAAAAAAAACGGCACTTTTTCAAAAAAAGACAGCGGGAGTTTTAAAGTTTGAACTGGCACATCATAAATCGAGGGAACTTTATATTATAAAAATTGTACATATTGCACTCTGTATTGTGCATATTGCACTCTGTGTGTATTGCATTCGGAATTGTGTGTGTGTGTGAGCAAGCGCGCTCTGAGAATATTGGTAGAACTTTTGCGATGCAAAAAAAAATTGTGACGACATTCAGATGTGCCACTCGACTTTTCGGCCCCGATTGAACAATTCATCAAAGTTGCACTCGCAAAATCTCGGACGTGTCACCTTTGTGCTCCGAGGACGCGATATGTAAACGTACGTACATATGTATAGTGTTGTAAGACGAGAATATTCGAGTTTTTTTTTTTCTTGGTTATAAAACATCTCTAGATAGTTTAACAGCTTTTTAGAGGATTCTAGGATATTTTCAGAACCTAATAGGAGTAATAGGACTTTCTAGTGTGTCTGAGAGCATTTTGAATGACATATGTATTTTCATTCTGTCGACACTGAATGTGTCATTTTAACATACGCACTACTAGCATGAACGTTTTCCGCGAAATTCTCACATGCAATGTTTATTATTAACTCTGGACGCGTTAAATTATGTATACATTATGTTATGATATTACAGCGAAATTGTTCCAACTTATGATATAATCATTCATTTAAACTTACCACACCCCCATCAAATTTAGTTTTTATCACGGACACTAAACTGATATTATTCGCGTAATCCGTATCACCTCTACCAAGTATTAGCCCGGATTAGACGGAGTTTACTGTATATTTAAACAAATACAGTATTTATTTATTTAAAATACACGGTGGCCGATGGAGTCCAGGACATTGCATTATGTACTGTTACAATACAGAAAATTCTCGATTCGGAGAATATTCTCCAAAAATTGATTATTCCCGAGAATTTTACAACACTATGTATGTACATACATACATCGCACAACCTACCCACCCACCCACCCACCTACCTACCTACGGTGCGCATATATAAATCACAAATTATAAATAATAGACGGACATTAATTTTTCCGAATACATTTTTCATTTTTATATTACAGTGAGGGGGGGATCGAGGGGGAGAGGGTGGGTGGGTGGGGCGCAGCCTTTCGGGGTGGCGCTTTGGGGGTTACGCGAACACGAGGAGGGCCAAAATGGGGGTTTCGACGGCTCCAACGAAGCAGGCGAGGAATGGGGGGTGGGCGGAGGAGGTTAGGGCGGGGAATAAAGAGAAGCGCAATTTGATTTTTAATATTTCATGAAGAGGGCGGCGGCGCGCAGGGCGGCGGAGGCAGTTTTAATGGGTTACACGGGGAGGCCATTTTTTCCCAGAGTCGCTGGGTAGGAGAGGTAGCCATGTCCCGTGATGGGGGTGATGTTAGCGAGTGGGTGGGTGGGTGGGTGGGTGTTAGGAGACGAGTGGCCGAACAAATAACACGCGGCCGTGTGGGTGAGGGGTAGGGGGGGTGAGGCGCGTATAAATCGACGGCCCGCTCGCCTTATAAATCATCCGCAAGTAAATTTGTAATGTTTGCATTAGGCATACTGCTAGGCGTCTACGCATAACGAAAAATAATTGCGCCTTGCGAGTAATTTATGTCAGCGGGTGGGTGACGGGGGGGGGTGGGTGGGTGGGTGGTTCGCGCTCCGCTCCATATCATCCGTGTGTGTTCGTTCGTTCGTTCGTTCGTTCGCTCGTTAATACTAATCATCGTCTCGTTTTTATTCGGACGTGATCTATTGGCGTGAGTGTGTCGTCGTAGGGGCTGGTGAAAGTTTTGTATTAAGGGGGTGTTACACGGGGCTAGTTTACTCACTATGCGATCTAGATCAGCCGTCGCCAACCTTTCGGACCTCGCGTACCACTAAACTGCAAATCTCGAAACCCCCGGACCACCACCATGATTAATTCCATAAAAGTAACATTCTAAATATGAAAAGCTTGTATTTGCACTCCAAGTTACATATTTGCAAAAAGTTGGATATCACTTTATAATGATAGAAAAATTATAATAAATAAACGGTATATTCACTATGAAAACTGCCAGTTATGTATGGATGTGAAGCTTGGAAGAAGTGTGCCCAAAGTGGCAGATATATGTACATACATAGCAGATGGGCTGGACACATACATAGCTAGAGGAATGGATGGCAGATGGACGCGAGAAATACTGGAATGGTATCCGAGAGGATGTGATTGAAAGTGGGGTAGACCGAGTGGACGATGGGCTGATGAATTGAGAATAATGTACATATGAGTCGCCTAGTTCCAAATCCCGATAAGTCCATAAAACTCACTTGTTCGCAAACGCGGTTTTTCTGCTACAGACTTATTTGCTTGATGGCGTTTAAACTCATTTAAACTTAATTTTGTTGAAATTAAACAAAATATTGAGATTAGAAACATGGACGTATCGTTGTTTGTTTCTAAATATGGCTTTTATCAGCTTTTATCATAGTGCAATTGTCAGTTTTTGGAACTAACACTGATTTTCAATATTTTTTTACGGCGCACTTGGCGGTATTTGGAATAATTCAAGTATAAGGCATCGTTTGAAAACATTCTTAGAACCAGAAAATATTTTATCCTCGTTTTTTATATATTGTGGACTTATCGGGATTTGGAACTAGGCGACTCATGTGTATGGAGTCAAGTGGATGCAAATTGCTCAAGACAGACAGGAATGGAAGAGGATTGAAGAGGTCTTTATCCAGCAGTGGATGGTGAACGGCTGAAAATGATGATGATTATGAAAAATGCGGATCACCAGTGGTCTGTGGACCACCGGTTGGCGACCGCTGATCTAGCTGGTTTACAGACCCGCACATAGTGCTAGCAGCGCGTAGCTAGTAAACCTATTACACGTGTCAAGTTTACTAGTGTTGCCACTAGCTGCCGCTAGAGGCGTTTGTCACCAACTTGTGAGTTGTCAACGTGACAGCGCTGGAAATGGCATTGATGAAGTGAGGCTCCACTGAAAGATAGTTGTACAATGTATGATAGCTGATGAAGTATATAGTATGGTGCGAAAATACGACGTCGAAATTTTAACTGATTTGTAATGCTGCGTACACGCCGACGAACCGAACGGCGAACGACGAAGGGTTGCTATTGTGTGGACGTTCACAAGTCATTGTTATCGTTATTTTAGCAGAGATGCGCGGTTGCTACGGCCTTACCGGACAACCGTCTGTCCCTAACGGAAATATCAACAGACTATATTCGTTGGGGGCATGATGTGAGGGTCTTGGGGGAGAACGGGTGTGGAGGTATTTCTCTTCAAGGTGGCTTATAAATGTATGTATAATGGACGAACTACAATATATAAGAACGCTCCGCTCCGATTCTAGCAAATATGAGATCATGAAAAAAACTGACCGAAATATTTGGAATAAAAAGGCGCGAAGACTAATCTAATCCTTAAATACAAAAGAAGATTCATATGAATCTCAAGTCGCAGACTTTTTAAGTGATCTATGTAAATTTGGAATCGAATTTTCCGGAACTGCACAATGATAAATATTTTTTTAAGCAACATGAAACGATTTGCTAATTAAACAATTCAAAACAAGATTGTTCAAGACGTCACTGAATCTTGCGATAAAGTTGGGAGAAAATCGGAGTAGATTCAACGCAAGCTATTTATCGTTTATTTAAAAAAAAAAAGCTCCAGTTTTAATTTACACTTGAAAACGTGAAATATACGGGGAAATTGCTCAAATTGATTTCAATTTAGGCACATGATGCTCATTAATTATTTCACTCGTTCGTCAATTATTTTCCCTGGTGTGGAAAATTTCTAAATGTGCAATCAGTGACGGTCCATTTTACACATTCATATTTTCCGACAGTTATTCAGCGCGCACTGTAATAACATTATGATATTATTGAAAATACATAGAAAATGATTTTACCAATAACTGGCAAAAGCTTTTCCGAATACACATCACCATTTTCAAATACACAATAATGTTTACATGAACGCTTTCATAAATCGCTTGCGATTTAATAACGACGATTTATGCACAAATTTTATTAATAATAATTGTAAGCGTCGATTCAAACGGCGCTAAAGGTTGCATTGAATTGAAATTGGCCAATGAATCGCGTGTGACATTCAATTAACCGATGGCGACGACTGAAATGAAATAAAACACAGGTTTGATTTAATATACCCTAAACGTATTATAGACTTGCCTTTGTAGATTTTCGACGAACAGACATTTCACACGTGTCGATTTCATACACAGACCGTACATTTCAATTCTTAAAACAAACCATGCCCCCCCGTTGAATGTTCATAATACGATAGGAAAATATAATTTGGTTGGTTTGGTAAAAATATAATTTGGTTGTGAATACCAAATACCGCCACTGTTTCCCCAGACAGACTCTACGTTGAACTTGCAGAGAATCGTAGGTATTACACACGGCTGGAGTAAATTTAACCGTTATCAGAGCTACGAAAGTCAGTGTCAATATACACGTGTGTGCCAAAGTAGTAAGCAAAGCGAGCACTTTCAATAATTAATAATAATATTACATTCGCTATTCGCACAAATGCGGTGTACACGGACAGAATGGGAAACGTGCATTTCGAAGTGCATTTAATAGCGCCGCGTTTGTTCAAGTGCAGCGCCGCGTTGCAACGCGAAGATTTATATTTGCGAGCGGCAAACTGCAAAATATTCAAATTAAATTTTCACCTTGTGCAGTTGCATTCGTCACGACACACACACACACACAGGGTTTCATGCACACTAAAAACATTTTTAACCCCTACCATGGTAGTACTAATGACGCGTTGCAACAGTGTGCATACCTTGAATGGACACGTTTCTAATTATATGTAATTTAATTCCCACTGGAACGACTTTCGCCAAACTTTAACTGATGCACTTTTTTTTAAAAGACGTTGCCATTTTTCCGCGAACGTCCATTAGAAAAAAAAAACAATTATAAGTGACGTCACTTACCTCAGAGGAGCTTTTTAGTGTGTCTTCTTCCCACGCTGGCTTCTAAGTGGAAAAAAGTATAACTATTTGCATTCCGGTACGGAAAGCTAGTTAGTAATAAGTAAAACGGCGAAAAAACGCATCATAGCGCTCCGCCTTAAACATACATGCCGTACGTTTGTATGTATGTACAAACAATGGGCTAAATTGATGCAAATACGAAACTCTATTTTATGTTAATTGATATACACAACGGCTGTGTTGGAAAATGTCATAATTTATACGGACAATAATTAGCGCGTTCGAGTAAATTACACGTTGCCAAGACAGAACATACCAGCACGTTTAATTATCTCTGGGGGGTACACTATATTATTTCATTCACGTTTTCATCGTCTGACAATAAGTTTTATACTTTTGAAATTAAGTAGTAAGTCTATGGAGACCCCCACCCGAAAAGTATCCAAGCTCCCTTGTTATAATAATAATGGGAAATAAAAATAAATAAGCGCGCAGTCGAAGTGACGGTGAAGTTTCTAAATAAGATTGTTCGAGATTGTAATGGAAAACGACAGTTCGCCTAGCTAGTAGCTCTCCCGTCCCTTTGATGAGTTTCGCGTAACGAACGAAAAGTTCCCTTTTCGACGCGAAAGATAATAGATATACGTATAAAATTAATTTCGCCATTCTTACCAAACTTCGCTCTCAGACTTTTTTTTTTTTTTTTTATTATATTATTTCTCGATATATTTTTAATATTACATTGTAAACGTGCATTAACCGATGCACTATTTATCGAACGCTGTAAGTGTATGACAAAATAGAAACCACTCCTTTCATCTCCGCCGTTGGCTTATTTTCATAAAGTGCACTAGTTCGTAAGACGACACTAAGTCGTACGTCATATTCCTCGTTTGAAAATTAATCACAAACTACTTACTCGAAATGGGCAAACTAGTGAAGTCTGAGTCACACAAAATTATATAAAAAAACAAATGTAGGTACTATACACATACAGCATGCGCGATGCAATAATACCGCTGCATGACAAAAATAAAGCACTTATTATTTTGGTATTTTGTATCATTGCACAAACTGCATCCAACATGACAGTAATAATTTCACAAACTACACTCGTAAGATGACAGTAATATAGTCGAACGTCATATTCCTCGCTTGACGAACAATCAGAAGCTACTTCACGGGGGCAAAACGAGTGAATATAAAATATACAAGAATAAAGCCCGGGCCAGACGGAATTATAAAACCACGACGAAAGAACAGTTCCATAAACACAAAGCGTGCACTAACAATGATAAGCTGTGTAGCGTTCAACGACTAAAGTTTGAAATCTCATACAAAGTAAAAATATCACCCGTTGCGTACTATGCTTTAATAAAGCCGGGGATACAGATGTTGACAGCGGCAACAAGTGTCAACATTTTGATTTCGTTAGTTTGGCACACGTTTCGTCCTCGTGGTACTATTCCAATTGTCGCACTGTCACTTGTTGCCTATTTCAGACTCCGTACTGACATTCTACGCAAGTGAAAGGTTCAATATTGAGACAATTGCTTGTTAATCCTTATTACGTTAGAATTTGCCACTGTCTCGTTGTAAATTTGAATATGCGATAAAGCAGTGAATTTACATGCAAACTAAACAAAGTATGCATATATTAATATGAATGACATTTGACATCGGTATGTACCTACACGTCGAAACAAATAATAAAAATAAATACAAAATCGAAACGGATAACGAGGGTGGCGGATTGGTGGTTTACAGCAATAGGAGGATGAGTAAAGTCGGATGTGAATTGAAGGGGATGAGAGGGAGAGTCAGGAGGAAAAAAGGGGCATGAAGCGTAGGTGTCAAAATTATTACCACCCTTTGGCATCCACTTTTTTTGACCAATCTCGTTTTGATAGCGGGTAGGTGGTATTCTGCCGGTGGAATATCAATGCTGAAGGGGGGGGCAACGAGCTCGGACGCCAGTATTTTTTCGTTTTTCTTTATTTATTATTTTATTTGTATTTTTTTTTCGGGCGCTCGGTCCCCCTTGCAACAATGCGAGCCGGCGGCGCGAAAAAAATACAAATTTATATATTTAATATATGTGTATCAATGTACATATGTACATACATATATGACTGACGAGCGCGGCTTTCATTGTGCGATGGCGAGCTGGGGGAGCAAGTTGGTCTCCATGGCGACGCGGCGCCAAAGGGTTATTTCGGTGGTGCTGGGAGAGCGTCGCAGTTGCCGCAAAAGATAGAGAGGCAGTTAACAGTTAACAGTTAACACTCAAGACAGTGAAACGTCAATGTCATGAACACACGAATAAACATGATCTGTGTACGAATGCGACTTACAAAATCCAAACTGTCCACAGTTGCCAACTACCGCTGATTTCAATACAGTTCTGATCAGTTGAAATAAAGGCTTATAAAATATTAATGTCCGTTTTTTTGGTCCTACCTAACACACTACCATTTTGATTAATATTTACTTTATGATCCTGTTTGATAAAATAGGGTGCCTGAATCCAAGAGAACATATCGATGGGTACAGTATGTTCAGTTTTGTTTTAAAATATTGTAAGTGAAATACATCTCTTTTGCACATAGATATAGAATTTCTCGAATAATTGTAACACAATTTCGTTACACAAGGTGGACTTTTCGAAAAAATGTCAATCGACCTACTCGCTTGGAGTCAAGCAAGCAAATGACGCTGGGTGCATTAGTCGTTCAGTGTGCATTAGATAAATTCCGGATACTTCTCGGGCGTTAGGGCCCATCTATGTTATTCTATATCTATGCTTTTGCATGAAAACTATCGACGAAATGGACAATGAATAAGGCAATATCTTCTCAAATATACTATTTTGACATACAGTACTTTTTAAACATGGAGGTTTGGTGCAGATGGATGGATGGAGATAACACAATTTTGGTAAAAACTGAACATACAATATCTGTGCTAGACTAACCCATCGATATCTCTCATATAAATTTTTGTTTTGATAACCTGGTATCGTATTATTTATGTATTATGTAGCGAAACGATCCCGTTTTGTTTTTTTTTTTTCATTTACGCAAATTAGTGCTGCTTCTTTTGGTTCATTGCGGCATACTCCTAGACGCCTCAATAGGGTTATATCACATTTGAAATTAGTAATTAATTATAAGATATATGGGCGCTGAAGTGCCAAAATCGGATTGCTCTTCTAAGAACAATGAAAGCGTTTCGCGACGGCTTGTTCAATCATACGGATACATTAATTCGGATCGGCATCTTACAACAATACCTATTTCACGATCTGGTTTTACTCGTTTCGACTTGGTCGCGTATCCCAAATAGACGATGTCTCGTCCAGATGAGAAAACACATGATTTTTACCATGTAATTTCTCGGCACGTGTAAAAACGGTTAGTAGTGTGTGCAGTAGCAGTTCGAAGTTAAGTCAATTAAGTGAGCCGAAACGAAGAAGGAGCGGTTGCAAATTATTGCAATCCGCATCTCCGTATGTGTATGTGTATATGTATATTAATTTCATACAAAAACACGTGTAATTGCACCGAGGCGAACGTGACAGGCCACTATGGTCGAGTAATCGTAATGAATGTGGCGTAGTGTGTTACTTAACCGGGGAACACACCTGCCGCAGCCGGGGGGTTAACGCGCCAAAAAATGCATCCACCGAATTCAAACCTACATACATATGTACACTTTGTATTATTATTCTTTGTTTGTTTGCACATCTTCCACCATCTCGAAATGCAGAAACGATTGTGAATCAACAATTGACGGGTTAAAGCCTGTACAGTTACACGTGTATGAATATTTAAAATTGAACTATTGTGTCTGCTTGTTCCATTTATGTACATACATATGTATGTCGCTACACTTCTATACAATTTTTCAGTGCAAAGTTTGCAGAGATCTTCTCGTGGGCGATACGATAGATTTCTGCAGGATAGTCGCCATATACAAGTTTTTGTTCGGATGACTCGAGCTAATGACACATTGAAGACCGCCAGTTCGTATGAATTCAAACTCAATTTAAAATATGCGCGTATAATAAAACTCGCACACATTAAATTAGAAAATCAACACGGGTCTAAATTATTACCAATTCTAGACGACGCACATATTATACGGGTGTTTAGTGACATCATTCGGCAACAATTCGACGACGCGGTGAAATAATACAACTAATTAGAGCCAACGCGTCCGTTGTCGGTATTATTTAGCTGGGCGATTAAATTCGCGGTTGCGTGAATTTAAATTTTTATGGATGAAAATTAATGTACACATGTACGTATGTATACATGCATGCGATCTTCATTCAATTACAAACGAAAAACCTGAAATGATACAAGACAAAAAAAAATGATACGGGGGATGTTCGAGCACGCACACAATGAAATGTCAAAAATAATTGGATGAACCGGTCTCAAATAAACTCGCACAGTAGCGTACCTATGTACTAAAAAGTCAACGTATCCCTATTTATGAAAAGTTTTCACGTTCAAAAGTGCACCGCGGATGCTACGATAACAAATTGAATTGGTCGTATGCACACAACCAATCCAAACAACCTTCCGTGTAGAAATACACGAAAAAAAAAGCATAGTTTTGATTGCAATCGTTAGTGCGCCAATAATAAAACGTCACGCGGAACGACAGGTCCACCGTTTGTTGTGCATAAAAAAAAAATTAAACGGTTAAGGGAGAATTTCTCAGAAGCGAATTGAAAAAGTATAGCATGTCGGTTTGCGGTCGAACACGCACGATTGACAACCACTGCTCTAATTCGAAAATTTATGTATGTAAAAGGACGCCGTGTATAATATCAAATTAAAATTTAGTCCGTTTCAATGTATAGTACTGAAAGTTGGACGATGCACGTCGAATTTTAATGAAGTTCGATAGTGATGCATATCATCGATATGACGTGACGTGACGTACCCGGTCCGGCGTGCAAAACATCGGCAAATTAAAAGTTTACAAATATTTCTGCACTGTGGAAAAGCCACGGGATAATATGTGTTTGAACGTGAACAATTAATTGGACGTCGATTGAATCGGTCGAAATGAAACATTTAACGGTAATTTTTTTTTATCCATATACGAAAATAAATATTAACAAAATAAAAACTAATAAACCGATAAACATACGAACGGGGCAAATATAAGTTGAAAACAAAAAAAAAAAAAAAAAAAGGAAAAACACACACACACACACACGCTTTTGTGCACACAGGGAGACAGTAATATCTTTTCCTTTTGCGGCAAATGTATGCGCGCGCTCGCATGAAGAGGAAAAATATAAGAGCGAAAACAAACTTCAAAGCGAAAAGGAAAAATTTCGAGGAAGTGCAGCCATTCAGAATTTTAGCGCGGACCGAATAATTCTAAGCTTCCTATCTTACAACTGGGAAAACTAAACGCAACTAATGTGTTCTTCTTAAGTATTAACGTGCAGGTACGTTAACAGATTCGCTGCTACTACTTAATGCCCGCAAAACGTAAGACACTAAGTACATGTAAAGACTTTTAAAATAAACCTTTAAAAGCACGTACCTGCCACAAGACAGAAAGAAAGACTCGCGTTAATGTTTATCGTGGAAAATCGTCAGAAAATGCAAGTTTATAAAATATCTATGTACTAGATATTTTTGAATTGGGATGGATGAGTATTAGAAATTGTTTAAAATTAAGCACATTGTCTTTTGTTTATAAGTTAGATCATAAGTTATTGCCAAGTTATTTTAAGAACTATATCATTAGATATAGTGATATTCATAATTATTCTACTAGAAATAAGAACAAACTAGTTGTAGGTAGAGTAAGGAAATCAAAGACAGCTGGTGGTGTTTTTCACAGGGGTGTTTCAATGTATAATGCCCTCCCGGAGTGCATCAAGTCTTCTAAGACAATAGATGCATTCTTAAAAAGTGTGAGGAGACACCTCTGTGAGAAATAGTAGTTAAGTATAAGTATAGTGTATAATGTACATAGGTACATATATTTGATTTAGTGTTTTGAAATATGTAATAGATGTAGTTAAATTAGCTATTTATTTAGCTATTATTATATAAAATAAAATAAATGTAATAAGAAGTCTTTGCAAATGGTGATAAATTTATGAGACGGTACGACAAATTGCTCTTCAAAAGGTTTTTGAGACCCCCTTAGACATCAATATAAGAATATTTTATACTCAAAAAATATCGTCTAAAGATGCATAAAATGCACACACACACGTAAAAAGAAACACGCACACGAATAAACAAAACGTTCAAAGGATTGAACGATGTGCTCGCGTGCAGTATATGTAAGACTTGGTTCCGCGATGAATTTTTAAGTTTACAATTTTACTCCTTGTGTTTCATTTTCCCCTAAGGCCATCTCCTATTTATAAACATCCCTCTCGCTCTCTTTCTGAGATAAAAGCGTCAAAGCAACAACGTACGTGCGTAATATCGAGCACGAGGATACGTACATAATATTAACCCAAATACGAATTTTGCGAATGGTATACGTATGTAATTAACGAGCACGCGTCGGATCAACGAACTATTTAGGCCAGAGGTGGCTGCCGATTTGCGACCGCCAGTTTTGACGACAACGAGGCCGAGTGGTTGAGTAACACGAATTTTATATATTATTATACATCAGTATTGATGACAGTAGGTGTGTGGAGCTGCCCTCTGACGACCCTTGCCCCAACGCGATCAACTGGGGCTAATTAGCCATAACGATACGGCTCGCATTCGACGTATGTATGTACATATGTACAATATCGGTTCAACCGCACAAATAATATGTAAAACATCGGTAAGGAAAACTTTTGAGAATTATACATATGTATGTATGGCAGTTTCCGCTTCTGTTTTGAATAAGCAGTTTGTTTTCGTTCAATTACGGAAAAGTACAGTGGCGTATTGATTTTAAAGCTATCGGGGTGAGAAAGCGCACGGCCTCCTTGCTGCTCGGTTATTAATTACAAAATAATTCAATTAGCGTACATCATATGTTTTACAAAGCGTCAGACGTGTTAAAATACGCGCACCGTGTGTAAATAAACGACGGATTTAAATTTCAACTCATCGATTGACTATTTTTGTTAAAATAACAATACATAATTGTGTTATTTTGGTGAAATTTTTGCACACGCAATCCGTTATTTGAATACAAACAAAATTACATATACATATGTATGTACGTATTCGTGATCCATATTTGATTTAAAGGAAGCTTAACTAACGGGTCCTTTGTTAATATTATTACCCTCATTCTCCCATCCCCAAAATGATTAGATATATGTAGCAATAATTACTCCGAATTTATTGATTTTTTTAATATTAATCAACATATTTTTTTTTCCTCTATTTTTTTTTTTTTTAATTTAATATATTATGTATTTTATGTGCAAAGGCCTGTTTAAATTAGTTAAGATTGATGATTTTTTTTAATTTGAGCCATTTTATCGGAACTATTTTTTTATATTTTTATGCGTTAAAAATTAATTAGCGCTCAAAGGCAAAATTCTGTATCAGTTGTTTAAAAGTTGCCGGTAAAAAATGTGAGCCGACTTTTTTCACTTTTAAGCAAAACAGCTTATACGAATGTATTATTTATTAGTTAAATAAAATCGGGAAACTTTGACTGGAGACAATCCATTTTGTTTAGTCAAAGTAAAAAAAATAGCTTATTCACGTATAACTGAATACGGAACTGAAAAATGTTCATCAAACTTTACTGGTCGTATTTTTTCATTCATCAGACAATACTATGTTGTAAACACAGCAGTCCAATACATAGTTCAAAATCAAACAATGCGAAAAATAATTAACGCTTTATCGCATTCATAGAAAGAAAGGGTTGTGAATGCGCTGCTAATACATACATACATACGTACATAGTCAATAATAATATCGGAAACTGGTAGTCGGACGTATCGGAAATACAGAACAATCAGCCTCTCGACGTGCATGCATTCTCGAAAATGTTGCATGTACAAATCTCTAAGTGCATCCGTAATGAGAGTTCTGTGTGCAGCGGACGAACGCACGGTACAAAATTGTGTGTGCATGGGGTGGGTTGCACCGAGCCTAACCCCAGCTACGGAAAGTTGCAAAAGTGCAACGGCCAAATAGAACATGCCAAACTCAACTTGCAAGTGCATACAATGTATCGAAACGACCTGATGCGTTAACATAATTATCTACAATATAATAAGGCGACAATAAAAATAAAAAACGAAATCGTAAAGTTTATTGCGCATATTTATATGTATGTAGGTGGGTACCATTGTGCAGTCTGTGTGCATAAAAGGGGGAAAACTTTTTATTTTTAGTTTTTGTTTTACAGCCCGATACCGAGTTTATTGTGTGTAATTTCCATTCCATTCGTAATAAACGATGGAAATTTTACTTGTAGCGAACAACATTTTATGTAAATTTTGTGTAACAACATACGAGAAATATAATCTGCGTTCATTGTGGCTTTTAGGTTGTCGAATTTGACAACATTGTACGTGCACATTGAAAATTTGAAATTAACAACATTATTTTGGAACTGTGCTAGTGTATTGGATGCAAAATGCAGTGTCAAAACTAGTAACTTAGGTTTTTAAAAAAATACTGTTTTAGCGAACGACAAACATCAGTCTTGTGTGTTTGCATGATATTGTCATTAAAAGTATAATTTAGTTAGTACTTGTATTTACGATTGAAACGGTTGGATTTACTCCCAAATAAACAGCTGTTGGGCTATTTAGTCTTAAAAAATGACTCGACCATTATTTTTTTTGGAATCGCACACAGCTTTTAACCCATCAACACCCGGACACACATCGAACGGGGTGCGATTAACGAAAAATCGCAATCGTCGTCTTAAATTTGCGCAAACCATATTAATTACACCGTGAAGTAATAAATTTCAAAGTTTCAATTTTTCAATGTTACAAAAACCCTTCAGCAGAAGCACGCTTTTAACATTCGCACGGCAAACACGGCGCTGCATCCCACCAAGACAACAAAGGCCGAGCCCCGGCATGCGAACTCGAATAATGAACCCCCTCGCTCACCCTCTTCACCCATTGGGGTGGTACAATATAACCATTAGATTAGCTCGATACGATTGAATACTTGACAAATGAATGCAACTGCAAATTGGATACTAAACAGTGACGTACCGACTGCACTTGTACGAGTTGTATTGTAAGCGCGTTTCAAATCCCCGAAGGTATTTAATATACGCTTGCGGTCATATTTACAATATACATACATACACACGTATGTACATTCAAACTGTGGCTTTAATTACACCGACACGATCGCCCGGATTAGTGTGAAATTTAACATCAACTATGTGACACGCACTTTGATGTATTTAATCGAAATGCAAGACTGCAAATTTCAGGTGAAAACTATTGAAATTTCAATGAATTCCCTACTGTGACATTAATCAACTATCCGCCGATTGTTTTCCAGTGAAGAGTATTGCACGGATTTTAATTATAGGTATGTATGTGCGGTTTACGGTTTGAATGTTTTACAATGAAACTGCGCGTGTGTGTGCATCAATCCGCTTTATCGTCATTAGCAGGAGCACGTTTTTGATCATTTTCAATGTGACACACAGTGTAAATTTAATCTGAGACCACAATGGTCAATATTCGTATATTTTCAGCAGGGCCAATCAATAGCATATTCAGTTGAAAAAATGTGATTCCAATGGTAATATCTGGAAAAGCCATTATGATGCAAAATACCAACACGGAAAATGTACATACATACATAGTTTCAGTGATACGCGAGAAAAATATTGGCGCTGTTATGAAAAGTGTTTTTATTTAAATCACACGATTTCATTGTTTTGTAACGTAAAATGTCTCGTCAGTGTCAATGAACGTTTCAACGTTCACGACAGTTAAAATAAATGCTCCGCTTACATATACTTTTCAGTTGCATTTGCATGTCGGCCGAGACAAATTACGCATATGTACACACACTGGCTTGCTCAAAATCTCCATATACACGTATGTACATATTGCACGAAGTGTGCATAGAGATAGAATGCGATTTTCATCGCGCGTAGTGATTAACGTCGCAGCGAATTCGCGACGCCTGTTACTAATTTATAATCTAATTTGTATAACATATTAACGTTTGCACGCGAATGCACCCAATCATTTCTGATTCTATTCATAATCAATATGGAGGCCCGACGGTAGGTATGTATGTACATGTCAGCTGGGGCTTGCCGTTTCGTGCTGCGACATCGTAATTTATTTATACAGCGCAAAACAGCATAATAATACCGGTAATAACGTCTAAAGCGAAAAATAATAAACGCGGAACTCGATAAGAGGCAGAGCTCATCCGTGGCCGGGAAAAAATTTCTCGTCAATTTAAAACCGCGTAATGAGTTTAGGGACGAGCTCGATACTTCCGCCATGTCAGCGCAATAATGCGATTATTCATCCCCTAAGAAAACTAATGATACGCAGGGTCCCGGTGGCGAATCGTGTGCAGTGTAGAAGATTCGTCGGAAAATCCCAACAACGTGTGACGAGCGCAAAAAAAAGCCTACGGGATCAAATAGTATACAATATAAAAGGCACGAGGGGTTGACGAGTGGAATATGATTTGTATGCGAGCAAGAGTGACGATGAATGTAAGTAATGAATTGCAGTCGGTAGGGAACAATGGCGATTTAATTATTGTAAACGTGGCGAGTGAGTGAGTATGCGTCTAGTGTAAAGCTCGAACTCGATTAGGAATTTGATTCGATTAAAAAATACTGTCGAGAATGGAAAAGTGTCGAAAGCCGTTCCGTTTTATAATTCAATCAACTTCAAAGTATAATTTTCGAATGAGTGACGGTTCGCAAGTCGGATTTCAAATCCGTTTTCGTCGATTCCTACTATGTATCTTTATAAAATGTTTAGCTTCGCAAGCGCGTGTGTTTGTGTGTGCGCGAAAATACGATGATTGATTGAGTAGTCCCGATCGCCTTATAAGGGTTAAACGTGGACGAAATTTTTCAACTATTAATGAATGTTATTATTATTACTGTAAGGAAGTACTAAATCATTTGCGGAATCAGGTCAATTTGACGTTAATGTCAAATATGCGGGGATTTATCAAACTGTGACTCAAATTCAATAATATTATATGCTTAGTTAAATAAGCGGAACATCGGAAGCTTTTTCGACGTTTCAAATTGACAATTTTTTTTACGCGGGCGTAAACAGGTTTTGGTACTTTGACACGGGTGAGCTTAAATTTATCGTAATGTTTGGAAAATAAGTGATTATTTTGCATGACTAAGCAATTGGACGAAATCTGAAGCAGTTTATTTTTTTAAATACAAAGAAAATGTAGCGAATTTGAGTTTGCCATATTTTGGAGGGCAGTCGAAATGTCACATTATATTAAAGATATATATAATAGCCGAAATCCGTCTGTCTGTCTGCTGATAACGCTCGCTGAGGAAAACTAATTAAAAAACCACCAGAACGAGTGGGGATCGAACCCAAGACCCCAGGCTCAGGAAGAACGTCCATAGACTAATCTACCAAAACCAGTTGTCGGATGCTTTTTTTTTTTAAACATTACCTATACAAGGGATCGTGAGTCTGCTTTACCTAATAACATAAAAATTCTGCTAATAATACATAGATGACGATATAAGAACTATTTATTTTTTTATTTTTTGATTTTTACAAAATTCTAATTATTATATATATAATAATTAATAATTAAATATAAATAGTAAAGAAAAAAAAAAAAATTCCAGTGGGTATCGGGGATCGATCGATTTGGGTAATGGGGATCTCTATTACGATATTACAATATTTAAAATTCGTTTTACGCTTTACGATATTTAAAATTCAGCGGGCGTTGATATTCATCGGGCTTACACTAGTACATATATAATAGCCGAAATCCGTATGTCTGTCTGTCTGCTGATAACGCTCGCCGACGTAAATAATTAAAAAACCAGAACGAGTGTGATTTGAACTCGAGATCACCAGTTTGGGGGGGGGGGAGGAATCGTGCTTACACTATCTTCTAAGCGGAGGCGTGTGACGGACGTATTATAATAATTGGCCAATATTTATTCTTAAAGTGTTCGCGACTTTGCTAAATCGGTACGTTGTTGTTATTACAACGCGCCGTAGATGGTGCACTATCATAGCACAGATGCAACAGTTCTATAAAAACAATTAAATTTAATATTATTTTTCAGTGCGGGTGATGAGAACGCTCCGTTGATATTCAACGGGGTTACACTGGTCGGGCGTCAGCTCGAACTCTCAATTTTTGACCGGCAAACTGAAACACAACGATGAAAATTAGGCAAAAAAAAAAACTCCATACATATAATGCTCACGCTGAAAAAGCACCACGTACACTGCGAATTAAATCGCACACATGTTCGATTAGCTTCAATCGACACTTGAACATGAATTTTGCAGTGTGAATGACCTTGGCGTTTTATTTTTTTTTTTCCCACTTTCCCGCTTTTTACGGTGAAAGTGTGGTGGCTCTAGCATCGCACCGTAATGAACATTGAAGAGTTGCGTCCAGCGCAGAAATTCGTATTGGACGAACGCAGACTGGCCGCACAGGGCGGCCAAGAGGGAGGGTGTTTGGGGGTAGGCGGGTGAATGGGTGGGCGGTAGGATAAGGGCGGGTGATTAATTGCGGCGGTAAATAATCTGAATATTGGCGATTCGAGCGAGCTTGACGGACGGACAGCGGTGTACTGCAAGGGCGGGGGTGAGAGAATGGGGTAGGCGGCCAACGGATAACAGGGCGGGAGTGGGCGGGTAGGTGCATTCAAACGGCACAATGTAATATAAACTGCACCCGGGGCAAACATTCATCCATATATAATACGTTTCCACTGTTAATCTAGTGGCGAAAGCGCAGAGGCCACCGCCCACTCCAAGTATGGGGAAGTCCTCCACCATGTGGGCCCACCAGCCCACCCCCAACGAGCTATTTGTTTTAGCTGATTAGCCAGTCATGCAATTAGATCAGTTTCGAAGCTTGCTAATCGATTTATTAATTATTTACGAACGGAATGCGGCGACGTCGATGGCTCCCGCATGTCCAATCGGAAACGATTTTTCCTGTCCAAAAATTCAACTTTTCCTGAATTGATAAGCACATCACCGATGAATAACCCATGGAAACTTATTACGACCATCAACATCCGAAAAGCCGAACATACGAGTCTAGTCGATATTGAAAATTATGATCGTTTACCGGGGGGCGGGGATTTACCAATAGGCCCAAGTGCCCAAGGCGGCAAATTTTACATCTACTTTAGAATGAAAATCTATCTGTCTGTAAAAATGTACATGTGCAATTGATTGCGTGACAACAAGTATGACGATCTGTATCAAAATGTAGACATTGCACTTCGGATATTTATGTAGAAGCGCAGCAGCTACAAATTATACCGCAGAACGTTGTTTTTCGTGTCTTATTTAAGATCAACAATGGTGGAAGATCGGTTAAACGCTTTGGCGATTTTATCGATTGAATGTGATATTACGACTTCTTTATCGTTCGAAGACATCATCAAATTGTTTGGTGATAAAAAGGCAAGGCGTAATAGAATATAAACCAACGGAAAACGTCTCTGGTAAGAAAAAAATCATTATATCATGATAATGAATTTTTAGAACGAAAAATACATTTAATGGTGGAGATAGCGTACTACATATAATAATATATACTATACCTACGTAACAAATTATTCAAACAAAATTTACACTTCCTTTTTATTTTGTGTCTGTAAGTTTTAAGTTTTGCATTAAATAACGTTTATTAAATTATTTGTGAAGGGAGCCTATAGGCGGCAAAATGGTAAATCCGCCTCTGTCGTTTACCATATATATAGAATACAGCCCCTTCGTACTTTTCGCTCGACAAAAATCTTCACATTTTACCAAGAGTAGGGATGTATGGACGGACTCGAATAACAAAGAAGTGACCTTTTTTTCTCCAACACTGCTCTACAGCAGTGGTTGTCTCTCGGGTTGAGACATTTTTTGGGGCACATCTATGTATTTAACTTTATAAAAGTGTACGACGACGATGTTGGCACTGTAATGAGACTGCCGCCAAAAAAAACGGCACTTCATAAGGAACGCAATCTATACATAGCTGTGCACACATGCATATGATTCACTACAGCAAATTATAACGTAATTGTGTATACACATAGGAGTGGATTCTGAACCAAGCCTTTAAAGGAAAAAAAGCCGATGCTTATGTTTGTTGTGTATGTGTATGTTTGTGTCTGTGTGCACAGATCGATACTTCCTATATGGTCATTAATGTTGAATCCCTTGAACTAATATGCAATAGCTGTGAAGTTTGCGCCGAAGTTCTTGAAGAGTAGCACAAAAGTCTATGCATTAAAAGAGTCGATGTGAACCCCGGCGAATAAAGGAAAAAATATGCGATAGATACGATCAGTTTGTAAAGGTTCAATCGCAATACATTAGAAAAATTACAAATGCAGAAAATAAACTTACCCGTGAATCAAATTGCAGAATGGCGTGATCGAACACGAAAGTTAAAAACTTGAAAAATAAAATTCAACTCACCTGAAACAAAACAAAAAGGAAATTGCCATTAATATAAAAATTAATAAACAACGATAACACAAGTAAATTATTATTTAACACAATGTATGTATGTATAATATAATATGTGAAACAACTCGATAGTATAAAATTTTTCCTAAGTAGCATTTCAAAGGCCGAAGCTCAAATTTTCATCCACCTGTCGGTTATTATGCATTTGTTACGAAAACTAATGCAACTACTGCTAAAATTATCTAACTAGACAAATATAGTAAAACGGCTCGGCTCTAGCCTCAATGGAGCGGCGTATGATACGCCAGATAAATAATACGCCAGAGTTTGTACGGTTTCGACGTTCGGACACAAACAAAGCTTATTACATACATACATACATATATTACATGGGCGCTTTTGATATCTAAGCTGCGCACGCAAACAATATGCACAAATGTTTGTGTTCAAACGTTGAACATTATAGTTGAGAACAAACTTTAGCGTGCAAATTATGATTATATATTTCTTTCAATCGAAGCACTACTCCTATTCAATCACAGTGCCATTGATGCAATTAAAAGGGTCAAAAAATGTTACGCATTAGTATGATGTGAGCGACGCATAATACTAGTGAATTATCGCCGTTAAATTACCGGTTCTTTAACATCGACAGTATTTAATTTGCGACATACATAAAATAACACGATGCTTTGTTTGATAACATCCTCTCGGTATGCACTCGCGGAGGATGCAGTAAACGCGCGGCATTTCATTATTATATTGTGCACGTACGCAGACTGCAACGTATTCCGGAAAATTTTAACGGAAATGCAATCCACAATCCGGCATCCATATATTCGTGGGGCATGTATGTAGAAATAAGAGCCGTAGGAATTCCGCCCTAATACGCGCTCAGTACCAAAATGTCGTAATGTTAGCTAATCGGCCGACGGTTTTCGAATTAACCCTCTATTGAACGTAGGGGTACACTTCGACAGACACGTAATAGCGTCAGCAAACACAAAGTGCGCCAAACGGGACGAATTTTAAGCGCGCTATGTGTCTGAACCGGAATTCGATGTTTGCTGAAATGTAGGGGTTGGCTGGGGGGTGCAGCATAATTAAACCGCGCTAGGAAATGCGCTTTGTCAAATCTACGCTTGATTCGTTTTGAATTGTGAAGCCCGTCGTAAATGAGCTTTTCGTGTGTGAAACTGCTTTAAAATAAAAATAAAAGTTAATGAAATTATCTCCGCAAATACGCAGTCACAATGCATTAAATGTGCAGGACGAAAAATCAACCGTTTGCTCCCAAACTTTCTAAGTGGTAGATTGTACGTGATAAAATACCTCTCGAGCAATATAATATTGTAATAAATATATTATACATACATATGTAGAATACTTTTTTCGTTACATTCTCATTCACACGGACAAAGTCGCCGGGGCATTGGACACAGATTCAATTAGCTCGCAAAAGTGATTCGATAATAAATTTAATTTACCTTTGCCATAAATGATAATTGCTACGGCTCGGTACGTAATCGTATTTCGGCACACACACACACACACACACACACATACGCATATGCCTATCTACCTGGGAAAAGAACACGTAATTAACCCACCTCTCAATCCTGCAACACATAGTAAGTTTCCAATGAGGGAAAGGGGATGATCAAATTTACAAAAACTAAATAAATCACGAGCGTATACATTTCATTTCGAGCGTCGCCTATTCAAACATTTTTACCATCAGTCATTGTGAAATAACAAGGGAAAGATAAACTTTTCAGAGTTTTCCATTGCCTCCGGAGACAAAATAAATGACCAATGTAAAGTTGGGTCAACTTTGTACGGCAACCACATTTCAACAACGAAATCATATGTATGTATGTAGGTATGTATATCTTAATTCTAGCAGGAGACGGCCGATCTGGATGTTAATAACATACATACACACATAATACAAATCTTAAGGTAAACGATCAACATTTGTTGCTCGTCAACATGTGTCGCAGCAATGTGTGGCTCAATGATTGCCGGCAAGTAGTTGCCGTTTTATTATAAAGGTCAACACTCGTATCGTGTCGTGTACGCACTGCAGTGACAGAGGCCTATGTGAGAGAGCAGGAAAGAAACATATGTACATATATTGTCCATATTTTCGTATACCGAGCGATATCATCGGTAATATGTCAACAATACTCGCCAACACACTCCAGCAATAGTGTCGAGAAACACGACTATATTTCCGGCCCACATCACCATATTGCAGTAATATTAACCGGCAATGCTTGCCGGTAATACATTGCCGTGAATATGTTGATCGTTTACAGGCGCCTATACGATTGGTAATGTACAATACATACATACATATGTACATACATACATAAAGCGATACTTGAAATCCACGCGTATCATTCACGAATCTCTTTGGCTGTACTGCCAATCTATTATACCGCCACTTCATATTGTGCCGAGCGCCAAGGTGTGGGTATGTCGCTCGAACATTGTCGCGTTAACGCCAACGCACTTTATAACATTCGCGCGACATCCGCAAAAGTTGAGCGAACCGCGAAAAAAAGCAAGATGGCGGACCCTTCCCCACACCCCGGACCCCTCCAGTGTTGTATGTGCCTTTAGTGCGTAATCGTGTGGACCAATTCAGTGACTCTGAACTTTCTCGAAATTCACCACCAAGAACCCGCGATATGCGATCCAAAACACTTCGTTCGCTGCCCCTTGCTAGTTGACACTAGCGTGGCGCCACTAGCGATACGATAGCAGCGCTCTGGGCGGGCGAGCAAGCGGCAGCTGACCACAACGCTAAGGCCAACATTCGCGCGATGGTGAAGTGGCGGCAATACGAAATGTTTAAAATTTGATATTTTAAACACTGATTGGTTTGATTTAATTGGATACAAGAGTTCAGGTCAATCCTCGGGCAAGTGACTAACTGTAAACCCAACAGATCTACATAGGTCTTACCTGAGGCCCTTCTGAGTTAGCGTTACCCGAGAACCTTAAGATGGTTTCAGCAGGACTATCAGTGAGCTTCGGGCCATGCTTTGAAATGTCGCGAGCTTTCGACCCCCAGCACACCCCAGGACACATTTTATCGAATATAACCGGATGTAATAACCCATGGGTGGGTGGGTCACGTGAGACACCCAACCACCCCATCTCCCACCCAACCACCCCCTCATTCCACCCACTCGATGCATTGACAGAAGACAGCCACTAATAATTCATGAGGGGGGTGGGAAAGGGGTGAGAGCAGGTGTGCCTCCGCGGGCCACCATGATCGACAGGACGACTCGTCTCAGTGGGGAATTTGATTATTGCGACTCGGCCGACTCACTAATGACTCGAATTTCAATTAGGGACAGAGCAGACCCCGGGGTGGGGTGTTGTGGGGTATGAAGGGTGAAACGGCACGCACCGTTCGATTCACCCTTTGGGAACCGCTGACTGTTGCAATGCGGTGTCGGCCGAATTCAATTTTGACAGTGGTACAAGAAAAATTTGAACATTGTGTTTCGCTTTGAAATACGTCCACTTTTTATATCGCTTCGAGTTAAATATCAAATTTTATATATTCACAGTTGCTTCGCTTTTACGTAAATCATCATCATCATTTTCAGCCGTTCACCATCCACTGCTGGATGAAGGCCTCTCCAATCCTCATCCATTCCTGTATGTCTTGAGAAATCTGCATCCACTTCGACACCACACATTCTTCTCAATTCGTCAGCCCATCGTCCACTCGGTCTACCTTGCTTTCTTTCACATACTCTCGGATACCATTCCAGTATTTCTGACGTCCATCTGCCATCCATTCTTTTCGCTACGTGTCCACTTCAACTTTTTCACACGTTGCGCTATATCTGCCCTTCTTACCCATGTATTCCTCTACATATATCTTCTCGTTATACCAAATATACATATTTCCATGCTTTTCTGTGTGCACTGGATCTTACGTAGCATTCTTTCAAGTTTCACATCCGAGTACACCTTATTTTTAAGCATAGTGGAATGTGTATTCACCAATTGTCCTAGATATAAATAACTTGTAAATATATATGATTATCCCTTACATACAGACATATGTCTTACATACATACATATGTACCTACATACAATATTGTCTTGCTTTTTTTTATGTACGATACGAGTTATGTATATCGATTGATTAGATGACAATGTTGAATACGTTCATGGAGCATTTTAATCAAAAAAAAATGTTGCTTTCATAAGTTAAACTATTGAGCTGTGGATAAAATTGTTGCTCGAATAGCACAATTTTTCAATGGCGATTTAATAAATCGCTTTAAATTTTTTAAAAGTAAATGAAATTTCTGATTTGCAAAGCAAATTTTTTGTTCAAAACAAAATAAACTCAAACGAAAACTTAAATAGACTGGAAAATATGAAGCAATTAAATTCGCAATCCAAAATGCACCCAGGCAATTGTGGACGCTAGCAGTCAGTAAATAAATAGAGTTACATTTGAAATTCATGTACGTTTTGAGTAAGCAGAAATTTGTTTCTACATAGAGGACTATTTGACCAGACGTGTGTAAATAAGTCCTTCCCCATGCTTGGTTTTTCTCGCTAGTAGGATTAAATAGCGTATATGTATGTACATATGTGGTACCAAATCAAACTCGTTATGAAATTTTACATACATACATACTTCATATAGTGCAGCGCCTACATTAATCATAAAATTATTTCAATGTATCGCTACAACGATGCTAAAAATCACGAGTAAATCTTTCAATTTCAAGTATTAAATAAAATTTCTGTTTATTTTGCAGTAAAAGTAAAAATAAAAATTAAATAGACGGATGTGTGTGTGTACACGTCGAAAGGAAAATATTGATAGTTTGCGATTCGGTCGATTTTGATACGGGAAAAAAAATTACAATAACACCATAAATAAAATATTGTGTAAATGCGGAGTGCACACTGTTAAATTTTATATTACACATCATTGATCACAATATCTATTTACGCAATTCCCCCTCGACATATGTATGTACAATTTTAAATGGATATTAAATAATCATTAAACATATGTTGCGTCATACACAAAATTACACTACGGGTAAGAAAATGACGGGAAAAAAAATCGTACATACACGGAATAAAACAATCAATGGTATTAATAAAATAAGGGGACGTATCGGGTGTCTGTATAGTGTAATTGAAAAAACAAACACTAATCGAGAATCGATGCGGTATTTTAATACATAGCGAACACCGAAAAACTGTAATGGCCGCTCTTATTATAAATACGCAAAGTAAGGACGGGTTTCTTATATAATATATTTTATATAAGACCGCTTCAAGTAAATAGGCGAGCACTTTAAAATTTGAATATATGAAAAGTAAACAGCCAGCCTGAACAGCGCCAGCAACGACGAAGGGGAAGCAAACTCCAACGTGGATCAATATATTTTTATGAATGTATAAACAAACATATTTTATGTACACCATATATACATATACATGTGTACACTTATACATTTTACATGTTCGAAAAACTTAGCCGTGTCGCATCCCACAGCGCAGCGAGCACAACACGTCGAACGAAACAGTATTGAATTTGATGAAATTGATACATACGTCGAGGGTAAAAATATAAATTGGCAGACACGTTTCGCGGAAAGAACCGGCACCGAATATTGAATTATAAAACGAAATCGCTAACTTTAAATTACAGTTCCAAACACGCGAGGGTTAACGAAGATGACGGCGATATTTTCACAATGAAGCACTGCTGTACTAAATTATGCAATTAAGACATGTGTGACCTTTCTAACGATAAAATCGATAAGCTTTGCTTCCGCGGTGGTTATAAAAATTGTTATCGCATTCCTAATGACAAAATTCAATACAGTACATGAGAATTTTCTATGTGTGTGATTTTAAAATATTATCATCGGCACGGTGAAAGTACCCTTAACTAAAAAGTAACAAAGATGGTACATAGGTCGTAAACGTGAACCGTTCATAACGTAAAACTATTTTATTACTCAATAAAGAGAATCAAGAGTTTTCTTTTGCGATCGCGTATTGCTACGTTACCGTACTGTTTTGGTCGACGTTTCTCAAACTCGAAGATGAAAATGAATTATTTAAATAATAACAGTTATTATTAACCCGTACGAGTGGCAGATAGTGTCGGCCTACACTTTTAGACGGCCACAGCGTATGATTGATATACCAAATGGTATGACTGTTAGTCGGACGCCAACGCTTAATCGCTCACAAATATCATTTGCAAACTAGAGAGACCACATAGCCAATTAATAAATTACAAAACGAACATTATTCAAAGAGCGAGCGGAAAAAATCTACGAAAAAAATTAAAAACAATTCGGAAGGTATTTAAACAGGCGAGGAAACCATGCCAAGTTCGACAAAAGATGATGTGATTAAGTGTGAGATTTACAAAGCGCTAAATGCTACCGAATACAGTGAAAAAACAATTTGAATATACCTACAAACATTCAATACACATTGTAGTTGGTAAATGGTCAACGTGTAGGGAGACGTACATACATACGTACATACAACAAAGTTGGCAATTTTAACACTTGTACGTCCAGCATCTTTATATTTAGAACGGTTGTTAAAATGTACAATATGATAATATTATAGTTCCTTGCATCCTCCTAACCATTCCTGCTTTTATTACTTTCACATTTGTTTCAAAACCAACCACATATCTTTTACTTTATTGCAACACGGAATTTTATTTAATTTAAAAGTTCAAAAGTATACATTCTGCGATATTTTAGCGAAATTGTATTTTACATTTGCTCTTCTGGAGAACGGAGCCGCGCGTTTGAATCTACCTCTATCACGTGCCACTGTTTTCCAACTTATCTACGGGTATGAGCATTAGCATTTAGCCACTCGTAAAATCAAGGTACATAGAAAGGCTTCATTGAAACACTCATTAGTGGACAGCGAACGTTAAACCAGGAATACGGACATTTAAAATATTAATTCCAATATACAAATTGAGTTGTTCTTAGCTTTAAACCGTGTGCGATCAACCGGTCGATCGCGAATACGATTCTTCATTGTGAATTTTGTAATGATCATCGTTTCCGTTTTTCAATTTCAATACGATGCTTCAATTGACTAAACGGTGTTCCCGGGCTGGTGCCGGTCAAAGGAAGAGACCGTTATTTTTTCGTTATATGCATTTATTTAATCATCGGTTCTCTGAGTACACTAGCTAATTTGTCAAAATAATTCAAGAGAACTTCTTGAAACTTTTAACATCCGCTATACCGCACACTTTGTTCAAAATTGCTAATACAAATTCGTACGAGGAACTATATTTAAACGACTGCATTCAGCAATGCGGAAACGTTTGATTTATGAGTGTTTGCGTTTTGCTACAAGTAATTCATCATCATCATTTTCAGCCGTTCACCATCCTCTATGCCTCTCCAACCCTCTTCCATTCCTGTCTGTCTTGAGCAATCTGCATTCAGTTGACTCCACACATTCTTCTCAATTCATCAGCCCATCGTCCACTCGGTCTAACTTGCTTTCTTTCACATCCTCTCGGATACCATTCCAGTATTTCTCGCGTCCAACTGCCATCCATACTTCTCGCTATGTGTCCACCAACGTTCCGCTATATCTGCCACCTTGTTCATGCATGTATTCCTCTTACGATCTCTTCTCATTATACCGAGCATACATCTTTCCATACTTCTCTGTGTGCACTGGATCTTGCGTGATATTCATGAATTTAGCATCCACGTTTCACATTCATACGTCATAACCGGCAGTGCGCATTGGTCGTATGCCTCATTTTTTAAGCACAGCGGAATGCTGGATTTTACCAGTAACTATGTATATACATAATTATTTTAAAATAGGTTTAAAGTTTCATCGCATACAATTATCGATCGATAGCTTTGAAATACAAAAAAAAGTTTACAAGAGATTTTGTAAAGTTCTTTTTAGTGTGTTGTTTTCCAGTAAATTCTTGCATGGAAGTGGATCGCGATGCAAATTAAAGTAAAAAAAGTAGCTCCCGAGCTGAAAAAGGTTGAGCACCCTTGCAGTTTAAGCCGATAGTTCAATCGTGTTCCGACAAAGTGCATATTTTATTTCCATATTTTCATGTGCAGGATGAGCGGCAATTTTTTATTACCGATACATTATAGACACAAAATAGACAAAGTCGCTCTTGACAGTCGGCCATAGTCTCGCAACGGTTGCACCGCATGAAGACTATATGACAGTTACTGTATGTTTTTGTTAATATTTAATGTCGTAGATGGGTAGTACGGGTTCGGGGGGGGGGAGGGGGGGGTCTGAGGGGCCCCTGGCAAACAGGACAACCGGATCCGGCCCTGTCTGAATAATTCATCGCCGGTACGAAACAGAACCGATGATATATAATAAATTCATAAGCGTGGGGTAAAAAATTAATAAGGCGCGGTGCAGCCACGGTTACGCGGCACCCGGGGCCCCCAGACTTGTTTGCACAATATTTAGTAATGCGGTAATGAATACCGAAATTTTAAAACTATTTACATACACACGGCTCTAATACACACAGACGCACATATGCGCACAATATAAATAAATAGATAAATACGAAGCCGAAACAACAGAAGGCAGAGTACCGAGTAGCGGGGAGTCGCAAGCGAGCGAGAGAGGACACGTGAAAAAAAGTGGGGTACGGGTCCATTTGATAAGTTTATTCAACGCATTTACAGCGACGTGCGATATGTGCGTTAAAAAGGCGTGATGAAATGAGCCGATGCGGGGCCCTGCGCCTGTAACTATAATGCGAACATGTACGTATGTTTTTTTTTTTTTTTTTTTTTGTAACGCGCGTGTCGCATCTCTTCGTGTGAAAATGTAACGTAATGTAACCGCTCGAAAGAATGAAAAAATGGTTACACTTTTAAAAGTGTAAGCGTTAAATCATCTCAGCACCAGCGGGATGTCGGAAATCATCATCATCATCATTTTCAGCCGTTTACCATTCATTCCAATCCTCTTCCATTCCTGTCTGTCTTAAGCAACCTGCATCCACTAGACACCACACCACACCTTCTTAATTCATCCACTTGGTCTTTCTAGTTTTCTTCCATATCTATCTCCATCCATTCTTCTCGCTGTGTCCACTTCAACGCTCCACTATATTTGCCAATTTGACCATGCTTCTTACCCGTGTATTCCTCTTATGATATTTTATTTTGTGCACTGGGTCTCGCGTAGCATTTTTGAATTTAACATCCACGTTTCACACCGCGAATCAACATGCGGCAAAAATACAATCCATATGAACAAGTAAGCTAATACGATTGCATCAATCAGTGAGACGTTAATACAATGCAAATTCTCAACCTTTCAGGAGCTGAAACTAAAACGAATGAACAGACTTGAAATTTTATTAAATTATCTGTGTGTATTGTATAGTTTCATGCGTTTTATGCGGAATGTTAAAAGTTCAGCAATTCTACAGTTCGACATCACTTATGTACACATTGTCGCTATAAATTTTAATACAATTTGTCAACGCGCACTCTTGAAAATTTTTTTTAAAAAAACTGTCCATAAAGTGTTAACAATATATTGAATTCACGTCTATAAATTAAATCAGCGCTTGCTTAGCGCACTGAATGAAAAATTAGCACTCACAAAGAGACACAGAATAAATAAAATAAAACCAGTACAGACACGTACAAGCATTTATATCATGAGAAACATTTGTGTACTCGAAATCGAAACGATTCAAAAATATATATGATACACGTCCGAGACGATAATACAATTTGCATTATTACGTTAAATATATTAATTTTAACTAAATCAATAGTGTGTGTGTGTGTGTGTGTGTGTGTGTGTAGGTACCTAAAAGTACCGGAATAGTGGGTCGGGAGTATTTTTTTTTATTACTATTAGTATTTGCATTAATTATCCGGATAAAAGGGATCGCATTTGTCGCGGACATTGCATATAACGAGACTCGAACCGGAAGTGAACACGCAAGACGCAAAGTGCGCGAAATAACGCTATGATACGTTTTATTAAATAATATAATGCGAGATTATGCAGATGTAATTTTGAAAATTGTGACACAACAATGGGGACTGCGATAACAAAGCTTAATTAGAATACTTGATTGAAAAGGTAAAAGCTATTAAATGATTTGTGCCGCTCCACGACCTATGAAAACCACACACATAATGCGAGGAGAATTAAAATTAAAAATATCCAACAATGTAGCATTTATTTGTGAATGGGACAATAATTTGTTTCACGTTACATTCTAGTTCTGATATTTCCGTATCATGGCTTCAATATAAAAATATCAATTCAAATTGAATGCACATTGAGTTTTCATGCTATGAATAAGTTATTTATTCCACCGATGTAGTCGTTAAATTAATTTTATCATAGAAAATATCAATAAGTAGAATGAGCGAGAAGTAAAAAGTTTTCAATTCAGCTTCTGCCATGTGTGAAGCGCGAATCGTTCAAATCCATTAATATATGTTTTATGGTCGCATAAAATAATATAACGTTATGCAGATAATAAGCTGTTGCCATTGTGCGGCAATAAAATATAATTGAATGAAAACTATTATTAACCACTTGCCGGTGTGACACGTTAACGACCGTTTCTATTTTATTGTGATAAATAAATAAATATTATTGGCACATAAAGAAAACTGCACTGCAATATGTGCAATTTTAGCGAAACGTGTAAAGAACTGCGTTAACATTTGTTATGTAAGCGCGATAGCGACACTTATAAAGTGACCATTTTCCACGTGAAAACGGTAACAGGTGATAAAAATTGCACTACGAAAATCAATGACGACCTTTTTTATTTAAACGTTGGGAAAATTTCCATTAGACATCATAAAGGAAAATCCTTTTAAAATTTTGTCGAAAATCTCTTTGAAAGCGACGTTTTCAGCATAAAAGTAGTAAAAACTACTACTACATATGTATGTATAAGGAAATAGCACCATTTTAAGTAAATCACCCGTACTTCAAGTAAAAAAAAACGGGTTTTGAGTTATTGCACATATCTGCCTTACTAACACACACACACAGAGAAGTTACAGATATTTTCAAAAAAATCTAATGTTGCCATTTAGTGCAACTTTTCACGATTTATGTACATACATATGTATGTACAATCCACGTAAGATCAATTATTTTCTTCGATACAAATTATATCAAAAGCTATGTTGACGAATTCATAATATTTTACTGACAAGAATTTCATTTTATTACAAAAAAAAAATCACGAAGTTTCTGTGTGATACGATAAACGCTTTTTGAGTTATGGCGATTTTACACACGTCCGTCCAACACGTGGACATGCAGACATTTTCAAAAAAAATCATGTAAATGCGATCGGTGGATGATACCCGATACAAATCAGTCTAAATCTCGAGGTCGAATTGTCGCACGATTACAATACCTAATATTGTGTATAATGTGGGATAAACGTTTTTTGAGTAGCGATTCCACACACATCCTAACACAGACATTTTCCAAAAAAATCACGAAAACCCAATGCAAATCAGTCAAAATGTCGAGGTTGAATCACAATACTTTATCATACTACTTACATACACACATATATGTACATAGTGTTGTAAAATTCTCGGGAATAATCTTTTGGAGAATATTCTCAAAACCGAGAATTTTCTGTTTAAAATTGTATGTACATAATGCAATATACCCCTGGACTCCATCGGCCACCATATATTTTAAATAAATAAATAATAACTCTGTTATTTGCTTAAATATACAGTAAACTCCCTCTAAACCGGGCTAATTACTTGGGAGAGGTGATACGAATTACACGAATAATATTAGTATAGTGTCCGTGACAAAAACTAAATTTTATGGAGCGTGAATATGACAAATTTTTTACGATCTTTTGCACTAAGTTTAAATGAATGATTATATCATAAGTTGGAACAATTTCACTGGAATATCATAACCAAAGCAATAAAAATATGTATAAATAATTTATTGCTTCCAAGATTTAATAAGCATTGTATTCCAGTCAGAATGAAAAAAAACCATTCAAAATGATTTCAGACACTCTAGAAAGTCCTATTACTCCTATTAGGTTCTGAAAATATCCTAGAATCCTCTAAAAAGATATTAAACTATCTCGACTCACAACACTACATACAAGTATGAAAGGAGTACAATTTAAATAAAAAGGATCACAAAGCTACGATTATATTATGCAAATTGTTAAAATGTCGCAAGTTATAACATTTAAAACAATACGCAAACGCAATCAAAAGGCAAAATGACAAAAAAAAATCAAAAATCGAATCAACCGCGGTGTAAATACGCGATAACTCCAAAAGTGGCTAATTAACTCACTGACACCGTCGGTCAGTTTGTCGAATGTTTAAAGCTCGTTTAAATAGCCCAACGTTCGGATAATGATGATATGGGCCGCATAGGGGATGGGAGGAATGTTTGTCACCGTGCATTCGATTCGAACGACAGTTTGGGGTGGGTTTTGCGTGAACTATGGGGGTGGGTGTGGGTTGTTGCAGTTGACGCGGCTAAATTGAAAAACCGCAGTTTCCGCGAAAAACACGCGATCGACAGAGAGAACAGGGGATGGTGTGGTTCAAATTTGAGGGGGATGATGGGAGACATCGACGAGCGTTTAACCCCTACGATACCGGGGGTGTTTAAGCGCGCAATTGGTATTAATAACGTACAAACGGGCACGCGCCAATAGAGCGTGCTCGATTTTTATCCTACTCAACGATGGATCGAATGAAACGATTGAGACTTGAAAGAGTGACACTTTATTAATTTTCAGATGAGTGGGGAGAAAAACTGTTCAATAGAAAATTCAATCGCGTACTGTTCACCCAAATTCAAAGTATTTGTATGATAATATAATGGTGAGTATATGTATGTATGTATGTACATGTCGATGGGTTAGTGCAGCGGTCGCTAATCGGTGGTCCGCGAGAGAATTTTAGTGGTCCGCATTTTTCATAATCATCATTATTTTCAGCCGATCACCATCCACTGCTGGATAAAAACCCCTCCAATCCTCTTCCATTCCTGTCTGTCTCGAGCAATCTGCATCCACTTTTGACTCCACCCATTCTTCTCAATTCATCAGCCCATCTTCGACTCGGTCTAACTTGCTTTCTTTCACATCCTCTCGGATACCATTCCAGTATTTCATGCGTTCATCTGCCATCCATTCTTTTACGCTATGTGTCCAGCCAAACGTTTTTTCACATCTGCCACTTATATAGGTCATTCTTCTTACCCATGTATTCCTTTTACGATCTCTTCTTGCTATACCGAGCATACATCTTTCCATGCTTTTCTTTCACATCCTCTCGGATACCATTCCAGTATTTCTCGCATCCATCTGCCATCCATTCTTCTCGCTATGTGTCCACTCCAATTTTTTTAAAAGGTTCTGCTATATATATCCTACATACATATATCTGCCACTTCGGTCATACTTCTTGTTTTTACCCATGTATTCCTCTTACGACTTCTTCTTGTTATACCAAGCATACATCTTTTTTTATTGATTCATAAAGTATAGCAACAAATTATTTATTTTGTTCAATTCAATAGTTGTGAAAGTGTGATTAACTTTCGAATACATGTGAACTTTCGGGATGTGTAAATTTTTTTTTTTTTTTTTTTTTATTTATGCTACTCCATACGTAACCCTAAACTGTATACTAGATGAATCAATACAAAAAGCATGTGTTTTCTATCAAAATTACTTCTTTCGTAAATGCTGGGACATGCTTTATATTTGAATAGGGCAATATCTTCTCAAATATACTATGTATTTCGACTGATATACATACATACAATACTTTTTAAACATGAAGGTTTGATGCAGATGGACGTTTTGTGTATGATAACTCAATTTTGGTAAAAACTGGACATACAATATCTGTGCACAACCCATTGAAATGTACATAAATATGTACGTACATATAGTCAATTATCCGCGATGTCTTTATAAGATTGGTGGCAGAAACGATTGAGATGTTTCAATTGTCACATTTGTGCGCTCAGTTTTAACTTTTCGGGCAATTTATCACAAACCTCATTTTTATATATATTGTGGCTCATTTTTAAGGTCATCACAGGTTAATTAAAGACAGGTTGCAAAAATTTCAACATAGAGCTATGCCGAGTGTTTTAAATGTAATTTAGATTAAGAAATATGTTGAATGAATTGAATTAGATGAATGTAAGTGAAACCTTAAAAGTGTGCATGTTGGTATACATATATTTTTAAGTTAGATAAGAATTTATTACCAAGTTATTTCAATAAGTGTTTAAGTAAGAAGATATAATATACATAGTGATAAATTCGAAATAGAAGAAGTATCTTGTACAGGGGTTGTTGAATACAATATTCTGCCAGAGGGTCTTAAGAGATATAAAGCAAATTGATAGATTGGTCCTGGCAGGCTTAAAACAACACCTCTGTACAAGTGCTAATAGATAATTAAGTTTATCTTGTCATTTTGGCTGTAAGTTACTTTTATGTTTGTAATTAGATTTTAACCTATATAAATGAAATAAATAAAATAACCGCTCAAATTGACTGAAAATGGGTGAACCAGTGTGAAAATTCGACCTCGAGATTTTTTTATTTATTCATCTACATATAAGAAATGATGACCTTGGATTGTTTTTATCGTTAATTTTATAATAGGATTGAGTCAACTAAATCAGATTGAATGCGAACGAAGTTTTTAATAAATTAACCAGTACAGGTCTGTTAATGAGAGCTGGCGCGTACAACACACACACGCATTGCGCTTGTGCATGAATCTGCGCATCATCTGTGCTTATGCATGCATCAAAAATGCATCTGTGTGAGTACTACGAACGCGCCAGCTCTTATTAACCGACCTGTACCTTCTTAACTAGCTAGGTATTAGCAATTCAGTAAAAAAAAAAAAAAAAACCACTAAATAATCACTAGATTGATTGACGTTAACCTCGAAAGTACTAAAAGATTAATTACCAATCCGAGTGAGCGTTCGACTAATATTTTAAAATCGTTGCAATAAATCTATCACTCGCGCACAAAGCATCGGATCGATCCGCGACATTGCATATTTGATGCGACGATGAAAGTGCAGTTTCTCTTTGTGTGGATGGGGCATATGAACTGGCAGGGCGAAACAGAAAATAATAATAAAAAAAAACAATTAAAAATGAATTCTATATGAGGTGCAGTCGCAACGGTCGCCGTCAAATGCATTTCACATACGTAGTCTGTTTGCGGTGCACCCGAAAAGAATCCAATACAATTCAAGCCTCTGTTGTTGTGAAATTTAATGGATTTGCTACGTTGCAAAAATGCGATATCGTATGATATTAGATTTTCATATAATAAATTCGAACGTAGCCGTCTCCTTATGTCGACGTACCGACCACTTTGGCATCTAATAATGTGCTTATAAATATATTATTCATATCGCTCACATATGAAACGCTGTAGATATGTATAACGCACATCGAATATTATTTAAGTCTATCGGTTATAAATTTGGATTGCTGTTCAATAAAGATATGTAATTGCGCACGTTCGCAGTATGGATACACAAACAGTACAGTCGCCGACATTTTGGCCATTAAAATATTATTTCAATAATTCTTCATCTTAAAATGACATACTTGATGTCAATTCACTTTTAACAAACATTATTACTGTATTTTATAGTGAAGTAACAAAAGAAAGATACTATCTATCGTGTAGGATAAAGAAAGAAATATTAATTGGTGGTGTAGAAAGAATTTTAGATAGGTCAATTTTTTTATGTAACTGCCTCAATAATTCAGATAAAAGTTTATAATTTTGACACAAGAAAGCTGATCTGAAGTTTAAGAACATCCAAATCTTACCAGCAGCTATGTACGTACATATAACCAAAACTATCAACACATTAGTCTAATACTCAAAAGTTCAGTGAGTCGTAATGAGAAAACTTGTATAGACCAAGCAAAAGAGCGAATGTGGAATAAAAAAAATTTAAGCCAAAACAAAGAGAAATACATATACGCAAAAGTAAAGTCAAGTAGATGTCTTCGCGTTACAAAATAGCGAAGTAGAGTACAAGAGCATAGCGTCGACAAACACCAATGTTTTCAGCACGCTGTAATTATGATGACAGCACCCATCGCCTTCAGGAACAAAAGCATTGAATGTGTACGCCTCTGCACATGTGCAGATTTGTACCGTGAATGCGCGGCTCTGCAAAATATTAAGCAAAAAAAAAAAAAAGAAAATAATAACAACAATAATAAAAAGGAAAAATATGAACACGTGAAGTGAAAATCCAACATCCAAAATCCAAGTCGTTTGTTGGAAAGCAAAATTGCAAAACGCTAATAAACAACGAAAACGTATAAACATCGAGGAAACAACCCAAGAAGACTCGTTGTCATACAATTTTATTGTGGAACGTATAGTAAGATCCTAAGAATGTAACGTATTTGATTAGTATTTAACTGTATGCATTCCAAAACAATCATCTCTCGAGACGTCTAGACATCTCTTCCCGAGTTACTAATCTTAGTTCCATCGATCGAAATTCATAAATTCACATAAAAAAATACTGTATTGTCTTTAAATTACATCAAATAAGCTACAAGGAGCCGGCATTGCCCTTATAACGTTAGTTTTCCAAAGTATATTGCTTTTCCGTAACTGAAAGATCTGCTTCGAGTGGCTATAAGAGTCAATAACAGCGATCGAAACAAAGCACACTACATGTATGTATGTATAATAACCACACAAGTATCCCTGCAAAGTTTGTTTTTGATTAGTCAAACGGTGATGCAATGTACAAGCAGATATTATACAGAATATAATTTAAGGTCGTCAAACATCACGAAAATATATATTATTCAACATAATTATAATCGCGTACAAACAACTACATACATATGTAGATATGACAAATATAGACGTCGATCTTTCCTTTTTATCTCGGATGATTATATGTATGTATGTATAAAGCCTAATGATAATTTCAACAATTTCGCCTTACATAACCACAGCGCACACCGATTCAAATCAAGTCGTGGATAAATAAATTAAGATAATTTTTTAGACGAGATACAAAAAAGTGTGTGGGACGAGATCGATAGCAAGTTTTTACTACCCCTCAGCTCTTTCCAATCTGCCACTCATGGGGTAGGCTCAGCCGATACAGAACACCGCGTATATACGATACGGACACACAAATATGTATATAAAAATGTGTACTTGAAAAAAAAGTCATAAAAATCAACGAAATTTATGCCCGCCACACGAGCGCTTAGGTAGCGAACTCATCCCCCGCTACAAACGTGAACCGAGAGATATAAATATACATTGTACACATATGTATATTGAAAAGGATACACAAAAATTTATGTACATATATATATAACAATGAATGTGTGTGTGTGTGTAACGCGTCCGTTCGAGCAATATCAAAATAAAAGCTCAAAATTTATAGATACGAACGAAACATACAAAAATGTATTAAAAATGTACCTACTACTCTGCGTGTAACGTGAGCGAGCGCGTTGCTCGCAATAAAAACGTAAATATGTATCGCGTTCACGTTTACGTTCGCGTTTTTAACGGTCTTGCGCAAGCAACCCTTCCGAGGACACTTTAAAATCTAAGACAGAGGAAAATTAGGAAAAATCTAAGCACATGGTCCATAGAGAGGAAAATCGTAATGTAAATTCCGTTCAAAATTGGTTTTGATTGATTCGGTTTATATGTACATAGGTAGGTGACTATGAAAGTGGTCGAAGTTACATAAAAAAAATTATGTACTATTTCTACCGGTCTTAGATAGGACCTTTTGAGAAGTATGTGAGCCGATTTTTTTTCCAAAAAATAGTAGAGCAAAAAAAAATTCCATATTCTGTGGTATAAGTTGAAACACAAAGCCTCAATATGACTCAAAGTATGAAAATAATAGAGCTGTGTGTATTCATACCATTCATATTTTGTGTACCATTTTTACATTAGTTTGTTATAAATTTAAAAATTGGGTTTTTGACCATATACGCTCATTTCCTCCCCCATGGAAGTCAATACAGTGTTAATTCCCTCCCCCTCTATTTTTGGATTCCGAACTTTAATCTTGATACGGACTAATTTTGAGTATCCAGATATTTGTAAACACACACACATACATAGACCAGAGTAAATGGAATTAAATTTGGATAGGTAGCTGTTTGAGAGCATCAAAATTCATCTAGGTTTTTATTTGAGAATTCTTGCTTCAGTAGAGGTTTGCTCTTCCTTATGAACGTTAGCATCATCCGCGGAGTCCAAATTAAAACGGAAAGGATTTCGTATCAAACCTGCATTTTTTTAAATCGATTAATATTATTCAAAATTCCTCAAAATATCGCCTTGAATCTAATCTGTAAGTGTATCTAACGAATTATTGCAATTTTATGGGTAGACGCCTCATTCCTCTCTTGCAGACCTTTCAATCCCGCCCTGGGGAGCAAGAAAACACCATATAGGTTTAGAACTCCTAGAATAGATGAATAGTTTGACCGTTGAACACAAGTGAATCGCAACGGTCAAAAGCATCTCAAATCAAATATAAAAATTACTTGCATCACTGCACAATAGCCAGCGCGTTAAGCGATCGGAAAAAAATACCCCATCGCATTTGTTAGAGGGTCGTAAATCAAAAGAATTGAAATTACGCGTGCGCTTTCGTTTGCGACTCGGCGAGCTTCTGCAAAGCCCAAAGCGGCTCGCGAGCTTTTGCACGATTTTCCGATGCAGCGTGCGGGCTGCAACCTCAGCTGAAGCTTCCTGCAAGCTTCCAGCTGTTTGCTATGCACCAACGTCAGCTGAGGTCCTTCCTGCAGGACAAGCGGGGGTGGCTGCACTCTCCGTGCAGGAAACGAGGGTGGTTTTGTGTCAACGTCGAGGGTATCATCGACCGATCGTTACGTAGGCAAAAACATTGCGACTGTTCAAATTCAATAAGCGTATTATTTCAAACAAGATAACTTCACTTTAACGCATCACCGGATGGTGATTGAATAAACGACAGAACTGCTGCGATTGCAGAAGCGTAGCGTGCAACTTTAAATTTATCGCATTTATTTAGTTCAAACGCTTTTACCATCGGTTCGAAACGACGACGAATCGCCGGAAATTACATTATCATCGTTATAGTATCAGAAATAATATTATATGTACCTATAGTTAAGTCGATAATATTCTGAGAATATTGGAGAATTTTCTTTTTTCTTGGTTATAAAACATCTCTAGATAGTTAAATAGCTTTTTAGAGGATTCTAGGATATTTTCAGAACCTAATAGGAGTAATAGGACTTTCTAGAATGTCTGAGAGCATTTTGAATGACATTTTTTCATTCTGACGACGCTGAATGTGTCATTTTAACATACGCACTACTAGCATGAACGTTTTCCGGAAATTCACACAGAATTTATTTATACATATTTTTATTGCTTTGGTTATGATATTCCAGTGAAATTGTTCCAAATTATGATATAATCATTAATTTAAACTTAGTACAAAAGATCGTAAAAAATTTGTCATATTCACGCTCCATCAAATTTAGTTTTTGTCACGTATGTATATCTACTATACTAATATTATTCGTGTAATTCGTATCACCTCTACCAAGTAATTAGCCCGGATTAGAGGGAGTTTACTGTATATTTAAGCAAATAACAGAGTTAGTATTTATTTATTTAAAATACACGGTGGCCGATGGAGCCCAGGGTACATTGCATTATGTACTACAATTTTAAACAGAAAATTCTCGGTTTGGAGAATATTCTCCGAAAGATTATTCCCGAGAATTTTACAACACTACCTATAGTGTTATCTTTACGATTTTAAAAACCGTTCTATGAAAGAAAATTGGCAAAACTTTTTAAGCACCCGTATGTGCAGACTCGCGGGACCCATACGCGTGAAGATGAAATTCGATGCGAATTGGCTTTGCGCATTATTTATTTATTTATTTATTTGCCGACCGATCGGAGGGGAGGGTGGTGGGTGGGAATGGGTTATTCGATAGGATTGAGTATAGAGAGGGGGTCCGTTATTGCTTTCGAAAATGAAAAGCCATAAATTGCAAACGAAAATAATTCTCGTCGAAAGTTTCGCTTGTTGATAAATAGCGGGTGCGAAATTAAATTTTTTATGACGGCCGCGTTGCGCGCGCGACAATATCGTTTATTATGCATTTTTTATTATCGGAACAATGACGACGATTTTGATACGTTTCGTCAAACGATTTCGTAATTCGGCGATCGGACATTTATAGCTGGCCATATATGTACATAGTGCCTACGTATTCGTAACTCAAAAGTCCCCGGCAGAAGTAAAATCTTGTGATTGGTGCAAGATCCTTGTTTCGAGAATCAAAATTAGAACAGTCACGATAGCCGTTTGCGTCAAAGTACGTTGCGACTCATTTTGAACCAATGTGCATAATTTATTTACAGTGTGAACATGGACACGTGTAAGATAATAAATACTATACGACTAGTGTTTCGTCGTTGCCGTTCTTGATTGTATTAGTGTGGACCCTTAAATAATATATAGTATAAATAATTAAAATCACTGTTTAGGGACCCCAAACACTAAACAGCGATTTTTAAGACCCCGAGCATTCTATGTAATGTACGTACATATGTACATATGTAGTACTCGAGGGCTGTCGATGACTGTTCACTGCAAACGCTAATGAACAGTGTCTATCTGTGTAAATGAATAAACAAGCTACCTCTACCCACACTATGTACATACATACGTACGAACGGACACATCTGAGCTTTTATTAATTATTAGCATCGTGAAAGTTTGCATAGACAAAACCTCGCGTGTTTATCACGCACACTGTGCACATACGAGCGCGGGGGAGAAAATCACACAACTTTTTACTTTATTTTTAATATTTTTCTTTTTCTTTTCCGAGACTCAGTCAGAAATTGAAAATGCGCTCGGCGGACTGTCGAACACTTCATATGAAAAAAACGAGTCTTTAGCGTCGGTGGGTTTCCCCCTTACGAGACGACGCCGCCGCACACACCCCCATGTAAACCCACCCTCAACCCATTCCATACTTTTTCCCTTTGTGCGAAAATATTTTGCATACATGTATTATGTAAAAATGCAGATATAAATGCAGAAATATTGCGGATGGGGGTGTGAGGAGCGGTGGGAGGAAAAAAGGGGGTGGCTAAGAGCGAGGAGTTTCGTGGTGGGGTGTGTGTATGGTGGCTTTTACTGGAGGACTCAGACTCTTTTTGAGTTGCGTACAACCACAAGTGCACCGCTCCAAATACATTTTATGCGGCGAATTTTAAAAAAATATGCACAAATGCATCAATGTATGTACGTAGGTGTCGTGCGTGCCTAATGTTTACGTACGTGTACGCGTGCCCTAATGAAAAGTGACTTTTTTGATTTTTCCACAACTATGTGCATCGTGTACATATGTATGTACATAGATACGGCTGTTGGATCCTTGTAGGCTATAAAAAAAAAATAGTATGAAAGGAAGTGAGTGAGAGGTGCTCGATCATATTACATATATATAATCCTGGGGAAAGAGCGTAAACGTGGTCACGTGAATGCGACATGTTCAGAGGGGAGTTGAAACGTGTCAAATCAGCAGACTTGTGTACCTTACATACCTATGCATAATATATGCATCTGTGGCTCGATTCTAAAGGGGCCAATGTCAAAATTTCAGCGAATGGAATTTCATGTCGAATATCCATTCAATAGAAAAATTAATAGACACAGTATTGAAATAGAAAACGGGCATTATTAACAGTAGAAAAAATCCTCAGGTGAAAATACATATTTTAGATTTTTGAGATTTGAAAGATGATAAGTACTGCTGACTATACATTCCAATATCATTTTTTTTTATTACTAGATTCGTCTACACTGAGCATAAATCTATAAAAACTAAGAATCCTGATCGTACATGTTAAAATATATAAACAGTCTTGGGGAGCATCAAATTCTTTCTCCTGAAGATCCTCACATGAGGCCACCACGAATATAGTCTTATTGACCGTTCCATTGGATACGGACGGTTGTCCAGAAAAGCCGTATCACTGCTAAAATAATGTTAAGATTACAAGAACATGCCATTTAATAGTTGTTTTTTTTTTTGCGTACAGAATATACATAGTACATCTGCGTGTTCGAGTAAGACCGGTATCATGAGCCGAGACACTGAAGGAAAAGAGGACGTGTTAAAACTGGCCATTACAATATTAACATGAGTCCACTGTGCAAACTGATTATGATTTCTTGTATGTACATAGCTCGTGAACCTTGAACTTTCGCCTCGAACCGAAAAAAAAAATCACACTTGTATTTTAAGGATTAAGGGGGGTGAAAGCGGGAGAAAAACAGCTTTTTCGATCCTGCGGCTGAAATGCTACGAGTGTCATGTATTAAATTGGAAATCAGCACAAGTCACGACACACATTTATTTAATAATTCAAGCAATTCCCGACTCGGTGTGGCTCACGTACACATCTCTGTCTGTCTCTTCGTATTCCGCAGCGGAGAATTATGATTGCCGGTATTCCTATTATTTACGTTGTGCCCGCAAATGAAGCTTTTCCTACTTCGAGGATTACACGTTCGAGGTGGTTAATTGAAGCGTTCGCCATCCTGGCTACTTCTATTACTCGTTTTCCACTTAAACACGTGTTGAAACTTACGTCAGAGGGGGAGGAGGGAAGCGACTTCTGATAGTTTCGTTTTGTGTGTACAATTTGCGAAATTAAAATGCGGTTACCACACAGTGTAATTTTCGTCTAGGTACACTAATCCCCGACGATGGTTACACATTGAAAATACTAGCACATATTCAAACAGCGCTCACAACGAAGTTTGATGCTATCAAAACTCGAGAAAATCATTCTGAATATTGCAGCGACAGTTTTGTGTAAAATAACAAGAACAAACTATTTATATAGCTTTTAATGTATCGAGCAAACAAATTTTCACTTTATACCGTTAATTAAAATTAGCTGTCAGAGCATTCATATTTACAAGCTTATTTCTGCACCTGTTAATTTAAACTAGTAGGTACAGCATTTCCTAGTGGATTGAGTATTTATGTAGATGAATGTATGTAGATATTAAGTTAATTACAAACAAAATGTACGACTGGAACTGTGCTTATGAAACTTTTCACCGTGCTACAAAAAGTCAACTGAAAACGTGTCAACTACCCTTTTCGCTACAGTCGAATTTTACACGTTTTAATATAACATAAAGCGCACATATATAATATTATACACACACGTATGCCGTAGTAGACCTGTGAATAATGGTAACGACGTTCGCAATTTACGTAATCGTGCAAAACACAAGAAATCAAATTAGCGCAAACGGCCGTACGGCGCCTATACATCAACGGAAATGAATTGAATTAATTTCTAGAAATGTATAAAACGGGGAAATAATCATATAATGGGGACAAACGCGCTAGTGTCAACGTAATTAAAAATAATGTCGGCCTAATCCGCAACGCGTGCTAGTAGAGGAGGCAAAACGAACCCTCTCACTCACATATCCCGACGAAATTTGATGAGAAACGTTGCTAAAATCATCGTAATCTAATAGCGAAACGTCTGCTTGTGATGTTTCGCAAAACTCGCAACGAACGACCGAAACCAACCATAAATACATAGATGGCACGTCGTCAACTACATACATAATTGCACGCGCATCCTATAAAGATTCGATTTTTCACAACCCTTTGGCGTGTCTGTGATTATATCACCACACGTAGGTACACATGCATACATCCGATATGAACACAGGTGTCATTCCACACTGGCAAAAGAAAACAATGGCATACGTACAGGTGTGTAGGACAAAATGCGAAGTGGGTCGCCGCGAGAACCGGAGAGGCTCGTATTTTAATTAACACCGTAATAAATTCGAGCGCCGATGGAGAGCCGAATTTTTTTACACCCCCGTCGTACATTAGCGAAAAACAGAGCAATCGCATCAAAACAAAAATGATAATAACAAAAGGCGAAAACGTACGGGCACATAACGTTTCATTATTCGCGTGTACATATGCACTGTGTACCCAAATGTACGACAAGTCTCGTTCGAAGTCATCTTCCCTCACTTTGCGCGCATCGCGTATATGCATGTATGTAATTAAATACGGGGTTATGCGATGGCTGTATGTGTACTTTAGGCTGTTTCTCTTCCTTTACAATTAAATACTCATCAACCGGTGGGACGGTCACGTGTCGGCCTCTCTTTACAATCCAAAGGAGCGTTTAGTACGTGGCGTCGTCGGATACAGACGGTAATATCGATCTGGCGTGTAATTCGCGGAAACGATAAACGTACGTTTACGTGCACATTTTAAATCAAATGTGCGGGTGAACGTTAGGATCGATTCCCCGTGTGAGATAAGTATACGTTTTCGGCTAGTTCTTGAGGTTCGAGATATCTGAGTGTAATTTTTCGCGTCACGGTGTGATGGATACGTCGACATGGGCGACAATCGCTAATAACACGTCTCTTTGCGATTTGTTCGTTTGCTAATAATTAACGCTAGCCCAACATGGCCGCAAACGAGCCGCTTCCTATTGGACCGCGTCCGCCAATTGATGATATTAATTTATTTAATTATGCGCTTTGCCGATAAATTGCGCTATCTGACCGCAACCGAGCTTACGCCCACACGATCCCATGCACCATTGTTATAACTTTATAAGCGGTTAAACCCCAGTTCAATTAATTCAAATTAAAAAAAAAACGTTGCAACCGACCATTAGAACCAAATCAATGAAAGATCGGATCGAATCGAATCCATACAATCCGATATTGTTAAGGTGATATGAAGGAATAGTCGACAAGTTCCTAAAAGCACCAACTTAGATCAAAAAATAATTTAATTTAATTTATACAGTATACGTTGGAATTGTACATGTATTATTATTCGTCATCAAGCTGTATCCGGCGTAACATACGCCCTTGATGAAATATTAGATCGCTGAAAAGTAACTTTTCAAACCATTATGAAACAAATGAGCAACAACGCCCAATTGCCGAATCGGTCAAAAAAAATCTCGATTTTAATAATCTGCAAAATGCAACGTGACTATCATCAAGTGCAATTCTTCCGAAGGTGGCGTACTTGAATATCACTGTTTGACAAACGTTTTACCGCCTGCCATAGTGAAGTAAAATACTCGCCAGTGGTTTCCCATTGTCTTCTGGAGGAAGCGATAGAAGAAACGGACAATCAAGTACAATCATGGATATCGCACACCTAGATCTGAACAGTATAAACTAAAAAAAAAAAACACTTTTTTTTATTTTTAAACAAGCATATTAAAGAAAGTTCAGATTAAAACATTTCATTTTGTTTTGTTAGTTCATGCAGCTTCATTTGTAGAATTCGAATAAATGATTAACTAAAAAATCTTAATTTTTGAGTTGATACTGTTTTGATCTACATAAGTGCAGGTAGAATACATATGTAGATATGCCCCGTCATACATTTCAGTAGACAAAAATCGGTATAAGAGTAGGGATGAATGGACAGAGCCCGAGACTCAAATACCAAAGACGTGACATTTTTTACATAGGATTTTATACTTGAGTGTAGTTAGAGTCGGAACATTTTTAGAGCGTAAGGGCATATCTAGACTATTCTACATGTACATACAGTACAATACAATACAACTGGAAAGGTTAGGTTTTAAGATAGCCTTGTATCATTCTGTATAAGTAAGGTCAGTGACAGAAAATTACCATTCAAAGCCAATCCAAGCCAAATAAATACACAATAATTGAAAAGAGCGTGAACGCGATAAAGTATCTAAAATTTACTTTGGGTGTTGTTAATTCAAACAGTATGGGTACACGAAAATTATCAAGTAAACAACAACAACACGAGTGCGAAAGTATCGCCGAATAAATACAACTTTCGACAATGATGCGAACCGAAGTTAAGTAGGTAAGTAAGTGAGTAAGTAGTACATTCGAAACATTGGCTTCATCCCCAGCATAGGAGGGTGTGCGTAACTCGTCAAACGACAGTGTGAGAGACCCCACCCCGGCTACAAGGGGTTTTTGTATAATAAACAATACAAAACGTCGACAGATACGCGTATCTACATACAAATTCGTGTTATGGCGCGCACACAACACCCCATGCAAACACTTGTACACACACACACACACACACACACTCATACATAATATGTACAAACGAGCAAAATTATATGTACTCGTTGCGCATTATCTCCGATCTAAACCGTCACCAGTGCTAGTATAAAGCATAAATCAGGCATGGTGGATTCAAATTAGATCCCGGAACCCCTATTTGGGATGCAACGAATGCACCCGCTGATTAAATAAGCTAATTCCGCGCCGATCGTGCGCGACACACTTCGCCAAAGTGCAATCAGTCGATTCGCGTATCACGAGATACGACAACAAGCTCGAACGACCACCCACTTGGATCGGTTTTTGATCCAAGTGCGGTTTTCGGAAGCTCTCCGACTGATTCGAGAGTTAAAAACAAAAAAACTAAAAAAAGCGCCGAACGAGGCGATTAAAAAAAAAAACCGATGTTATCTATCGATATGCACGCAGATGCGATGCATTTTTGGACTAGTTGCAGAATCGACGCATCGCAGAAATTATTCCGAAATTATTATCGAAGGGAAGACGTCGGGTTGTGTGCTATGAAATTAAATTAATGCAAATGATACATCGAACGCTCGCTGAGAGGCCTTCTTCTTGCAGCGAATGGCCGATTATGGAGCAATTATTCGTATTATATATTGGTAATCTTATAATGGCCGAGAAACAATTCCACGCCAAAGTATTAAGTATACGTATGCGGAGAATGTATGATATAAATCAAAAACCCTTTCGTGTAAAGTGCAACTCGTTTCTATTGAAAATGTTGCAATTTCACTTGCAAACAAAATCGAGATTGTTACTGTAAAGCACTGTAAACCTTTACACAATATGAAAAATGCGGCCTCGTAAACGATGCAATCGATTTAAACTATTCCAAATGGTTATTTTAAGCATGTTGAATCTAAAACTATCAAGGACTTGAATAATCTCAATCGATAATGTATACGCAAACGGTTGATAGTGGTTTGGCTAAGCTTGGCGTGTTATCTTATTACATATTTAGGTTTAAAAAGTTACAGTGCGTTTATTTCAATTTTAAATTTGTGATGTGGGTGTATTGTATTGTAAGTTTCCCCCTCGTTTTATTAACAAAAATTAAAAACGTGAAAGTGTATAAATCATTTTATAATTATCGATTATCGTTTTGTCGTAGGTACTAGCCGGATGTGAGTTAGAGGTGTGGGTCAACAGGTATCACGGAGGAGAATTTAAAATTCGAATAATAAATATTTATAAATAAATTCACGTTTGACTCTAAAAAAAAAACGACACGCATCAGAACTGCAATTAAAACGATATATTCATAAATATTCAAAGGTAAAACAAAAAAAAAAAAAAACTATCGAATCGTTCCGAATTGGCAGCGAGCGCCCGCCCCGCCGCGCAAAAGACAAAAGTTGCAAAGTTTCACATTCGAAATGAAAAATTCAGAAGTGGAACACGAATACATATATAAATGCTGTTGTGTACGAATTTTGTGTATTTATTGTAAAAGGCACCCCTAACCCCGCAACAACGGGGCGTCTTTTGTGCGAAGGGGGCCTCAAAGCGCCTACATCTGCCGCGGTAGGCCAATTAAGGCGCCCGAGGCACTCGTATTAAAATATCGGTTAGATTGTCAGAATGTTGGATGCACTAAAAATGTATGCATGCACTCCGCAAAAGCTAAAGGTTCGACTGCACTTCAAATAAAATTATTTAACGGATGGAGTTTACAACGTTGGCGGAATACTCCCAATTCCGGTTAATAATATTCAAAAAATTTAAGTCGCTAAAAAAATACAATACTTTTCGGTGAAATGATAGGTTTGAAAAGGTTAATAAAAAAAAAAAAAACGAGAGCACATAAAACACGAATAAAACAGAGCATCGAAAAGAACTTAATGATGGCAAAATTACATAGAAAAATGAATACAATAGTTCTTCCCCTTATTACGTCGACATAAATGTATTATTTGTCCACGAATTAAATTGTATTAAAAAATGTATTTTAATAATATGCGCGAGCGGCACCAGTGGTGTACAATCCATTGTCGTTTTGTTTGTTTTTGTACATTCGCAGTGATCAAATGGATCTGATAGTCAGTAGATAGATACGGACGCTATTTGCCAATGGTCATTTAGCACACACCTACTACACTCACAGTGAAATTCTTCATTAGAGTGAAAAACATGACGTAATGAATTTTCCTACAAAGGAAATTAAAATCGTGATAAATTTGAAAATCCCTGGACGCACATTACACTGACCAACGAAGCGAAAACGACTAAACCGAATATGAGTATCGCTTATTATTGTAAATTTGGTAGGTCAATTGTTATATCGAAACAATGGTTTTTATAACGATCCCCCGCTGTCTTTCACCACTGAAAACATTATAATATTAAATATTCGAAGCACAAATAATACGCGCGTGACGCGCAAAAGGAATTACTCTTTTATATAACGAATCGGAATATAAAGTGCGCCCATTACGATTTGTGAAGAATATGTACAAAAAAAAAACGATACATTCAAACAATGCAAAAGGTACAATTGTACAAAAGAAATCCAGATTAACAGATTAAGAAATTTCATATAGAAACATCGAGCGTATCAAACGTCGAATGACAAATAATGCAACCTGAATCTTTAACGTTGCGTGAAAATTAGCGGTAGCGCAATTTATTAAAAATTTGCCAAAATTCGTGATTTTAATTTAGACATGTAATATTACTTATATATACGTATGTACATATGTCTTTATATACACACGCATACATCACGTATTGCCCTCCATTATTCGTAATGTATGCGAGCGTTTTATACATATGCATATGTACGCGTACATATCCATTATTCAGCGAAGTGGTTATAATAATATGTATATTCAGACAGATATAATATAACAATCGGGTCAATAGAGTACCGGCGGCAAGTGGGAATATTGTTGTATTATTTTTAATACTAATAGAAATATAAAAAAAAAAATGGTAAAAAGGTATTGTATTGAAATTTGTCGGTCGCACTCGATGTTCGTATTGTATTGTTCGAATAGTTTCCTATCTGGTACCTCTTGATTCAAAGTAAGGTAATGACTGGCCATTACCAAAAACTTGTGATATCTACGTGGAATTTGAATCGACCGAAGAAAAATCGCTTTCAGACCGAAAAATGGTACGAACGATTGAACATCATACAAAAGCCAGCGAGTACATCAACGAATGCTTTAATTTTAAATAAACACACGCGTATATTTAAAATAATAGTAAATTTAAAAGGTAGAAAAAAAAAAAGAGGTCGAACAGAGAAGTACGGAACGTCCGAATGTATAATTTCGATGGGCGTATACAAAATGTCAATTTCGTCCAAACAAGACCAACTTTCTAGTGTAATTAAATATATGTATACAAAATTGTACACATTTCTTTTCGTTTTATTAAATTGTTTGTAATTTACACGAAAGCAACGCCCTTATAATTATTGCACGGTACTTTTATCACGAATACACGAAAGTAAGTTGTACCGCACAAAGTAGAAATAAGTGCATCGCACGCGTACAATAAATACGTAAGGGAGTGGATTCAAATGACGTAATATAATATAAATCGGTCGCATAAAAACTGACCATTGTCTGAGATCGAAACATTGATTAGAAATTGCGATCGTTCCAATTTATTGAGCACAATGGGCTCGAAAGTTACGTACAACGCGACTCGACTCGTGTTATTATTTATTTTTTCCTAAGCATATTGTTTTCACCGTGTCACTTGTTATTACTATTCGCCCGTATTGATTATATTAAACGGCGATAAGACAATAAGAAACGCCATTTAATACGATACGGCAAAAAGGTTATTTCACAAACGCCGCAAACGAGTCGAAGCTTTCACGCATTAGGATTAGCCTGTTCAGAATTCGACTGCCATATAATAATAAGTTGATAAAATTGCTTCGGTCAATTCTGTATCTAAGTCAGTTTTTTTTACAGTACATATAGTATGAAGTTTGAGTTTGCGTATCTGTTTCCTCTAAACGGGTGCTAAGACGGGACAAAATTTCATCACAGTCAAAGAGACTTTTCTAGTCGGTGCTACTGTTAAGGTAAGGTTCGTATTCTAAAATCAAACTTTACCTATTTAAATGTATGCAGACAGACTGTTCGGATTGTATGTGTGTACGATGTATTGTACAATTGTTCAAATTGTAGCAAGTCGAAATCGAATACACCTCGCATTATTCTCGTACGTATTTTCACACTGATCCGTCTACGAGTACGTAAATAAAGGAAACCCTATCGAAAAATAATACGTCCGTGGTGGTTTATGGCACTCTTCAGTACCCACACTGCCATCCCCTAACTTTCCCTCAGTAATAACGACAATTATACAGGCGTAATGAGCGCCGCGAACACACCGCACAATTGGCCCGCTGATGGCCGACTATTTAAACCCACAATGGGGAAATTCAACGGGAGCATTGTTCGTGAAAAATGAAGTTCTTCCGTATAACCGAAATAGCCCCAACGATTCAACCCCCTGCCAGCACACCCTCGTAACGCCAGGGCGGATCGGTTTTTTTTCGGAAAGGGGTGGGCGGTCACAAGAAAACGATAAACGCACAAAAAACAATTAAAAATCTACAACAAAGCAACATTGCAAGCACTGTCCATCGACATATGTGTGTGGTATTAAAAATTCAAACGTAAACGATCGATCATTAACAGTCGTGGGCAAATTATTCTTTTTTTTTTAATGTCCATAAAGCGACTCGATTAACACAATTAAGCAACGAAAGTATGAAAGTTTAATAAAACTAAAATTATGTTTAAATGATAATCGTATTGTAGAAATAGTTGATAGTTATTTATACCTATGTATGTACATAGGTACTGATTGGTGAATATGACTGGTTGTAAAGAAGAAATAAAACGAAGAATGAAACCAGGTTGGAGTGCTTTTGGAAGAATGAACATTATTTTTAAATCTAAATTAAAAAATAAGGCATACGATCAATGCGTACTGCCAGTTATGACGTATGAATGATGCTAAATTCGAGAATGTTACGCAAGATCCAAATGCACACAGAGAAGCATCGTAAGAGGAATACATGAGTAAGAAGCATGACCAAAGTGGCAGATGTAAAAAAATTGAAGTGGACACATGGCGAGAAGAATGGACGGCAGATGGACGCGAGAAATACTGGAATGATATCCGAGAGGATGTGAAAGAAAGCAAGGTAGACCGAGTGAACGATGGGCTTGAGAAGAATGTGTGGAGTCAACTGGATGCAGATTGGTCGGAAGCAGACAGACAGGAATGGAAGAGGATTGGAGAAACTGATGATGATGATGATGATGAAAGCGACTCATTATAATTACGTGCGCACTAAATAATGCAAATAATGAAGGCCGATTGTTTAGTCGAATACAAAATTAGAACCATTCGCGAGTTTCTTCGTTCGAAGTTTTCCCTTGCTCCGTCTGAACTGTTTTCATATTGCACTCGAGTACCCCCCACGCGAAGAAGTTTGTAAAATCGTAGAAAGCATTTCAAGCATATGCGAGAATTTCACAATCATATAAGGTACAGACAGATATGCGAGAAATCAACTTAACGTGATGCTCGCTGTGATACGGAGCGTTGCTCGAGTGGAAATAATGGTTTGACGAAACTTTACGTGGTAGACGCTCGAAAGAAAAATGTCATATCGCACTAATTTGAGTCTTGAGGGCTTACGGGATCAAAGTAAGTACTTCAAAGGTCGGTCTGGATGAGTCAAACGCTGACGTATAAGGAACAGACAGACAACAATTCAAATTTACGAAGTTTAGTCTCGATTAGTGAAACGGCGCAGAAGCGCATAAGGAACAAACGCACAGACGAGAATTACATTTCGCGCAACTGCAGGCAGACATGGCGAACCGTTTATATGTATGTAGATACTGTGCGTATCTTTTTCGAGTGGCCGTATTGTTTGCATAATAATCAATTTGCGTTGCAGATTACGGCAAATCAACGTTCGCTTAATATCACATGTACTCGTATATTATAATATGCAGATATTCGTGTGTGTACTTCTATGTATGTGGTAGCCGTGCATCTAAGTAATTACTTTTTATTAATAAATATTAATAGACGTAGTAGAGCGGCCGGCGAACGGATGTGGATACTTTGCTTGCAAATCCAAATGGCCTTTGATTAGAGTACTCGATGCATTTTAATGATAGGCACGGTGCATAGGTGGCGGTGCATGTGCAACGGCGACCCCTGCCACTCTTTAGGCACCCCATTACACTCGAGCATTTCGATATGACTCTAAAACTATTTCAAAAATTGCACAAGGCTTACGCGCTGTTTGCCCGTTAAAGGAAAACTTGAGCACACAATTCAATTACAGCTTTAAAAGCTGCTTGGATATCATACATGTCGTATTAGTGGAAACGACACAATTGTGTGCTCAAATGGAAGCTTGTCGTTCAATCGTTCTGACCGAGTAAGCTTTAAGTTAAATTGATAAACTTAACTATTGAATTCGTATGTGGGTAGGTACATACGAACAGGTTGTATATGTATGTATGTATGTATGTATGTAGTAACGTTCTGAGCCTTGTGGCGGTTGAGAAATGTGAAGCTTTATATTTCTGTATATTTAATTCGATTTATGTAAATACATATGCAAACGTGAGTTACATCGATTATTTGGAACACCACCACAAATTCAGAATGGTATAATTAACGGTGGCAAAAAAGGCATTTCTTGGCGTTTTCCTAACAAAATACCATCACGCCATCGGTTTTCCTTACAAAACGGAAAACAGATGCAAAAACCCCAAGAATTTGACCGCTTCTAATTACTAACGAGAAATGCGCCACTGTGGCGAGAAAGGACAGAGAAATGTTCTTTGTTTATACAGCGACTATACTATGTATAATATTCGTAAGTGACCCGCCTGAAAAAGGCAAAACATAAAAAGAATAATAACGAATGGATGTTTACGAATATTAAAAATAACGACAGCGCTATTAACGTGCGACTAAGTATTGTAGTGAGACAGAAAAATATATATAATTGTCGAAAATGTCGCACCGTATGGATGTATGGACGTACATACATATATAGCAAACACACATACATAGACTACGTGCAGTGCAATGTGCACGTTTCACATTCATGAACATGTTTTTAAAACATACGTATGTAAATGTGCATGTGTTTTTGTTTGTGTTTTGAAAAACAGATTAATTCCGACAGAGGTAAAAAATAATCTACAGTTTTGGTTTTTGTCGCGCATTTCCGTAATAATATATGTACAATGATAAACATTTTTTTTTATTTCGACTGGTAAAAACTACGATGAAAGGTATTGAAAAGTTTAAAATTAATAATAGTTGCTTAACTTTTAATTGGCACTCAACGATTCTTAAATGCCAGCTGAAAAAATGGTAGCGCTTTGACGAAAAAAAATGAACAAAATAACAATCTAGAACGACCGTGGAAAAATTACAAATTTATATATCGTACAATGCACGTAGAACGGATTTTAATGCGCAAGTTTTGCAAAAATGCAAAATTTTAAGCGACACTTAGCGTCAAGTATATTAAGGCTTTTTCGTACTGATGAAAATGCAAGTTTTACATTTTAGATTTTATACATATTATCATCACTTTCAGCCGTTTACCATCCACTGCTGGATGAAGGCCGCATCCATTCCTATCTGTACCGAGCAATCTGCATACACACATTATTCACGATTCATCAGCCCATCGTCCACTCGGTCTACCTTGCTTTCTTTCACATCCTCTCGGATACCATTCCAATATTGTTCACGTCCATCCGCCATCCATTCTATTCACACGTTCCACTATATCTGCCACTTTGGTCATGCTTTTTTTACCCATGTATTCCTCTTACAATCTTTTATCGTACATACCAAGCACACATTTCCATGCTTCTCAGCGTGCACTGCAACTTACCTGAATTTAACATTTGCCAAAAATACGCTTCATATGAACGACAAACTAATACGATCGCATCAATCAATGATACGTTGATACAATGCAAATTCTTAAGTTGGAAATTTACACGAGCCTTTCAGGCACCGATGTCCTGTATGTTTTACATTAGAGAAATAAGTAATTTCACATTGATTTTTGTTTGTGAATTTAAAAAGCTTAAGCACGCGTATGCATATTGCACATGTCCAACACATGCAACGACATTTTCTCCGTGAAATATTCAACCGAAATCAGACAGACTTCAACGGTGAATTTATAAATGCACGACGGTTCGTCAACTTGACAACTTTTCATTTTATCGAAACGCCATTTGATATTCATGAATTCGCCACACGTGGCATACGGAAAAGACGAACGTATTTTATTTAAACACATTCATATCCAACGGAAGGTTAAGTTCAAGGAGAATCGAACGGGGAAAAAAGGGCATCGCGTGCCCCGCATCATAGAATAATTAATCGCAATGGCACGTTTGGATACGGATCGAGGTTTGAGAAGCGCTGGCGATCGGAACATTTATTTATACATACCGCATAATATAAAAGCTCTATCGGACAGTTGATGACGGTCCGGTCCGGTCCGGCTACCGCGGTTACTTTATCGCCGGTTCGCAATCACGATGATCAAATAACGTTGTCACGTTTTTTGCGTTTGGCAAGTTGAGCTTACATACATCGCCAGCCCGTCGGCACAATGTCGTCCGTTTAATTTCGTTATAAACGACGCCACAGCCTCAATTTAACGTCACGACAAATGTGTAATTCCGGTTGGGACAAGATACCGACGGAGCGTGAGCCGCAAACCGCGTGACCCACCCGAGAACCCCGGGACTCTTTATTATTATACAAATATGTACATACGATATCGAACGAGACGACAATCTCTAGCCGGCAGACCCTACGTCAATTTCGCATAACGGTGTGTGCAAAAAAAAAAAAAAAAAAACAACGAGGGAGGTCGAAATACGCGCGCGCGGTTCAGTTTGAAAAGGGTCAATGTCAAGAGTGGATCAATTATGCACGTTCGACGTTAAATTTCATTTAACTATGTTGCATTGCTTATTACGCGCTCGTGTCACGGTGCTATGAATTGTGACGTGGCGTGGGGTGTTGCAAGTGTGTCTACGCCATACGCGCGTCGCGTTTAGGATTTCGTCAGAAGGTGTGTGTGTGTTTGTGTGAGCCATTAACGCTGCAGTATCATCAATTCGCACAAGGTTTCACGCCAAATGTTCAGTTGATATTTTAATAGTTTGTGCCTGAATGTGCCTGTGCTAAGGCATCAGGATGTATTTATTGTGGTTATATTAAGATATGTCAATAAGGGGATATAATATACTTATACATAATCATAATACTAATAATAATCATAAAAAAATATGTTACCATCATATTTTAGTAAATTTATTGTGAGAGGAATTGATATGTGAATATAATTTAAGGAATAAAAATAATTTAATTATAAAAAAAATAGAAATGGGAGAAGCATCTTGTACAGAGGTGTTTTGGAGTATAGTAGACTGCCGGAAGGAATTAAAAGTTCCAAAACTATTGATAAATTCCTGGCAGTCTTAAAAAAAAACATCTCTGTATAGGTGCTTAGTTAAAGATTATATAATTAGCTTTAGCTACTGTATTAAATACTAGGAGTAAGAATAAGTTAATAGTTATGAATTTAAAACTAAGTAGATCGAGGAGAAGTATCTTGTACAAAAGTGTTGTAAAATACAGTGGCCTGCACGAAGATCTCAAAAATATAAATAAAATTGATAGATTCCTGGCTGCATTAAAACAGCACCTCTGTATAAGTGCTAATATGTATGTAGATAGTTAAGTTTATTTTTTAGTTTTAGCTTTAAGTTACCGACGATTAAGACCGTTAGTGATAAGTATTGGCACAGTTTGTAGACCTGGCGTATTATTCGCCAGCGAATAATTCGAGTGTGAGAGTCTACGTATTAAAGATTCAGCGATGATCCGAATATACACGTGTTGTTCGTATTCGCTTATGCGATTTCAAAATTACGTGATTATGGGTGGGTATGTGCCGAATGTTTTGAAAATTTTACCAGATCAATACGTTCGGAATCGGTATCGCGTTAAGTAAAGTTCGCTCTTGCATTCAATTAAAATCAGTACAAATACGAAAGATTATTGGAAGCGACGGAACGTGTGTGTGAAGGAATATCTGAAGAGGAAAACTCGTTGTCGTTGTGAAATTAAATTAATTTTCCATCGCACGGTGTTTAAAAACGTGCCGAATGGAAAACATATTTGATCTGTCGCGTTTCGATAACAATTAACGCGCGACTTAACGCTCGCTCCATACCCTTGGATTATTCCAGGAAAAGTTCGCAATTGGTTAAGGCGATGACTTGAAAATTCGGATGAAAATTAATTATTTCAAGTCGAATTGAAAATATAAAATAACACGTACGAAAATTATATCAATAAATCGCATTTTGGCAAACACGCATTAAGCTATCTTAATTAAATAAATAAATAAAATAAGCGTATGCCTGCCAAAGCTGATTCAAGTCAACGACACGATTGACATTGATATTTGACATTGATTGACATTGATTGATATTTAATTATAATATATATTTTATATAATTATTATAAATAATTTATATATTTATATTTATTTATAATAAATTTATATTTATTTATAATATTATAGATTTATTATTATATAAATTAATAATATTTATATAAGATATTAATATTTCTTTAAACTTGCAATGTAAAACCTTTTTTAGAATATAAAACTTACGAAACTTTTAAAAACCTTTTATTAAATAAAAAAATATATAAAAATATTTATAAATAGACTCACAATCTACCACCTTAAGTATGCCCACACACACATTCAGTCAACGTTGCACTATACTATTGTTTCACGTACTGTCAAACAGGCTATGGGAAGTACTGTTATTGTACAAACCAACTTAGAATCCACTGTCGTATGACGGACGAACCGGCTAGTTTATACTGTAGAAGGAACAAGTCCATAAGTCCACAAAACTCACTTGTTCGCAAACGCGGTTTTTCTGCTACAGACTTATTTGCTTGATGGCGTTTAAACTCATTTAAACTTAATTTTGTTGATATTAAACAAAATATTGAGATTAGAAACATGGACTTATCGTTGTTTGTTTCTAAATATGGCTTTTATCAGCTTTTATCATAGTGCAATTGTCAGTTTTTGGAACTAACACTGATTTTCAATATTTTTTTACGACGCACTTGGCGGTATTTGGAATAATTCAAGCATCGTTTGAAAACAATCTTAGAACCAGAAAATATTTTATCCTCGTTTTTTATATATTGTGGACTTATCGGGATTTGGAACTAGGCGACTCGTATGTACATATGTACGTCCAACACACTCAATTCGTTTAAAATGTAAGTTAACGTAGTGCTATCGATTCGAATATACTACAAATGCGTTTTTATGGTACTTTGAAGGTTTCCACTAATATTTTGAGTGAATCACATAACTACCAAGAGAATATTTACCATTTGAATGTACGATACAAAACTGTGCTGCGCGTTTTACTTTAGATGCGGAAACAAAATTTGTACGGCAATTTAGTGCAATTAGCATGATAAATTCCGGCTAAAGGTAATAACTTATAGACACAAATCGTCACACACATATATTATTGCATTTTTGCACGGCGATTTTCGGCGAGAGAGTGTTTACGTTGATATTTTCAGTAGTAGGCGACAAACACCTGTTGAAAATACGACCGATCGATACGTATTTACTACCGAACGCGTATCTTCCATTCAAACGTTTTTCTCTCTTTCTCACCCACGCTCCTTCTCTCGCTTCCTATGTGTAAGTTTACATTTTGCAATCGCGTTTTCGTGCTGAAAATGTCATCCATCGTTTTCGATGATTAAATTGTGAACGATGTAAACTTTAAACCGAGTTAACTATGTCGTGCATAAGTACTATCGTCTAGCGCAAGGAAAACGTGTGCACCCCACAGTTTCTACTCCAACCCTAAGTAATATTTAATGATTAAATTTATAATGCACAAGCGACAACGGGGGTAAATTTCATATTAAACAAATGCACATCTAAATATAATATATTATTTATATACAATACCTACAAACATACATATATTTATTTTGCAAAATTTAGATATAACAAAGAGCCATTGTATGATAATTTTAATTAATTCATGTCCGCCAACAACGCAGAAAATTACGTATTTCAAATTTTTACATTAAAATACATCTCGTATATATAAATAAATAATATATACACATCTCCTATGCGCGATAGCTTGAGAAGTACAAATTGTACTGGCAATTTACATAATACTCAGATATTCGCCCTCGCCGCCGTGAAATACTGACAACATATATTTCACAAAATACGTACGTATAAATTTATTTAGTATTAATTTACGACAAGATATAACGTTTATAATTTAATTTAAAAAAAAAAATAGTTTTATACGAAAATTTCATACACCTACATGTATGTACAAACGTACAGAAACATCGTATAAAATTATCAAAAAGCACGATCGGAAGCGGCGAGGGGCGAAGAGGGGAAAAGTGGGACTATACTTTACACAAAAAAAAAAAAACAATACGTTTAGTTGATATTAATGACGGTGTACGATTTATATACGAATAAATCATATGTTATTATTTGAGGCATACATGTGATAGATACATATAATCATTTTAATGGGCTTTGTAGAAGACAAAAATTACATAGTACACGAGTAGATTTGTTGTTTCCACGATCCATCCGGGCTCGAAGAATGTTCGAATTCAATCCGGGAATTAAATGTACATATAAAAATAATAAATAAAAAAAAAAAATGCGCAGACAACACACGACTTTCACACATTGACCAGCAACACGGCAACAAATCACACACATATAAAAATACAGAATGTATATACATTTATAATATATGTAAGTATATATAAAGAAAATATGTACGTATACAAGTCGATTTAGCACATTCATATCTACATTGAAAGACTTATAAAAATTTAAAGCCATAATGACTTTATTGCACATAATGAGACGCAATAGTGGTATACGCTATACGCGGTCGGAATTGTAAATCGTTCTTATTGTATGAAGGAAAACTGTAACGAAAATGTAACAATACCGTGTACGAATGCCAATTCCGCGTATTTTATTTGTATATACGTTTCAAATAATTAAAAATACGCGAAAATTCCACACAAAGACCCGACAGAAATGGAATGAATTATTTTAACAAAGTAATTCTAGACTAGTGGTAGATGGATACGTATATACATATGTACATAGATACTCGTATGCATCACAATACATTCCGAACGTAGTCTTGTTTGAATTATCCTACACAAATAGTATAGGTAAGTGTATAAGCGGTGGCTTTCTTTAATTCTGAAATGTAACGGCCGACCAGTTCCACCCTACAATCAGGTCGAAAACCCACTACGGTCCACGTATTATTATAATATAATATTCTGAAATCGAGATATTGCGTGATAATACGTATGCATCTATTATCGACGGTAATAGGTGCATACTCTATTTCCACCTACATTTAATGCATTCATTCTATTCACTTGTACATGCGATTTCGTATGCATTTCGTCGGACTTGCACGTACATATTATGTACGTAGCCGTAGTAGATATGCATTCGCGCACAATGGAATGTACAATTACAATCCGAAATAGCCCTATGAACAAAACCGAAATGTTCTTATATGCGATTGCTGGCTGTACCTACATACATAAATATGGCAGTGTATCGCTTTGCTTGACGTGGTAATAATGTATCTGTCATCGCCGGAGACTAATAAGTTAATAACTAACAAACAGCTATGAATTCAATTTTGTGTAAATAAAATACGGAATCTTCGATCTATGTATTGTGAAAATACGCTTGAAATTTAGATCGCACTTTAGTTAAAGGAATTTCGTGTCAAATTTTATTTGTTTTCAAGAGTGCTAGAGGAGTTAGTTAGAGGCAACTTCGAGTGTGTCGAACTAAACGCCAACTATAAGAGGACAACTTGTTCAATTCAAGTGTAGGCAGTAGCGAAACTAAGTTCTCGAGATAACTCAACGGCAATATAAATTGAAGCTCGGAACTGCCTGATCCTTTTCCCATATAATCGAAGATTCAACCGGAAGATTTTTCCCTATTGAATATTGTTCGTTAGGCGCGCGAGCAAAATCTTCCGATCACAAAAAAACCTTAATAAAATTATCATAACGATAAATGTACACAATGTACGCCGGGATCAAAGCTCTGACTGTTAACTAGTGCTACATAAATATACAACGTATATAATACGTAGGTGTATATCTAGAAGTACATATATACGAGGCAGGAATTCATAGCGTATTATCATTCAATTGTATACGAAACAATTATAATTGAAGACGGCTGTGTGAGGCGTTCGACTGTAACCACAGGCGCATGTACGGGAACAACCAACAAATAACGTTGCTTAACTAATTCAATTATCTACCAGTAATGGCGTATACATAAATTCCATTAAATCAATTTGTCGAATCGTACCAGCGCACCACACGTACGCACACAAACAAACGCGGACGAAATTTCATCTGGGGAAAACGTTTCACGCGAGAGTAAGTAGTTTGATGGTTTGATCGAGAATTATTTCCGAATTTAAAACAACGAGGGAGTTTGTGGTGGTTGGCGAGGTACGTTGCGAGTTAATTTGAACGGCTGTATATAATGTGAGATGGTCTAAATGAGGGTTATCGCGACAGCTGCTCCCAACCCAAACAGTTCTTTAATAATGATCGTAAAAATGTGCGTTTTGATTCAATTCGATGCAAACATATAAAAAAAAAAACGGCCCTACAAATTAATATTCTAGACTATTTTTCTTTCGATACACCATACCAGTCTAATCTTGATACAATTTCAGGATAACAATGCTATAGGCGGAAATGAAACATCAATTATTGATGTGTGTAACATTTTTTAGTACATTTAATAAGTACCAGACGCAGATGCAAATCAGCAGCTCAGATGCAGACTACACAAAGTAGCGTAATTTAAAATTAATAAGACTCGAACATCGTCTTCCGTATATTATATTAATAAAGAACAAAAGTGTGCCCTCAATCCGTCAGTCTCAATTTATTGTCTATCTGTCAGGAAATGCATTGCACTACATTGCATATGAAAACACATTTAATTTGCTTACATTGTACAAAAATTTGAATTTTTATTTTTATGTTAACTGTCAATTAAGTTCACTTATATGTCAATAATAAATACATAGGTATAGATCCACCAGTATACCTTGACAATAAATGGGACTGCGTTTGCAAAAAGTGATACAACATTACCACGTAATGCCTTGGAACTTCACGAATTTTCTGATGTATGTATGTATATTTTTCTGATACATATACGTATGTACATATATAAAAATACACAACACAAAGTTTGAAAGCTGCAGTGAGAAATAAGACTTTTATTTTACTTCGCGCGTTCACCGTTTTTCAAGTTATACTGGTGGCACTATAGTGCCACTATGTATGTATACGTACATACATATGTATATATGTACATAATTCGTTTAATCTTAAACATTGAATCAATTATTGAAAATTTCAAGAAAATCAACACGGTAGACTCAGTTAAATTGTTTCAGTGGACATTTTTGATCCACTTCAACTATTACATCAATCGGCATACGACTAAAATGCATTAACTACATGAACTATTGTTTTAAATAAATTGTGTTTATTGACGACAAAAACAAAATCTTTTTCATTTTTTTTTCACGAATAAACCATCATTATTATTCATTTTTTTTTACTTTATCCATATCGGATTAAGTATTGCGATCGTGCGAAAATTCAACCTTGAGATTTTGACTGATTTGTATCAGGTATCATCCACCGATCACATTTTCATGATTTTTTGAAAAATGTCTGCATATCCACGTGTTAGGCGGACGTGTATACATACATACATAGAAGCGTTTATCGTATCGCATCGAAACTTCCTAATTTTTTTCATGTAATAAAATGAAATTCTTGTCAATAAAATACATTAGTTTATTGATACAATTTGTATCCTACGTGGATTATATACATATATACATACATAGATCGTAAAAAGTTGCACTAAATGGCATTCTTAGCTCAATTTCACAAAATATATCAATTAGTGGATTTTCATTGTATGCCGACGATACGTTGTACATTTCCAGATAAATGTATGATACCCAATACTACCACGTACAAATGCACATTCTTGTATGAACTTTAGTTGGAACTAGTCAGTTTAGTTTCCACCTTTAGCGGTAAAATGTAGGACACACGTGATACATTCAGACACGGCACACTTGGATATCACCGTAGATGCAATTTCAACGATCAATCCGCGGACGACAAATAACGAATTGATGAGAAACACTTTGATGTTTACACGATTCACCCACCCGACGGACATACGCAGTCGGGATGAAGGAGCGTCCAGACAAACAGACGGACAGACGGAACCATTATGCATAAAATGCATCCGAGGATTGCACACGCCAGCACTCTAGCCATCGGTAGCGAGAGGCTGGCCTGCATACAAACACACACACCCACACGAACTGCAACACACAGTGTGTGCATACAGGTGCATGCACACACACACACACACGTATGTACATGTGCAGGGGTGCGGTTAGATGTGTAGTCCGTGCGGCGCCGGTTTGCCTCCCCTTCCACAAATAATAACGCCTAAGGCACGATTGCTTTATAATAATAACATACCGGTGATATAAACATATATATTACCCGGGAGTTTTTTTTTTATTTATTTTTTATTATTTTTTATTTTTATTATTTTCCTTCACATTTATTATTTATAATACAACGTTTCTCCGAGAGAGCGCACAGAGTTGTAAAATTTATAGGATAGATTTTTTATAAGCAGTTATTTTATAAGCCGAGGAGTGCGAGAGCGAGAAGCGAGCGGGTTGAGAGAAAGCGCGCGGGAGCGAGACATACGACATTATAAAATAAGATACATTTTTATATATATATATATATATTTTTTTTATATTGTATGTACGTGTGTTCCCCGAGTCAGCGGTGGGGCAATGTAGGTGCGCGAGCGTACAAAGGGGCAAAGCGTATGAATAAATAAATGTATGCATACAATATGAAATTAGACGTACAATCGAAACGAGCCGACTCTGAATCGTTTGGCGCAAATAAATTTCGCAAGAGGAAAAAAAAAAAAAAAAAAAAAAACGTTCACGTATTCATAAGGGCGAATTGCACGAGAGAGAGAGCGTACGCAGCAGCGGCAGTACCACACCACCTACCGTTTACAAATTTAGATGAAAGTCGCTCTCGTGTATTTTGTATAATGTAAAAACACATTAGAAATTTGGTTTATGCATAGGTACTTACCGTTCCCGATGATAAACAATATTGTCGCACGTTGCAAATTAGCAACAATTTTACTCGGTCGGGCGTTGTGATGATGTCGTAAACAGGGGCGGATTAAATGTGTGATTCGGTTCGAGCGATTTTAAATAGACCGACCGGTCCACGATGGTAGTAATATATTTATTCCCAATTATTAATTATGTATAAAGTCGTGGATTGGCTGAGCCAGATTTTTTTTGCAAATAAACAGCGAGAAATATACTTAAATTGACATTGCATATGGTAACTTGCTGTATAGAAACTTATTACATTTAGACACATGTGTACTATGTACATACGCGAAAAAGAGATCGTAAGTGACATGAGTAAGAAGCACGACCAAAGTGGCAGATATACGTAGTAGAACGAGTGAAAAAGTTAAAGTGGCAATGGGTTGGACACTTAGCGAGAAGAGTGGATGGTAGATGGACGCGAGAAATACTGGAATGGTATCCAAGAGGATGTGAAAGAAAGCAAGGTAGACCGAGTGGACGATGGGATGATGAATTGATAAAAATGTGTGGAGTCAACTGGGAGCAGAAGGATTGGAGAGGCCTTCATCCAGCGGTGGATGGTGAACGGCTGAAAATGATGATGATGAAACTGCTTTTAATTGACACTGATATTTTTCCATTTGAAATTGTTTTTAAACAAATTAATATAGTTTTTATCCGAAACTGATAACTTGCACCGCAAGGCGACATTTTTTCAAGTAACCGCTTATATGTACATATGTATGTCATGAAAAAAATTTATAATAATTTGTTGTAAACGAGCAATCGACGCATTTTGCCCGATCGCCCGTATAGTCAATCCGCCCCTGGTCGAAAGTAATCGTTGGAAACATCAAATACATATGTAGAAAAAAACGATCCTAAGCCTTGCGCGTATGTTAAGATTGTCGCCGCAATTTCGGGCGTTGTAGTCTTAATACTCTTGATAAACAAATACAACAACTTACCTTAAGTAGAGATCGCCTTTGTACATTCGCAGAAAGCACCCTGCGCGTGTGTTAAATTAAACAGTGTGGCCGAAATTGCAAATATTGAATATTGAATCAATGGGGGTTTATAGGCGGCAAATAGATAACCTTCATTCGAGTAAATCGGCTTTATACATTAACAGAAAAGTCAATTGTGAGATTGTTGCTTAAAAAACAGCAAATAGATGGTCTACATTCGGGTAGGTAAATCGGCTTTATAAGGTGCATTCACAGTAAATACCATTCAATGCCCATTTATTGCGTATTTGCGTTGGCTAGTTCCAGTTGAAATTTGTGGCGAACGTTGTAAAGTTGAGGATTAGGTTTAGATTTCGTACATTGAGTAATACAGTATTGTCAACTTCATCGTTTTCAAAATATACATAGGTTATTTATATATAACGTGTAACGAAATTTGCATTCATGCAAGTGGACGGTCGAGTTGCAGATGAGACCACAAAACTGTCATCGTGTAATTTCCGGTAAAATTACAAGTTGGTCGATGTTTGTACGTCGGCCCGTTTCCTTTATGTAGTTTTTTCGCTGATAAACCAACGATGAAAAGATAATCCAGAAAACGCCGCAATTAAATTTAAATATTAAACAGGAGCAATGTTGATCGCGATGAGTTTAAAATAAGAATAAAATGTTATAATTTTTATACATACATATGTATATTATTGTTCAAAGTAATCGCGTATACAAAATTATTTCATTTTCCTTACATTTTTTCGATTCATATTATATTTCACTAATCTATTTTTACTTTATCTTTACGCGAAGTATTAAAAGTATCGTTTACACCAGATTAAAAATACTGTGAATCACGAATATGATATGATAAATTGTGTACGGAGAAATACTCAACCGATTTAAATTTACATTGATATAAAAAGGTTATCTATCGCCTCTGCTAAATAATTAATAAGTTTGAAATTGCTGCAAATTTTCAAAGCTTTATTTAAATGCAAAAAGCCATAAAAGTAGGTCAACTTTGTTCAATCTTACTATGAACCGAGCTTGCCTGAAATCTTTCGGATTATTTATATCGCTAACAAATTGAGGGAAAATTTTATACAGAATCAACTTACCTTACCGTTGATTAATTTCACAAAACAAACCTTCAAACTTGACTGATGAAAAGAATAAGAGCGTTGAACTTACCTGTAACAAAATAATAAAAACATAATTAGAGAGAGAATAATTATAAAATTGTATGTAAAATATAATGTAATGAATAATTTGTTGTTTAGGTTAGTGTATGTGTTATTATATGTATGTAGGTATATACTGTAACATTTTGCCAAATTTTGACATTGACTCTTTTGAGAACGGAACAGGTGTATAAAATGAGTTTTCTTCGATTGACCCCTGACGCGAATTCAAATTCTTAATAGACTAACAAACCGAAACAAAAGCTCCGCGAGCGTGTGGTATCGTAAGCGCTATCGGCGAAACAAAAAGCTCCCTTTCGCTTCGACTCCCACGCATTCCTCAAGAACAAAACAAGAATATGGACAGCAGCAGCAGGAGGAGGAGGAGGAGGAGGAACGGCTCGCTGGAAATGGAAATGCACACGGAAAGACGCGAATTAAAATAATAAAAATCGGATATAATAATTGCGCGCGCGCAATAAACAAATCTAGCGAACAGAAGCCGCCGACGTATAACGGCCCGGCCCGCGGGATAAACGCGCCGGATAATGACGATGCTGATGATATATAATCATGCATATCATCGGCAAGTATCGATTTTGCAGGATTGTTAAAAAATTACTTCTGATTACAGGACTCGGGCACGCGAAACCCTGCCACGGCCAGACGACGGGCGAAATACCTCGGCGAAAGCTCGAGCAGCCAAGCTTACGCGACATGTAAAATACTCTCACAGTATCGAAAGCTACCGACAAAGTAAGGAGATTTCGAGCAATCGATGAATAGCTTTCAACATGCAAACTATGTATGTATGTAAATACATATATAGAATGGTCCAACAGTCGCCGAATCATTTGTTTTCGCATTAAACTTTTTCTTCTTCTGCAATTAAGGATTAGATCCTCGTCTGTGAGCCTTTTACAAATATTTCGATCAGCGGCCTTTTATTGTCATGACCTCATAGTTGATAGAATCAGAGCGTTGTATTATCAGCCTCGTGTAATATATTTCCCCATCTAACTATCTAACTATAACCTATTAACTATGTATTCGATAATAGCCAATTTGAGACAATTTGATCAGAGTGTTGCACTAACAAGGAAATTATCCATAAAGCGAGTAAACTCTATGGAGCTTGTTAACATCTTCTCGCTCGGGAAGATAACAAGAAGGAAGCAATAGAGAATATATGTATGTATTTACCAAAAATTGTCCCTTATAGCATCATCATCAGAATCCACACATATGTATGTACATATTTTAAGGAGTTTAGTTTGACTTTTGTACCACCCGATACTCGATAAAAATGCATCGAATTTTATATGTACATAGGTACCTATGCGATCATTGTTAAACGAGCGGATCGCAATATAAATGTTTTCGGTTATAAATACATACATACATACTAAGGTTCAACGTATCACTTCAACTTGTAAAATGATAGCAGCGGCGGCGTTACGATCAATTTCGTAGTGATTTATTAATTTTTATTATACGTACAAACGTAGCTATTATAATATGCAAGCATGCATTTATTGAACGCGTGCATAATAACAATATACGGGACACGTTGAGTATTTAAAAATTTATGCACTTCGTACGTGCAAAGGAGACGCGGCGACGCCACCTTTTAACATATAATAGATAAACGCAAGATAGAGAGAAAGCGTGTAATTAAAAGTCGTAATGAATTGTTAAAGTGGCTTCGACGTCGACGACCCACACGTTGAGAGCCGCTGCATGCAAAAGACGTACATAGGTACATAGTTGTGTGTAACGAGAATATCTCAATTTGCAATATCGCCGAACAAATTCGCCCGATTCGTAACTGCGACAGTTTTCCAGTGCGGCTCATGTATTCGTACTGGCTGATTGATAAATTCTAAAATGCACTTTATTTACATAATTTATTAAAATTATTTCACATTTTAATTTATTCTGTCGTTCGTGTGAACCGATAATAAATTTTAAATGTTCGTACGTTCGAATGTGTATTCAGTTTCGCAGCAAAATAATGCAGATCAAAAGAACGTACAGCGTCGCAAGGGTATCGATAACTTAATCACAGAGAAACGGGAGGAAATTTAAAAAGTACAACTCAAAACATGAAACATCATACTGTCACCGCGTATATTAAAGGAGATACATATTGTCATATGTAGAGTTGATTGAAGCATTGCATATTCACATGGACATACATTTTCAATGGTGTGTCTGGCTGGAGAGATGAAAGGATTTTTATATGTGGATGGATGAGTTAAATTCTATTTCCGATGGGAAGTCTACCATATCGACAGCGACTTTCGATTCGAGAGGGTTTACCCACGTTGAAATTCGATAGATACTTAACATACTAATAGAGTCGCTTTACACACATTGTAGTCGAAATTTAATAAATATTTTACACTATTCGGAGTATCCATTATGATAGAGAGCTCACTTGTTATCTCTGTATCTATCCATCCTAGTTTCAATTAACTTGTAATGTAATTTAACCACTGCATCGCTAATTAACGCTAATTGAACGTGAGGTCACTGGTAGAGCGTAAAAGCTTACCTCCACACAGTCCACTCATCGAACAGAAGAATCTAGCGGTTTTTTTTTTTTTTTTAAATATTAAATCAAAAGGGTCCAACGGGGGATAAGTAGCCAGTTGAGAATTATTGTTACTATGAAAACGAAGCAGTTACAAAAGCTGTGGCGTTAGTGTCGTTCCCGTCGTAAAATGTAAGCAGTAAACCCCAACAAACCCCGAGAAAGAAAATACGTTCCCGTACTATTACTATTTGCGTATTAAATTTTACGACGCCACTTACAGGCAAGTAACTCGCGAACGTCGCACGGGTACATTCGTGCATATTTCACGGTGAAAGCTATTTTTCAGCATTGCCGATCAAAGTTACACCGACTTATACACTCGACTAACTCATGTATGTGTGTGAGAGAGGAAAGGGGTAGGAGAGAGGAAGAAGAAAGGGAGGTGTGGTGGTGTAGTTTTATTTTTATAATATGGTTATTAGGCTGCTCACAGCGGGCGCGGAATAATAACGAGCTAGGGGCGAAGACAGAGCCTTCGAATGGTCATAAAAATAATTAAATAGTTATAATAACGCTGGCGATAATAACGGCGTGCGTAACGGCCTCACGCAGCGCACGGCCCTGCATTCGGGTCAGTAACGTAGAAAACGAGAGTGACGATACCGGCTCGTGTGAAGGAAATTGTGGAAGCGCCACTCCAGTTGCGGAACTACGTTGGAAAAAAAGAGATCATATTCTCATCAAAAGATCGCATTTTTAGACCATGCTAAAAAAATTCGTAACGAATTGACACACTAAAATGAGTATGGGCATAAAAAAATTTAACTTGATTCAAAAGAACCAACGATTGAATATCTATGCACTTCTGACACGTCGGGGATACAAAATTATAAACTAACTTTTTTAAAAGGCGTTAACTTTTTTAGCAAAAGACATAGGAAGCATATTTGGCACACTTTTCCTACTTTTTTTTTTTATTATACGCCTATTAGGGTTTTTACATAAAAAATCAGGTGTGGCAAACCCATGACTTCGTCCATATAGGTATTTCAGGAATATGAAGAGTATGACTTTCTTACAAGAAAAAAATCTCACTTCCGGTTGAGCGATTTTGATGATTTTTCCCCCAGATTGTATTATCATAATGATTGTAGTATTACAATATTATGAAGATACCAAATATTTAAAAGGCCGAGAAAAATAAAAAACGAAATCTCGTTCAAGAGTAAATTGCCACTTTCGGTTGGCGGATGTTGAGCAAAATCATAATATCTCTTGCACCTTACGTGAAAATAATAGATGTAAAATTTCAGCTTGATAGACTCGATAAAAGAATAGAGTTGATAAAAGAAATAATAAGTCATAATAAAATCAGAATAATAATAATTATTACGCGAAATAGTTTCATAATCGAATAAAAATCGAGAACGGGTAAAACGTACCGGAACTTTTAAGCGAAGAGTCGAATGAATAAGAATAGGACTATCTACATATTAGTCTATATTTTGAATAAAAAAAATTATATCAAATACGATTCTTCCATTTATACACCCACGGGTGCGTAATTTAAGCTCATTTAAAAAGTGTTTATGCAAATACGACCTATCTCAACAAACCCGTCGATTTGGCGAGAGCTTAAGTAGCCTTTACGACCCTAGGTGTGTTGAAAGGTCGCCGAAGATGCGACAAATTCGTTCGATTATGCACAGACACGGTTACTTTTCGACGTTTAGGACACGAAAGCTCCCATTACGTTTGTTATTTTTCATGCATTTAACACGCTGTCGGTAATTAACACGTTCAGCCCGCGTGACCTACAAAAATGAGACACGGCGAGCGCTCTTTAGACAAAAAAAAAAAACGTAAAAAATAAATAATAATAACATACCGACAGACGGACAAAATATAGGTAGTCATCGCACAGGCGACATACGAAAAGTACATTGATTCGTATCGGGAAAGCTACTGTAAGCGCACACTACAATCGGATGGGTTCGGAATACGTTATATTACGTGCATTACACGTACATAGTTTGATATGCATACGTGTAGGATATGCAACGTTCACATTAATAATCATTTATTGCATTTCCAGATATAATCTGCGGCGCGCGAGTGCAACTTTAACCCGTTGCAACTATGCATATATATATATGTATGTATAATATACTGAGTACACTTTTAATACAACTTTGTAATACTCGCTTGTGTTTATAGGTAGTGGTAGAAGTAGCTTTAACTCGCATACAAACACACACATACACTATAACGACACACTACAAGGGGGTAAAATAAATAAATGGGTGGTTGTTTCGCTGTATAAGAAATCACGAGCAACTTTGTGTAATAAACTCGCGATAAAAAAGTTCAGATAGACATACAAACACATACTTATTATTTACGTGTGTGTGTGTGTGTGTGTGTACAGTTTTCGTTCTTTCATTTTAAAGCGGGAAAGGAAACAATTACTTTTTATTGCCGGCCATTAAAGCAAAAAGTTATTATTTTATTTGAATGTTTCACGTAGGTCTTGGGGCGGGGTAAGAGAGCGCAACGAGTCGAATGAAAGGGACGGACAGACGGATTCGATATAATGTACGAATTGAAACTAGACATGTGACACGTACTATATATGTATAGTGTATGTCTAATTTTGAGTTAATTTTCGACGTTAGTTCCGAGCGCTACACACTTTCCGAGGGTTAAATGTTAAAATTGAACTTTGCTAACAACGTTCCGGTCAGCCCTAGAGCAATTTGTAAACGTTAACTATCATTATATGATATATAACGGCGCAAAGAAACATTTAAATTTAAATGAATACACGATGTTATATACTCTTACTGTTTACTGATCGTGTGAGCTGGTTTTGAACTACAAGTTGAATTGTAAACAAATTCAGATTAAATACTTATCACGATTTATACGTCGAGTCAGTTTTGAGTCGCTCGAAAATTTGCACATTTCATTTTTTTTTTACATTCTTCAGAAAGGTGGCGCACTTGAATATCAAGCGATGCCTCTTCACTATTTGACAAACATGTTACTGTCTGCCACGGTGAAGTAACTAAGAAAATATACTCTCCAATGGTTTCCCATTGCCTTCTGGAGTCAGGAAAAGGATAGCAGGAACGAACAATGATTTGGTAGGTAGTGAGGAATTGTTTCGGTGCCTATTTCATGGAACTGTCTCACAATTAATTAAGTAAGATAAATTGGCAAATTATAACAGGAGACGACCGATTCGAATTTAGTATTTGTGGCGATATTCTTTTACATGCAGGAATCGAACCCCAGACCTTTCGCTCAAGAGGCCAACGCTCTAACCACCGAGTTATCGCCTGGCTACATAATGTATGTACATTTCATCAGGAATAGTGGAAATACATTTCAGAATTTGTACACGTATGTAAGTGATTGTTATTAACTTTTTTTTCAATGATAACAAAAGTCGTATAAAAAATCATTTCTTATTCAGATAGGCTTTTTGGAACAGTTTGCTTAAATGACAAAAGGAAAGTATACATTAATTTGAAACATTGTCACGTTATGGATTTCAACTAATAAAAAATCATTGACTTTGACTCGCGGCTTATGGCGTGTTAAGAAATTATATTCAAAACTGAAAAAAAAAAACAACAAATTGTTGTACTCCCGCAAACTCTGACAATTGAACGAATACGTTCGTCAGCACCATTATGTATGTACGTTTTTTGTTTTGTTTTTAATAATATTATATAATTGCGCAATGTTTAAATACGTACATTTTAATTGACGTCGGCAAAGAGATGCATCAGACGTGAACAACACAAGTGATAAATTATTATTAAAATGTCAGTTCAGTTCTTCCCGAGGCCGGACGAACAAACGGATGCTGAAACTGCGAGAACGCTTCAAGGGTACCTACATATGTATATGCCTATACTATACCCATACGAAAGATATGGCAATTTACTTCGAACACACAACTAATAGCATTAACATAATTGAATACAAAAAAAAAAAAACAACAACCGTACATTACGATCGAATCACATCTAACGACTACTATTCATCGTCGCAAGATTTCCGGTATTTAAAAGTACCCGACACGCATCTTTTACAAATCAATGTAAAATAAAAAAGGCTTTGAGATCGATCGATTTTGACGTCGAACGTTAACCACCTTGTCCCCCTTAATTTGCATTTATTTACCGAAAACAATATGTACTAACCCCTAAACGGGGCGGGGTCGATTCCATAGCCGAGACTCTTTAACAATGAATTTGGGCGACTGTGCGCGCGCGGTGCCTTTAATAATAAATCTCACCGATCGTTAAAAACAACTTGCATACTGTTATTAACTTATACAGTATTTACAAATTACAAAAAAAAAGCAATAAATAAATGATTACCGTCTCAATATTTCACAAATACATCGTACTTTAATAGTAAATTTCAATGTGTGAACTCTTGAGATCATGAGACATTTGTAAATGTCTCATGACCTTTTAGGACTAGGATTAATCTGATTTATGATGCTTTGCATAGAAATGTTATTTTGTAACGTAAGGGCATTTAGTGTAGTCTAATTAGTTCGTATGGTGTGCGTACAGTTATTTTATCGATTGATAATAAATAAATAAATAAATAAATATAATACGTGTACGTATTGTGCAACGTATTCTTACAGATGATGTTGATTAATTGAATTTTATTTTTAATCAGCGGCATTATGATATAAAGACAGGGTGATTGATTATCAACGAAGAACGCATGAAAAGTTTACATTGAATTTCGATTATTGATTTTGCGTTTGTACCTTCATTCATATTTTAAATGTACCCACTCGCTTCTTTCTATTCCGTGCAACTTTAATTATTATTACACGCAACGTTTGCATATTTTATACGCTTGTAAATTGAACTGTGGTGTATTTTTATTTTTATATTTATTATTAGTTGAATATACATAAGTATACTCTGATCCTATGTGAATGTTTAACCGCAAAGTCGGGATGTTTGGAAGAAAAGCTTTTTCCGAATGGCAAGTTGCAGTACATCCAGATCAACTTATTGTTAGTAACTCGAAGAAAGATACAATGGTAGATTCTCTTCCAATAGAATTCAAAACAGCGACAGAGGAAGAAAATTTTCTAATTGTTCAAATCCACAGTCCAGACAAGCTTACCTTGGAAAAGTTTTCCAGCTGTAGAGTACTGACGTTTACAAAAGAAAATTATTTTGCTAGACATAAAAGTATACGAACGTAAGTCGTTCGGATTATTATGTCAGACTGCAATACGCAATTGAAGCTTGGAATGATTGCTAAAATATTAAGTAGACAATAATATATCTGTGTTATGCTATGGAAAGAATAAGAGATGGATAGCAATTGAATATTTAATTCAAAATAAAGTAATAAGCATCGATAGAAACATTATTACTACACAGTTGCATCCAGTTGTTATTATGAATGCGTTGAACAATGTAGAAGATCTTATGAGAAAATAAGTCATAGCGAGAAAGGTTCGCTTTGAAGAGGTACAATATGATCGTGGATTGAGCGATATTGCATTACAAATTCGCCTTTCGTGGTTGCATTTCAATTTTCTAACACATATTGCGAAAGCAATAATACAATCTTGAATGCAATATTTCGCAATATACCTCTCAATGTGCCTCAATGTGTACCCCTTCTCTATAAACATGTATTCTCTTATTGACAGATATTTTAAGGAAACATCTTTGTTTTGTGTATTACAACTTGTGTTAATTTGATTTCCGCAAATTATATTTGTGAATGAAATAAACGTGCACACAATAACAATAGTGGTTTTCGAAGCCGCACATATGCACAAATTATTACTCGGCTGTAAACGATTTTACAGACAAACTCTAATTAGAAATGTAACTGTTCGCTCTCTGCACGCACACACATACACACATACACACATTGATATTATGTATATAAACACGCCGAAAAAATAAACTTTATTGAACATCGAAAACATCCATCTAGTGGGTACTAAAACATCATCACGAAATTGAACCGAGTGTATTTTTTTGTTTTTATTTACCAAAATCCGTAAAGTACACACACAGGATACCTGAAAGTATCTTAACTGTATGAATTTTATACATTTCACGTACTCTTCTTCGATGAACTGCATATTGTTCCGTTCTTTATCACCCGTTGACGATCAACGGGTGCTTATTATTGACATATGAGTGGGCTAGCGATAATGGTAATCGTGGCTTATGGAAATGAAAATCGTGAAACGTGTTGAGCGTTGATACTAAAAAAACAAATACACTATAATAGTAAGTGATGGGTTTTGATTTTTCACAAAATTAAATTATGCACATCTTAAGATACAGAGAGTTATCTGCAATATTTTAACACGAGTCGAATGCACACGTAGGTACATAGATCGTCTAACGGAAATTTAATTGAATTTGTGAAATTAATATGTCAACTGTGATGGAAGCGCTCGTCTGTTGTGGGTACATACATAGATGTGTACCAGTAGATACCCAAGACTCTAAGTGTGCTGAAGAATTGAAGCATGTTACAAGTAGCTTTATTGCTGCAGTTATATAGTCATAGTGGTTCGTCGGCCTGGTTGTTATTACGTACAATATATACGGACGATTACTTATTGGATGATGCAGGATGGACGCATCATGTTATTCGCGCAGACAATTTGTCCATCGGAGATGCTTCCATGACCCACATTAACGTGTAAACATTAAAATATGAAATGCCTACGCAAGCTTCAAGCCTATAATCAAATACGTGGCCAAACGGCGGCTCTTTCAAATAATAAATACCAATCGCCAATATTCATGAAAAACTATGTACATACATACGTATAAATTGAACCCAATGTACCCATTTGCAAATAGAGGATTTTCGATGAAAAATGTGATTAATAGTAGTAATGTTTAAAGTGCGGCCCATTTTTGAACATTTTAACTTCAATTTGAGTAATTTTCAGTTTGGTCCAGGCGCAAAGCAAGAGAGTGTGGAACATGGGTACTCAACCGGTTGATCGCGAGCGAGATCGTATTCGATCTCGAATACGATTTCGCTTTGTGAATTTTGAAACGAATATTGCTTTCCATATATCAAATTTACTACAATGGTTCAAGTTATTTTACCAAGCCTCGGCGAATGTCTAAACATAATTTGGTCTTCCTGGACTCGGGTGTTTATCTGTTAACCAAAAGGATTTTTGGTCAAAGGGAAGACTTATTATTTTGTTCATGGTATGCATTTATTTAATTGTCGGTTCTCAAACGCACTTGATAATTTGTCAAAATAAGTCAACAAATGACTTATTGAACCTTTTAACATGGGCACTATTATGTACAATACCAGACACTTTTTTCGATATTGCAAATTGAAAATACGCGTTCCTAAACGACTGCATTTTATTCTGTTTTACGACCGTGAAATGTGTAGATACACCTTAAATTGGCCCGCTCCCCTCCCCATGACATTATAAAAAAATCATGAAAACGTGATCAGGGGATGATACTTGATACAAATCAGTCAAAATCAAAATCAAAATCAAAAATCAAAAAAAAAAGTCGAATTTTCGCACGATCACAATACTTTATCCGATTAGGATAAACTAAAAATAGTATTTAGTAATCGCCTAATAACATATTTTTGTCGATAGCCTTGAAAACTAAAAAAAAAAAGTGAAATTCTTATAAGATTCTAATTAATGTTATTTATTTCATTTTATATTATATCTGAACCTCCTACTAAATTCTTGCGTGGAAGTCGATCGCCATGCAAATTAAAATTAACAAAAGTAGCTCCCGAACTGAAAAAAATGTTGAGCACTCTTGGCTATATTTAAACGACTGCATTCAGCAATGCGGACACGTTTGACTGATGATTACCTTGATGACCGTTTGCGTTTTGCTACAAGTACTTATAAACCTGATTGTTTGAAAATAGGTTTATATTTTCATCGCATTAGATATATTGAAAGCTTTGAAAAACTAAAAAAAAGTTTACAAGAAATTCTTATATGATTCTTATTAGTGTATTACATCTGGACCTCTCCCTAAATTTTCGCATGGAAGTCGATCGCCATGCAAATTAAAATAGAAAAGTAGCTACCAAACTGAAAAAGGTTGAGCACGTTTGACTGTGGAACTATCTCTTTTTTTTCTATCAGCGTCATAAAGTTTTAAAAAAAAAATGTACCAATTCCGTATTGTGTTACCTTTTCCACAACAGACAGTGCTTTCGAGTTTCAAAACTATGTACATACATACGTATAAATTGAACCCAATGTACCCATTTGCAAATAGAGGATTTTCGATGAAAAATGTGATTAATAGTAGTAATGTTTAAAGTGCGGCCCATTTTTGAACATTTTAACTTCAATTTGAGTAATTTTCAGTTTGGTCCAGGCGCAAAGCAAGAGAGTGTGGAACATGGGTACTCAACCGGTTGATCGCGAGCGAGATCGTATTCGATCTCGAATACGATTTCGCTTTGTGAATTTTGAAACGAATATTGCTTTCCATATATCAAATTTACTACAATGGTTCAAGTTATTTTACCAAGCCTCGGCGAATGTCTAAACATAATTTGGTCTTCCTGGACTCGGTGTTTATCTGTTAACCAAAAGGATTTTTTTGGTCAAAGGGAAGACTTATTATTTTGTTCATGGTATGCATTTATTTAATTGTCGGTTCTCAAACGCACTTGATAATTTGTCAAAATAAGTCAACAAATGACTTATTGAACCTTTTAACATGGGCACTATTATGTACAATACCAGACACTTTTTTCGATATTGCAAATTGAAAATACGCGTTCCTAAACGACTGCATTTTATTCTGTTTTACGACCGTGAAATGTGTAGATACACCTTAAATTGGCCCGCTCCCCTCCCCATGACATTATAAAAAAATCATGAAAACGTGATCAGGGGATGATACTTGATACAAATCAGTCAAAATCAAAATCAAAATCAAAAATCAAAAAAAAAAGTCGAATTTTCGCACGATCACAATACTTTATCCGATTAGGATAAACTAAAAATAGTATTTAGTAATCGCCTAATAACATATTTTTGTCGATAGCCTTGAAAAACTAAAAAAAAAAGTGAAATTCTTATAAGATTCTAATTAATGTTATTTATTTCATTTTATATTATATCTGAACCTCCTACTAAATTCTTGCGTGGAAGTCGATCGCCATGCAAATTAAAATTAACAAAAGTAGCTCCCGAACTGAAAAAAATGTTGAGCACTCTTGGCTATATTTAAACGACTGCATTCAGCAATGCGGACACGTTTGACTGATGATTACCTTGATGACCGTTTGCGTTTTGCTACAAGTACTTATAAACCTGATTGTTTGAAAATAGGTTTATATTTTCATCGCATTAGATATATTGAAAGCTTTGAAAAACTAAAAAAAAGTTTACAAGAAATTCTTATATGATTCTTATTAGTGTATTACATCTGGACCTCTCCCTAAATTTTCGCATGGAAGTCGATCGCCATGCAAATTAAAATAGAAAAGTAGCTACCAAACTGAAAAAGGTTGAGCACGTTTGACTGTGGAACTATCTCTTTTTTTTCTATCAGCGTCATAAAGTTTTAAAAAAAAAATGTACCAATTCCGTATTGTGTTACCTTTTCCACAACAGACAGTGCTTTCGAGTTTCAAAAACAAACTAAGTACATATACATATTTATGCAAGTCAATTATATAGATATTATTTATATAAATATACAAGTTATTATGTATATAAATATTTATAAAGTTATTAAACATACATATGTATAAATATACAATTTATACATACATTTATACATTTTATATATATATAAATATTTATAGAAGTTCTATACTACCACTGTAGTATTATATTACGAGTGTGAAATCCGATTCGCAAATGATTAAAAACACAAGTTGATGCAGGCCGATAGTACGTATCGATCAAAACCCACTAAACGAATGCACACATTGCTTTATTATTTTTTGCATACAACCAGTTAATTGAAGTTAAATTTTGGCAATTTGGAATGTGGATAAATTTACGACTAAGCCGACGGCAAAATAATAACACCCGCTGCATATTATACGATGCAGATGCACTGTGCGTGTGTGTTTTGTGTGTGTGGGTGCATTATGAGCGCGCTCAAGTGCACATGTTCGTTCCTTTGTCGAGTCCGTTGCATTTACATACATACATACTCACACACACACACACACACAACAAACACTGTTGGGTCCATAATTAATGTTTCATTATGAGGGATATTTTAATGATACTGGAAGCGATCAATTTATATAGGGTGTGTGCGGGGGGGAGGCGAAATGAGTGAAAGAGGGGAGAGACAGATACGACATTAACAATTCACCCGAGTCTCAAAATGCGAACCCGTTAATTAATTTCAAAACGCACTGTTCAAAATGGGGAAAATCAAAGTGGTTATACTATGTATGTGCAATGTGTGCATGTATGTACTTTGAATATTTTGCACGGTGGGTCACATTTGAATGACCCTGCGTATAAATAAATGTGCTAGCGGATGAAAATTTTGGCCAAACCGGCCACCGACTTTCAATAGTGAATATTATGTACATACATATAAATAATATATAAACATAAATGTGCATAAATATACATAAATGTGCGTATTGCATTCGGCGGTTTTTTGTACCTTCGATTGTTGCAAGAGTTATTGTCAACCGTCGCAAATAAATAATAATAAAAGTGAAAAACCGACAGACGCGCGGAGGGAAATGTGAAAGGTGGGGATAATGGAGTCATCAACCTTTTGAATACCCTCATTTTACAAAATGTTCAAAGTTAAGTTGTCGTACAAACAATGCGACCTTGATATATGTATATGTATGACTAGTTGGTAAGTAATTAACTAAATTTTGGGGGAAATTATCATTTTTAGACACAAGTGTGTCTGTATGTGAACTGAAACATTTTTTTTCAGGTTGATATGATCTTTACAAGGCGCTGAAATTAAGGTACCGTAAAAAATGTAAAAATTTGATCAATTTTTTTCACATCGTTCATTTGAACATTTTGTATCAATTAGATCGATTCGTAAATTGACGTGTTTTATTGTAAACGCGTGCGATTCGATCGTAATTTTTGTTTTAATAATTTTGTACTCATTTATATTCCAATGTAAATTACCCAAAAAAAAAAAAAAAAAAAAAAACACCATGTCGCTTCATTCATTCTATCCACTTGATCAATCAACACATTGAAATTCTTTGAACCGCATTAGCATACAGATGTATTATTTCTTCATATATTATTTCGTTTGTGATCAATGTAAATACACTATAAATATTAATACAGGCCATTAGTTCATTCCGTTTCGTTTAATTGAATTGTGAATATTGATATATTTTACCGATACATTATTTCGCCGAATTTTGATATAGATATTGATATATTTTACCGATACATTATTTCGCCGAATTATAATAGTATTCTGCAGCGAATAGTTTCAACCGTGATACATAATATTGTTGGCAAGCAATATCGTTTCGGTGGATTTCGCAGTTTCGATAGTCCCCGCTTCAAGTGGAAATCTACACGTTTGTTATGCCACAAGTGATGTTTATGCCTATTCGTATCAGATACACACATACCTGTGTATTGTATATATGTATGTACATGTTACGTATATATTTATATATAAAGGTAGTTGTGGTGTTTGTTATTCATATATTATTCTTCGAATGGTATATAAAATGACCTCCCACGATCTTGCACGGCACACAATAAACTTATAACAACTCTGGGTATTGAATTCAAACAAAGAGCTAATGAGCCAACGTACAAATCGCCGAAAGAAAGTAGTTATGGCTGTTTGAGACCAACACAACGCGTACAATGGGTCGTGTCTAAAACACACCGGGCCACATCAAAAGGAAAAAACCTTTTATATTTAAATGCGTATCAATAGTGCCGAGAGGGGGGTTACCGAAGTCACTTCAAAAGATGTTGAGAAACTGTGTCCGACGCGTGCACGTGCACATTGACGAGAAATAAAAAAGGTTCAGAACCACCAACGATGCAACCGCAAGAAATTTTATAGCTTTCGATTTGCAATACTTAAACAGTTTAACCCATTAAAAACTGGGGCAGTTCTGTTGCAAAGGGGATAAATCACCAGCTCTGAGAGAATTGAAAAAATAGCTATCGCAAAAAGTCAGTGAAACTCAGGCCTGAATTTTTAGTATGAGTATGTATGCAGTCACATAGAAAAACAGTTTGATCCGTTGGAATCGTTGGAAATTTAGAATCAAAATTTTGCAGACTAGTGACTTTCCGTTGACAGTGTCGTCGGGTGGTTATCATGTATCATGCTCAACCTTTTCCAGTTTGGGAGCTACTATTTTATTTTAATTTGCATGGCGATCGACTTTCATGCAAGAATTTAGGGAGATCCAGATATACATAATATACTAATTAGAATCTTAGACTTCTACAAGATTTCGTGTTATATTTTTTAGTTTTTCAAAGCTATCAATATAATGCGATGAAAATATAAACCTATTTTCAATTAATTGTATTATTACTTGTAGCAAAACGCAAATAAGCATCAAGGCCTATTGCTGAATGCAGTCGTTTAAATATAGTTTCTCATAAGTGTACTTGTTTTGGATTAGCAATTTTGAATAAAATGTACGGTATCGTAGTAGAGGAGATCTTAAAGGGTCATAAAAAGTCCTCTTGACTTCTTTCGACAAATTACCTACCTGAAAACCAATGATTAAATAAATGCATATACTAGGAAAAAATAATGGTCCCTTCCATTGACCATTAATACTTTTCTTTAACAGATAAGCACGAGCCCAGTATAATCATTGGCCGGCGCTTAGTAAACAAAATTGAATCATCGTAGAAAATTTTTAAAACGGATAGCGATATTTCAAAATTCACAAAGCAAAATCGTATTTGGGACCGACCGGTTAAGCACCCATGACCTACATATATGTAGTGTATTTCATTATCATCATCATCATTTTCAGCCGTTCACCTCTTCAATCCTCTTCCATTCCTGTCTGTTTTGAGCAATCTGCATCCACTTGACTCAACACACTCTTTTCAATTCATCAGCCCATCTTCCACTCGGTCTACCTTGCTTTCTTTCACATCCTCTCGGATACCATTCCAATATTTCTCGCGTCCATCTGCCATACATTCTTCTCGCTATGTCCCCAGCCCATTGCCACTTATACAGTGTATTTAGTAGTTCAAAATGTAGTGAATAGTTAAAAAATTCACCCGCGTCGTGAGTGTACGCGAGCGTTCCGCGGCTACCCAGAAAGCCCGCCAGCCAGCCAGACACGCAGATCCTTGCTCTAATATTTATAGTAATAAATAAAAATCGGCGCGATAGTAACTTTGATGCACGTAAAACTTAATGTGAAAATAAATTTCTCTAAATGTGTTTCATTCCAGTTTCATCAGTATACAGAGCATGTTTGACAGTTTTCGACATTGCATATAATACGATGTTGGTTTTTTTCGCCTTGGGGATATTTAATTATGTGGCTGCACAGTTTGAGAAGCGGCGAAACGTAGCATTGAGCTTGGGGCACGTGGCAAAACCCCACGTGCGACACAACAGGTGACGCCATTGATCCGCGCGACACGCACGACCAAAACAACACTATTGCAACATGTTGTATTTCAACCCCTAATCGCGATTGAAAAATATTGGCCTTTTTTTCACCACCGGTGTATGCTACGATATCATATGTAGTGCCACAACTACCCGCCACTTAATAAAATGTCATATTTTCATGTATACATATATATGTATGTAGGTATATGTATAACGATCGACATATGTACAAAGTTCCTTCATTTCATAGTGTAAAACTTTAAGCGACGGTAGATACATAGTTGCTATTCTGATTAATAGTAAAGTACAATGTGAAAGGGGGTGTCTATTGTTTCGCTTTTCCATTGGTTTTGGGTTAGACAAGAGAATATTAATCTTACGTTCAAAGAAAACTGTTAACTGTTAACCTTTCGGAATGACTTTTGTAATTTCAGTTTAAAAGTGCTTTAGTTGAAATTTATGTTCTTTTTTAATGAAAAAATTGTGGTTGTTGTTTGAAATCACGCAAAAACGATGAAAGGTCAATGTGAAAATTTAAAATTGATTACATTTACTTTTCTGCTCGTTAACATTGATGGTACGAAAACAAACCATGAAAACGTTGTATTGCAAAATATTTTCAAGCATGCCCAATTGATCAATTTGCGCTTTTGAATGGACATTCAAATATAGTGCAACACTAGAAAACCGCTGAAAAATAAATGATCGCTTTAGATGAAATTCGTACAGAGGCCTCACAAACCGGAGCGGATTATTATTCGCGAGCGGATAAACACCTTCGGTGGCATGTCGTGGGGATAGTCTTATCAAAATCAAAATCAAAATCCATACAAAACTCACCACTTACTTGAGCCTTTGCACACATTCCATTCGTCCGAACCGATGCTACTTGTGTCTGAACAGAACAATAAAGACCTCACAAATAGGGGCGGATAATTATTCGCGAGCTGATAAATTACGCTCGATGGTATGTGGTTGTGTGTTACAACCCTCCGCCGCATACCACCGAACGTACGTAGGTACATATGTATATGTACATATATCCGCTCGCGAATAATAATCCGCTCCGGTTTGTGAGGTCGTTGTCGCAGCAGGGCAATGCATTCGCATTTATCATACTTGTACAATAAATAATGCTTGTTGTAGACCTACACTTTTTTTTTATATATGTGTACATATGTATGTATGCATGTATATATCGGCGGCGTGTTTTAACACCTTAGTCACCGGCGCGCAGTTGTCGGAGCGTCTCCCGGTTTGTTCTTCGGCTCTTCGGTCAATATTTAACATATTTTAAAAAAAGAAATTCCACGTCCGCTATTATATTCCGAGACGAGACATTCGTCCGCCTCTCGCGTTGGATTTCTCAAACAATAAACACACCGTTTATTTGTATAACAGCGGTATATACGTACATATATTGGAGAAACAAAAAAAAAATTTGAAATTGTATTGAAAGTATGATAATAATAATAATAAAACGCGGGGAATGTGTCAAACGAATGCCGAACTGATAAAGGACGCGAAGGAGTTAATCTGTGAACCCACATTAGAATTAAAGCAAGTTTTTAAAAATTGTACAAATCGTTTCACCCATACTAAAAATAAAGCACGTTGGTATAATTTTGATGTTTGATTCATATCTTTGGACTGCCGATTTTTTTTTTACAAATTACCATTATTGTACAAATAAAAAAAAGGAGTTATTTAACTTTTTCATTAAACTATTGTGTTCATTAAAGCGAATTTAGTATTCCGACGAAGAATTTCCTCGGAAATGACATGCATTTTCATTAAAGCACGCTAGGAGTGTGGTTGTAAAATCAAGATTTGTACAAAAGAAATAAAAAATAAAATAGTACGAGCATTATTTTATATATAATATACTTGTTGCCAAATTAAGCCCAACATCAATTGTTCCCGTGGTATCTTTATTGATTTAATCAACTCAATTACAGTTTTATAAGAGGTTCATACAGAGCGGCGGCCATAAAAGTATGTATAAAAATTTCAGATTACAAACACACACACACACACACACGTGTAATCATAAATATATGTAATTACGTCAGTGTGTGGGTTTTAAATAACGTTACGCATATTTGAAAATACATAATATTCAGTAAACAAAACGCTCTACTTTTAAATTACTTTTAATTACGCACAAATTGAAAAAATTAGTATTTCGTGCAAGGCGAGAAAAACACGGGTTTTTTTTTTCGTTTTCGTACATGTATTATTTTCCAATTCAAATTGTGTACGTACGACGTATCGGAAGTGTGTCGCATATTGTTCTAACGATTCTTCTTCGCCGGTGTACTTGATCTTAAACCGTGTCCAAAGTACACAATGCGCTCTAGACGTCAACTGTAACCGGACCGAAATCGGAACTGCGTATCGCGACCGCAATAAAACGATTAAGCCCTAATCACACGAGCGATTCGATGCAATCACAACTAAGATTGCAAGTGAAAAATTTGTACGTATGTATGTACGTGACACGTTAGTGTTTTTAATATGATTAACCTTTCAAATAAACCCAATTGAGACGAGGTTCGATCGTGAATTTTATTATAACGGGACGATCACAATAAACGGCGGCGGCGATAACAATCGTAACAAATTTATATTGATAGTTGGCGTAGAGTTCGTAAGCCCCCCGAAAACACAGTCGTTAACCCCTTCGGTGTCGCGCGGGCGTGTTAATTCACCATTTCGTTGTACAAAGCAAACAACATTATTCATCGCAACGTTACGTTACGATTTTATCGTCGTAATCGTTACATATTACGAATAAAACAATAAAAACCCGAGCCCGCGATCCTCGTTCGTTCGTCCGCCTTTACAAATTTTACTAGAAATAAATATTAATAAATTTAGTAGTAGTAAAGAGGAGCGGGGCAAAAAAAAAAAAACTTAATTATACGCTTTACGACCGTTCGTCTCGCGCGGTGACCGGTAGACACAGGAACTACGTATTTTGTAAGTAATCAGTCGAAGACATACGGAATAATAATAAAAAAATATTGTAGGGGATCCACCCAAAATATGTACATGAAATGAATGCAATAGACCAGTGTTTCTCAAAGTGTGCTCCGCGAAAAGTTTTCGGGGCTCAAGATTTTTCTAGAAAATATTCTATGTTCCTCTTTATAATCAATAGTCGAGTCAATTAAGCCAAAACGATCAATTTAGATGAATCAGGCTTTCTGAATTGTAGTGTGCTGGTGCCAACAGTTTTACTATAATTTTTAAACTAAAAAACGTCTAACGACATAAGATGGTTAGAGAATATAAACTGAATATATTATATTACATTTAACTTGGCCGTAATACGTTATCATCAAAAACCTATTTAACTTATGGTTGCTGATCCTCAGACCGTGGCGAAATACTTAGATTTGACTATTATTGTAAGTGGCTGGCTGATGTGTGTGTGTGTACGTTGGTACACGTCATCGTTTTCGATGTGTTCCCATATGAATTTCTATGCATGGTTCTCGTTTCATAAATATTAACGTCTATTAATGTCTACTGTGCGGGTCATCGGGTCACACACACATTGTCAACGCGATTTTACACGGTAAATTACATAATTTTTTCACGTACCGTCAAACGAGCCGTGGGCTGTGCTGTTATTGTACAAACCGGCGCGCACCGGTTGGTGTTTCCCATCATATGACGGGAAAATCGGCTAGCAGCTGACAGTGTCATCGGGTGATTAGCAACCCGTGACGTGTGTGTTTGTGTGTGAGAGTATGTGTACGTGCGGTGCCGTGGTATGCGATGCGTAGAGGTTATGTGGCGTTATCACTTGGCGCGACTCGTTCCGTGTTCACGGGTATGCGAGCGTTCCGCACCTAGGCCAGGCAGGCAGATTCCGGCGCTACTATATTATATATATAATAGCCGAAATTCGTCGGTCTGTGTGTGTGTGTGTGTCTGCTGATAACGCTCGCCGAGGTTAATAATTAAAAAACCAGAACGTCGAACGAGTGGGATTTGAACCCGAGATCACCAGGTTGGGAGGAATCTTGCTTACATTATCTTCCAAACGGAGGCGATGACGGACGTATTAAATGTAATTGGCCAATATTTATTCATAAAGGGTTCGCGACTTTGCTAAATTGGTACGTTGTTGTTATTATAACGCGCCATAGATGGCGCATTATTGCATAAATGCAACAACTATAAAAACTATTAAATTTAATATTATTTTTCAGTGCGGATGATGAGAACGCTCCGTTGATATTCAACGGGCTTACACTAGTATAGTAATAATCTAATAATAATGATGTTGATTCTTTTGTAAGTTGTTATGTTGTCCCGTGTTGTCTTTTTTTTTGTTTAATATTTTAAATCGAAATATTTTTACAGTGTATTGTGGGTTGGGGGGACAAACGGTGAATCAGTTAAAGTCAAAGTCAAAGTCAGTTAAATATTGTAACTCTGCGAAAGCGTATAGGGGCCTCCGTAGTCGAAAAAAGTTTAAGAAACGCTTCGAACAGACAAACATGACTTGTTAATTGTTGGCCTAATATCGGGTTTTGATAGATGTTGAGCGCCTCCCATTCCTTATGTCCGTCCTTCCGTCTGTTGGCATTTTCACCAAACAAATGCGCTTACAATTATGTAATGCGAAACGTAACGAGGTAAGCGATATTATTTACGACCGGTAAAACTTATGCGCTTATCTCGCATCTGGAGTTGCCGCCGCAAGAAAAAAACATAAATAGACAATGTATTTTACGCGTCAGTAACACTCAGAAAAATATTCCCCTTGGCCTAGGAGTGCCTATGCCTATGCCTGTGCCTGTAAGTAAAAGAGACCACCCTCTTCTCGTCGCGGGACGAAATTAGGCAAACGCTTGGTTATTATTAAAAATGGTAGGCGTTCGCCGTGATGGATGGTGAGCCGTAAATAGCGCACAGTTCGCCGCTTATTATTATCGCCGATTAAGATCCTAAATTACTTATGCATACATTACAGTAGTAGTAGTGGTATTATTCTTGTTTTTTTTTTTACTTTTTCGATTCCCTTTTCGGTAATCCGATAGCGCTTTGTGTTGTTGCTAAACGTTGTACAAATTAAAACGATAGCTATCGCGCGCGGTACGTCTTTATTTATTCACAAAAGGAAAAAAAAAATTTTTTTCGCTCGCCGTAAATCAGAGTGTAAGAGCGGAGAGGGTTAAAAATGTCGGACGCTCTAATTAAAATGTGTATTATTTTTGAAACGCGTCCTATCTGCACGTTTTCTTGTTACATCGGCCGCTTATGTATATTTTATAAATTGTACGTTGTAAGTTTACTAAGAACGCCCATCGTTCCGAATTCTAAGAATCAGTATGAAGTAAAATGAAAATAGTATTGGAATACTGAAGAATAATTTCAATGAAGAGAAGTGACATATGGCGTAAGTGTAACATTACTTCCGGTCAACTAATTAATCGCCCGTTCAATTAACCGTCGGAGTGAGAAAATTGCTCTCCTCTAAGGGGAGTTATTATTAAAATGTAACAATAAGTTTCCGGTTTGCGAATCAATCGAACGGATGAAAATTGCAGTTTATAGAATTGGACAAGTGTTTGCAGAAATGGACGAAAGTTTCGGACGACGGCATAAAGCTTTCATTCGACATGCAAAAACCGTTCGCTACAAGCTTTTACGTGTGTTCGCTATTTTTTTTTTTTTTCGTTTTCGTTATTATTATTTAATTTCAATGTCAAATATTCTTCATTAGTGTAATTAAAGCTTACAAAAAGTGACGTTAAAATATTTCTGTACGACGCTTAATTCTTCAAAAGAAAAATTAAAGTCCCATATATATTATACTTAATTGAGAAAATTTAACGTTAAAAGATTCTCGTTTTTCGTGACTTTCTTTTTTCTCGGTCATTCATGGAAAAAAATGGAACGTTAAACGAAACGTAATTATATTACTGTACGTCTCGATTTAATTAATACGACTTTTCATTTATACATGCGAAATGTGCCCATTAATATTTGCAAAATTGAATTATTATAAATACATTATAATGGACACGGCAAAAATATTAATGTATTCCGCGAAATATCTAATATAATAAGCGCAAAAAAAAAAACAAAATTGCCAGTTGTCAAAAGTTACATATGTACATACAATACAAATAAATAATTGAAAGTTATAGAAATAATTTGCTTAAATTAAGCACTATAGAATAAATTTGAAACGGACAAGTACGTACATAACGAGCTCGCATCACTATGAAGTGCATACATTTTCCGGTCACAATCAAGCCGATTATGTACTGGGGAAAATTAATGAAATACAACTTGTGTAGTAAAATTATTACAATTGAACGTTAATTGATGAAACAATTGCAATGGCTGCTAAAATAAAACGTTCGAAATGGACAATTCTCGAACGCGAATGTAAAATTACACAATAGCATCGTAGCCGAATTAATTTAAATTGTTTTCAAAGTGACTTTATAAGCAAAAGATAACGAATGATAAAAATACAGAATATGTCCTCATTAACGATTTTCATTTTAGAACAACACACAAAGCTTCAAATTGCAAATAGAAAACGATTGCGGTGTTGTGCAATATATAATAATTTCGTCGAGCAAATGTTCCGTTACATTGTAAAGTCGATGCGAATGAGAATTTACGGCGAAATTCGATGAAATCTCCCGAAATGACCAAAAAAAAAAAAAAAAACGATGTTTTAAAAAGTAAACTCCAGGACAAACACGTGCGAAATAAATGATCATTAAAGTTTTACGCAAGATACCGCATTATGTATATTGTTGTTTCGCCGCTGATCAAACATTAAATGGGTCACAAAATACCAGTGTAATCATAATCGAATTATATATATATATATATATATATATTTATATTTATTATTGCTAATGCTAGCGTAGTTCCTTCTAGTACACGCTAATTTGTATGTGTATGACGCAAACGACTATAAAATTTAATATTTTTATATCATACATGTGTATGTACGTACACATACGTACGTATACGTAGGTACTTTAAAATATATGTGTAGTATAATGTTAACGATCGATAAGGCTATACAATAAATGTAACAATTACATACAATAAAACTCCAACATGGAAACGTAAAAAAAAAATCGCGTGTTATACTAATGAAAAAAAAAGAGATACGTATTTTCCTTCATTGTGTATGTATAAATACCTATTATTAAATTATATTTATATGAGTTATGTATGTATGTATGTATGTCGTTTACGCATTGATGTAAACGAAAATTTTGCTTTCGACCGAGATAATTTGTGTTATTGTAATGTTGAGATGGCGCTTTGCTAATTTTAACCTCCATAACCTTCGTTTTGTAAGTATTGAAAGTATAGATCAGCTGGCAGATTGTTACAATGGTACTGTTAGATGTTTTCCAACGTTTTTATGTATGCATTATTGGCGATGAGTTTATACTAATGCTGCTGCTGTTGGCGTCGTAGCCTTATCTGAACCGTATTTGCTTTTGGTATGTGTAGTTTATCATGAGCATTTATACCTTTCTTCCAAAAACCTGCGATGCGCTGTAAATAAATGTACTAATGCAAATAAAAAATAAGTTAAAAATGCCGTAACACACACATACATACGAGGAAATAATAAAATATTACGAAGTTGCCGCTATCTTATCTTGCCGGAGGAGTGTAATATCCTAGAAGCGGGCCAGCTCATACGTGTCTTTTGGGCAATTTAATTTATCTTAATCCAATATAATAAATAAAATAAATAAATTGTAAAATATGTAATAAAAAAAAAAATACCAGAATGGGTACGGAACAATTGCGACGCATTCTTTTATTAATACTTTCGGCGTAAAAGTGTTGGCGAATGTCAGACTTTTGAGTTTTTATTTTTTCAATCAATATCGCCATAAGGCGTACGTGTCATTGTTTGAATGATTTATAATAAATTTTTAATGAGATCTAATTTATCACGTATGGTGCCGCGCTGGTAACAGATCCAGCATAAATAGTACATACGAACAATGCGTATAATAAATGTAAATCTGACACTTAATGTATTATTAATGACGCGAAATACTTTTATTTATTTATTTTCAAATGAGCAGCGTATGCGCGTTTTTTACACGGCGCTCGTTAGATAATTGGAAAATTGGGAAAAATTCAAACGATTCCGCCACTTTGGAGACTTGAACGCGACAAATCTAAAATGGCTGAATTTTCCACACGATCGATTTGACGAAATTCACGCTTTGTTCGATAAAAGTCGCGTATACGGAAAAAAAAACCAGTGCAATCGCACAATGTCATTCTTCGATACGAAACTCCTACGTAGCTGTGAAAATTCAACAATGAAATTAAGTCGCAAATATTCCAATCCAGTATTCGTATTACAAATGCGGTGCTTCGTGTGTGTCATCGGGTGTACAAAATCAAATTGGATAGTCATCACCTACCTGCACTGCTGAAAAATTCGCCAATCTGAATGCAGCTACGAATTCTTTTCGCATTGTACAAATTATGAAAGTGTAAAAACCTTTTACGTAGCGTCACCGGCTCGATCGATTAATTTCCCAGCCACAAAGTGTTGGTTATTTTGTAAATGCATCGTTTAATTGTCGGTGCAGTGAATTTATCGATACAGACATGTCAGAATTTGCTGGTGACAGTTTCTAGTTTGCGAAGCCGACAACTAGTGTCGTGCCGGTTTCTTAAAGGGCTGACAATGATAACCGAGAAAATTTTAATTAATATGCATTTACCTCTGAGAAAAGCCATTTAAGCCATGTATAATATAACTACATGTATGTATAATGAGCGAATTGTGCAATTTTATTGACACAATTTACAAGAAAAGCAAAGGCAATATAAGAAGATAAATTTCTTTGTTTCTGACGTGCTATAAACATTTTGTGCAGATTTTCCATTTTTTAGATACGTAGCAGACGACGATTAAAAATTCGATTTTTTCGCATTTTCAGCGAGTAAATTGCAGCCGACAACAATTAAACCGAAATTTTCCACAAGAAACTCGTCGACACGGCAAATTTTTCAGTAACAGACGCAAATCAGCGACAGAAAAAAAAAACGGCATCATCATAAAAACCCTTTAAAATTGAATTCCTGCAAATTGCACTGTAAAAAAAGACACAAACAACAAGTACACATGAAATACACATCGCCGCCGATCATTTTTAATATCTTTTACGTGGCGTTTAAAGCGCATTGCGAAACAAATCAACACCCGATTTAAATCGGTCGTTTTTTTTTTTTTTTTTTTAATCAAAATACGCTAGCGATTCCGTACATGTCAAAATTTATATATAATACACAACAATTTCGCAAGAGGGTCAACTTCGCCAAAATCACCACATAGAAGATATCAAAAAATAATAATAATAATAAAACGACATGCGAAAAATTACAAAATGTACAGTGTGTGTGTCGCGGAAAACAGGTCGGAAAAGTTTGACGCGGAGGGGAAAAATGAAAGTTTGGCGCGAACGTACGAGAGCGGGCGGGGTGGAAAGCGTAGCGACAAACTTTTCCGCCAACGTGTGCGAGTTTGTAAACACGGGCACATGGCGCCGCGCTTTGAGTGTTAAAGTGTAAAAAAAAAAAAAAAAAAACAACAATAAATAGAAAAACTCACCCTTTCTTCTTCGCGGATCATTTCTGCGATGCCGGGTTTAATCTCCATGTCGTCGGCGTGCATCGGCATCTGCGGAATCAACGGCAAGGGCGGCAACTGCGGCATGACGGGAACTGGTGGTAAGGATTGCGAGGTGGATGTGGATGTGGCCATCGATACTGATGAGGATCTGGGTGGCGAGTCGTTGGGACTGCGACCACCCGGTCCACCACCGTGGTGACGTTTACGATTTTTAGTAGGCGGAGGGCCTTCGTCGCGACGCGGAGTCGACTTTTTGTGCACGGGGGTTGCGGCAGCGGCTGCTTCAGCCGCGGCTGCAGCAGCGGCTGCTGTAGTTTCCCGCTCGCCGTTGACATCGGCGAGACCGCGAATTTTAAGCGATTCGGCGACCCGTAGCAGAGGTCCGATCTGGTCTTGGGACACGTTAATTTCACCCTTGTACATGAACTCGACGGCGGCTTTCAGCTCGGGCCATTTAATATCGCGCATGATTACAATGGGGTGTTGGCATGGATTTTCAAAGAACAAAGTTTGAAAGTAGGGGCTGCAAGCGCTGAGTACCATCTTGTGGGCTTTGAGACTGTGTCCGTCACACGCTAGGGTGACGTCCACGAAGGATTCGGATTGCAGGAGTTGGTCGAATACGTTGGTGAGGTTGGTCTGGTAGTTGTTCCAACGCAGACAGAATTGTTGAGGGGGAGTGTTGTCGGTTGAGGAGCTGCAGCCTGGTGCGCCGCCCTTGTCGTCGCCCTCCACTTTCGGTGGTTCTTCAGGTGGCATTTCGGAGCGTGAGTCCCTGGAGAGGTCCTGGGGTCGCGAGTCAATGTTCGATTGTGCAGAGGGATCGCCTATGCGGACGACATCTGCGAAACACGAGAGAAACGCGGTTCGGTTAAAGTCAACCATGTGGGGGCCGTCGAAGTTGAATCGAACACAGGGGCGTAGAAAGGGAGCGCTAGGGCGCAGCGCGCGAGGCCGCGGTCGCCGGCACACTGAATCTACGACACTGGCTCTGTGAACGAAGTGTGGCCCAGGGGCCCGTCTCTCTCTCCGCCCACCGCACATGCCCGCCGCCCCCCCCCTTACACTCACCAACACACGCACGCCACTGTGCGCAATTCCGCCCTGGTGTGTGTGGCCGCCCCCCCTACCTCGCGGATCGTATCGACCGCTGCACCGAGCGCGCTGCACCGCCCTGCACGCGCGCCCCCACCGCTCTCAAAACAAACCCCATCCGCCCACTGCAAAACCCCATCGCCGCCCACCCAACCCCACGCACTTGCATGACAGTTTGCCAAAGTGCGCGCTTGCACCTGTCACGCTCTGTACATTACGTACACACATGCATCCATCCATCCATCCGTCGCAGGGTTGCCCAATTGTCTAAATCGCAGATCGGGGATTGAGCGATCAGAAAAAAAAAAAAAAAAAAAAAAAACGAAATTATTCTGGTGTGGCCACAACCCATGACTTTATCCCATATACACATGAAAGATTGAAAAGACTGGAATCTCTCCACATTGGAGACGAGGCGATTAAGAGGTGATTTAATTGAAGTATTCAAAATAATAAATAATCATTACGAAGAAATAAAACGAAGAATGAAACTAGGGTGGAGTGCTTTTGGAAGAATGGACATAGTTTTTAAATCCAACATTCCGCTATGCTTAAAAAAGAAGGCGTACGACCAATGCGTACTGCCAGTTATGACGTATGGATGTGAAACTTGGACGCTAAATTCAAGAATGCTACGAAAGATCCGGTGCACACAGAGAAGCATGGAAAGATGTATGCTTGGCATAACAAGAAGAGATCGCAAACGAAATACATGGGTAAGACGTATGACCAAAGTGGCAGATATAGCAGTGCGGGTGAAAAAGTTGAAGTGGCAATGGGCTGGACACGAATGGATGGCAGATGGACGCGAGAAGTACTGGAATGGTATCCGAGAGGATGCGAAAGAAAGCAAGGTAGACCGAGTGGAAGATGGGCTGACGAATTGAGAAGAATGTGTGGAGTCAAGTGGATGCAGATTGCTCAAGACAGACAAGAATGGAAGAGGATTGGAGAGGCCTTCATCCAGCAGTGGATGGTGAACGGCTGAAAATGATGATGATGATTCATGTGATATGACCAACCTCATTATGTTCAATGAGAACCCTCATCTGAGAGATCATACTCTTAGACTCCAAAGAGAAAAATCAAATATTCATTCTTTTCAAATAGAGTGGTTCAAGTTTGGAATAGTCTTCCAGATTCAATAGTCACTTCAAAAAATGTTAATTTATATAAAAATCAGCTAGATTTATTCTTAAAAAACAATGGATATTTTTAATTCTTTAATAAATGGACCATTATTCATTTTTTTTTTTGTTTTTATCTTTATTTTTATTTTTATTTTTTTATTTTGTTCAAATTTGGCAATACTGTCCTCTCATTCTTTCTTTTTCATTTATAATACTTTTTTTTTTTTTTTTTTTATTTTGATTTTAAACTAAAACCAAACCCCATGGGCCTATCGGCTATGCCGCCTCTCCATGTAATTATTAAATAAATAAATAAATACACGTGAAGAATACAAAGAGTAACGAAATTATTTTTTTTAAGTACATAAATAAATAAAAAAAAAGCATATTAATCGTATCTCTGGATAGGGGAATAGATTATTGGGTTTCATTTTTAGAGTTGCCAAATGTTTTAATAATATTAATACCTTAAGGCCCGTAACGCACTTGGCAGCCTGGCTGCCCGGCCATAACCGCGGCGGCCAGAAAAACGTGCACCCAGTTCAAGCAGCCAAAGCGGCAGCCAGAGCTCAGTTCTCAGAAATTTAGCGGCAAGTTCTCAAACAAAAGATGCTCACAAATGGACAGCGATACAACATATTATTTTCAATGCAATATTTGGTTCGTAATCTCGGATCTCGGATCCTTTTGTACTGTATGTACATATGTAGATGCAAATAATTCGTTGAAAATAGTTTTATATACATTATTTCCAGCGCGCAATATTAGCGAGATTTTTTTTTTATATTTTTATCTTATTCGTTGAATTTAGTGTAAAATTTATAATGGAATTGGAATTGTTTATTCAGAAATGGCAAACGTGAATTGACTGGCTGCCGAGCAGCCAGGCTGCTAGTGCGTGCATCGCACAGGCAGCCACATACATTTGCTTTGTTAAAGACATCTCGTGTTGGCCGCGGCGGCCAGTGGCTGCCTGTTTGGCTGCTGCGTATCGGAGCCGGTACCTGTGGCCGCGCGGCCAGAGTTTCCTGGCTGCCTCAGTGCGTTGTCAAACAGGCAGCCACATACATTTCCTAACATCGTTGTGGCCGCCGCGGCCATGGCCGCGCAGCCAGGCTGCCACGTGCGTTACGGGCCTAAAGTTATTATTTTGTTCTTTTGTCAGAAGTAAGTTGGAGTATAACTCTGTTGTTTGGTCTCCTTCTTATTCTATTCATTCTTATTCTTTAGAAAGAATCCAAAATAAATTCTTAAGATTTATTATGTATAAATTTTTTTGTATCTTTTTTAATTATAACTGTTGTGACTCTCTTTTACATAGTTTAAATATGCACAAATTGTCTGATAGAAGAGTTATGAATGACTTAGTCTTTTTTTATAGAGTTGTAAATTCTTTTATTGATTGTCCTATTCTTGTTGAGTCGATTTTGCGACTAAAAGTTCCTACACGTTTTACACGATCTCAATTTTTTTGTTTGTGGACGAAGGTAATTCGTGTACCAATTATTATCGGCAGTCTCCTATTCCTAGGTTGATTGGGACTGGCAATAAGTATGGGAATTTATTGGACTATTTCTGTAATAACCTTAATTTAGTAAAGTATAAACTGTTGCTTTCTTTACAAAGTACCTCTTCTTAGTTTAATTTAAATTATATGTATATTTTACTCCTGTATTGATATCTTCTCTATTTGTATAAAAGCCTTTTTTTTAGGCGTGAAATAAGTAATAAATAAATAAATAAAACGCATGCACACCACCACCACCACAACAACCAACATACATACATACCTACCCACACTCTTCCTAAATCCCTTCCAAATCTCCTCTCCCTTCACACTACTTTCTTTAAGTTTCTTACATTTATTATCTTTCTATTGCTTTATTTATGTTATATCTAATTTTACTTACAGAAACAATATCTATTATATTCATCGATCTTGACCTCTTTTGTACTAGCGTTGCGTCGGCCAGAGGTTTTTCTTCTGCCCCATAGTAGTTTTTTTTTGTGACAATTATGGGTTGGTTGCATTAAACTGGCTCCGTTACTTTATTTTACTAGCTGTTGTTACTATGTTATACTATGGTCCGAGCCCATAAGAAGTAAAGTCAAAAAAAAAAAAAAAAAAAAAATTCCCTTCCCTTTCCTAAAAAAAAAAAAAATATTTGTTTTTTTTTCTACTTTTTTTGCGTCTTATTTTATTTCAGCAGAGATGCGCGGTTGTTCCGGCCTTACTGGACAACCGTCTGTCCCTAACTGAAAGGTCAACAGACTATATTTGTTGGGGGGGGGTGGCCTCATGTGAGGGTCTTGGGGAGAAAGGGCGTGGAGGTGTTTCTCTTCAAGGCGGCTTATATAGCTGTTGTTACTCTATACTATATGCTTTTTTTTACTATACTATTGTTACTTTACTTTAATTTACTGTTGTACTATATTGGCTGTTGTTTTGTGTTATTTTTTTACTCTGTTTTTTTTACTTTGATTTTGATTTTTCTTTCTTACATTGTTACTATTTGTGGAGGACCTGTTATTCGCTTTCTGTATTTATATAAGTTTCTTTTTTTTTGTAACATAGCTGTTGGTCTTCCTAAAATAAATAAAATAAATAAAAAAAAAATATCGTGAAATTACTGTGTTCGGCATTGTATATTCAAATAAGAAAACTACCACTTCCAGTCGGCGAATTTTAATCAAAACCTTATCGACACTTAAATTTTATATGGAAATTATAAATATAAAGTTTCGATTTGATCAATGGGGCAGTATCTGAAATATTCTGTGGTAAACTTTTCGACAAAAAAATACCCCTACTTCCGGTTGACTGATTTTAATGATTTATTTTTCGTAACTAGCAATTTATTGCTAGTTACGAAATATACAGAATATTTCCGAAACTGCCCCGGCGATCCAGTCGAAATTACACCTCAATTTCTTTCATGAGTAACATTACAATATTGTGACGATACTACATATAAAAAAAGTCGAAAAAAATCGTTCAAGAGTAAACTGCCACGTCCGGTAGTCAGATGTTGACCAAAATCACAGTATCTCTTAGGCCCGTAACGCACTTGGCTGCCTGGCTGCGCAGCCATGGCCGCGGCAGCCACAAAGATGTTAGAAAATGTATGTGGCTGCCTGTTTGATGACGCACTAAGGCAACCAGGAAACTCTGGCTGCGCAGCCACAGGTACGGGCTCCGATACGCAGCAGCCACTGGCCGCCGCGGCCAGCACGAGATGTATTTAACAAAGCAAATGTATGTGGCTGCCTGTGCGATGCACGCACTAGCAGCCTGGCTGCTCGGCAGCCAGTCAATTCACGTTTGCCATTTCAGATTTTCGGCTGTATGTTTGGTATAACAAGAAGAGATCGTAAGAGGAATACATGGGTAAGAAGTATGACCAAAGTGGCAGATAAAGCGGAACGTGTGAAAAAGTTAAAGTGGACACATAGCGAGAAGAATGGAATCTCAGATGAGAAATACTGAAATGGTATCCGAGAGGATGTGATAGAAAGCAAGGTAGACCGAGTTAACTATGGGTTGATCAATTGAGAACTTTTTTTTTAATTATTCGAAATGGTGACTGTCCCGATCTGTGATTTTGGAAATCTGGCAACCCTGATCCCATTCGTAAGCTTCGAAAGAGCTTATTTCCGTTCGACGTTCGAGTCGACGGTGAATTTCATCCCCTAAATTACGTGGATGCCAAGCTCGGACGTACATACATATGTAGTTTTATCCGGTGAGAAATATCACAATTTAAGTTCAGCGCAAACTTGTTTTCCGTTCCCCGGTCGCCGGTGGATTTTAATCCCCCAGATTAGGTGTTGTTTCAGCGAAAAGTGGTCATTGAGACGTGATGCAGATGGGGAAAATGTTGAACTGGAAAATTCTGCGGTGTACATATACATATGTATGTACATATTGAAAAAGTTTTATTTCGTTCGAGATGGTGAATTTCATATTTGCGCACATTCTCTTCGGACTGTTGGAACTGTTATATTTCCAATTTCGTCACACTAAAAACTAAAAAGAACGACTGAATAATTTTGTTTTTTTTAATTTTTTTTATCACTTTAAAATACATGGGCAGGCGGCATAGCCGATCTAGAGCCCAGGGGTCTGATATAAATTGTACATACAGTTTTAATTTTTTTAGTTACTATTTATATTTGAAGGATTATAAAAATCCATTTATATTCAAAAACTTGTCGGGATGATTTTTAAACAGATTTATATTCTTCAAACTTCCAAACGGTTCCAAACTTCGACCACTCTATTTGAAAAGAATGAGTTTCTGACAATTTTATTAGATTTGTCTTTTAGGAGTCTCAGTGTATGTCTCTGAGATTGTTTTACTGGGCATTTATATTTATTATTTATTATTATATACACTTCTATTAGATCGCATTTCAATCTTCTTGTCTTTTTAAATTTTAAGATTTCTTTCAACTATCGTCGCAGATAATTCCGAGCACTTATTCCATTTAACATCCTCAACTACACATTTTTCCCAAAATTCACTTACATATGTATTTGTAGATTCGTTAATATTTATAACGAAATTCCGAACTTCAATTTTTTATCCACTTTTCTTTATTTTTACTATGTTAAATTAAGTTATAGATTATGTTTCTCGTGATTTTACTATAATTTATGTTTCTTTCTGTACAATAAATAAATAAACACCTCAAAACATAAAGAAACGAAAACGAATTTAACAAAATTTGAACTTTTATCTAAATACAATATGAAAAAATCGATGAATATTGATAGTTTTCAATTAATCGACGATTTTTCAGTGACGTATCTATCTCTCTATAACAAATCTGACCCAATTCATTAATTGAAACACTTTCTTGTTGGCTTAGCGAGTTTTCTTTAAGCCAAATAATAATAGAAGGCTCTGCTTCCGCCAACTATGTGGTGATGAAGACAAAGGCAACGGCGACTGAATTAAATAGTTATAAAAAGCCTTACAAACAAGTACATATGTACATATGTACATATGTACGTAATCCTTAAATACCAAAAGCGAAAGAAAAAAGAATTTCCTTTGAAATATTAATTTAATTTTTTAATTCGAAATATGACAAATTCAAACTCGGCAGTTGTAACGATTGGTAAATGACACGTTTTTTTAACAGTTAATAAGCATAAAATCACTGAAAATATGTTTGTGTGGGAAAACCTTCAATAAAAAAATATATTTTGATTTTTTGGTGCAATACAACAATACAACTCGAGAAAACTAACTAAAGAGACTCGATTAAACATTATCCTTATATATTTAAATATTTTAAGCTCATGGACAAAATCACCTGCTTACATACGACAACGACAACGCAACCATTCAAAATGTACATATGTACATATGTATGTACTTTTCTATCAATTTTCACACTCTCACATTTAAATCTTCTAAAATCGTGTTTCAAATATAAATTATTCACATACATACTTGAGCAATAGATTTTAAACACGAAACGATTGCAAAATATATATTAATTAAGTTTCTTAACATTGGTGATTTAAAAATTAGTCTAACATCGAATAACGCATAGTGTAGAAATCATGATTATGAAACGATGTATCATCATTGTACTGCAAATTTTTCAACTCAAAATATTAGTGAAAAAGTCAAATCACACACACATTCACGCCCATTCTAGTATTCCATCATGTGTAATTATACCAAAACCTAATAATTAACTACAGTAAAATCAGTACATAGTACATACGTATTTCACATTTCTGATATACATATAATAGATAGGTATACATTTGAAATTTGACTATTTCTGGTATTTGAGTTGTTAATATAGGTCAAAAAACCCACGACAAATCATAATTTATAATGAAAAACAATAAGAGATACATACAATGATGACTGTACGAGTTCGAATGACTGCGACGTTTATATTATGAATTAACACTCTCACTGCTTCCAATAAAAATCAATTAACAAACTGGCGCATGTGGGTGGGTGTGTTTTTAACATAAATTGCCATCTAAATAACTTACAAACTAACAAATAATAAAACGTGTACAGTTGTATACGTTTATTTTTTTATCTATTTATATCGGTACCTATAGATATATAAATGTGTGTTCATAAATATTCATATGGAGTAGCTGTATTTTGAATGTTTTATGTTCAGTTGTGTAAATAAAATGATATGTAAAAGCATAAAATATCTACGCTACACCTTAAATTAAAGAACACACATTACTATTAGCCTGAAAAAATTATCGATATGTATGTACAACGTAAATTTGGTACTGAACAAGTTTGGTCTTGGTGTGAAAAATATTTAATTTAGCACGCAAAATTTTAAATAAATACAATAAAATACCATTTCCTCAAACCACGTATTTTCGTCTATTGAGACATTTAAGTCAATGAAAATCGAGATAATACTACATAATCAAATCCAAACATAAAGATATATTTGTGATTCAAAACTTAATCTCTAGTACTAAATAGTTCGTAGAAACGAGTCAGTATTCAAAAATAGACACGTTAGAGCCAAAAATTATCAAAAATAAGTTATATGAAATTTAAGTCAAACGAATTAAAAATATACACAGTATGTACTAAAAAAATATCTGTCGATCAACTTCATAAATAAACAAACTAACGAATTTATTGCAAATTTGTAAAAAAAATTATTTTATATCGCCAAGTTTGCACAAGTGCGCATTAAATGAAATCGAAACTAAATAATGCGCTAAATTTAGACGAAGGTTTCAATTAAACGCCGAGACGCATATGTAACGACAGGTACGCAAACAAAAACGAACAGAAAATAAAAATGTCACATAACAAAATTACTGACTTTTTATTTTAAATGTGTTGGTATGATTTTGCAAACAGTGCCACATTAATACGAACACAAATATTAACATTGTTTTGCAGAATAAGAAAGATATCCGAAACTCACTTGGCCCATTATTCACCCGGGTCGATCAATTTGCGGCCAAAAATAAAAGCAACTTGTGGACTTAATAACTGGTTCACGATATAAATTACACTAATTACTATACCAATGGTAAGAATATTAATATTTTTTTCTGACAATAAGATTCGTATGTTTAATACGTCGAAAACAAAATGAAAAGATAATTTTCTTCGTTTCTTCCTTAAAACTTTAACCTAAATAACTGTTCAGCAACTGCCAAAATATGTACATATGTCACGTATGACAAAAGCGAGATTTGTTCATATGTAAGATTAAAAATTCACACGACACACTTTAATGATAAAAGACTCAAAATCAAAGCATTGGTCCTGTAGGAATTGATGCTTTTATTTATACGAATGGTTGCAGTTTTAAACTGCTAACCAGTCAAAGTTTAATTTATGTATGCATGTTGTTTTCATCAATTCAATCAATCAAATTTGAAAGGGAACTTTATTTGTATTGTGTCACCTTTTCATCAACGTAACGACTGTAAAGGCTCTCATCCACCAAGTACGTTGACATGCGTTACGTCGACGTACGACATCCACGCACCAATTGCAGTACGAGTTTTGCAGCACGAGCGAGAAAGCCGTGCTGTAATTGGTGGGTGGATATCGTACGTCGACGTAACGCATGTCAACGTACTTGGTGGATGAGAGCCTTAAATCTATCAGTGTTTAATAAATACATACTATAAAAATGTAGAATTGGTCATTGTTTTATAAACATTTAACTTTTAACCGACGCAAACAATGTTTTCGGTATACCTTTAACGCTGTTATTGCTATAATGCTATTTCATGCAAAACCAATTTGTTACACGCCTGGCCTAAAAAAAGTGCACGTCGGAATTAGAATTTTATTACTGCGCGTGATGTTAACTATTGTATTTTGCTTTTCTTTGAACCTGAAAGTTTAAACTTTCAAGTTAGTAGCGTCCTGGCAAGTGTAGCGCGAGGATTTCTCGTTTTGCATCGATAACAAAAGTCGAGGAAACTTGTGAGAAAATTGAGCGGCAGCACAAATCTGTACAGAACAAGTTTCTGTTTTGCACTTTTTTTCGTTTTTGTTTTCGTTCTCTCCGTATGTAATGTTCGCAAAGTCTTGGCGCGCGCTAAAGGTTAAAACGGACGTCTCCTCACAAAACCGCATTCATCGCGTTTCGTCATCAATCAAACAACCGCGATATGCGGTCGACGTTCAATACTTCTGCGAGTACGCAAAATACATCCAAAGGATGAAAGAATATCAAGGGGGAGAGGAGGTGGTGGTGGAGCATGGAGCAGGGGGAGATTCGGGAAGAATGTTATGCATGTATGTATCTGATATTTTACATAATTGTAGGTACCACACGTTTATATACATATGTAATTCAAAAATATACATAAAATTTCGCACGGGCACGGTTACACCGTGTGTAATTGAATCGAACACACTTTCGTTCGTTCGAACGTATCCATCTATGCGAAGTGAGATATTTGAGTTTTAAAGAACGAGAAAAAGCCACGTTCGTGTGTGTACATACATATGTACATACATTATAACATACTTGGGAGCGTGTGCGTGATTGCGCGTGTGCGAGTGTGTATTTGGAAAGTGAACTAAGGGACAAAGAAATATATAATATAAAAGAGTCGGAGTTGGACGGTATTTAAATAAATGCAAGTATAATATAAACGCTTCATAAATATGTATGTATGCCTTACGAACGTACATGGGCGGGTGCTTCAACAATTGTATTTATGGCATATAATAAAATACACCCATATACTAATGTAACTTACACACATATTAACTACCAGCCGCGATAACATTTTGTGTTAAGTTACGTGCGAATCTTGCATTCGAACCGAACGTCGATCACACTGGAAACAGTATCGACCATTATGCACTAATGAGCGACAAAATGTGGGAAATTCAGCCAGTGTCTGAATTATAGCATGTAGCTATCAAAATTTATCAACAAAATCGAGCTTTATGGTATTCGCGATCAAAATCGATAAAATGGAATTCTTGTCTGGAGTCTGTTCCTTATAATATATTTATTCTTACACCGTTTCACTGAATCTTTTTTGGAAATTTTCTTTCAGTTATCTACATATGACGGATGTAAAGTTGTATCGATGACTGTTAAGTGTGTCAATTTAGGCAAACACTATAAACAGTTACAATACTAATGACAAACTATTTACACCCGGGTGACGCCGGGTACTATTGCTAGTAATAAATAAAACCGATATACGTACATACGTATTGAAATTGTACCCTTCTGCAAATTAGTGATTCAATTGTATATACCATACATATGTATGTACGTACGAGTACATCGAGCACATTTCATATTTTGTGAAAATGGATTTCGCATAAGTATGTAGTTCGATAGAAATGGGCAAATGTGAGTGCACTTCGTTCCATAATAATAACTATAAAGATTCAAATTCAAATGAGTGTATTCGACGATGTCTTATGCGTATTATATGTACGTATATTGATGAGTTTCAAAGACGTCACTCTCTTACAATGAGTGAGTGACGTTTAAAGGTCTGGTTAGCTAAATATAGATCGGTCGCGAATTTATCCGACGACATGATTTAATTGAACTAGTTAAACGATTTAAGTACTCTATATTTTATATGAAAAAAAATATATACACGCATGAGCTAACACATGCGAATTATTGCAGACGTGTGCAATTTTAAACATCGCTTGTGAAAAGGCAATTATGACCGATCCAATATTGGCCATAATACGAATACCCGGGCGTCTTGTGACAAATCAATATATGCATTTCGATAAAAAGACAATTGATTGCATCAACTTACGAACACAATTGTATTATGATAAATGAAACACATATTCGTCGAAACGTTATAAATGGTCGATGTGCAACAATGCGAAGGGAAGTGTGTAAAAAAATAATTATTTTTTTTTTTTTACGTAGGTACGTATTACGCATTTATAAAGGTACATATTTTTTGGGTTATAATAAAATATTCACATTTTAATCAACTCCACGCCACTGCATCGACAGCGTTCTCGCTCTTGGCTCGATGAAGAGAAAGAGACGCAAATACAATAATAAAACTACGTAACATTAAAATTGAATACGGAATAATCCAGGCCAGCGAGACAGGAAGCGCGAGTAATCGAAAAACATGGATGACGCAGACGCACATATGTATTTTAATTCTTATAAAAATTCACCTGTGTAATGATGTCGCACTCGTAATTTATGTATTTGAATGATAATAATAAACGGATGTGAAAAGTTGCCGATGATTATCATTTATTTATATTATCATCACAGTGTATCACGGCTGCTTTTAAGATTCATCAAAAAAAAATCTATCTAATGTTTAAAATTGAATTCTCGTTTGTTTGTCTACTTGTTGCTATTAAATTATAATAAATAATCACTAAACGAAATCAAGCTTTGTACGGGTACTTTTTATGATCGTGTGGGTCTAGTAAGCGTAAGGTACAATATTCTATTGCTTCTATCGGATAACTAACATGCAAAGTTTTTAATGATAGATTGAATCATTACCAGTCCAATACAAATTGAGTATTGGCCAAATCAGAAAAAGTAAGATATGAATACAAAATATAACATAAATTACAGGTTTTGTTCGATATAATATGTAAATATTACCAATCAAATAAAAAAAGTAAAAAAAAAAATGATCAAATACGTACGCTTATAAAATAATTTATCTTTTATTTTGTAAATAATAAAAGAAAACGTTGACAGCCCTAATTTTTTCGATCGATACCTGGCGAGGAATTATATATAAAATTCATTAAATATTTATTGTGTTTCAATTATAATTTCTACGAGCGCGCACGTCCATGGCCCGAAACACGGGTCCTGCGTCTTTTGTTTGCTCATACATATTTTATATTACATAAATTGCATTATCATATCTTATATTATATAAATAGACGAAAATATATGCAAACATTCGTAATATAAAAAAAAATGTATTAAAATGAACCGTATTAAAAATTCATGGATATTTAATGCGACGACACGAGTCCACACCGCAAAATTTGTATTACAATTACTCTACTCTACTCGCATTAGAATTTTTAAAAGAAAATCGTGACGCATTTTGCAGCGACTGAAAATTTTACCGTGCACGGGACTTAATTTGCAAACAAAACTCTTCTGCGACACAATTAAATTAACGTTGCGAATAAATATAAAAATCGAGTGACAAATTGTACCTGTGTACTGTCAAACGTTCGAAAACGCCATTAGGCATGAAAAGGGTTAAAGTTTAAATTTTAAACGCGCTCTGTCAATCGATTATGTACACACACCATAATAAAATAATATCTATAATAAAATTTGCACGACATGAAAACAATTTAATTATTATTAAAGTAATGGATTAAATAATTACACTAGTATATTCCGATATAAATTACACGCGTACGTCATATCGATTTGTTAACAAGCAGGTATATACAATTATGAATTTTAATGAGAAAACAGAAGGCGAACAATTTTAAAAATAAATTACATTAGTCGACACAATGAAGAACGGCGATATAATCTATAATAATCAACATAAAACGGTTTACAGGAAATTTTACAAACACTAGACTTTTACAAAACAGTTTTAATACAAAGCTGTCGCCTCTTCGTTGTTTCTTCCTTTATAAACCAAGTCCAAATCGCATTAAAAATCTATTTACAAAAAAAAAAAACGATGTCCGATCTTTGCGAAACAATTTATTAGCATAAAAAGATGCTTGAGTATTAAAAAGGAAATATTTTTAATCAGATTTCATTATAAAGACGGTAGCACATTAAAATTCCAGAGCGATCAGTTTACAGGTAGATATTATTAGCTTGCGCTTGTCATTGGCGATGTCAAATCGATCGTTTTTTTTAATCGATTTATCAATGGCGCTGTTGTTCTGCTCAAGGATAAAATGAAAATCGCAGAGCATTTGAATTAAATTACCTAGCATGGTGCGCAATTACGCAATTAAAGTCGTTTGTGAATTTTCAGATTGAAAACAGCTGATGGTGTGAACGACAACACGCCGTACGGTCATATTGGCGATGCGTTAATTTATACTATAATATTACGAATGGTTACTATTGTTATGGTATCGTCGTTACCGATCGATTACCACAATTTTACCCATGGTAAAGATAACGTACCACCACCTACCCCGACACAATTTCAATGGGATTTATTCTCACGACTTCTAATCGTGACTCCTGTTCCGTATACAGAACACAAAGTCGACGGTTATTAAGTCGTCAATTTCCTATAAGTACAAACCCATAACACGGTATTGTTTAATACGAAATATAAATATAATAAATACAAAGGCGCACTCCTCAAACGTTCAACTTGCACGCTAGATTGACTCAATGAAGATCTTTGTGAAATTAATTGCCAAAAACAATGATTGATACATTTCAAGGTCATCGTTTTGTCGAATCCTCGCTTTTCGACGAACGTTGTTTGATTTTGCGTGACATTGTGAATTCGCTGAAAAAAAATTCGCCCACCCCTAGTTATATACATACATAATATGTATGTCGTGGAATAAGCTAAGCGCGCGAGTATTTTCATATGCATAACATATGTACATATTAACTATGGAACAAAAGTTTCCGAAATGCAACAGAAATTTATTTGGCTGCGACACACACGAAGACAAAGGTTTAATATAATTTTTTAAATATGCATAAATACACACACGCTAGCTGTAATAAAACATCTGGTTAATTTAACAACGCGGAAACGAACGATATTGACGTGACATACATACATTACAAGTTTTACGTACGACGAATGTACATATGTATGTACACATATAAAATACAAAGGCGTAACTTGGGTCCCCTCCCCCTTTTCTCCTACATGTCTATAGTTTATTTGAGTGTGTTCATAGTTGTAACTGCAATCAGTATGCAATCAATGCAACCTATGTAGATTTGCATAAAAATTTATCGTATATATTAAATAAGTGATTTTCAAGCAGGCAAATTAGTTGCCCATTCATAGGCGAGTTTGGTTAATTCGTAGCTGTGTCTGTACCAAAATCACCCCCATTGTCTTCAGGCAAAATACGTGCACTGGCAAACGAGGGGTTGTGGATTAATTAAGGTTTATCACAATTACTACATGAAATGACTTGTGGCTTGCAATGTGATAACAACATTCACTTACAAAACTACAATCTTAACATTGAAATAGAACGCGGTCAAAGTTGAATAGGTACTTAATTGACAGAAAACGCAAAAACAATTTGTTGTGTTGCGTTTTTTGTAACAATCGTAAAAGGCAATTAAAAGTTCATAGCAGAAAACGAGAAAAATTTGAAGTGGGTAAATAAAGCCGATTGAAAATTTATTTTTCTGCGGATGAATTTTAAAAGCGAGACACGTCGACGAGAAAGAATCCCGCGAACAAAATTGACGTTTATTGTGTGCGCTGAAACATTCAAAATCGAGCAACAACAACGCACAGGAAAAAGGCCATTGTATTAAAAATTTTAATTAAAAATGATCATGTAACAATGCCAACAACAGTCGTCGATAAGTCAACGCAATAAACAAAACTACATTCGATTCAACATACATATGTATGTACGCAACAGTAAAGATACACGCGAAATTTTTATTTTGTTATTGAAAACTGAAATTTCACAATGCGTTTCGTATATCCTACGGATTTTTTTAAATTAAAAACACGTATATGTACATTCCAGATTAACACAATTAAGTAACGAAAGTAAGAAAGTATGTAGGTTTAATTGATTTTGAATATTGCACGCTGAAGTAAAGTCACAGTAGATAATCATATTGTAGAGATAGTTGACAGTTATATGTACATAGAACAATTGATGAATATGACTGGATATAAATAAGAACGAATGAAACTAGAATGGAGCGCTTTTGGAAGAATGTATGTAGTTTTTAAATCAAACATCCCGCTATGCTTAAAAAATAAGGCATACGACCAATGCGTACTGCCAGTTATGACGTATGAATGTTATGAGGGATCCAGTGCACATAGAAACATAGAAAGATGTATGCTTGGCATAACAGGAAGAGATCGTAAAAGGAATGCATGGGTAAGAAGCATGACCAAAGCGGCAGATATAGCGGAACATTTGAAAATGTTGAAGTGGACAAGAATGGACGTGGGAAATACTGGAATGGTAGAAAGCAAGGTAGACCGAGTGGACGTTGGGCCGATGATTTGAGAAGAATGTGTGGAGTCAAGTGGTTGCAGATTGCTCAAGATACACAGGAATGGAAGAGGATTGGAGAGGCCTTCATCCAGCAGTGGATGGTGAACGGCTGAAAACGATTTTATGTATGTACATTGTTGTGACTCAAATTTACAACAGTTGAACTATTTATTATCTTATTAAACAATATAAAAGTTACCGAAAGTACTTTTTCGGCAACAACCCTCAAAAAGTGCGTAAGTATTTTAGACGAGCGAGGGTTGCCCACGCACATGTTCCATTTACGCACACAAAAATGACGTATTGCCCTCGTGTGCATATGTATATATGCACTTGTGTGTGCGTGTATAATGATTCTGTTTTTATAATCATTAAAATAAACGGTGCATACTGATGCGGCAGCGACTGCAACCGAGTGCATTGCCCTTACGTAGGTCGCCACTCAAAACAATATCATATTATAATAACGCATCGTTATGAATGTGTTCGAATACCTAAACACGAATGTATCGACGTAAATTCCAACAGAAACACCCGTCGATAACACACGAAACGTCTGCGATTCAATGTGCAAATCTTACGAACAGGAAAAGTTCCGCTCAAAAAAGTCATTCGCAATAGTTGACTTTATGTGCATACATACATAGGTACATTCGTTCGAACGAGACATAGCCTTTTATATTTAACGCAATAATGCACATGTGACATATGCACAGAAACGCCGTGCATTTTAATCTGTTAATCTGTGATCTTAAATGAGCATTCCTCCGATTCATTTATATTATATAATGGCGGCCAAGTCAACGGGGCAACGACATCCCATTCCCGATACATACAACCGATATAATATCTACGAGTACACGTCTTATAATTGTTCGTAATGCACGCACATGTACAAAGTACAACAACGTGTTGCTCTCCTGTAATATTTTCTAAATGAATTGTGTAATAAAATTTTAGATATTGAGCGTGCATATTATAGGCCTCAGGTATGTACATATACTGGAGAATGACATGCAAGACAGTTTAATTGTTTGAGATGCACACCGGTTAGTGCAGACTACAATCACAGTTGGCATAAATACATTATTAACGCTGAAACGCAACAGAAAATGTGCATGCTTTTGGCAGCTTCTTGAAATGCATTGGATATATAAATGCGGCAGTGTAATTGAAGTGCCTCATAACAGTACTAATGCGAGGTGGTCTATTAATTAACAAAGGAAATGTTCCAAGTCGTTCTGTTCCATTCAAATTTATTTGCCGATATTGTATGTAACATAACGATCAAAATGTATACATTATATGTATGTTATGGGATCAACCCCCATTAATGAGTTAGGTGTTTTTTACATACCTACCTTTTACTCAAAGTATTCCTTGTATCTACTTATTTTCGTGTTTTAGAAATTACGAAGTGAAAAACAAAATATTAGTAATACATACATACATGTATGTACATATAATACTTGTTTAGATGGACTTTTGTACTTTTTATGTTAGATTAGTATGGGTGAATAAAACAAAATGGAAGACTTAAAAGAAACAAATTTTTATCGTTTTGTTTGGGTTCTCCTCTGAAGTGGAAAAAAATCACCATATTCCTTATTATGAATAAACAATTTCTTTCTCGGATAACAAGTCGTTATGTAACAGAAAGCGACAACCATAAACCCAATGGATTCTTTGAAATCAAAGGAAAACGACTGATACATTTAATTAATTGATGAATTATTTGAAACTTGTGATTACAAGTTTCAAATAACAAGGAATGATTCTAAACGGTTTTTCGTAAATTTCGAGAGAAAAGGAAAGATAAGATCAAAGCATATCCACACATGATAAAAACAATTTTGACAAAAATGACTAAATAGTACATTGAACATCCCGGTTTTAAAATCGCATACCAATCTTGGCGAATTTCATAACCAAAAAGTTTCGTTTTCGGCATAAAATGTAAAATTTTTCACGTCAAGATTTGATAAGTGAATTTTTCGCCTACCCAGTAAAATTTTTATTTTGTGGAAGACGAGGTATTTGTTTTATCGTAAACGTAATTTTATAATCATTGTTATTTATACTGGCCGGTTTTCATGTTATATTATATTATATATTTTATTTTATTTTTTTACCAATTATACCATAGTATAATGAAATTCAATATATAATGAATCCAACGCCCGAACCTCCACACGTGCACGCTTGTTTGTACAATAACAGTATTTCGATAGTGCGTAATTTGATAGTTGAGCCGACGATATAAATTAATAATAGCTTCAATTACTTGGATCAGCTCAGGTTTTAGTAGTATCGAGGCTGACAACCAGAAGTGGTTATGTCGATTTTCGGTGAAAATAGATTAAGTTCACCATGCTTGTTGTCGATTGTGCTGTCTGCAAAAAATGTCTATGTCCATATCCTATTGGGACGGACCGTTTAAGATCATTATGAAATGTGTATGTCCGTTACTGCGACTGTTTCCAACCAGTTATCCGTGATAATAATAAACCACGAAACTGATAATGATAGTAAACTGATCTTTTCAGTTACAGTGTTTAATTAATTAATTTATTATACGCCTGTTAGGACTTTTACAAAACAATACACAATATTGTATATTAGAGAAAACATAAATAAATTATGTAAAGTCGTTGTAACATTAGGGACGGAAAATTAATATTTAAAACATCAGAATATTTATTACCATATCTAATCATTCTGCGGATGGGAGAATGATGATAATAATTGTTACGCGAAATAGTTTCATAATGAAATAAAAATCGAGAACGGGTAAAACGCACCGGAACTTTTAGGCGATTTTTTTTTTAAATTACTGTTACTATTTTTTTAATAAAAAATTCAAATTTAATTTCTCCAAAACTGATATTTTGGACATAACCACTACTGGTTGTCAGTCCTCGATATATAATATATCACACCATCATCATCATTTACATCCGTTCACCATCCACTGCTGGATGAAGGCCTCCCTAATCCTCTTCCATTCCTGTCTGTCTTGAGCAATCTGCATCCAGTTGACTACACACATTCCTCTCTCAATTCATCAGCCCATCGTCCACTCGGTCTACCTTGCTTCCTTTCACATCCTCCGATATACATACATATATACTGCCGTCCTAAGCCCACTTAACGTAACTGACAAAACAACAATATCGAGATAAATAGACTTGAAAGTTTTATTCTAAATTTGTGTTTTTCTTCATATATTACTGATTTATTTAAACTTTTTTTTAGTGCATGAGGTTATGTATTTTCTATTGTGTTTTGATAATTCTAAGGAAAAATTTAAAAATGTCACTTCATTATTCATTATTAATGTATACATATGACTATTTCAAACTTCAACCACTCTATTTGAAAAGAATGAATCTCTAACAATCTTATTTGATTTTTCTTTTCGGAGTCTTAAGAGTATGACCTCTTACATGAGGGTTCTCATTTTGAATACTTCAATTAAATCACCTCGTCTCCAATGTGGAGAGATTCATTCTTTTCAATCTTTCATGATAAGGTAGTGACCGAAGTAAATATTGGATACGTTATTTTCGCTAAGTATTGGTGATACTATGTATTTCTCTGCGCATGCAGATACGTTAAATTTAATAGCTTAAAAAAGTCACTTTTGGATGAAGATACATTAATTTCGATATGAAAAATCGCAAGAATACACATCTAACTCATTTTCGTAATTTTTGTCAGTTACGTCAAGTGGGCTTAGGACGGCAGTATAGTAAATAATAATTATGTCAGACTATATAGAGAACGGCCGATCTGGAAGCACACTCAAATCTCAAATGCCATATCAAAAGTGGAATCGATTTTGCGAAAATCCTATGGGGGGGAAATGCAGCCGCAAATTTCGAACATAACGCGTCTGCATTTTTAACGCAATTCAAACGGTGGAGAATTCAAACGGAATGCGATATCCTCGCTGAGGTATTGTCTGGCGCTAGCGCGCTATAGCGAGTCCTCGGGTCTCGCCGAGCGCGGAGGCGCACCCACTCATCCGCTAATACTTGTTTAGTTGAATTAAAATTCAATTAATATGAACGTAATTGGTTTCTATTATTTGTGGTGGTCGACGGGCGCCCACGCGGCGGGCTCGCGTCCGCCCGCATCGCCCGCCCCAATAAATTTCATATTAATTTATTATATAATAAAAATTTATTCGACGGACCGGGAACGTGCCGCACTCCCGGCCCTCTCCCTCTCACTCTCCTCCGAAACGCAATAAATACTTATTAAATACGCGCGCGAGCAACGCTGACTTCACCTATGCAGAGTGTATGCGTGTGTGTGTGTATGCGTGTGCGTGTGTGTGTGTGTATGTGTGTGTGTACCGGGTGATCCGCGAAATAATACCTATGTGTGTACGGTACATAGAGGCAAAGTGTGAAATGTCTAAGCATCGTATGCAACGCCGAAAGCGCGAGGCAAAGTGTAAAATGTACCTACTGCGCCTCGTGAATACTTTTTATTTGAATACATTAAGTGGTGTGGATGTGAAGAAGACGAAATGAAACTGGGATGGAGCGCTTTCCGAAGAATGTAAATAGTTTTTAAAGTCAACACTCCGCTATGCTTAAAAAGGGAGGCATACGACCAACGCGTACTGCCAGTTATGACGTGTGGATGCCGAATTCGAGAATGTTACGTAAGATCCAGTGTGTGTATACAGAGAAGCGTGCAAATATGTCATCATCATCATTTTCAGCCGTTCACCATCCACTGCTGGCTGAAGGCCTCTCCAATCCTCCTCCATTCATGTCTGTCTCTCGGATACCATTCTAGTATTTCTCGCGTCCATCTGCCATCCATTCTTCTCGCTATGTGTCCACTCGAACTTTTTCACGCGTACTGCTATATCTGCCACTTTGGTCATACTTCTTACCCGTGTATTTATTTTGCGATCTCTTCTTGTTATACCAAGCATAGATTTTTCCATGCTTCTCTGTGTGCACTGGATCTTTCGTAGCATTCTTGAATTTAGCGTCCAAGTTTCACATCCATACGTCATAACTGGCAGTACGCATTGGTCGTATGCCTTCTTTTTTAAGCATAGCGGAATGTTGGATTTAAAAACTATGTTCATTCTTCCAAAAGCACTCCATCCTAGTTTCATTCTTCGTTTTATTGCTTCTGCATAGATGTATGCTTGTTATAAAACGAAGAGATCGTAAGAGGAATGTCTACATAGGAAAGAAGCGTGACGAACGTGTGAAAAAGTTGGACACATAGCGAGAATAATGGATGGCAGATGGACGCGAGAAATATTAGAATGGTATCCGAGAGGATGTGAAAGAAAGCAAGCTAGACTGATACAGATGACAGACGGGAGTGGAAAAGGATCGAAGAGGCCTTCATCCAACAGTGGATGGTGAACGGCGAAACATGATGATGAAAAATTTACGTTTGAGAAAGTCCGCTCGAAAGGAATCTGGTTACAATTGTTCTGCAGAATCAGCTGGTCGGATTCGTGAGATAATAAATGATTGTAACGGCTAAGTTTATATAATTATGTATCATGCTTTGACGAAAACGCTTAGTATAGGTATTTCACACTTTGCGATGCCCATGTCTTTATGTAATGATGAAAAAATCAATTCCTAAATTGAAAATTTTGCCAGCTCTCAACGTCGTTCGCCAGATTATACATACAATGTACATACATATACATATGTCGCGTCCTCAGAGCACAAAGGTGACGTGGACAAGATTTTGCGAAAACGATTTATTAACGCAACTTTGGTCCTCTTTATAAATTATGTATTATTATATCAGGGCGGTCCCGTTCGGATGTCACAGTTTTTTTTGGCATCACAAAGTGCAAAAGTTCTACTGATATTCTTGGAGTACACAAGTGACAAGTTCGGACTTTTTGCATTGCAATTTGTAAAATTTGCTTTTGTAAATTCAATAAATATCTAAAAACTTACAATATGTAAAATTATTAATTTATCCATATCGGATAAAGTAATTAAAGCGTAATTTATATCGTCGGCTCAACTATCAAATTACGCATCTACATTTAAACAAAGGATTGTACGAAAAAAGATTTTTTTTAAATGCATTTTTTTCTGTTCGATGAATTAATTTCTCCACTGGGTGGCATTTTAACTCGTTGTCGATCAAATCTGTAGATGTGCAAAATGATACATATGTATGTAGTTAAGCCGACAATATGTAAAGGCAATAACGATCGACTGGTAGAGTGGTTGTTTGCACGAAAAAAAATAATTGTGAACGTCACTGATATGCAAAGTAGTGCTAATATTGTGTACATAGTAGTAGTGTTGTACCAAGCAATCAGTGTAATCGGGTTAAAAACACTGAGGGTAAAATTATTCAGTTAATATTTTTTTGTGACTTTTCACAACGTACGTACGTACACACATACATACATACACGTCTCCCATTAGGCGGTCAAAGGTCAGATTTTGGCAAAGAAGAGATATATCCATTAAAGCAAAATCAAATCAAAATCAAAAAAGCTTTGACGGTTGAAAAATTAATCACGAATTTTGGCAACACTGTGTTTAATTTATAAACAAGTTAGCCGTATGGTAATAAAAAAATTCAAGCGCCACTATCTCAGTTTCATCAAAGTTCTATCGTAACCATACCATATCCACAACTAAAATACAACGTTGGTGTGTCATACTTTGGTTAATCATTTCTTATGCTACATAATCATATTTTTAATGTGATTATTAATCCAACCTTTCGTATTAATTGTTGAATCCTCTTTCTCATCATCCGGACAATTATTGAATAAATAACTAGCTTTTGCAATATGGTAATATATATACTATACAAATCATTGTCAGATAAAATATTCAATTGCAATATATGTACAATAATAATTGTGTACGAGTTGAATTGTTTAATGTAATTTAAACGTGCGATTCGAAGAAACGCTAACAATTACCCAATCAAATAAATTAATGAATAAAATAACGCTCATAATTTCGATTTCATTTATTTTCTATTTATCAGCATACTCATAACAGGCTATCGTCAATCAAAGCATCGTCACGATGGTTAACCCATACCATTATTTAGCGAAGACAGGGGGGGTCAACAACGTTCGACCGTGCAAAATTTAGCCCCAGTGATAATACAATTACCAGGGTGTATTTTCATATTATCCATATACAAAAGTATGGATATGGGTATTTCTCCCCTACAAATATTCGAACTTTCGAAATTTCACGTCGCTCGCTTTTACCAAACAAGCAAGTACTTCGAGTATGTATATGTATGTATGTACATATGTGTATGTACACTCAGCAAAGCATCAATCTGTCAGTATGTATAGGTATATCCACGGCTAACTAAATTATCGGCGATATGGACAGCCTACGGTTAGTTTGCTTATTCGATTACGCACTGCATTAGCGAGCCGATGCGTTTGGCGGAGATTTCCGTGAAAATTATGAAGAAAATCGAGCGGAAAATATTGTGAGACAGCCTCAGACAAAAACCAGTTATATGTACATACACCTGTACAACTTCAAATATTTTGGCAGAAGCTTTAACATTACGTTTTATATAATTTTTTGGATCGTTTGATACTTTTGTTCCTATATACATATTGTTCCGGCACATATTGATCCTTTTCTCTATTCTTTGCCCTCCTTTAAATTATCTTTGCTTAAGTTCCTTTCCAGTCCTAACTCCTAAGTTCTTTTCTTATTTTAATCTGTTGTTCGTTTGCAACTATTTTGGCTGTAGTGTATTGTGTGATATTAATATTATTTTGTATTTATATTTTATTGTACATATACTATAAGCTGTTTGTTGCATGATTAATTAAATAAATATACATATAATAAAAACGACGGTATTTACAGTTCTATTTTCAGTTAAATTTGAATAAGTAAGAGAATGAACAATACAACCGGTTAAATTTAGATGTATACATCATAACGACGGCAACCGTAAGTAGAATTTTTTAAATGAAATTTCTTTTGTATCTTTAAATTTTTTTACAATATTAAATTAATTCCATCGCTATCCAAACAAGTCCGTTTATTTAAGGCTATTTTATATACGTAAGTCTTGGAGTATTTTAAGACGACAATTTTATTCTACGTGAGGAATATGTTGGTATAAAAAACTGTTGACGATATGTGTTACATAAAGTGTCGCTTTATAGAATCGGTATACGCGCACACACAGCTTGCACATGCACACAGATACGAGCAACCTTGCATCGGAGTAGATCGTGTACTTGGTACATATGTACATACATAAGTGCATTGGTTTTGAGCAATTACGTTGGCCGATGCGAAAACACGGAGTGACCGTGGGGGGGTGACTGAGCGTTTTCACTCTATTTCAAAGGATGCTTTAAAAAGTCAAAATTCAATCATTTTAGCGTCACTGGCGATCGGAAGTAATAAATAGCCCTGAAGGGACAGACAAGCTTAAAAACCGGGGTGCATGTATTGTATTTTGCGTGCAAAGGTGAATCGGGTTCAAACGTGTTCATGTTAGTTTTATTGCTAACAATTCTCGGATCAATTTCTTTAATCGAGATACATACCATATAAATGCACACCGACAACCAGGGGCGGATTTACCAATAGGCAGAGTAGGCACGTGCCTAAGGCGGCAGATTTGAGAGGCGGCAAATTTGCCGCTAAAATTTTGATGATTTTTTTTCTTTGAAAAAAAAAATCCAGACGTGAATCACCTAGCGAGTCCACTGAAACTCTTTTGATACGTTAGTCATAAAAACCACATTATACACTAAACCATTGTTCATGGCCAACTTATATCAACTTGTTGAAATTTGACCATAAAGAGCCAGTCTCACAAGTCGAGGAAAGTCGAGAATCATTTACATCTCCCTCTAGTATCAAGGACACGTGTCGTAGCATTTCAATTTTACATCTTTCATTTTTTCTTAAACAATTCTCAAATAAAATTATGAAATTTTAAACAATTCAGTTTTCTGTGCGTTTTCTGAGGGTACTTCAAAAGTGAACGCGTCCAAATTCTTAAAAACGGGTGATGGTAGAAAGCGGTTAAGTGGATCTCAAAAAAAAAAAAATGCCAAAGAAAAAATTGATGTGATGTTAAAAAAAACAGGCAATATTGAAACATTTTTTTAAAATACATGTAGTGCTTCTAACAATCCAACAATCGCAACCGGTGAAGATGTAGTTGTTGCTGACAGTGATGACATAATATGCAACCGAAGTAGATAAATCCACAACAACAGAATTAACGTATATTTTATTAAACAAGGATCATTTAAGAAAATTATTTAAGATCAACAATGCTGGAAGAACGGTTAAACGCCTTGGCGATTTTATCGATTGAATGTGATACTACGACTTCTTTATCTTTCGAAGACATCATCAAATTGTTTGCTGATAAAAAGGCAAGGCGTCATATAAAACCAACGGAAAACGTCTATGGTAAGAAAAAAATCATTATATCATGACAATGAATTTTTAGAACGAAAAATATATTTAATGGTGGAGATAGCGTACTATAATAGTATGTTAGCTACGTAAAAAATTATTCAAACAATATTTACAAGTACAAAAATTTAGCTGGTACGTGAACGATTTACATTCGTTACTGTAATGGAAATAATATCAAAGAAAAATTGAACAGTTTAACATCATTAGCAACAACAACAAAAGGAATAGATATTTGCAATGCGCCCGCTGAAATAGAAATGTTCAGTAACGACTGATGGACGATGGTACACTAATCGGATAAAGTAAATTCGACATTGAGATTTTGACTGATTTGTATCAGGTATCATCCCCCGATCACGTTTTCATGATTTCATGAAAATGTCTGTATGTCGGTGTACCTGTGTGTAGAATCGCTAATATCACAAAAACCGTTTATCCTATCGCACTGAAACTTCATATTTATATGGTTTTTGCCGACCATTACAATCCGTAAGGCTTTCAAAATTTTTCGTAAACCGAAAGTGGTACTTCCCTTGGAAAGTCGCCTAATTTTTGTGTAATCTTTGTCATGTTTTTCCAGCAAAACTGTGTATGATAGACAATAAGCTGAAATTTTGCATATTTAGTGTGTAACGACCTTCAAAATAATATAATTTTTTTACATTTTTTTCCAACCGGAATTATGTAGTACTTTTTTTTACTCTTGGTTTTGGTGTTTTTAACTTTTTCTCCGAAACTGTCAAGTCTATCAAGCTGAAATTTCATATTTATTATTTTGTAATATATGTACATATATTATAATTTTGGTCAACATCCGCTAAACGGAAGTGGCAGTTTACTCTTGAACGAGATTTTGTTCTTTTCGAGTTTACATTTAAATAAATTAAATATTAAACTGCAAGGTGTTAGCAAAAAATTTATTGGTTATGAAACTCTATTGTAATTTTTAAACTTTTTCAATAAAATTCTGAAAAACCTATTTTTTCCCTATTAAAAACTGCCCGGCACGTCAGACAGTCGATGAATAATATTTGGGAATTTTTGGCACGCGCACGTAAAAAGGTTCGCCATCCCTGTTATAGCCTATAGGTGGCAAAATGGTAAATCCGCCTCTGCCGACAACAAGTTGTACTGAAAAGTTTACAGGGAATCCTCTCAAATGAACGATATCCAAAGTAACTATTGATTTGCAAAACATCAAACCAGCATATTGCATGAACGATTCCATTAACTTTTCATCACAATACTCGAAAGAAAACCACTAAACTCGATGCTGGCGGATTGAAAAACATTAAGCGGATGAAATTTGCGTACGGCAGTATTCCGTCCACGTGAAAAGTGAGTCAAGTCAAATTACACAATACGTAGGTATAAACAAATTATACAATTTCAACTTTGCTGGACAAAATGGCTTAATATCCCGCATTCAATTTAATCCAAGCATTGAGAATATTAATAAAGCGGCTGGTGATTGAATCCCTGCAAACTCATTCATTCACGTTTGAGAAACGCTTTATCTTCTACAACTATCCTTTATCCGCTGTATCGTGTAACAGTGTTCGTTTTACTTTATTTCAATCAACATTCATAGATGTTAACAATCAGTTGATTCAATTGATCTATTCATATCGGAACAGACGCGACTAGGCATCGTTCGACGGGTTTAGTTCACTGTTTTAAACGCATTTTTTTTTTGTTTGTTTGTTTGCATTAGGTTATATTTTGCGTATTTTTGAACTCGATTTCGGTAAAATTTAATCAGGGCTTGGATGCCCGTATGGATGAATTTACACGGGTACTTAGCGGTCAACCTTTTGATGCGGTGAAACATTTCACATGCAACCGGGGAATAAACTGTTTCCCCAACGCAGAATGCACTAATTCACAGCTTTGTATCATTAAACTAATTTTGTGTACTCTCGCCTGCGATACCGGTCGTTAATGCAATAATTCTATTATGCACAAAGTGACCCGTCCCTAGTCAACCGAACAACGTTCGTTGTTATGGGGTAAAGAGAAAAGGGGCTGGTTTTCTGATTGATTCACAAAACGTATCACTTTGACCCCTAATATACATATGTATGTACACACACGTTGCTTATTGCGTTCCCAAATGCAATAAGCATCTTTGAACTATGGCTCGACTCTTTGATAGACTTCCCTTTGTGCAAAGACCTAATATGGAGGACTGGGAAAAGGGTGACTAATGAGTTAGTCAAAGTCAAACCTGTCTATACCACAAAAATTCAAATAAAATAAGTTAGGTATAGTATATCAGGGCTAAGTTATCCTATATTAAAATTTACACCGTCGTGAAGTTCAGTTATAGCATACACTATCTTCCCAAACTCATTAAATTTTGAGGTCTAATTAGGTACATTAATATGAAGAAAATCTACTCATAGCAAAAAAAAAAATTAAAAATGGGCAAGTAAACAAACAAAACTGCGTAATTTATCAAAATAGTTGTAAATAACATTATATTGCTTTCGACAGATCTGATTTTCACTCTGAAAATACATGAATATATTGTATTCACCTGGCGCAATCGATAGTACTATTTATTACTTGGTCGCGTGACAATCATAAGAATTATTTATATGTGACAACGTTAAACGTAAAAACGGAATTCGACGGTGACAAAACGATCGCTTAAAACGCGCTTGTACCCTGTACCCGAAATATACACATGTATACCTACATATGTATGTATATAAAAGTTTCGATTAATTTGCAAAACGCGCAATTTATTTCCAATTCGTGTGAATTGGAGACGCGGAATCGTTTTGAGTGATTTTCGACATCGGCCCTGGGCTGTTTGTTACGCGTATCAGTCCTATTACCTCCCATTGCTATGGGGAAAATTTTGAAAATTTTTCATCCAACCCACCGGAAAATTATTGATACATTTTCCCGAACGCGCATCGACAAATCAGAAGCCGAATAACGAATTTTTTTTTCTACCGCGGATTGATTTGTCGCGGATTCCGTTTCACACTGAGAAATTTCACGCTCGCCGAAGCGCGAAACCCCAAAATTCCAGCGATTCTCAAGCGTCGGAAAACTCGCCGTACAATATTCGAGCCGTAACAAGGCTCGCGTGCTATCTAGCACATATAGCATCGACAATTATTGACAACTTTAAGGTTTCACGTTTACAGAATTTAAGACACAGCTGCAAAAACGAACGTGCCATTGTTTTCTTGACGCTCGTTAGTGGTTGAAGGATGCGAACGATTTCAGTTCGTTATACATAAATGAATCCTAAACCAAAGCACTCTGTGAGTCACTTGCAATGTATAATTTCAAGACTTGAATATTTCTATAAAGAAATATCAAACGTTTTACAGCTTTAGCATAGCTCGCCAGTGCAATTGGACGGGTATAATCATTGTTTACTCTGCAAGTGGTAATATTTACTATATCTATATCGAATTAAGTATATTATACTAAAAAATCTGAAATAAGCTCCGGTACTGGTTACATATCACGAAATAGCGTTCAACGTAAGTTTTTATACACAAATCGTGATGAATTAAAAATCACGATTCGAGTGTCGTCGACGTTATTTATATTCGTACGTGACAATTTATTGTGATATTGCATTTTGATACCCGCATGTAAAGCGGACTAGTTGTACCTACATACATATTGATCCAATTATGAAATTATATCGCGCATTCGACTATCAAACGATTTTTTTGTGTGACCCACAAAACAACCCGTTCAAATTGTATTATTATAATAAAATATACGTAGATATAACAAAAGTATCAAATTTTTCATGCGAATTAATTTTAATATATTCCTATTGTATCTACATACCTAAATTAAAAAAAAAAGTACAAAGTACAAGTATAATTACAAACAAAAATTGTATGTGGGGGCTCTGACCCCTTCCAAAATCGTCTACGGTTCAAGTTAGACTACCATGAGATAGTAGTACCTATACCAAATTTGGTGGTTCTAAATTGAAAACTGTAGATTTGCATAGCGGACAAACAAACATTCAACTTTATAGTACAGATTTTGAAATGTCAAAGGCTGAAACTCTCCATATGCCTGCTTAACATAATTATGTATTGCCAGTTGGAAATTTAGCGTTAGCTGTACGAAATCGGTGTAAAAGTGATACGTACATATGTATATGGAAACAGATAACTTGGCTTCATTTTGAAAGCTGTCAAACGTTTTCACAATCTTAATACTTTTAAATTATTATTCTGTTCGCTAGTTAGAAGCAAACTAGAGTATAATTCTATAGTTTGGTCACCTCATTTTGCCATTCATTCGTATTCTATTGAAAAAATACAATATAAATTTTTGAAAAATGTTTAATTTTTTAATAAATAAACTTACTGAATATTAAACACGATAAAATTAAGTAATAGAAGAATCATAAAAATTTATATAGATAATATAAAAAAAACGTTATAAAACAAACACGCATCGTTTGAGGCCGATCTTGTTGGAAGAACAAAATAATGTATTGGGCATAAGTTGTTCTTCTAACAAATTGCTTGGACAAGTGTTGTTTTTCCAAAAGTGGTGATTTTTGACGCTCATTTTTAGTGACTGAGTCATTTTTTCCAGGTCTAACAAAAGGTGAGCTTTGTGTACGTTATCTGGACTATTATTTGCAACAATAAAGTCGATTTCTAAAAAAAAATGACATGTGCTGTTTTTCAAAACGAGGTCTTCAATTCATACACGTAGTATAATAGTTATTACAACTCGCGCATAATACATATTATTTTGAACATTTAAATAAATTATATTCCACCTTTGGTACTGTTTCGTACAGTTTTCAATGACACTTTTCAAAAAATAGTTTGAAATCAATATCGCATTTACGTCAACAGCTATGTAACAAGCACAATTTGCAACCCTGAACCCTGAAATCATTAATATGTAATACATATAAAGAGACCATCCATCGTGCCGTCTAGAAATGTCGCAGTTAATATGAGACATGCATACAATAAGGTCAAAGGGGCGGACAACCGACTAACTAATGGATTGTTATACACCTATGAGTGCCTACGATCGTATTAAAATTGCACGATGCACATGCAGTTCGTTCGAGGAGGCGTTGCGCGCGTCCCACAATCCAGGACGAAGTTGCGGCATCGATTTTGCATAAATTGAAGGATTAAATGGTGACCGAATCCAATTTTACGTGGGCGCGGGGTGTGAGATGGGGGTGTCAAAGAGGGGTCGTACAGGTCTACTGGCAAGTTTGGATATTTCGCTTAATTTACAAACTTAATCAAGTGGCGGGTAATTCGTTTATTTCGCGTGTACATACACGGCCGCCCCTGTGCGAAATCGGATTTGAACCGCCCTGGGGCAGGGTGCACTGGAACATGTACAAATGGCGATCAAAGTGACGCGCTGCGCGTCACGTCCAGTAAAATGCAATGTTTACTTCATGATGACATACGCCAATCTCAGGTATTTCGGGTGATTAATTTTCATAATGGTACGAGTGATCTTAATCAACCAGAAATTCTATGCAAGTTTTGTGTACAGAAGCGAAAACACCGAGTGTGTAAACCTAACTTAAGTTTGACTAGTGATATCGTATGTATGTACATACATATGTACATACATGTGAGTGCATTAAAATGAATGATACTCGTGTACGTTATGTATTGCATGTATTGGAATTTTAGTTTCTCACCGGTTACAATTACAGTGTAATTTTTTAATGGCAAGTTTCATATTTTCGAATTGATCTCATGACAATCGAAAACCAATGATTGGTTTCATATGTAATGAATACAACGCAACGGCTCACAATATTCGCAGCTCGGCCATACGAAACCAATACAACTCTTGTTGGCAGTGTATTTATACATACAATTAATACGGAAAAAAATTGCTACCTTCAAAGATTTTCATATCAAACATTGTATCCTTGCTTTTTAATTATCTCGGTGTAACGTTGCATAAAATTTATTTATTCATTTAGTGTAAAAAAATATATTTCCAGTGAAAAATAAAAACTTTGACGCCGTTTTCTACGCTTTCGTTTCGTGTTTGGCTCGATAGTTACCACGTGAGCGTATATTTTTAAACTTTTTCAATTTGCTTTGTCAACGTGCAACATAACAAAATGCTAAAGTCAAGACCGTAAACAATTAATTATTAATTCACCCTAGTACATACATAGATATTGAGAAAATTGCGCACTAATTTCCCTTTGTATAAAATCTTTTAAAAAAATCGGAAAACCCATATAAATAGTTGATAAAATTTATCAATGGATTAGTTAGAATGTGTAGCTCCATTCGATTTTACCTATACAGTAGAAATTCGATTATCCGGACTAATTGGGGATGAGGGATACTGAAAAATCAGGATAATCGAAAAAATAATTTCGTCAGAAACTCAAGTGTTGACTTTAGTTTTAGCTTTTTGTGGCAAAATTACGTATTCTCTTTAAACATAAAAGTTGAATTGTGTCAAATTTTTCCTGTCTTTCAAACCACATCATAGCAAGCTTTACTGTGAGGGACTAATTTATTTATTTATTTTACAAATTATGTACATATATTATAGTGACATTAAAGGTTGCCCCAATTCGTCACTATGGCGAGACGAAAAAAAAACATTATATTTAACATATTTATAGTAAAATTAAATATAATCAAATTACATTAATCAAATAATTCACAAATTACATTAAATCAAATAATTCACAAATTACATTCATGTTTTCATTGTCATCAATCTCGTCCTGATCTATGTACTCGAACCTGTCCATCTAATCTAATCGTATTTTCGATATTCAAAATTTGGAATCCAGGATCGTTAGCATCGCAATTAAACCACACTGACATATTCTTCATTGCAAATTGAAATATCTTCTGTGATTTCTCTTTATTATAATAATAATTAATGCCATTTGTGTCACTTGGAACTAATTAACGGCCTTTTAAATATTTTGTTCCGCGATTTTTTCAACGTCGACACTTTGATAGAATTCCAACTTTGTGATGATCATACGAAACCGGAAACTTGTGTTTTTAAAACATCTAGGTATCTTCAACTTTCCAATAAAAAGCAGTGGGAGACAGTGTTGAATTACGCCGCAATAGACAGCTATAGAGTTAATCGACTCTTTTTTCTCAATTAAATAATTTGTGTAGCGAAATCTGGATAATCGAAAATCAGCTGCGTTTATCTACGTATATGGATCAAGTAAAAGTAATAGTAAGCAAAGGCAAAATGATAATAATAAAATAGGGACTAAGTTGAACTAAAATAAAATTTCAGTTCAACAGATGTATTGGGTTTTAGTATAGATTTAGACATAAAGTTAATTTAATTTTCGTGAAATTTCATCATCTTACACTTCGTACAATGTATAAAGAATAAAATGGGGTTGGGAGATTCCAAATCAAAGGTGAACGAGGCCACAGAGAAGCTGTGCCAAACTTCCTTGTTTAAACGATTAAATTCATTAAAAGCAGTGCACGCGAAAATTCACAGAAATGTACGCACGTTTGAACCACTACGATGCATAGATACGTTTTAATTTGTTGACGTCATACGCCTTTACATTGGGCGAATACAGCTGCTTTAAGTTTTCTAGTGAAATCGGACTAATTTGGCGAAGTGAAGACTTGGTATAGATTGGGTGTTAACGTTTCGCGTTATCGTACGGAGCCCTTGTTTATAGGGGTTGTTGTGCAAGGGGGTGGGAACGGCCGCCGCAACAATTTATCGTTTTTAATAATAACTTTGAGCGGCGAATAACAGCACAATTAAGTGAAATAACAAAAGAAAAGAAAAGAAATTCGAGAAGGGAGGGCGGCACATTAAAATAAATTCGCGACATTGCTACATAAGGTAACAAAAAAAACACACACGCGCGCAACACTCGAATTGTAATATGAGCCGTGGGGTTTGAAAGTGAAAGATTCTATTTATTCCGAGATAATATCGATGGGTTAGTGCACAGAAATGGACATATTATATATTTGAATAAGGCAATATCTTCTCAAATATACTATTTGGACATACAATACTTTTTAAACATGAAGGTTTGATGCAGATGGACGTTTTGTGTATGATAACTCAATTTTTTTTTAAACATACAATATCTGTGCACGGTTATACCACCTACGTTAAAACGACTCTTTATCATACAGCGTTTTGTATTTCAACTTACTTGCAAGATTAAATAAAAAGTATCGGATTAGCGAATGGCAACGGAGATATTTCGATTCACACAAAGGGATAACGAAATACGACACTCCATATTACAGAGCCTCGAGCTAAAAAGCTCGAAAGCGAGAAAAATTTTAACAGCTATCATTAAGGGTAATGTATGCTCTTCATAAACGTCGAAAAAATCCTGCTAATGGGTTTACAAAGTCGAAGTTTCGAAGAATCATCAACTAGCCCCGACAACAATGGCACACATTCGAATACTTTTTATTATTTTTATGCAAAAGTACAATTCAATCTCATGTTACTAAACCGACTTTAACGAGATACATCCTTTCGATGCGCAATTAATAATAAACGCGTCGGTTTTAGCGCAGTGACTGTAGGCCACACACATTGTACAATTTTTAGCACTCGTTTCGGTCGTTTTTATTTATATATGTACAACGCAAAGTTGTTAAGAAATCGCAAAGGACGTGGCGTGCAAACTGCAAATGCATACCTATCTACAGATGCATACGAACACGTAAAAATGCTTTCAAAGGTAAAATTCTGTACTGTAAAAAATATGTACTGATACTTATTTTTACGCAATAAATATTCGTATTTAATAAATACATAATTAAATTCAAAACCTTCTAATATTACTTCATTACAAAATTATTTAAAAGCAAATTGAAAAAAGTTTCAAACCATGCACTGCTCTATTCGTTGTATTCAAGGACGCACTATACACACATGCATACATCTGACGCCTAAAAGCTACCATATACAGCACACATTTGGTCTCAATGGTACGCGATTTAAGCTCGCTATTTTACCGATTTAAAGTTCAGCACACTTCCAATTAACCCTTTTAAACGAAAACAAAAAATAGTGTGGCCAGAAAACTACCCCAATAAACATGTTTCAATAGAAAATACTTAATATAAAATAGTATTAACAGTGGGAAAAAATCCTAAGTGGAAAATACATACTTTTGACTTTTGATTTGAACTGGACGACTACTTAGAAAGATCTGAAAGCTGAAAAGTACTACAAATAAAAGATAAAATACCCAACTATAGATTCCAATATTCATTTTGAACAAGCAATTGACAGATTTTGAGACATCGAACGAACAACACCTAGGTATGTATAAATAGAAAAATCGCGTGATTTAAAAAACACATCTCCGAATCTCGAGCCAATCAACAGTTTTTATTACCAGATTCGTGTTCACTGGGCATAGATCTATAAGAAAAGTCATATCTCGTCTCTGAAGCAAAAAAAAGTCGTCATTTGTCGAACAGTGTAATTATACATACGTGGATACGTACATTACCTTGACCTCTGATGCCAACTAATTTTAGTTCTATCGATATACGTATTATCGTTGAAAAGCAAGATTGCTAAGTAACAAACATGTTAAGTTCGTTGTCATTTGCAATGAATCTTAAAAATGTTTTGAACTGACTGTCGAAAGTCATTGAAAAAAAACCTTGTATGAAAGATGATCGAGACATAAAAATCGCTTTGTGTATTTAGGCACAGGGCATCATAGTAAATATCTTTGTAAAGTTTGATCCTGATTAGTTAAACGATGACTATTGTTTCTATTATAAAAATACCCCGATTGTTGAGGCGCAAGTAATTATACTTCTACACGTGGAAACGTGCATTGCCTTGAACTCTGAATGCCAACTAATTTTAGTTCTATCGATATACGTTTTATCGTTGAAAAGCAAGATTGCTAGTAACATGTCTATAGCCGTAACAACGTGTTAAGTTCTTTTTCATTTGCAATGAATCTTAAAAATGTTTTGAACTGACTGTCGGAAGTCACTGAAACAAAACCTCTTATGAACGAAACATAAAAAATTTAGGCACGCAGCATCCTAGTATATTTGTAATGTTCGATCCCAATAAGTTAAACGGTGAGGGAATGTACATATAAGAAACAGACATATGTACATACAATAATTAAATTTGATATTTGTAGATGAAATTTTTTTCTGTAATTTAAATATGTAGGGGTGGCTCGTTATTAAATAGCATGTCGAGGTAAGTACGGATTAGTGAGTAGGTATACGAGAATGCATCAGGTGCTGTGCCCACGTACCAAAAAACACTTACACCAATTCAAAGGAGAAAAATAAAGTTGAAAAGGGGAGACTAAGGGGGTGAACTAGAAGTGGGGAAGGGGTGATGTAGAAGGGGGTGACGAGAAAAAATAAAGTAAAAAATGTGTAGAAGGAGTTGGCGTAGGCAAACAACGAGCGGCGTTACTATTCAATTCAGGCGGGCGGGTAATGGCCGCTATACTAATTCGCCCCGTATGAATTATTTGTGTTGATTATTAAAAAAAATCGCGTGTACATTAGTTATTTCCCGGTTTTTCATTTTGCCGTTTGTTCTTTTTTATTTTCGCCTTTTCCTTTCTCGCCTCGTCCCGTTCTCTTCGGGCCGTTTCGACGCGTTGTTTATTACCACCGCGCCTTCTCGACTTGCGAACCGTACCTATGTACGTAAAGCGAGGGACACACGTTAGTTAACCTTTCGAGTGTCAACACATTAGATTACACCTAAACGGCAATTAACATTTGATGGGCAGTATACAACTTTACACCCTTCCAATTGAGCAATCAATCATTTTCCACATTCTAAGATTCGGATTTTGTCACGATCGAATCCATCTAGTTTGAGCATACCAGTTTTATCATATACCCGTATATGTATATTTTTACCCGTACGTAAATTTGTACACAGAAATCAAGCCCACTAACTGACAACTGCTGAAAATTAAGAAAAATTCCGTTTCTCCAAATATGCACCTACATATGTATGTTAATTTACGACACAGTTAGCTTGTACCAAATACATACGTATCATCACCATATACATAAGTATATCAATAGCCGTATTCCGTCTGTCTGTCTGTGAATAATTAAACGTCGCACGAGTGGAATTTGAACCCGGTATCACCGATTCGGAACGGAGCGCTTGCGCGGTGAGCCAAACCAGATAATAATGGGCTTGACTTCAACTTGACTATAAATAAAAAAAAATTATAACGCGCCATAGATTGCGCATCGTTGCATAGATGCAACAACTATTAAATTTAATATTATTTTTCAGTACGGGTGATGAGAAACCGCTCGCGTTGATATTCAACGAGCGTACACTAGTTGAATATATCGAGCAATCTAAGCAATTTTTTACTTGTTGTACAATTTTATAACCCGTTTGTTGTTTATTTTTTTTTTAAATTAATTTTGGCAGTTTAAACTTTGAAAGGCTCAAATGTTTAGATATATACACCTATGTATGTACATCGTTACGATAGGTACAATATAAAATTGGTACAAAATCGAAAAATTGTATCAGTTATGCATATTTATTTACACACATTAATAAATTATCATTTCAATGGGAGCTTACGGATACTAAACTAACGCCAGTGAAAATAACGACGGTGAAAATTATTTCAATGTATTATATTATAGCTATGTACGTCGAGTAGTGGTGAGAAAAGTACAAGCGGACCAAGGGAAAGTTTAAAGAAAGTCATTAAATCTGTTATTAAAAATACAAAATGGCTTTTGGGGACGTCATTTGGGAGAGGGTGGCGGGGGTGAGGGGGTTGAAAGGGAAAGGGCGACTCGCCCACGTATAAAAATAATCAAAAGAACGGCCTATCACCAAAGAAAATGAAATAAATATTTGGATAACGTTATTATATTCGGGGGCTACTCCCCCATACACCTTACCCCCGTCCCCCATTTTACCACCTTTCTTTCTCTGGGGCTGTGAACGCGCGGCCGACCTCCCCCAATGTATTTCTTTATTATTTATTGTGTTTTCTTTAAAAGTAAAAATATATTTTTTCGCTCCCAGCGAGGGGGTGGTGGTGAGGGGGTTGAGTTATTTACACGTGGGGGTGTGCGCGCCCGCCCAGAATATAATTCTATCCGTGGCGTATACAAGAACCAAATAAGTTTCGCCAACTTGTGTATATTTAATGGATTTTAGGCATACACACATATGTGTGTATGCAAATCAGTCCAGTGTGAGACCGCCAGGCGGGTGCCGAGCCACCAGTGTGTACATATTTTGAATTTTAAAAGCATATTAATCGAATTTGCAATGATGCATTTTGCGGGTACTCGGTGATCGAACGGTCCATCAAAGGTTGCAGGGACTAAAATGCACGAGGGCGTCCACTTCGTGCAGATATTGAATAATTGGATATGACCGAGCCGGAGTGCATTACGCCCGTGCAAGGGAATAATAGCGAATTATGGACAGGGATAGTAAACCATGGTCAGCATCTCATCCTTTTGTTTACGACATGGCCGTGTCTACACGTAAACCATCAAAAGCTCTCAATACAATAGAACACATTCAAATTCCCGGAATTCAGCGCTACGGATTCCGCCCACGTGAAACGTGTTCATAATCATAACCATACCCAAACTATGTACCTACATACATACATACATACGTAACTGCTACTAACTAACTACGCCGCGGTTCAAAGCATTTCCATGCATACATTCATCACAATTAAATTTCCAGGAATAATTCGGTATTGGCAGTCTCTCGTATCGACCATGCATAAAACTAAAAACATACATACATATGTACATACTCGTAGAAGGGAGAAATAAACAACACAAAACCTAACCTTACGTTTGATGAAACAATTGTTAGCTACGACGTATCTGCATATATGTATGTATGTACATAGGTACTTATTAGCACAATGACTATTCAGAATGATTCACAGCTCGTCGGGAGGGGTGATTACAGTACACATTGTCAGACAGCAGTAGTAATCGTTCACAAACCCTCATAGCAATGAAGACACATAGATATTTAGCAACGGTGCGTTTCAGCACTATAAGTACTATTGTATGTACGTATCATACATACATATGTTCATATATCCACTGAAAATTTTAATACGATAATGATTCCTAACGAAACTAAAACAACAGACACTCGCTGTACATACATACATAGGTACCATCAAAAAATCATCGACCGCAAAATTTCATACATAATTCATAAAATACATTTCGTCGGTCACATTGTGAGAGAGAGGGTTACATGGGCGGAAAAGAATCACACGAACTTGACACACATTTGAACATTCGAGGACTTGGTATAATTTACTCTTAGTGACAGTGAACTTTTGAAAATTTGCATTCTCAACAATGGAAATTTTCAAGAAGCAACCTGAAACTCTCCCAAATCCGATTGAACTCCGGAAGTACCTACATATATACATACATAGGTATGTAGAAACTGTTGCATTCGACACTTCTAAGATTATACAACACAATTAATTTTTGGCTCGTGTCTAAATTGAATATTTCACCGGTTGTTACGGTGGAGTTCCTTCCGATATGCTGTTCCCTGTTCGCACGAACTTGACACACATTTGAACATGCGAGAGCTTTGCATAATTTACTCTTAGTCATAATTAACTTTTGAAAACTTGCATTCTCAACGATGGAAATTTTCACACAGCGATCTGAAACTCTCCTAATTCACATTAATTATTATATCGACTTTCTAATACACGCGAAAGACCGAGCGGAGGTGTTAAATTCGACACCTCAGACACAAGTGTCGATTATACAATACAATTAACGCAAGTCTAAATTGAACAACGTTTCACCGTTTGTCGCGGTGGAGTTTCTCGGGATATGCTCTAGGCCGCAGTGGTCGGGAACCTTTTCCGAGCTGAGCCAAATTAGGGAAAACCTTGTAAAATTGATAAGTTTGAGAGCCACAGCATATTGTTTTCGAATTATATTTATTTATATTTTTTTTAAATACTGGAATAGTATCCGAGAGGATGTGAAAGAAAGCAAGGTAGACCGAATGAACGATGGGCTGATGAATTGAAAAGAATGTGTGGAGTCAACTGGATGCAGATTGCTCAAGACAGACAGGATTGGAATAGGACTGGAGAAGCCTTCATCCAGCAGTGGATGGTGAACGGCTGAAAATGATGATGATAATTACGAGAACAAGTTGCAGTACCTACTGCTAGTACAAGAGTATTTTACTTAGAGTCTAAATATTTCAGTATCGATTTTATGTACATATGTATATGTATACTTGATACATTAGCACTGTGAACCCACATATGCATAGTTACCGATTCTTAGTTATTCTACATACCTATGTCTAGTTATTCGATATTGACACATCTGTATAGTCAATATTTAAGATCGGCATCGAAAATCATCCGACCGTGAACGGCTGAAAATGATAATTATTTTGACTTATATTCACAATGGAAATGTTACTCATCGATGAAATGGACAGCTGTAAAAAATAAGTTATATTCATAATATTACTTAACGTTCGACAGTTTATTACTAAAAAGTATTAATTATAAAAAACGATATTTTTATAGTCATCGTGTTATGGAAATAGTATTCATTTTGATTTTATGTAAATTGTGTGTCAACGTTTTTTGTATCACGCAAAACGTTGGATGACTGCGAGAGACGCAGATTTTTCATACAAAGAGCAGCATGCAGCTCCGGAGCCGCCAGTTCCCGACCGCTGCTATGAGATAATTGTCCGTTATCTTATAAGGGTGATGGGAAGGAATTTTTTAGCTAGTGCCGATTTTGTGAAACTCAAATTGGCACCACACACGGGAGACGGCCAATTTGAATTCACCAATATCAAAATGACACATCAAAAGCGAAATATTTCAACTTTATCCGACTGTAAAATGCATTGCAGTAAGAATTTTTCCAGCTTCAGAAACATTCGAAGCTTTTTCCCCATGATTAAAAATTTTTAAAAATACAAAAAAAAAAAAAAAAAAAACACCACATAGCACATACATACATACATAAGTAAGGGTGATTAAAAATAAACACTACATAAGTGCCATTTACCACTTCATAGGACTAAGCGCTGTCATACACACGTTCGGTCTCGATAGGTCTACCTATCCAACGTTGGATGACAGCGAGAGACGCAGATTTTCCATACAAAGAGCTGCATGCTTTCAATTTTTCCAGCTTCAGAAATATACGAAGCTTTTTCCCCGTGATTAAAAAATAAAAAAAAAAAAAAACACCACATAGCACATACATAAGTACCATTTACCCCTTCATAGGACTTGAGCACTGTCATACACACTGGGTTCGACACGTTCAGTCTCGATAGGTACCCAACCAAGGTACCTATCGAGGTATTGAGACTGTACCTACCCATGACCTATGAAAATTAGGGTGCGGCTTCAAGTGGTGTACCCATGGTAAATATCAAAGGCGCCGCGCGCCAACACCCAGACCGATCATCAAATAAATAAATATTTATATTAGACAAAAAACAATTTGCAATACGAATGTATATTGTGTGTGTGTGTGTGCGTGTAGGTGTGTGTGCGAATCATCGAATGCAATAGTGTGCGGTAGGTGTGGCCAGAGGTGGCGGGGGGAGGGGCGGAGCTTCGTTCCAATCGACCAATGGACGAGCTTGCCGGCCCAGCAATTACACACGCGACCACTGGCTCTCAACACGTGGGACACGATCCCACACACCTGTCCCAGGTGTCGAGTAAACATCAAACCCCTCACAGGGGAAAAAAAATTTCGAGCCGAACGTGTGAAATCGACTTGACCGCGAAACGAGCAAAATTTTGCACAATTCGTGACACGTGCCAGACGAGCGCGTTGCCGAATTTGTGAAATAGTAAAAATATCCGTCGATTGTCTGCAAATGTAGAATCAGAAAACTACTATATTTTGGACGAAGCAAAACCAGACTACTTGGAAATCGTAATTTTTGGGAATTTTTTCGCATGAAATGCTTCTAAACCAAAACCACCACGTTTGGTCCAAAGTGACAAAAAAAAAGTCAAAAAGTCGATTCGAACTGAAAATGTACAGTAGACTGCCGTATAATGCCGGTTGTGTATGAAATCGCGTTGTAAGAAATTTATTTAGAACTTAATATGTTCAGTGGCCAAGATTTAGATAAACTGCAAAGGATACAAAATAGAGCTATGAGAGGTATTTTGAATGTTGGTAGGCTAAAAAGTATTAGAAGTATGTTAGATGAATTGGGATGGGTGAGTATTAGAAATTGTTTAAAGCTAAGCACATTGTCTTTTGTTTATAAGTTAGATCATAAGTTATTGCCAAATTATTTTAAGAATTATATCATTAGAAATAGTGATATCCATAGTTATTGTACTAGAAATGAGGACCAATTGGTTGTAGGTAGAGTAAGGAAAACAAAGACAGCTGGTGGCGTTTTTCACAGGGGTGTGTTAATGTATAATGCCCTGCCTGAGTGCGTCAAGTAAGACTAAGACCATAGATGCATTCTTGAAAAGTGTGAGGAGACACCTCTGTGAGAGATAGTAGTTATGTATAAGTATAGTGTATAATGTGTAATAGATGTAAGTTAAATTAGCTAATTAGCTATTATATAAAATAAATAAATAATAATTTAACAAATTAATTAGTTATGCATAACTAGTGTAAGCCCGTTGAATATCAACGGAGCGGTTTCTCATCACCCGTACTGAAAAATAATATTAAATTCAATTGTTTTTTGTAGTTGTTGCACAGGTGGCTCGTTATAATACAACGACGTAACAATTTAGCAAAGTTGCGAGCCTATTGAGATACACACACACACAGACAGACAGACAGACGGAATAGGGCTATTATATTAGTTATGTATAATCAGTTTAACCAAACCCGAAAACACTTTTTGAACATGGTGTTGATACTTATGTAGTCCCGCAATAGCGCGTTGTACGAGAATCGCGTTATATAATAAAAAAAAGTCGCCCCAATAGTTTGAGCGCGTTGTAGGAACTCGCGTTATACGGGGAGTCTACTGTAATTGTAAAAACACACACTAGCGATAAAGTAAAATTATTGTCCGTATTATTACTGACACGTTAAAGGCCCTCACAAACCTGGGCGATATCGCTGCGTCAATTGGCAGATAATTAAACGAATTCAGCAACGTGTTTGCTTATTACGCGAACGTGGAAAAGCATTTATCATATTCGTGTAATTGGCGTAATACGTTTAAGGTTTGGGAAAACTTTTTTTGTTAATGCAAAATTTTATTAAATTTTGCTATTTCTAAAGATTGGCTAAATTTTGTTCACGCTTTAACCCTTAACTACACTAATACGATCTGAGCACTTGTAAACAGCAATATGCTAGAAAGACATAAAGTTAAAAAAAAAGACCCACATTTTGAGAAGCATCGTATTCGAGAACGAATGTTCGCGATTGTGTTTGGAATTTAAATCAATAGAGAAACAACGCCTATTATTGTAATCGATTGTTCAGAATTTTTAATTGAAAAAAATTTAAACGTGTATTTTCACAATGTTTAAAAGTATGCTCAATTCGTGAGTCATACGTAGCGTGTGTTTGTTCAAGTTCAAATTAACCAATTCAGGAATGCAATTATGATTAAATATACATATGTACATAGATACAAAATCGTCACAAAAACAAAGGAAAATATGTAACGACATACATGAATGTTTGCCAACGAGAAGTATTTTTAGATATCGGAAAAAATAAAAAAAAAAAAAAACATTTTAACATTCAGTATTGATAATTCAATTTGGTATATGGAAATAGGGAAAGACGCCCTTGCCAGCCCAATAATTTCCTCTGAATTATATTGAGGAAATTGAGGTTCTTCTACTCCTACTGACTGAGATCACCTAGATATTCTTGCACAGTCTGCAAAGTCGTATATTTTATCGGAATATATGTATGTATGTACATAGGTACATAGATACTATCATAAAAAATACATCACTTGCATGTATTGATTTACAGAATGCGATTTAACCTTTACCGCGTTGTCTTTATCAATATTAGAATGTCGTATTTTCAGCACGATTGACACAATTGTATCGGCTGCATATTCGAAAAGCTTAAATATTGTATGTATCTGCTTGAGAATGCGCGATGCCATTACGAATATATTATAACAGTTAATGTAAACTATGTATATAAGAAAAGTAATTGCAAAAATACAATAATTGTTGAAGTCGATAGACATTGCACTGGCTGTAATGTAAAAATGCGTGTCCATTAAATTTTTCTCACTTTTCTTGGAAAACACTCAATTTATTGAGGGTCAAGGAGAAATTTTCTACTAAAGAAAATTAAATCAAGTTTTATAAGGCCGAGCCCAATCGAAAACTTTTACAGAGAAACAGCAGCGTGGAAAAACCGAGGTTACGTCTTGTTGATTTGGCGTTACGTATAATGCAATTTTGCACATGAATGAAATAAAAAAATCATCGAGCGAAAAAAAGAGCATTGGTTACGTTCGATAGTGGGCGTTTCGTATACGGTTCTAATAAAATGTATTGTTTTGAACGGACCGCGTATACATACATACATACATAAAAATATTTCGATAATGCACTCCGGACAAAAATAAGAATTCTTTTAATCTGGAACGTTTGATGCAACATCGTTCTCGTAAATAATTTACACTTAGCAACTCGAAAGCCAAATGACGCTAGAAATACAAACGAAAATGTATAAACTACATCAAAGCAACGAACGCGTCGAGCTCAAAACATCAAATGAATAAATAGAGAGAACGGCAATAACACAAATACATAATTAGTTTCATTACAATTACACACATACACCACACACACAGATACAGGCACAGATAGATGCAGACACCCACACACAACATACACAAAATTTATGTATGTAAACGTGGAACTCGACAAACACCGTTCATACACACGATAATCAATCAAACGATGATCGATCAACTTACCTATTACGCTTTTAAAACATCACAATAAGAAATTTCATTAGATTTCGTACCACACTAATCCAGTAGGTACATTCATAAAGTTGAAGTCTATGTACATCATTGATGGGCGGTCAATGATGTACATGAAAGTCAAAAAAGGTCATTTTTCAGGAGTGTCATGAAAACTAAAGAATATTAGAACTGCATAGGTATGACAACCTTTATTTTGAACTCTTCATTTCCCGATGCAATTGTGCTTTGGTGTGAGCATGAACGTCTACTTAAGAGCTCCAAATATGTACGAATCCTGTTTTGACCAAAATTTGACTCTAACGTCGCCCATCAAAGGCATTTAAAATCGAAAATTTCACGCAAAACTCGAACAAAAAATTTCAATAGTTAAACAAAAACAGTTTATATACTCAACATACCTAGTGATTTTGGAGTATTTTCCATCTTAATTGTGGTGGTTTTGGGTGAACTCTCGCATGCCTCTGGTGGATCTTCACGATTCTTCCGCACCTCGGTACCTGTAATCAACATTGATCGTAGTTATATATAGTTGAATTTGCAAAAAAAGATAGTTTATGCATTATATAAAAATGAATTTCAAAATAAATGAAAGCAGAGTTTCTTCGAGTAGATCAACGTCAACTATTACATACATTAAAAATTTTAATTAGTAATCGTATTGCGTTTACGAAGCGAATCGCGTACGTGAGATTATGAATTTAGTGCGATAATTTAATAATAAATATATGATTCGACATGAACTCGAGGAAACTTTTAAACAATAGGCATAGCCAATGCGCTCCGATTTAATAATACAATAACTATATTATCGCACATTATAAATTGTTTTGTTTCAGTGGCATAAACGCAATCAATATTTATATCCTATTTAATTTTCAAATGAAACGCAATGATTACGACCGTGTATGACCAAAAGTCATAAACGCGAACGGTCAACGGTAGCTAGAAGCGGGTACGCTAAAACCAATCATTACTATTGCGTTAACGAGCCTTTCAAAATAATTACGATAATTTCGTGAAGAATATCGGCCAAAGCTCAATCACGCCATCTCTACAAGGAGCAATGTTTGAAAAGGCGAGTGGTGGCAAATTTACGATTCGCCGGGGGATTTGAGATAGATAGCGGCCGAAGCTCAATAAATTAAAGATTGTATGGCAGAAGTGAATACAATACAATGCCGTAATATTTCCTTTGTTACATTTAATGCTCCTTCGAAGAATTAACTAGTTCTCACACGTATTTATGAGCGCCTTGAAACAAAATACATAGTGTATTGTATTTGGAAAATGAAAAATGATAGAAAATTGAATAGTATAAATTTTATGGGTTGTAAATTAAGTGAAGAAGCAATAGACTACATACTCAAAATTCATTTAAGTTTATAGGTTTAGGTTTGAATGTTATATAATTATGAAGGGATGATGTATATGGAGAATTATTATCAGGTCCACTCAGTTCTACGGCCGTAAACTCGATGGTTTGCGAGAAAACCACTATAACTTTAATGCAAAGGAACGGCTTAAAACAAGTTATCGCCTCTCCTTTCAGATTGTAAATGTGTATTTCTCCGAAGGTGGATGCATGGAATGAATACAATCGTGCATTTGACGCGTTACGAATCACGGTAGAAAAAATACTACCGCACACGCAAAATTAAATAGCGAGCGAGTAGCAAAGTGAAAAGTGGACGTCTACGCATTTGTGCAACATTTTCACGGATTCTTTTTTTTTTCTGTTGCAGTTCGAATTGCAATAGATGTCTATTCCAATTGCAGTCGTATCGAAATCCCAACACAGCTGGTATAAAAATACACTGTTATATACATACATAAGCTTTTGCTGGTAGGAAAAAAAATGAAGACCATCCGATTGCAAAAAACTAGCAAATAAAAACCGTCACGTACAAAGAACTCGAGGGAAAATAATAATTCCGAATTTTCCATTTTGACCTACCTTTTATAACGGATGACAGGGTTACGTACCGTGAAAACGTTTTGCCAGAGATAGCCTCTCTGTTCAACCAATCAACGGCAAAATGAAATGTTCGACAGAGAACACTTTTTTTTTTTGTTATTTCGCAACCGAAATATTTAACGTGCGAGTGAAAACTCTGAAATTTCATAGTACATAACCTGTCACGATCAATTATACCTGTTGTAAATCAATTGAAACATGAAAATTCACCTTAGTCTATGCACAATTTTTCGAAACAAACATACATATGAGTCACCTAGTTCCAAATCCCGATAAGTCCATAAAACTCACTTGTTCGCAAACGCGGTTTTCCTGCTACAGACTTATTTGCTTGATGGTGTTTAAACTCATTTAAACTTAATTTTGTTGATATTAAACAAAATATTGAGATTAGAAACATGGATTTATCGATGTTTGTTTCTAAATATGGCTTTTATCAGCTTTTATCATAGTGCAATTGTCAGTTTTTGGAACTAACACTGATTTTCAATATTTTTTTACGACGCACTTGGCGGTATTTGGAATAATTCAAGTATAAGGCATCGTTTGAAAACAATCTTAGAACAAGAAAATATTTTATCCTCGTTTTTTTATATATTGTGGACTTATCGGGATTTGGAACTAGGCGACTCATATGTACATATGTAGGTACTTGCCAGCTTTCAAATTCAAGTATTCTTCGAAGTAACTTCTTCCACTGACCATACTATGATTCTCAATACATTAAATGCACTCGAAGGTGATTCGTTCGAATAGAGAACCATTGAAAGGGTCCATCACAAAGTGATAAAACAGTGCAGTTTGCAAAGAGGTTGAAAAGTTGTAAATTTTAGTGCTTAGTGCCTATTAAATATGTTTGTTTGTATGAAAGAAAATTTAAAAAACATATAATTAAGTTTTTACTTTATTCATATTCTATTTTTATTTTGAAGCTTATATTAAATATTCATTTACTTTATATACTATGTACTAATATATATTATATAAAGAAACTATATATTAGATAGATAGATAGATTAGCCCAAGTAAATAAATAAATAAATACCCACTCCATACAAAACACTGTCGTGCACAAATTTTCACCCTTGAATAATCAACTGCAAGTGTCTGCACGGTTATTTATGTACCTGTACATACATATTAGCGGAACAATGCAATTCTGCTTTTTGCTCAAGGCTACATGTACATTTTATATGTATATTAGAATACACTTGTATGAAACAGTCACACACACAAGTTAAACTACGATGAAAATTCAGAGTTACGACGATTAGTGGTCACCGACCTAATGATTGCATGCACTTTGCCACTCGCAAAGCTATCTATGGTAAAACTAAAGTTTAAATGTGTAAGAGTTACGTATTAATGACTGCAAATTGCATCATAAATTATCCACACATTGCACAATACACACACTGCTGGTAAAGGTATAAGAACCGACAACGGGCGCCAACTACATTATTGTAAGTGTATTTAATATATGTATGTACATACGTGCTTATATTTTAATGATACCAGTGTGCAATGTAAAATCAATATCAGACGCGATTCCCAATTGGCTAGGTTAGCGAATCAAACAGGTACCAAATATATCGGTCTCTGTGTCTTGACCTACCGACACGGAAATTCGATTAAGCTATTACCGCGGCTTGAGGGTTCGTCGCGTCGGCCTCAAACTATATATTGTATACATGCACTGCGAAGTGCATTTTCCAGACGAAAATGCAAAATTTTCACTTAAATTTATTTTTAATACACTCGTGTAACTTTTGGCCAATTTCGTGTATAATATTATTCGCAACGGTGAAATTTAGCCACCGTACGAAATTTAAACGTATAGCGACATGACAATTAGAGCCGTACAACTGGACGTGTGCACGTGCAATGTGTGCACATTTCTCATTTCGCATATGAATTTCGACCAGTGATTAAATTCGGTCATTGAAAATAGCACAATGTTACACAATAACCATTGATGAAAATACGCGAATGTGGTGAAATCGAATCGGCAAGAAATAATTGCAATTTATAATGTTGCTACACGCGATTCGCATACAAACGATACCCGAAAGTTCCTATACGTACATATGTACATATGTAATTCAAAAGCGACGCGTCCAACTTAACTTATTTAAATAACGAATACAAATAGGTTATATATTATGTATCTATGCAAGTGTATCTATGCATTATTTAGCAGACATTGTTTTATTTATTGAATTTTATATTAGGTAAAATTATTCTTTTAGCTCGGCATGTTAAAATTGTTGTCGAATTTATTTAAATAAATTACACGACACGTCGCCCGCGCTTAGGTCTCGTAAATAATATATTCGCCCGATTTGCACACAATTTTTTTTCTTCTTCTTAACCCTTAATAAGACGCCGAATCGTCTCCGCACCAGTGCACCTTTCCACAATGTCACTTTTCATACAAATTATTGGAATATATGTACTGACCCAGTGATTTCGCTAGAATTCACCGATAAATAGTCAAACGTTCGATGAGCCCTTTGCTGTTTCAGTTTTATGTACATTAATTTAAGAGACAAGTGGAAATAGGTTCTATCGAGGACTTATATGTACATATGTATTTCAAACGAAACTAGTAGGCGAAATTTCGTCGATTTTGTTGTCTCTTGTGATTCGACAGATATGGTAATGATAATAAATTTGCACTTCGTTGATTTTATTTTAACTATCGTACCTTTCGGTCAAAGCTTATCAGCTTGCAGTAAATGTGTGAACAATTGACGGCAGTCGAGGCACACCCAGACGAAGTCATTAACTGCATAGACATTTTATTTCCGGGGCTGGGTCGCTACGCCAGGCTATGCAGTATCAAATATTAGCCAATGTCGTTCTAAATCTCTCTCGTTTATTACTCGAAAGGTACGAAGCGTTTTCAATAGTGCAGGGATGCACATACCGACACACCACACACACACACACACACGTGTAAGTTATTAGTGCAAATAAAACGAGAAAGTTGGGATCGCGGAGGTGGGAAAGGAGGTTGAGCAGCGAGAGAGGGCGCAGTAAAGGAAACTTGTAGAAACTAACTGTCGAATAATTCAGCGATTTTATGTCTAGCTCCATGTAATAAAATGAAAAAATAAAATATTCACTAGGCACGGCCCAAGAGGCCTAAGGGGGAGACACGAGCCTTACGGGCACACCCCCTTTGTGGGAGGAAATGGGGGTGGGGAATCGTTGCAATAAAGTCTCCACGCGAAAATCTGACGGGCTCCAGACGAACGCAACCGCTTCAGTTTTAATTACCTTCTAACATACATACATGTGTCGTATATTATTAATTATGGGATTATCCGCAAAGCCTTTTGCATAATACACTAAAACTTCTCGGTATCTACATAGATACAGGTATGTTATTAAGAGCTGGCGCGTACAACACACATTGCGCTTGTGCATGTATTTGTGCATCTGTGCATCATCTGTGCTTGTGTGTGCATCTGTGCATCATCTGTGCTTGTGCATGCATCAAAGTGCTGTGAACGCGCCAGCTCCTACTAACCGACCTGTACATATGTACATATGTACCTACATGGTGCGTTTCCAAAAGGGCCAACGTCAAATTATACATATACATATATTGTATATACGGTCACGATAAATTCGGTGACAGTTTGCAAATCAAACATTTATTTCATGTTAAATCAATAGTCACTTTTTTTTTGATATCTCAACTACCCTGTCCGCGATACGGCCATATGGGACAGATGCGACCCGAACCTTTATAAATATTTCGTACCTAATATCTATGAAAGTACAATTTGACATTGGCAATTGAACGTGTAATAGTAACTAAAATTTGAAGCCAAACTTATCTAGTCTATATGCGCAGGGGTCGGAAATCTTTTTCTGTCATTAAACAATGTTAGCTTCTTAGTTTTGACGAAAATTTCAGCCATATTTAGAAACCTGTGTATAATGCAACGCAGGCAAAAAATTTCTTCATATTAATTGTTAAATTTGTAATGGATTTTATTATGATAGAGACCGATTCAAAGACATGGGATATGATCAAGCTTGAACACTGAACTTCACATTACCACATACGTATTGCTTTCGAACTTTTATAACATTTCATTATCAGCCGTTCACCAGCCTCTCCAATCCTCTTCCATTCTTGAGCAATCTGCATCCACTTGACTCGCACACATTCTTCTCAATTCATCAGCCCATCGTCCACTCGGTCTACTTTGATTTCTTTCACATCCTCTCGGATACCATTCCAGTATTTCTCGCGTCCATCTGCCATCCATTATAGGCACAGTGATTATGAAATCATTATTTTGATTAAATATTTCGTGAATGTTGAACGCCACTGGAAATATTCACCCTTCTATAATCCTACTATAAAACAGACAATACTATTATGAGTTTTTCGAGATTTTCAATCATTCTAATTGAACTTCACAAACGTACCCATGCATAAAAAAAATCGTTCCGAAGCAATCAATAAAGTGAAATATTAACGTTTGAAGTCTACGTTTGCATTTTTTCAACACATCAATGTAAAATCGCACGAAAAAAAAGCGGATTGTATCCATATTGTAGTAGCATTCGTGTATTTTATTATCGCTCGAACCGTGTGAATTAACCCATTCGCGACAGGACACGCACGCAACGCAAAATACACACGAATCACGAGCTCATAATTCGCGGTCGAATTTAGCAATCACCCCGCGACGAAAAGGTTAACGTCGACCATACAATTAGGCGATCTGATACGTCGCCCCCGACAACATTAATCCCTAATTAAAACAGGCACGAAAATTTGCGCGCAACGTGCGTCGAAACGATAACGAGCCAATAAAAAACGGACGAAAGGGTGTTATTAAAACGCGAAAACAAAAACAAACGCGACACGAAATCTTGACGTTTGCCAAAACGCAAAAAAAAAAGAACACGAATGTGATATTGCAATTAATCACGAGTCGTCATTGCGTCGTCATTGTCATCTAATTAGAATGCGAGCGATTGGGGTTGAATCCACCCCATTTACGAAACGTACTTACCGAACAAATATTTCTCTACGGGCGAAATGGGTCAACCGGTACTTCGTCGAATGATAGATACACCAGTGGATAGATATGTACCTTTTACAAGCAAGTGTTTGCGTTTTATGACACATACATACATACGTCCATGAGTACATCGATATGATACGTATCCCTAAATATGCGAGCTCATTATTGACAATTTTTCACTGTGGCGCTGTGTGTTGTTTAGTTGCTAATGCACGCCAAAACATGTTTTAATGATTGAAATGCGAATAAGCACTAAACTTCAATCCATCATCCTTAATTTCATCCCTCTCACTAAAACCAGCTATTCAGATATGTATGAATGTACATCATTTAGCGACGATGCAATGCGTTGTAAAAAAGGAGTTTCTATTTTGTTTATTTTAATTAGACTAAATTAAACGGTGAAATACATATGTATGTATGTACTCTCTCCAAACTCTGATGATTGAAAACATCACACGCATCTAATTGAATCTACCGAGAAATAAAATTTCAGTACACGAAGTTGTAAATTATATCTATTCATACGAGTCTCTACCACTGACCACACGATGTTTGTTTTCTATCGCATACAGCAGATCGCTGTTCTAAAGGCACCTAATTACTACGTACATAATACTAATTAATACGACACATTTCTGTAGACTTCGTTATCCAGTATGACATGCGTACTAAGATTTTGTATGTACCAGAGTGGACATATTTAAGTCTAGAAGTATTATTACGGTGCAAAGTGAATCTCAGATGAGGATAATTTACATACAAAGACCGATTATTTTTATTGAACAGTTGTTTTTTTCTTTAAAGGAAATGTTCCCATGACTTTAAGTTTGTTTTTGTTCTTGTTCTGACAGCTGGCGTCACGTTCTGACTCTGGTTACAGCGGTTCCCAAAGTGTAGGAACCGCGGGAGCCGAGTATTGGTGGGTCATGAAAAGTTTTTGACAGAACTTTTTGAAAGATAACGAACAGCTTGTCGTCGAAGACGACGCTTTTGCATTACAACAGTAATATTCAGAAATCTCTCCACGCCTCGTACCTGATTAATTTGCGAATCGCACAAGATGGTAATCTGCACACAACTGCGAAGTTCTGGTGGTCTTTTATTGCTGGTGCTCCCAGCAATAAAAAACACGGTTGGAGTTATGTTTGATTAAAGGAAAGTAGCTTAGAAGTCGAAACGATTCCGCTTTCAAATAACACGACTGCACCCAGAATCGATGAAATGGCCCAGTGGGCAGAAGATGAGCTGATCCAAAGGGTTGATGAGAGTACATTTTTCTCATTGCAATTGGACGAGTCCACAGGTATACAAGGTGCTTAAGTATAAAAACAGTATTAAAAAAATTTAAATATCCTCCCTTCATGTCCATCAAAGCTAGGTGGGTCGCGAAATTTTGTCGATCTAAAAAGTGGGTCGTGGTTAGGGTTGCCAACCGTCCCGGTTTGGTCGGGATTATTCCGGAAGCAGAGTCACTGTCCAGAATCCCGGATGCGTCGTAAAATGTCCCGGAATTTCAGAGAAAGCTACTGACAAATATATTTCTAAAACCCCTACTCTTTATAATCATTCAACTATTCACATCCCCCTACTCGTGAATTGGAGTCTGATTCATTCTTATATTTTATTTCTAAATTATGCCATAGTGACATGACAGGTTGCCCCAATTCGTCACTATGGACAGATAATTATCATTAGATGTTGCCGCTGCTTTGTGGAAATTATTAAATCAATTAGAATTTCAAGCATTGGCTTATTTTGCAGCAATGTAAGATCCAATCCTTGCTCGAGGTAGATAAGAACAAGTTTATATTCGATACCATACTCGAAGGAAAACACTTAATATAACGATAGCAACATTTTTGATAAAATAAAATGTTTTTCCTTGAAGGAAAAATAAAAAAAAGTTAGAATTGACACGGGAACGATTATCTAATAACATATTAGATATTACAAATCAAAATGAATATGACAAAATAAGGGCAGAAAATTTCATGTTCCGGAATTATCTCAAAAATAGTTGGCAACCCTAGTCGCGGTACTAAACAGTTTAGGTAGCACTGCTCTAAGTATATAATATGTATTCAACTTTTTGGCATCCGACACACTTCCGATCCGGCAACCGACGAAAAAATCGATCGATCTCAGTCAGCGAAAGCCGGGTTGAAAGGGTTGTCGGATAGATATTAACGACAGGCGAGCGCACGCGCGTGTTTACTTTAATTTCGTTAACGTCTATTTAATTTAATGATATTAAGGAATATCGTACGTCCCGGGAAAGGCTTAATTTAAAATTTGATGGCGCGCTGGAGGGAATGTGTGTGCACACACACACACACACACACGTACATACGAAACTCGCATGCATATTGATGTGCGAGCCCCGCGGGGTAAGGGTTAACGGGTACCGGGAAGCTACGAGAGAGAGCGACTGCGTTAGTTGTGTTTGAATTATGTATTAACCCTTTAAAATCGTCCGACGTTGAACGTTACGTGCGCCCGGCTTCTACAATTAATATTTCACTCGACGCATTTGACTTTGATGCGATACTGTTCCGCTGTAGCGACAGCCCCTAGCTCACACAGCTCGCAACTTTTGTCTCGAATAGTCTCTGCAAACGTTCAATCTCAAATATAAAATGCGAAAAACGATTGTTTACTAGCGGGAAAGTGCATTTGTGCACCCCCGTCTGAACTGTTCATTATTCGCGTACTAATCTTTTGCTCCGTAAATTGTAGGGGAAAGTGCATTTGAAGTTAGTCTCAATATAGCAAGGGTTGCACTACTCCAATGCCAACGTATACGAACAACGAGCATATACGAATTTCACCATCGAGTTATGATAGTTCAATGTGAATAAAGGAAAAGCAGCGTGGAGACTGTAAAATCCAAACTAGCATAAGGCGACTATATATAATTGTGTATCGATTTTTCCAATTCTACGTTTGGATAAGTATGGAAGGGTGCTCAACCTTTATCAGTTTTTGAAGTAAAACTTCTATTTATATTGCGCATAGTAATTGAACAATTGTTATTTCTCATAAAAAATAAATCAAAATCAAATAAATTTCTATTAAAATGTTTAGAATTAAATCTAATTATGGGACATTTGATTATAAGAAAGTTGTTATAGTGTGTAGTGAAATATACGACAAATACGCACTGCAGTGAAAACAACGATTCTTTTTATTATTTATTACCACGATATACATACAGTGTAAAAATATTGGAATGGTATTTTTAAATCAAGGGTGTTCAACCTTTATCGGTTTGGGAGCTACTTTTTATTTTAATTTGCATGGCGATCGACTTCCGTGCAAAAATTTAGAGGGAGGTCTGGATATAATATATCTACTAATAAGAATCAGATAAGAATTTTACAAAAAATTTTTTTTAAGCTTTTTTTAGCTTTTCAAAGCAAAAATATAAACTTATTTTCAAATAAGTATGTAGGTTTACAATTTATTACTAATATCAAAACGCAAACAGTCATCGGGGTGATCATCACTCAAACGTGTCCGCATTGCTGAATTCAGTCGTTTAAATATAGTTTTTCATAAGAACACGACTTTTGGATTAGCAATTTCGAAGAAAGCGTGCGGTATTGTAATAGAGATGTTAAAAGTCCCTTTAAAAATTAGTTAGTGTACCTACCTGATAACCAATGATTAAACAAACGCATAACACGAAAAAAATAACGGTCGGGCCGGGGCTTAGCAAATAAAATTGAACTATTGTAGAAAATTTTAAAAATGGACAGCAATATTGATTTAAAAATTCACAAAGCAAAATCGTATTCAGTATCGACCGGTTGAGCACCAAATTTGAGTTGAGCAATAAGCCAAATATATGATCCAAGCATCACATACTTAGGTTGACTGTACGATCGACATTGTAACTAGTGCCAAGATTATGAGTGATACCTACGTACTTGATGAATGATGCCTAATACGAAACTACGAGTAGGTACTTCGAAACGTTGAAACCCCTCAGAGTCCATCGTACCCTTCAAGCTCTGGTCATTGTCATACGCTTTAATGATCACTATACATATGTAATTTAAATCACTAAGCGGATTGTATCCACGTAAATGCAAGAAAAAGAGAGCTGCCTGCGTGATCTGTCATTGACGAATTCCACCTCGTTAAAGTAGATAGATTAAGCAAGAGAGTTTCGCTGATTTAAAACCTATCCCCTGCATTTGGTCACGATACCGACTACTGTATAATCATATATCTATTCCAATGGTACGAAAGGGATGCACGCAAACCGTGCAGTGAATTCAACGTGTAAAGTTACCGAACCGATTTTGGGTGGATATCGAAGCGCTAGGTTTACCAACTAACCTGTTTCCATGCTTCAATTGTATTTTAACACTCCGATGAATATGTTCAATACTCAAACTCACCTGAAATACGATGCTTCATCTGGGACAAAGCAATAGTAACGAATAGAATATTCGCAGCAGCATATGATCTTGTTGGGTGGTTATCGAGTTGTTGAATTGTTGGACGCCGCGTCGGTCGGCTATTCTGTAAAACGATGGACTATCATATAATTACGTGAATATGTATATAAAACTCCAATAATTCGACTATGAATACGAGCAAAAATACAATTGGCATCGTTTCGCTAGCACTATAAATAATCTACATTTAGAAGTCGAGCTATTTTGCTTAAGAATTCAATTAAAATAATTAATCAACAATATCTATTTTTTACCTATTCACGAATTCGGCCGCGTGTTCATGGTGTAGCACTGCTTGCTCAACACATTAGCAACCCTGAAACATAAAAATATTTTTTTAATTCAAAACACTTGTACCTGCATTCTACTGACTACTCACCCAAATATATCCGATCATGAGAGCAAAAAAATAATTCATTTAAAATTAGCGCATTACATATATGTATCATATCGTATCCCCAGCACTGCACAACGCTCACAGTCGAATGGCTACTATGAAATCAATATGCCAAAATGTGCAAGAGTTTGTGTATAAAAATTTTTTTAGTATTATTGTACTGGTACGGTGATACGATATAATACCTACTACAACATAAAGTACATTTAGTATAAAAAACCATTGTAGGAGTTTGACGTCATTGCACAAACAAATCACATGAGAGGTTTCGATTAAAAATAGAATAATTAAAGTTTGCAATATTGTAGAACAAGAGCATACTTTAAGACATGCCTTGGCGAGTCATGTGGCGCAAACGTGTTAAATAATCACATTGGTGAAAAGCTAAAAAATCACAAATCATTCTGAATACAATCAACCGTTATTAATGTTCAGCTATCACGCTCATCGCAACCCCCCCCCCCCCTCGCCCCCCTTCCCCAAATCCACCCCCATTGCACTAATTAATAAAACAAAATCAAAAGGCAGCTTCGACAAAAGTACCGTAAAAATGCGAGTATTTATTATATAAGAACATAAATCAAAAGTCGCCGACGGAAAAAAAAAAAAAAAACAATCACTCTGCCGATTCCCTCGTCCTTTTTTCGGATGTTTCGATAGTTGGCAGGTTAACGTAAATCAATTTGATGAATTCGCTAAACTAAACGGTTAAAAGAGAACGCTTCGGCGTTTATAAACCCACCTCGTGCATGTGTAGAACTGAGAGTGTTCCTTTGTCAAAAGTAAAAATTAGATTAAAAGGTCCGACTGATGATAATAATGAGCACTTTTCATACGATTCGATGGAAATACATACATATGTAGGTATGTACATAGATACAAATAACAAACGTATCGTACGATAGTCGAGTGTGTGGTTTCACGTTCGGTGAACATCAATAATGATGAAATCAAAGTACATACGTGCATACATAGTAGTTACACCCCGTCCTGTCAAAATTATATCCTGTACATATACATACATATGTATATGTAGGTATACATGTATATGCCACTCTCGGTCCCCATCAGAATCGCCGGTGCAATTCGAGAGGTTATTTGGATGCTTGACAAAGCATAAAGCTCGGGGTGAACATCATCATCATCATCATCCCCTTCATCCTGTGAATCTGTTAAACACCAGATTACATTGAAACTACCCTCTCAGTAAATGGTACAAAAAAAGTCGACTATTTACTAACCTCAACTCATTCACAGTAAAAATTTAATTGTATTAAAAAGTGACACAAATCAAAGTTTGAAAATTTTGCAGGAAACACTTTTTAAAGTTTTTATCAATTTCCATGGACTTTAAAATCAAATAAATCTTTAAAAAGATTAATTTGAACGAATCGAACATTTATCTCGATATATGTATGTATGTATGTATGTTTAGAAAAGTCAGGCTTATAGCTCAGTGGTAAGAGCGTCAGTTTCTCGAGTCTCTTCGGGGTTCGATCCCCACGTGTCGAAGATTTCCATGATCGTCATTGGCAAGATCTGGAAAAAATTGCCAATATACCTACATAACTTAGTAACAACAACAAAAAAATAAAAGTTTGACACCTCCTATCCAATATACATACCTATATTAAACTGTTCAGTAGTCTGGATCTTTGTATTCTTAGACCTGTTGGTTAACTTTCCCCCCAACAAAAACCAAAACCGCAAGTCAACAATTTTCTCCACTTTTCGGTTTCCCTTCAGCAAAGCTCAACTATTTGCAACCTAAATAACTTTCATCTTTAGTTTCCGACAGGGGTGCCAGATTTCCAAAATCACAGATCGGGTCAGACAGTCGAGTTTCGAACAATTAAAAAAAAAAGTTAACGAATCAAGGAAGAAATTAAGAAAAAATAGATCATTTTAATTAAATTATCATCCATCATTTTCAGCCGTTCACCGATCTTCCACTCCTGTCTGTCTTGAGCAATCTGCATCCACTTGACGCCAAACATTCTTCTCAATTCATCAGGCCATCGTCCACCAGGTCTACCTTGCTTTCTTTCACATCCTCTCGGATACTATTCCAGTACTTATCGCGTCCATCTGCCGTCCATTCTGCCACTGTCATGCTTCTTACCCACGTATTCCTCTTACGATCTCATTTTGTTATACCGAGCATACATCTTTCCATGCGTTTCTGTGTGCACTGGATCTTTAATTTGTTTCCCTCCTTTCTCCGGGTTGCACTCATCCACATTACACTAAGTATTCTTTCGCAAATTGCATTGGAATGTGGAATTGAGAGTATCACGATTTTATGCAAACTATTGCAAGCGGGGTGATCTTTAAAAAAATATTATCCATTTCTCAACTATTGTTTTTTTTTTCTCGTTTGCTTCAGTCACATTCAGTATAAATTTGTTTCATCATCATTTTCAGCCATTTACCATCCACTGCTAGATGAAGACCTCTCCGATCCTCTTCCATTCCTGTCTCTCTTGAGCAATCTATGTATGTACATCCACTCCACATGTACCTACATACATATGTACATACGTCCACTCGGTCTACCTTGCTTTCTTTCACACCCTCTCGGATACCATTCAAGTATTTCTCGCATCCATCTACCATCCATTCTTCTCACTCTCGTTCAAAATCAAACGAGCCTCTTTAACTGCATACATGTATAACATTTTTGTTAAATCGGAAGCAATGCGGGATTTGTCTGTTGAACTCGCGACAGTCTCGCTCAAATTGGGACGTCTGGCAACCCTGGTTTCCGACGACAATAAAAATCATACTAAAAAAAAGAGAGAGAGCAGATTCTTTTACACGCATAGATATAGAATAACATATATAGGCCATTCCAAACAAATTTGCCTGGAGAAAGCGTCAGAAGCGACGGGGGTGTAAAGTGCGGGGAAAGGAATTCCCACACAAATTTGCATGTCATTTTTCGGGCGTTAAGACCTATCTATGGCATTTTATATCTATGTTTACACGCAATAGTACTTTAACCGCATGAAATTTCTGTCGAAATCCATCATGAACAATTTCACCTCGAAACCATAATTTAAAAGAATACACATGGAAGTCGATTCACTACCTATACAAGCTATAGTCCGACGAATAAGATCGTCGTTTCATTGGTTGCACATCAACCTCTTCGCCAATAAGACGAAGAAAACGGTTGACATTTTTAAGGGAGCATTTCGTGGTGGAAGGGCTCAGCCCCCAGGGGGTGGTTGGCGGTGATTGATGCGGCACCCCGCTGGATCCGCCCCCAGGAAGCCTTCGGCAATCACCCACCAATAAACACCACAAACGACCCTCGAAAATCGTCACCAACCCTCAGAGTATAGCAGACGGCGAAGCCAAGATGAGAATCGATCAAATGCGCCGTCAATGCGATTATCAAATAGCGCCGATATCATAAGGGCGAAGGGGTAGGCTGGGGCGGAGGAGTCACACCTCGAAAACCACCGAGAACCACCCCCTTCGCGCAAATTTAATAAAATAAACAAATTGGCGAAAATTGAAAAGCTGCGGGTGTCGCGATCGCGGAGGAGACACAACTGTGGCGCGAGTGACGCATTTAAATATATATCATCATCATTTTCACCATCCACTGTTGGATGTAGGCCTGTCCAATCATCTTCCAATCCTGTCTGTCTCGATCAATCTGCATCCATTCTTCTCAAATCATCAGCCCATCGTCCACTCGTTCTACCTTGCTTTCTTTCACATCCTCTCGGATACCATTCCAGTATTTCTCGCTACGTGTCCACTCCAACTTTTTCACACGTTCCGCTATATCTGCCACTTTGATCATGCTTCATACCCATGTTTTCCTCTTACGACCTCATCTCGTTATACCGAGCATACATCTATCCATGCATCTCTGTGTGTATTTTTATTATATCATAATCATCATTTTCAGCCGTTCACACCATCCACTGCTGGATGTAGGCCTCTCCAGTCCTCTTCCATTCCTGTCTGTCTTGAACGATCTGCATCCGCTTGACTAAACACATTCTTCGTAATTCATCAGCCCTACTATACTGGTCTACTTTGCTTTCTTTCACATCCACTCGGATACCATTCCAGTGATTTCTGTTTCAGTATTTCCGGATACCATTCCAGTATTCCAGGCGCCCATCTGCCATCCATTCTTCTCGCTATATGTCCACTCGAACTTTTTCACACGTTCTGCTATATCTGCCACTTCTTACCCATGTATTACTCTTGCGATCTCTTCTTGTTCTACCGTGCTGATCTGTGTGGATCTCACTGGATCTTACGTAGCATTTTCACATCCATATGTCATAGATGGCAGTACGCAATGGTTGTATGCCTTCTTTATTAAGCATAGCAGTATGTTGGATTTTTAAACATATATGTATGTACATACATACGTATATATACACGGTGCCGAGTCGACTGAAACGTTTCAGAAGGCTGTAAGATTTTGTCCGAGGGGTGGAAGACTCGGGGCCTAGTTGCATGCCAAACAATAAAAGGTTTGATTCAGTTTTAATCCATTTTTTTGAAAAACTAGGTTGATTGAGTTTTCATTGATGATTTACATACATATGTAAGTGTGCCCCATGAGAATCAGCTCAGCCATAATTACATTTCAAATGGGAGTTTTAAGGATAACGTACAGTAGTTCAGAGACATTAATAAAGACTGTGATGTTTCAAACTTTGAATTGTGACTTAAATAATAAAAAAAAAAAAACAATTTAATGGTATTAAATCTTGCTTGACGTAACCGTAACGTACATATAACGTATGTATAGTGCGAATTTATAAAAATTTCTATTAGTTAATGTTTAATAAGCCATTTTGTTTGTATAACTATCATCCTTACAGTATGTAACCATGAAACGAAAATCATACTGTATTAGGTTAAGTTAAAAATGGTCCTATATTTATACGATACATATTAAATATTATATACTGTCTATATTTATATTATGTATATATTCGCTCGAATGACGGGATTGAATACAAAGACGAAGGAATCGAAAGCCACCAATAGGCAGACTTTGCAATATCCGGTCGGAAAAGGAAGACTCCTTCATTGGTTAAAATACGAATTTCAAACGCTACCCTTCCTGTTTTAACAAAATAATCAAGTTTCTTTTGAGAAATCTTCCCTATTAAAAAAATAAATAGGATTTTAATTTGCGCATCGTAAAAAAGGAGACTGGAAAGACTTTTTTAATGGATAAATAAATATGAAGGGATATTTAACATATTCAAACGTATCTATGTACATATGTACATTACGGTGGAGCGACGATGTAAGGAACTTTTATTTTGTGGGATATTCGTTTTGAAATAGTTCTAAAAAGTTGCCTCTAAATCATACCTCTTCTGTCCAAAAAAATCTGCTTAATTAAAAAAGTTTTTCTGGTCTCTACCAGCACTTTTATCTAAACACTTTTGAATTCAAAATTTGTATGAAAATTTCCAATCTCTATAAATAGCAATTGTCATTGGAAAATTAGTATTTATTATTAATATACATACTTACTTTACTCGTATATACTTATATTTACTCGTATGTCTCCCTCCACCGCTCTCACAAATTCACACTCATTTGAATAATTCAAGGAATACGTAAATAATTTAGATTTTTACAAAAAGTACCTTTAATATTCAGTAAAGTTAGGGTAATTTTATGACCATGTTATCAAAAATTTTATATTCTGTGTTCAGATTTCGAAATTAATAGGCAAATTTTCATTTTTCGCCTTCAGGTAGAGGCCTGAAGACGTATTCACAGATTTTTTTCAGTATTTTTACGAGAATACGGATGATACAAATTTCTAATTTTTGCAATGTCGCTCCACCCTAATGTACATACATATGTATATGAAAGTGCATAGAATATGGAAGATCTTCATTGAATTGATTCTCATAAAAAAAGAGCTATTGATCAATTTGAATTTGTGCAAATGACAAAACAATTCAGACATGTGTTGAAGTGCAATTTTTTTTAGCGCTTCTTGAATAGTCTGTCAGTGTGAAACCGCACCGTTTAAAATTTGATAAATTAATCGCCCGTGGATAAATAACGAGTCACTTTTGGGGTCTTTGAAACCGCGCCGCGACAATCGAGGGTTACACAAATATAAAATATTAAATGTCAATTTGCAAGGCGAAACATTTGTTCGCATCGAAAGCCCTTACGTCTCCCGCTGCTATACGGTCGCCAAGGGGTTAAAACGACGAGGAGGGAAAAAAAAACGCACTCGACAAATAAAAAACGAACGGATTAACTTCGAAATTATTCAATGGTCGTTTAATATTTCCTTTTTTTTTGTGTTATTTTATAATTAAGAGACGGCGTAGCGGACGATGAGTGGAAACATCGACGGAAACGGAAGAAAAACGGAATAGAACGAACTGATAATTGAATTTCCATTGCGGAGCAATTAACGTTCCGACCGAGCAATATTTGCAAGACACAAAAGCGACTCGATAAAACACAACACGATTCATATTAATCAAAAGAACTATTGATTTACTAAATAAAAAAAACCAAGAAACAGTGAACTCCGTGAACTCATTTACTTAGAGTTGACGTTCATTCAATTGTAACAAATAAATTCATACAATCTTCTGTCGTAATTAAATTTATAATAATAACATTAATAACTAGCTACAGTGTACATACATATGTACAACGAATTCTCGAGATAAATAATCGGTAAGAAAAAACATATTACAGTTGCATTGTAAGTACTGTATTTTACATTGAAACGAATATCATGACTTTGGAAAAAATTGAGGTACGTTCTAAAATATAATATGTATAACCATAAATTTTGCACGCAAAACGTAGTCACTGTAGATTATCATATTGTAGAGATAGTTGATGGTTATTTATACGTAGGACAATTGGTGAATATGACTGGATGTAAAGAAGAATAAATAAAACGAAGAATGAAACTAGGATGGAGCGCTTTTGGAAGAATGAACATATGTAGTTTTTATATCCAACATTTCGCTGTGCTTACGACCAATGCGTACAGCCAGTTATGACGTATGGATGTGAAACGTGGATGCTAAATTCAAGAATATTACGTAAGGTCCAGTGCACACAGAGAAGCACGAAAAGATGTATGCTTGATGTAACATGACGAGATCGTAAGAGGAATACATACATATGTACAAGGGAAAGAAGCGTGACCAAAGTGGCAGATATAGCGGAACGAGTGAAAAAGTTGAAGTGGACACATAGCGAGAAGAATGAATGTCAGATGGACGCGAGAAATACTGGAATGGTATTCGAGAGGATGTGAAAGAAAGCAAGGTTGACCGAGTGGACGATGGGCTGATGATTTGAGAAGAATGTGTTGAGTCAACTGGATGCAGATTGCTCGAGACAGACAGGAATGGAAGAGGATTGGAGAGACCTTCATCCAGCAGTGGATGATGAACGGCTGAAAATGATGATGAAGATGTATGTACATATAACCAAAACCATGTAAGAATTTGAACTGCGTGATAATATTGTTCCGACCGTATTTTCGTTTTTTTTTTGACATTATTGTCTAACATTGATCTCAGAAAATCTTGTAGCCCTAGCTATATGTATATACATACATACATGGAGATTCGCAAGGTATGTATACTTGTGTAGACAACGAGTGTAATCATCACATAATGCATACAGTATACTCGCACATTCTAATCAAAAACGGTTATAAAGTGTAGAACAGAAGGCCTGGGGGAGGGCGGACTCGTCGGAATCGTGCACGTCGAACTGCCAGTTTAATCTGTTCGAGATTCAAAACTGGTAGCCGCTCCGCCATAATGAATGATAATAATGTAAAAAAGCAAAAATAAAACAAAGAAGAAATAATAATAAATAAAATTATAAAGGATGAACGAGAGCGCGCGCGCGCACGTTATAATAATAAAAGGGGAGAAGATGCGACGGTCGAAAGCGGCTGGGGATTTTTAAGAGGAAAAAAGTCGAAATTATGTACGAATAACAACGTGTAGGTATATAATATGATGTGATCCAACAATCAAATCGATAATAATTTTAATGAATATTCGTTAACCGCGAGTTTGTAGACAATAAAGGTTCAATGCAAGGAATGGCTGACGGATAAACGTGGAAATTAATATGTTTTACTCACGAGAGACAGAAACCAGGGCCGCAACGGATCAGCAACGATTCCATTGCAAAACTTATAAATCGCCGGTAAACTAACCGTAGTCCCTACCTTTTTTAATAGGTAATAATTGAAAAGATTTAGTTAAAACTTAAATACATACATTCACGTTTCTGTAGATTAGTAATTATCAATATTTCAAATATTTCATGAGATGGTCAATTTTTTTAATATTGTGATCTTCGACTGATGCGATGGGTCATGTTAATACTGTGAAAATACGTATCGACACCTTGCCATTCGAAAAATAATAGATAATCCAGTCAAAATTTGATTTAAAATATCAACATAAAAAGAAATAATATTTGAGATACGCTAACTCGAGATTTTGTTCAAAATACTTAAATAACTTATCCTCTCCTCCCTCTCATCAAATTAGAGATTGAAATATGACGCAATGTACCTATTAATCAAAACTAGCACATTTTTATCTTTATAGAAACGTACGATGTAATTTTGAATAACCACGACTCTTATAACATTACGTTAAAATCCGCTTAATGATCCATTTCCACCATTAAACGCGAACGTAAACATTATTCACACATAAATTAATATGAGAAATGGTCATGTTAATTTCTGGCGTAATAAAGGGAATAAAATACAAATTTGACATTGATCGCTTTAGTTGACAACGAAATTATAGTTTTTGATCTATGTACATATTGTGCATTATACAGAAACGGTAAAAATATAATTTTATGTTTTGCAAATGCGGCCCATCAGCGAGGTGTCCTGTCATCAATATATGTATTCAATATTGCTGAATATAAATGTAGTACTGAGCTACCTCATTTCATACCATATTCGAGTCCACTTTGGCCGGGCTCGCCACATACAATTTGGATGCAAAGCCGAGCTTTTGATCATTAAATATAATTCTTATGAAGAAATCCTCCATTGACACGCCCCGCCGGTGCACACAAACATACACGAGCGCGTGAGAATGTGCAACAAAATGCACAAGAGCACTGCAATAAAAACATTCGTGTGCACACAATCAATCGCAACGAGTCTGTGTCGATTTTAATGCACACCGACACAACAACGGCTCGTACAAGTCTGAGAACTCTCGAAAAGTTTGAAATTCACAACTGAGCTTCCTTCAAAGCTCAATGTGGATATTTGTGACAGATTGTATGTAGCAGACACCGGGTAGTCGTGTGACGTCACACCTGTCAAATCCTATATGTATGTATAAAAAAAGACAAGGATGCGTAACAACAAGCCTCGACGTTACATTTGTCAAAATCCATACAAAACCCACCACTTACTTGAGCCTTTCTACAAATGCACACATTCCATTCGTCCGAACCGATGCTATGTAGGTACATTCATACACAACAATAAAGGCCTCACAAACCGGGGCGGATAATTATTCGCGAGCGGATAAATACGCTCGGTGGTATGTGGTTGTGTGGTACGGTTTGTGAGGCCCTTTAAGGCGGTCACACACCCTAGCGGTTTCGCTGCGTCAAACTGACGCCCCTATCGTCGTCCCATTCGCATTGGTGCGAATCAACGACGATACAGGACTAAAACATGACGCAGCGATATCGCTCAGGTTTGTGAGGGCCTTTAATGTGTTTGAATGTAGCATCGATTCGGACGAATGGAATGTGTGCATTTGTAGAAGGGCTCTAGTTTCGCGCTCGACGCTTACGTCGTCGTAAGTGGTGACTTTTGTCAATGTGTGACAACCCCCACCACATACCACCGAGCGTATTTATCCGCTCGCGAATGATAATCCGCTACGGTTTGTACGGCTCTTTAGTGTGTGTTAGTAATAATAACGAAAATAATCTTACTTTATCGCTAGTGTTTGTTTTTACAATTACATTTTCAGTTGTGAACTGCGACGATTCTTAAGACAATATCAACTTTTTGACTTTTTTTTTGTCACTGGAGCAGCGGCGGAAACCAATTTTATGCATAAAATGTATAACACATTTTGTTACAACCCCCACCACATACCACCGAGCGTATTTATCCGCTCGCGAATGATAATCCGCTACGGTTTGTTAGGCCCTTGGGGGCTCACACGCCACACACGTCTTCTGACGAAATCTTAAGTTCTATGGTTTTGTATGGCGTGCATAGATACACACTTGCAACACCCCACCCCACGTCACAATTCATAGCAATTCACGCAACACGTCACGTGGCGTGTAAGTATGTGTGAGCCTTGAGCCCACTCAAAAAAAGTCGTCCACACGCGAATCGCAAAATTTCAAACGGTTGGTGTGTAAACGAAAATTGAGATGAAAAAAAATTGGCAATGTTTCGGGTCAAACGTTTATTATATGGCTACCGGCTGGGCAAACCGAGCATTATGGTCCAGGAACGAGTCGTGCTTATATCGGCCCAGCAGGGCGGGTAAGGGTCAACGAGACCTACCACCGCAAACCTGGGTCGATCGGCCAACTTGCATATTATACATTGCGTTCGTGGCTATCGGGGCATTATGAATTTGAAATTGCAATACACCAAATGCCAATCACGAACGCCAACAAATTACAAAGTTAAATTATTCAGTTATCGTAGGCAGAATGCTATGGACGGTTCGGCAGATGAGAAAATTCACACATTCATACATAGCTTTTCCATTCAATCATCGGGTCATGCTATTGAATACCGCGTCTACATACATATTTATGATATATAAATAATATATGATTTAGATTATGATATAATACATTGTATAAAACCGTTGATCGTACATTAAAAAATTTTAGCTATTCTTAATTTTAAGAAGCCGCCTATACAAGAGACATTTTCCAAAAAGATTTAAAGGTTAGATTAAACATACATACACAATGTGAACAAATTTAATAATCATAATCTTTCTAATGACCATAACGCATTCTGTAAAACAATTAATAAACATTCTTTTACATTTATAATGATAGGCCAGGCTAGCGAAATAGTTCAATGCAGATATTTCCAGTGCAATATTGTAATAATATAATGGTCTTATAAAAATAAAGTGTGACAAACTTCTACGTTGAACAATTGTGCCGGTAATTATGAATGTGGCCTAAGTTACCTTTCTTTCGTGTCGGGACAAATAGACTTTTGTGTATTAAAAAATATGAATAATTTAACGAAACTATGTAGGTTTATAATATTGACTAACATATTGTTAAACTTATCTGTTATAAAAAAATTCAATGTGTAGCTTGAAGTAAAGGCTAATTTTTCATACCACAAATAACTTTCATAATTACATATTACCTCAAAGATGACATGTCAAAATTTTTATGTATGTAATTTAATGCAAAAACAAGATTTAGGCAGACATTTGTTTACTTTTTATTTATTATTCAGTACAATTATATACTTCTTCGATACTTCTAGTTTTATAATAATCATGAAAGATTGATGGGATACAAAGTAGCAATTCCATCATATCTTTGTAGTTTTTCATCGTTACTGGTCTACAATACCAGTAGGTATACAAAGGAAATAATTAAATTTGACCAAATAATTTTGGCCTTCCATTTTGGGTGATCATTTCACAATCCAAGGATGTCTTATAGAACATTTTGTAAGGAAAATTTCCTAAAAATCTCATCCACTGTATTTTTAACAAATAAACAGATTTCCATCAGTATTTTAGTGGTATTTATTTGTAGATGATTTTATATTGCTATCATAAAACTGAATAATTTTCATCTGAAGTCTATGAATTGCCTCTTCCTTGAATTTAACTTCCAAAAGTGTTCGAAATTACGCTTTCTCCTCTTTATAACTAAATAGTTTTAAAAATTTTTATGATCAATGACAATAATTGGTATCCTCAAATGCTTTCGGAAATAATTAAAAAAAATAATTGTAGTGACTTTCAAAATAAACGTTTACTGAATACTGAACAACTAAACATAAAATGCCACCTAAAGGTACAATTTTTAAAATAGTTTCATAATATTACAATATACGACGATATAAACAAAAGTGCATCATTAAAGACATTTTTTCATATTTGTGACAATGAACGGGCACAATTATTCTTCGAATTCATCTATCATTGGTTGCAATTCAAAATGAATTATATGTACATATGTATGTACTTGACATACACATATAAAAAGTATGTTTAAATTCAAAATTAAATCCCATACGTGGACAAAAAATTACAGTTAAATTAAAATTTCAATAGAAATTGAATCAAAACTATTTTTTAGTCACATTTATCTGCATATTTTTATAAACAGTTTTCTATATAAGATTTGAAAACAATTTGTCTAATTCATTTTTCGTATACAGTTAAGAATACTTAAAATACATTTAAAAGTTTTTACAATTCGCAATATGAAAATTTTGATTTTTGATCACACACATGCACCGAGCTCTTAACAATACGTGACATATGGGTAGCAAATTATTTATTGATTGCATATGTTATCAGCCCGGCATTATTTTCTTTATGTATGTTCATTTGAACATACTATTACAATAATTGGACATACATGCAGAAGCTCAATTTGCTCAATTATTTGAGCAAATTTTCTGATCGATAGTTCACTTTGTGAAGGTTGTTACTGTATAATGCAGTAAAATTTTCATGCACTCGTTTCAACCAGGGCTGGGCAGTCAGAGTCGGAGTCGGTGGAGTTGGACCTCGTGGAGTCAGAATCGACAAAAAGTCTCCTGACTCCGACTCCAATTTGCCGTTTTTGCGCTTGTTTAAACTTGCAAATTTTGCGGCCGTGGCGGGTGTGAAAAAGGGGACACATACATCAGCATTCCCTAGTCATTATTTAACCATCGCAATTTTTATTAATTATTAATTAATTTGTTTTTGAAATTTGAGTTGGAGTTGGAGTCAAGAGTCGGAACTTTTTGAATTTCAGGTTTTGGAATCAGAGTCGAAATCGAACTTTTTTTACCGACTCCACCAGCCCTGGTTTCAACGTCAAATATCCAACGTTTCAGTCGTATTACTTATTTAGAATAACTGAAATACATAATACACACTACATATACATATGTATGTATGTTTACATATATAGAAAATGATAAAATGTCTAAAGAAAAGTGTTTAATATGTACTTCAAATACAAAGCAATTGCATGAGAATAGTAAATATGTGACAATTAATACATATGTATGTACATAGAGAAAATTTGAGTTTAATGTTCAAATTTTTTTAAGTTCTTGCAATGATTAAATTAAATTGCAAATAACTACATACATACTATAAAATATGAAAATCACAATGATGGTGATATGTACATAAAATGTATTATAAATTTTTAAAAAATGAACATCTTTTCAATTTTCAATTAAGCTTTCGCATCAATTTTTCTTTCACATATCATAAAATTAAACACGCCAAAAGATTTGCAACAATATATAATTCATAAATCGCTTACAGTAATAGAATAAGCAAAAAATATGCGGCGCATCAATGTATACATAAATCATACAATAGAACTTTTAATAGATCTACCTCAGCGATTGGATAACATTTTGTTCATATGAATTAATCCATCGTGATTCCAAAATCGATTATAACATGGAATATAGATAATTATTGTCGCCTCGCATAAATGGGAAGCTGCCATTGCTGCCTTGTAACGAATTCCAGCAGTGATTTCTGTTTAGAAATAAAAAATGCACTCAATATTACAATTATATTATGTGAAACAATAGTACACACTTGATTAAATATATTATTATATATAAAACTAATTCAGTCAGTCACTATAGATAATCACATTGTAAAGAGGGTTGACAATTATTTGTACTTATGGCAGTTGCGGAATATGACTGGATGTAAAGAAGAAGAAATAAAAAGGAAAATTGAAACTAGGATGGAGCACTTTTGGAAGAATGAACATAGTTTTTAAATCCAACATCCCGCTATGCTAAAAAAAATAAGGCATACGACCAATGCGTACTGCCAGTTATGACGTATGGATGTGAAATGTGGATGCTGAATTCAAAAATGCTACGTAAGATCCTGTGCACACAGAGAAGCATGGAAAGATGTATGCTTAGAATAACAAGAAGATACTGTAAGAGGAATACATGAGTGAGAAGCATGACCGAAGTGACTGATATAGCGGAACATGTGAAAAATTTAAAGCGGCAGTGGGCTAGACACACAGCGGGAAGAATGCATTGTAGATGAACGCGAGAAATACTTGAATGGTATTCGAGAGGATGTGGAAGAAAGCTAGGAAGACCAAGTAGACGATGGGCTGATGAATTAAGAAGAATGTGTGGAGTCAAGTGGATGCAGATTGCTCAAGACAGACAGGAATGGAAGAGGTTTAGAGAGGCTTTCATCCAGCAGTGGATGGTGACAGCTGAAAATAATAATGAAGATTCCACGAGAGAAGACTCCAACAAAGAGAAGACTCCACTGAAAAATATAGTTTATAAAGAGGTTAGTATGGTGCGGTATTGTGTGACACGGGTATTGACGAACTGCTTTAATAAATTCTTCCATGACCACATGCTGGAGTGCACTACACAATACTGGGAACAATAGTACACGCAGGTTTTTTGTAAATATAGGTACATATTGGTAAAATATATATAAATATAAATATGGTTAAGACTTACATATGAGGTAACCTTTGAAAATTTCGTTTAAAATGTCGTATTCCAAAATCCAGTCGCGAAGACAAACGTTAAAAACAAAATAAAAAACCGATCGAAGAACTAATCTTCATAATATTGTAATCGCTTTCAACTGCTCAAAACTTGTAACCGATCGGTCGACACAGCGAGGCTGCTATGAACTCTTTCGCCTCGTTCCGCTCGTCTCTTTCGTGGTGGAGCCGGCTCTATACAAATTACCCGTTGTGAGTCGAGCGGAGCTAAGCTGAGCTAAAAGTGACTTCACGGCATTAGACTGATATAAACTTTGGCTTCTATTCCCGTTTACTCACTGATTTGAGGACACTTTTGGGTTTTGGAAGTATTTGTGAATTTCTAGTAAATTTACTTTTCTGGTAATCCACCACAATCTGGAAATATACGCTTATTCAAAATAATAAATAATATAACAATCACAATCAATCGAAAAATAAACATTGAACAAAAACATAGCGGTGATCAAAAATCAAAAACTCAATCATAAGCAAAAAATTAATAAGAGTTAATTTGCCATAAACATCATTCATATAAAAAATAAACACTTAAAATAATAAATAAATATATATTGATACATTACAATTAATACAGTTTTAATTATGTATCAAGTTTACGTTTCAAATAGAAATTAAATATTAGCAAACTTATAAATAAAATAAACAAAAATTCATTATTGCAAATCAAACACAAACACATAAAAAACTTAAATATAATATGTAATAATTACATATTTTAAAGAATATATTTGTATGGGAATAAATTAGTCAAAATATAAAAATTAAAACTACACAGTTGTTATCAATCGTTTGAATGCTACAAGTGTATTCATTTACTCAAAAATCTAATGATCTGCTAAGTTTAGCTTTTACATTTATACGATCTTACTACACCAGCTCCGGTATTATCATTTTATAATATGCACATGTATAATCTTGTAGCACCCGACAGATTTGTAATAATGACATTATGCCTCACCTGAAGTATAGTGTTTTGCTTCTGACCGGACGAATGAGTCCTTCTGAAATGATAAATTGAAAATGTTATTTTTTTAATATAAATTATATGATATGATATTGAGAGTTCTATTTGCAGTGCAACATTGCTATGATTCATTTGAGTCGGTGTACAATACGTCTCGGTTTGATCGGGGTCTATTTCCGGTTTGTAATTTTGTCCCGGTTAAAAGAATTGTCAATTGTAATGAATAATTTTTACTGTTCGCTAAATTTTACAACCGATATGCTTTATTTTGCAAAAAGACAAATGCTCATCTCGAACACATATCTAGTTTTCATTAAAGTTTGAATTGAGTTTTTACAATTGCGATTTGCATCGCAAGACAAAAGTCAATTTGTATGAGTTGCTATAACTAGGCATACCAGACATCCCGGGTCGAAGGTCTAGTGTTGACATTTCGGCTGGTTTGTAATTTTGTCCCTGCCGTTTCAATTGGTAAATAACCAAGAAATTAATACATTAGTATATTTAATAGACTCAATAGCTATTAATATCAAAATTGTTAGACCTTTAATACATTACACAAATGTTTACATAAATCAAAAAACTAATTTTAACATTTCAATAAACTAAATATTTGAAAATAGTTTGCTTTTACTAAAGTAAATAAATTTTACAACGATAGATATGCTTTATTTTTGCAAAAGTAAAATCTTATTTGTGATGCATGATTTTAGAATTTTTACAAAATCTAGTTTTTTCCATCTGAATTTCGAAATTTAAAATATATGTATGTAATTTGAGCATTGTTCTAATGCACGAAAATCTTTCACCAATCATGCATTTTTTCTCTACAGAGTTGTATTAAAAAAAATAATAACAAATTTAAGAAAAAAAATTGATAATTCTGTTGCGTTTTCAGTTTGTGTAATAAATAATAATTTCATAATACCGATTAGAGCGATCGCTGCGCGTACTTCTTTCTGACATACATAACTCATAGAGTGCTAACAGCTGACTTTAAACAAGAGGATTTAAAACATCCAAGGCTCAACACATATACACGATTACAAAGAAAAACGGTACGAAATTAGCGGTCCGTTCAGGGGAGGAGGAAGGGTGAGAATGAACTGACTATGATTTGGTAGGTAGATAAGGCGATGGCAGGTAGTGAAATTGTCAATTCGCTAGCTTAGAACCAGACTGCTCTATCTCATATTTTGAGTTTTGGTGAGATTTTCAGTGAGTAATTTTCTATTTTCATACGAAATACAATGAACTACGAAAAACGGCAAAAAAATTCAGCTAAAATTGAAATAAACCAAAAAGTAATTTGTTCTATCTCCAGCTAAAATTTTTTCTTCGAACCATACTGGTCTAACTCCAATAGACCGAACAGAGAACGATTACACTCTTCTACAAATGACGACTTTTTTTGTTTCAGAGACGAGATATAACTTTTCTTATAGATTTATGCCCAGTGAACACGAGTTTGGTAATAAAAAATGTTGATTGGCTCGAGATTCTGAGATATGTTTTTTAAATCGCGTGATTTTTCTATTTCTTGGTGTTGTTCGTTCGATGTCTCAAAATCCGTCAATTTCCTGTTCAAAATGAATATTGGAATCTATATTCGGGTATTTTATCTTTCATTTGTAGTACTTTTCAGCTTTCAAATCTTTCCAAGTAGTCCAGTTCAGTTCAAATCCAAAGTCAAAAGTACGTATTTTTTTTGGGATAGAAACAAATTTCACGCAAATAAGTACGTATATTAATGTGTATTTTGTTTAATCTCCAAGTGCTAATAATGTTCAATTTTCGGTGTCAAAATTTCAATCTACAGGAAGTCAAACATTGAATTGTGATTTTCGAACAATTTGACAAATGGAAGATATAACAGTCTGGTTCTGAGCAAGCGAATTGGCGCTAGCCATTACTCCACTGTCCACTAGTATTAAAATGTGGCAGCGGTTGTGATCGCTAGTCTATCTAGAAGTAGACGGTGGAAAGATGGAGACTTTTAATAAAGTGCGTTCTTTGGACCCTAAAGGCTTCTTAGAATATTCCGTTACCCATCCTCTCTATAACATATTCTCTGCATCTTTTACAGAACAATTATTTATGTATATGTACATATATAACATAAATACATATAATTACTCAAATATATTATTTGTATATTTTTAGTGTCTCCAATTAGCGAGAAAATACTCTTAATTAATTCCATTTTTTTTAATATTCCTACTAATTACGTAATATGGTAAATTCGGCGAAATGTTGGCTGTCTGAGATATGGGGTTTTTTTCTTGAACATTTTTATTCTATTAACTTGAACATTATATTATACTAGTGTAAGCCCGTTGAATATCAACGGATGTTTGCGTGGGTGAGTATATGTGTATTTAATACTTTTTATAGTTGCTGCATAGATGGCAAGTTATAATACAACTACGTAACAATTTAGCAAAATCGCGAGCCTATTGAGAATTTATATTGTCAAATCGTAACAGGCCCGTTATTATCTATAATAGTTTGGTTGAATACGTAAGCGCACCCTCTTCCGAACTGATGATATCGGGTTCAAATCCCACTCGCGCGACGTTTTGGTTTTTTAATTATTTACCTCGACCAGCGTTATATATATATATATATATAATTTAATAAATAATATTCATTATCCGGAACGAAAATTCAGGCGGGCAACGGCAACAACCTGCGGCAAAAGGTTCGAGAATCCGAAATTTTGAGGTCTAGCTATAAGTTATATATCCCAAAGGTCCCCCTACTCACGATGCGATGCGATATGCACTGATCAGTGCAAATCGTACGAGCAAGCTTGACCGTGTGTAGGGCCCTTAAGAAGCGTTCGCAACACGTCAACTCGGCGACGAGCGGCTTTACACCAAGGGAAATAACCGAGAAAGTTCTTCTTCGAGAAAATCCTTACATTGGTGCAAAAGAATCCATTTGCCACTCGAAATTCTAATTGATTTAATAATTTTCACATAGCAGCGGAAACATGTAATGATAAGAACGAATCAATCTCCATTCGGGGTTGCCAGACGTCGCGATTTGAGCGGGACTGTCCCGAGTTCAACAGACAAATCCCGAGCTCCGCATTGCCTCTGAAAATCCCGATTTAACAAAAATTGTATATATGTATAATTTAATATACGTAATTAGAGGCTCGCTTGATTATGACCTTCTATACGAAGATGTCGTTTATTAAACAAATTCATACTGAATATGGCCGAAGCAACCGAGAAAAAAAACAATAGTTGAGAAATGGATACACCATGTGATGTTCTTACAAAAGTTCCGCGCTGGATGCGGATTTTTTTTTAATAATCTGACCACACAGACAATTGACTATTCTAATACCTTAGACTTAGATCTATCATCAAAATATAATGACAAAAGAATATTTTAAGTTGGCAATTTTATCAAAACTCGATAAGTATGGAAGCAGGAGAGAAAATGTTTCAACTTGTTTGTAAATGTCCAACGTGCACGTGCAGATTAGTAGTTAAATTTCAGTAATCGTTTGGATTTCGCACATTGCCAATCTTGTCCACTCACTCAGTTTCTCCCGTTACTAGAACTCTCAAGCTAGTTGATGCCCTGGCAACTGATGGGATGGACTTTTTTTTCATCACTTATCCTCACTTTGTGTCATAAAACAATATATTGGGCTCAATTTAGCTAGGATTTGGTTTTTTCATAATTTTTTTAAAATCTTATATGCATGTATGTATGTATCTATTGTCTGTATATTATATATACATATACATATAAGATGTTAATATGTATTTTTACATGCGATAATATGTTTTTATAGTGTGTTGGTATGTAATTGAATTGTTCATGTACATTGGAACCCCGTTGCATCGTTTTTCATGGGACCGTAAAAAAAACGATGTATGCAGAAAAAGCAATACAATGTATGGCCGGGACTATGAAAAAATAGCGATGTAGATATGCGAAAAAACAATACAAGCGAGAACGATGCAACGGGGTTCCACTGTAATACAGTTTATTTTGTTGTCTGTAAATAATTTGGGTTTTTTAACTGGTAAATAAAATAAAGCTGTGAAGAAATCGAGATATATAAAGTTACAAGAGCACAAACCTATCATTCATTCTCTGCAATTATGGTTTGGATCTCGAAGAAAAAAAAAGATGGAACAAGAGAGAATGCAATTTCAATATGCTAAGCTATGACGATATGCGATATGAGAGGAAGTTTGTGTTTATGTACATATGTATGTATGTATATGAAATATTAAATAAAACGTCGAATTTATTGTACACACTTAAGATTGAACAAAACAAATGGTTATTAAAATAAGCTAAAGATAGTTGTAAAACAACCTAAACGGAATAAAATTGTCAATCAAGTCGTATTTTCTTTGCACCGCCTAATTTTAATAATCCCATTTATTGTACAATCACGTGTTACTTTTATTTTATGTTTAATGAGATCAATCAATCAAACATTTCGACACTTTACTTATTGAGGATGACACTATTTTGTCGGAAGTTTTTCAAAAAATTTTCATCCCATAAAGAAATGCATAAAGGCAATCTATTAGTCAAAAATAAACTATTATTGGTTCAAAACATTGCTTATATTTTGCATAATTTGCAAAATATAAGCTATGTAATATATGCAAATTAAGCTATGTATATAACATAGCTTGGTTTGCATAAATGTCGTATTCAGTTCAATTTTGACCAAAATGATGGTTGACACTATCTTGCCCCGAGCCCTTCATTTGTGAAAAAAGTATACTTTTAGCGAAGTTAGGTTGGGTACAACATGGCTTAAATTCAGTTTTCGATTGACGCATTTTTTCGCCGATATTTGTGAAAAATGTCTACTTTTAGCGAAGTTAGGTTGGGTACAGGATGGCTTTCATTCAGTTTTCGATTGACACAATTTTTCGTCAATATTTGTGAAAAAAGTCTACTTTTCGCGAAGTTAGGTTGGGTACAGGATGGCTTTAATTCAGTTTTCGATTGACAAAATTTTCCGTCAATATTTGTGAAAAAAGTCTACTTTAAGCGAAGTTAGGTTGGGTACAACATGGCTTAAATTCAGTTTTCGATTGACGCATTTTTTCGCCGATATTTGTGAAAAATGTCTACTTTTAGCGAAGTTAGGTTGGGTACAGGATGGCTCGAATTCAGTTTTCGATTGACGCAGTTTTTCGTCGATATTTGTGAAAAAAGTCTACTTTTCGCGAAGTTAGGTTGGGTACAGGATGGCTTTAATTCAGTTTTCGATTGACGCATTTTTCGCCGATATTTGTGAAAAATGTCTACTTTTAGCGAAGTTAGGTTGGGTACAGGATAGCTTTCATTCAGTTTTCGATTGACACAATTTTTCGTCAATATTTGTGAAAAAAGTCTACTTTTAGCGAAGTTAGGTTGGGTACAGGATGGCTTTCATTCAGTTTTCGATTGACGCATTTTTTCGTCGATATTTGTGAAAAAAGTCTACTTTTAGCGAAGTTAGGTTGGGTACAGCATGGCTTAAATTCAGTTTTCGATTGACGCATTTTTTCGCCGATATTTGTGAAAAATGTCTACTTTTAGCGAAGTTAGGTTGGGTACAGGATGGCTCGAATTCAGTTTTCTATTGACACAATTTTTCGTCAATATTTGTGAAAAAAGTCTACTTTTAGCGAAGTTAGGTTGGGTAGAGGATGGCTCGAATTCAGTTTTCGATTGACGCAGTTTTTCGTCGATATTTGTGAAAAAAGTCTACTTTTCGCGAAGTTAGGTTGGGTACAGGATAGCTTTCATTCAGTTTTCGATTGACGCAATTTTTCGTCGATATTTGTGAAAAAAGTCTACTTTTCGCGAAGTTAGGTTGGTACAGGATAGCTTTCATTCAGTTTTCGATTGACGCATATTTTCGCCGATATTTGTGAAAAATGTCTACTTTTAGCGAAGTTAGGTTGGGTACAGGATAGCTTTCATTCAGTTTTCGATTGACGCAGTTTTTCGTCGATATTTGTGAAAAAAGTCTACTTTTCGCGAAGTTAGGTTGGGTACAGGATAGCTTTCATTCAGTTTTCGATTGACGCATTTTTTCGTCGATATTTGTGAAAAAAGTCTACTTTTAGCGAAGTTAGGTTGGGTACAGGATAGCTTTCATTCAGTTTTCGATTGACGCATATTTTCGCCGATATTTGTGAAAAAATGTCTACTTTTAGCGAAGTTAGGTTGGGTACAGGATAGCTTTCATTCAGTTTTCGATTGACGCAGTTTTTTCGTCGATATTTGTGAAAAAAGTCTACTTTTCGCGAAGTTAGGTTGGGTACAGGATAGCTTTCATTCAGTTTTCGATTGACGCATTTTTTCGTCGATATTTGTGAAAAAAGTCTACTTTTAGCGAAGTTAGGTTGGGTACAGCATGGCTTAAATTCAGTTTTCGATTGACGCATTTTTTTCGCCGATATTTGTGTAAAAAAAATGTCTACTTTTAGCGAAGTTAGGTTGGGTACAGGATGGCTCGAATTCAGTTTTTCTATTGACACAATTTTTCGTCAATATTTGTGAAAAAAAGTCTACTTTTAGCGAAGTTAGGTTGGGTACAGGATGGCTTTCATTCAGTTTTCGATTGACATTTTTTTTCGTCGATATTTGTGAAAAAAGTCTACTTTTAGCGAAGTTAGGTTGGGTACAGCATGGCTTAAATTCAGTTTTCGATTGACGCATTTTTTCGCCGATATTTGTGAAAAAATGTCTACTTTTAGCGAAGTTAGGTTGGGTACAGGATGGCTCGAATTCAGTTTTCTATTGACACAATTTTTCGTCAATATTTGTGAAAAAAGTCTACTTTTAGCGAAGTTAGGTTGGGTACAGGATGGCTCGAATTCAGTTTTCGATTGACGCAGTTTTTCGTCGATATTTGTGAAAAAAGTCTACTTTTCGCGAAGTTAGGTTGGGTACAGGATAGCTTTCATTCAGTTTTCGATTGACGCAATTTTTCGTCGATATTTGTGAAAAAAGTCTACTTTTCGCGAAGTTAGGTTGGGTACAGGATAGCTTTCATTCAGTTTTCGATTGACGCATATTTTCGCCGATATTTGTGAAAAATGTCTACTTTTAGCGAAGTTAGGTTGGGTACAGGATAGCTTTCATTCAGTTTTCGATTGACGCAGTTTTTCGTCGATATTTGTGAAAAAAGTCTACTTTTCGCGAAGTTAGGTTGGGTACAGGATAGCTTTCATTCAGTTTTCGATTGACGCATTTTTTCGTCGATATGAAAAAAGTCTACTTTTAGCGAAGTTAGGTTGGGTACAGGATGGCTTTCATTCAGTTTTCGATTGACGCATTTTTTCGTCGATATTTGTGAAAAAAGTCTACTTTTAGCGAAGTTAGGTTGGGTACAGCATGGCTTAAATTCAGTTTTCGATTGACGCATTTTTTCGCCGATATTTGTGAAAAATGTCTACTTTTAGCGAAGTTAGGTTGGGTACAGGATGGCTCGAATTCAGTTTTCTATTGACACAATTTTTCGTCAATATTTGTGAAAAAAAAGTCTACTTTTAGCGAAGTTAGGGTACAGGATAGCTTTCATTCAGTTTTCGATTGACGCATATTTTCGCCGATATTTGTGAAAAATGTCTACTTTTAGCGAAGTTAGGTTGGGTACAGGATAGCTTTCATTCAGTTTTCGATTGACGCAGTTTTTCGTCGATATTTGTGAAAAAAGTCTACTTTTCGCGAAGTTAGGTTGGGTACAGGATAGCTTTCATTCAGTTTTCGATTGACGCATATTTTCGCCGATATTTGTGAAAAATGTCTACTTTTAGCGAAGTTAGGTTGGGTACAGGATGGCTCGAATTCAGTTTTCTATTGACACAATTTTTTCGTCAATATTTGTGAAAAAAGTCTACTTTTAGCGAAGTTAGGTTGGGTACAGCATGGCTTAAATTCAGTTTTCGATTGACGCATTTTTTCGCCGATATTTGTGAAAAATGTCTACTTTTAGCGAAGTTAGGTTGGGTACAGGATGGCTCGAATTCAGTTTTCTATTGACACAATTTTTCGTCAATATTTGTGAAAAAAGTCTACTTTTAGCGAAGTTAGGTTGGGTACAGGATGGCTTTCATTCAGTTTTCGATTGACGCATTTTTTCGTCGATATTTGTGAAAAAAGTCTACTTTTAGCGAAGTTAGGTTGGGTACAGCATGGCTTAAATTCAGTTTTCGATTGACGCATTTTTTCGCCGATATTTTTTGAAAATGTCTACTTTTAGCGAAGTTAGGTTGGGTACAGGATGGCTCGAATTCAGTTTTCTATTGACACAATTTTTCGTCAATATTTGTGAAAAAAGTCTACTTTTAGCGAAGTTAGGTTGGGTACAGGATAGCTTTCATTCAGTTTTCGATTGACGCATATTTTCGCCGATATTTGTGAAAAATGTCTACTTTTAGCGAAGTTAGGTTGGGTACAGGATAGCTTTCATTCAGTTTTCGATTGACGCAGTTTTTCGTCGATATTTGTGAAAAAAGTCTACTTTTCGCGAAGTTAGGTTGGGTACAGGATAGCTTTCATTCAGTTTTCGATTGACGCATTTTTTCGTCGATATTTGTGAAAAAAGTCTACTTTTCGCGAAGTTAGGTTGGGTACAGGATAGCTTTCATTCAGTTTTCGATTGACGCATATTTTCGCCGATATTTGTGAAAAATGTCTACTTTTAGCGAAGTTAGGTTGGGTACAGGATAGCTTAAATTCAGTTTTCGATTGACGCATTTTTTCGCCGATATTTGTGAAAAATGTCTACTTTTAGCGAAGTTAGGTTGGGTACAGGATGGCTCGAATTCGTTTTCGAGTTTTCGATTGACGCAGTTTTTTCGTCGATATTTGTGAAAAAAGTCTACTTTTCGCGAAGTTAGGTTGGGTACAGGATAGCTTTCATTCAGTTTTCGATTGACGCAATTTTTCGTCGATATTTGTGAAAAAAGTCTACTTTTCGCGAAGTTAGGTTGGGTACAGGATAGCTTTCATTCAGTTTTCGATTGACGCATTTTTTCGTCGATATTTGTGAAAAAAAAAGTCTACTTTTCGCGAAGTTAGGTTGGGTACAGGATAGCTTTCATTCAGTTTTCGATTGACGCATTTTTTCGTCGATATTTGTGAAAAAAGTCTACTTTTAGCGAAGTTAGGTTGGGTACAGGATGGCTTTAATTCAGTTTTCGATTGACGCATTTTTCGCCGATATTTGTGAAAAATATCTACTTTTAGCGAAGTTAGGTTGGGTACAGCATGGCTCGAATACAGTTTTTCGTCGATTTCAGTTAGTTAAGTTAGGTTAGGTTTTCCAATCGAGAACTGTATTCACAAATTTAAATTATTACAGATAGCGTTTGAAGATCGATTTATAGATTTTAAGAGTAATTTAAGTGTTTCAATTTTTCTAAAATCCATTTAATTTAATTTTATTATTTTTAATCCATTTATCAACGATATTGAAGAAGATTTTCAATTAGAATTAATCGATCTTCAAGCGAATGATGGTTTGAAGTCAATATTTAAAAATGAAGCGTTAATTAAATTTTATGCTATGTATATTGGAGGAGTCTGATTTTATCCAAAAATAAAAGCATTTGCTAAAAAAATTGTATCAATTTTTGGTAGCACATACATATGCGAACAGACGTTTTCCAAACAGAAATAGATATGTATGTATATTAAATCAAAAAATATGTAAATTTTTTTACATATGTATGTATATAAAAAATATATGCAAATTGGTTTGAATTGGATTCCATTAAGTTTTTTTTTCATCCGCCCCTTTATACGTTTCAAAATTCTGAACCGGCCCATTTCCAAAAAGGTTGGGGTTCTATGATATAATTGAAGTCTGAGACCAAATAACGATGTGTTAAAATTTTTAAATATTATTTTTTAAGGGAATTTAATTCCATGTAGATGACACATTCTACTGATCAGTAATTTTAATTTTGTACCGAAAGAAGTGGTCAAGGTTCAAATATTTCGTCTAATCAGTAGTTTGGTAGAAAGCATTGGATGATTTTTGCATCTCCTATAAAGCAGCGAAATGTCACGAGTATTTGTTATCAATATTTTTTATTTTAAAAAGTTGAAAATCTAAATATTTTCAACTCGGGATTTATACTCCAATTTTGTGAAATATACGCAAAACCCATTGATACATATTATTTATATGTACATACAAAGTACACCACAAAATGAAATATCATTGTTCCATACATCGAGCGCATTAATAAATCGTCTTGACTGACACTGACAATGAACATGCAGTGCTGCCAGATGTAAATTTTTGAAAAGCAGTCAATAGGACAGTAATTACTCACGACGGTTCAATTTACCGCTCTTTAAAAACTTATTCTCTTCTTCTAACTGACGCGTCAGTTAGATAATTCAGGGCTGTCCAACTTTAGGTAGCCCGAGGGCCGCATTAAGAAAAAAAAATCATCCGCGGGCCGCATCCACAATAATAAATAGAGCATATATGTATGTATGTTAAATTAAATATTAAATTACTTGAAGATTTCAAAAATTCAGAAAATTTCGTAAGAATAAAAAGTCATACAAAAGAAAAACAACAAGTTCGGCTTCGTTTACTAATAAAGCTATATCAATTTCGATATTTGTCGTTGCCAATCGCAGTACATTCGAAAGAGATTTATCTTTCAACTAACATCTGTAATTTTATTTTATAAATTTCATCGCTGAAAATGTGCTTTCACACAGGTATGTGCTCCTTAGCACATCTTGTACATCTTGAGTCCAAAGTTCCTCAATTTTGGGTGTCTCTCTATTGGTAGTAATTTAAAAAATTCTTCTCATTTTTCAATTCTGTTAACAAAAAAAGGGTCTGATTGCAAATCACACAATTCCAGCTGTAGGTCAGATCTTATATTTTCAATTTTGATAGTCGATGGTTGAATAAAAAGTGAAATATCTTCTTCAATTTTCTTAAAATCACTAAATCGATTCTCGAAATCCTCAATGATTACTTCAATATATGTATGTACTTTACATGAGCTGATATGAAAATGAAAATGATATTCCTCAAAATTTTTCTTCTCTTCAAAATGTTCTTTGCAATTTGGAAAAAAAAAATTAAAATTATTATTAGCCATTGTTGATTTAAAAAGCTTCAATTTATTTTTAAAGCCATTCACATGACCATATAAGTTGGCAATATTCTGTTGTTTGCCCTGCAGTTTTAAGTTCAACTCATTCAAATGGTTGGTCATATCTGTTATAAATGCAAGATCTGATACAAACATGGGATCTTGCATTTAATTTTCAAGTTCTGTTGTGTCAGACGTGACTTCGTTTTTGAGAATATCGATTCATGATAGAATTTAAATTTTAAATTTTTGGACATTAATTAATTAATTAATCAATTTATTTTTCTACTTTCGCTTGATATACCCCATCTTTGTCTTAAACAATATCTCAATCAAATGAAATTTAATTACTTGACCCAATAACCCCTCCCCCCCCTAACATCCTCACATTTAAGATTGGGATTTTGTCTAGGTTCTTTTGGATGCTTAATGGAGTGAGAAATAGTGAGCATTCATTCTAGAATGTTAGTGATAACATTTTTATTGGATTGGGTTTCCATGACATTCTTGTCTAGCTATGTTAATTTCTTCAGTTGTAACTACGCCGATATTTGATCAAAATGAAGACTCCAAATCAAAATCAGTTGATAATAAAATAAAACACAATAATGTTTCAAATACATATATATAATAATCATATAACACAAGATGCTATGTATGTATATATTTAAAGTGTGTGTATACATATACATTACAGCAAATTAAAAACTAAACAATTTAACGAGACAACATTTTAGAACATTTAGAACACGACATTTAGACAACAATAATAATTAAACTAGAACTAGTACATATTTGATTTGCACTTCAGTGACTTGTAATAGGAAAAAATAGTAAGACAGACAGATGGTGGCCAGGTCGGTGCAGGCGCGAAACCAAGCCTTTAGCGACAGTTGGTAACTCTTGAAGCCCGACGAAACAATTGGCAGCCTGGCCTGCCCGCGCTGTACTCCTTAACGTGGAGAGTTAAACCATAGCTCCATGATAATCGTGGAACTTCGTTAAACTAACGTAACTCTTCGTTAAAGAACCAAGCAAACGACGAAGCCGCATTAGTAACGCACACCAAACAACGTGGCTACGTGCTCAGTAACAAAAATTATTTTGAAAAGAAAATTATATATGTACACGTTTCATTTATGGTTATTATAAATTTATTAATGGAAATGAATCATTTATTAAGAAAACAACAGTTTATCAGAAAATAATATATTTTAACTATGTGTGCCAACCACCATCGACGAATTTTACGATTCCGAGAAATCATGCCCTTCAAAATCCCTATGTAATGCAGTCGTCACGTGGAACACCATCAGTTGTGATATTCTTTCCATCCCCTACGGAAAGGTCAACAAACTATATTCGTTGGACCTCTTAAGGAGACGTGGGCGGCTTATATATATTTTTATGTTTATTATAAATTGAAATTATTCCTCAATTCGAGGAACCTGTATACATACACTTTAAATATTGTTTGTAAATTTTTATGTATGTGGCAAAGCTTGATCAAGCATGAAGGCGATAATATCATGTTTCCTCGAGTCATTGGCGATCGATAAGGGTGTTGCACCGGATTTATCTTCGGCTAAAATGTTGGCGCCGGAAAAAATCAAAACTTTCACCATTTCAAACAATCCATGGGTGACCGCTAAGGACAGGGGCGTTTTGCCATGATTGTCGCGAATATCAATTTCCGTGCCGTCAATACCCTGAATGAAGTACATGACAACGCTCAGATTATTACACTGAACTGCGTAATGGAGTGGGGTGCGACCGGACAAATCGACCGCTTTGGGATTCAAACCGACCCCTACGAGTAATCTACAAGTGGCGAAACAACCATGTTGACACGCATCGTGCAAAGGCGTGCGATCTAGCAAATCGGCAATGTACGGATCGGCACCACGTTCTAGGATAGTCCTGACCGGAACCAAATGTCCCTTGAGTGAGGCGTAACTCAACGATGAACGTCCGTACTTGTCGAGAGCGTTGGTATCGGCGCCCTGCTCCACCAGATATTTGATTATGGCGTCGTCACCCCGGCATGCTGCAAAGTGCAGGGGTGTCCTATTGGACATATCGACGCTCTCGTAGTTTGCTCCCTTTTCAATGAGCAACTTTACAACTTCAAAACTGCTAAAAGTAGCCGCGTTGCACAAAGGTGTGATTCCGCCAGAGTCAGACGAATTGACGTCAGCATGATTATTCAAAAGTCTCGTAACAGTTTCCAGATTATCAATTTTGGTGGCGAAATGTAAAGGGGTTTGCATATACTGATCCACCTGATTGACATTAGCATCATTATCAATGAGGATATCGACAACGTTAAAATTACCTTTCTCACAGGCGATGTGTAAGGGTGTGCAACCTAGTGAGTTGGTGCTATTAGGATCGGCACCGTAAACCATGAGTACCTTTAATATATCGGGATGATTCTCCGCAGCGGTGAGTAAAGGTGTTATACCGAATCGGTCCACCGTATCGATTTCAGCTCCGTTTTCGACTAAGATTTTAAACATGACCAATTTGCCATCCTTAGCGGCGTGGAATAGAGGCGAGCGGCCGTCATTATCGATAGTATTCACTCCGGCTCCAAACTTAATAAGAAGTTTCATATATTTTGTATCAAGTTGCTGGAGGGCAAAATTTAAAGCCGTCATTCCCATCAACTTCTCATTTACAATGAAAGGATGTCGTCTGACAGTTTTTCTTAAATATAAATCAAATTTATCTAAATCGGACCTATTCATAGCGTCACATATGTTGGCGAAAAAGAAATGCTTATCGTCGAATGGTTGGAAGATATTGACAATGTCTATATGACCGCAGACGGCAGCCAAATCTACGGGTGTATTGCCGTAATGATCCTTGATATTTTCCAGCTGTTCAGAAGTAGCTAGGAGAAACTCGACCAAATTCTTATGGCAGTTATATGAAGCAACGTGAAGTACAGTCCAATTATGAATGCCGCATTGAATGGCCACTCGGGCACCTTTACTCACAAGAAACTTAACGATGTCTAGGTAGCCTTTGGTGGCGGCTTTGTATAAAGGAGTTTCATCATTAACATCTTCACTATCGACGTCAATATCTTCACCGTCAAAATCGTCAGATTCATCGCCTAGGCAGTTAAATATTGCTGTAATTGCTTCAACACTGTTACTGTGAGTTGCCAACAAATGTAAAGGTGTGACTTTATCTTCACAGTACACTGATTTGAAGTAAAACGATTTGACTAGTTTGGGATATTTGCAGACGTATTTCCAAACGATAACTATGTGTTCAACGCACGAGGTATTCTCCAATAAATTTAGTGTATCTTGCAACACTTTCTCTTCAGATTTTAATTGCTTCATTCTAAATCTTGTTATTTTCTGTACGGTCTCGTCGATATTCACTATTCCCTTGTCTAGGTCGATCATTGAATACTGGGAAAGCAGCTCAATAGCCTCCCACGTTACTTCTTCGTCGGGATTCAATTTTAAGAATATGTTCTTAACTTCCATTTCTGGATTAAGATAAGCCATTATGTTATATATAAAGTATGACATTTTTCCATGTTTTTCATCATTAAATATCATCTCAAGCGTCTCTTCCCAAATACTTAAAAGAGTATGTTTATAGAGGTAGTTATTGTCATCAATGAAGTTTTCGAATATATCATCACATTTATCTTCGTGATACAATTGTAAAAAGTCTTCTATATCAAATTTGTTAGCATCATTATTTTTTGAATTAATGTAGCTGACAGCTTGCCTCAATGCTAAAGGGAAAAAATTCAATTCACATGCTAATTTTTCTACGATCTGCTTTTCATTTTTTACATTTAAATAATTTTCAATGTATTCTTGAGCTTCAAATTTTTTGAAAGATTTTAAGAACAGTTGTTCTATATCTCCTTCTTCACCCACATCCCATTCTTGACTACGAGATGTAATTAAAATATAGGGTTTTGTGCGATAACGATCCCTTCTAGGTATAAAATCCCGAGCTGCTCTATATTCTTTAACATTATCTAAAACAACAAGACACCTTTCTTCGTGATCGAAATGCGTATACACCTCTCTCAAAATGTCATTGAACGATTTGTCTTCCCGTGCATTGTAGCAATATAGAGATATTTTAAGATTTTCAGCCAACTCTTTTACAGACTCTTCCGCTTTTTCTCTATTTTCGAGATCAAAAAATAAAATGGTTTTAAAATGGTCCACGTGGCGGTGACAGTACAATCTGGCTAACTCACTTTTACCAACGCCACCTAAACCAAAAATTGTAGTAACCCGTGTTATAGTTGCTGGACGACGTTCATAAAGTACTGATGTGTGTAATGTCTCCAATTCTTCTTCCCTCCCAGTAAATGATCGAAGCGGAGGTGTTAGTTGATAATGATATTTTTCCATTGTGTTGTTTGCGTTATCCATCTTTGTGTTACGTGCATATGTACATATATAAAATGATTATTTGTTATTGGATTGTAACATTGCTCTTTACTATATATAAATATATATACTCTTTGGTTGATTCTACGGGAAATCAGTATCTGAGAACAAATTTGAATATTATTCTCACTGTGGATTTATTATTTTAAAATGATGAGAATTACTTTGAAATACTCACATAATTAGTGGATAAAATTTCTTAAATTCAATTACGACTTCAATATTTGGCGTAGTCAGTATTCACCTGAAAAAAAATTGTTTTATTTTGAAAAATCGGAAAATTTAACTTTCAATGAATTTTCCCATAGTAATAATAAAACGGCAACTTAATTAATCGCTCAGTATTATATGTATTTAGAAAACGGTCCGTAAAAATAATAGGTGGTGACTAAAAAATATATTTTATTTAAGTAACTTTTCCACAAACCGTCAGTAAAAATATCCATTTACTTAAAATACCGACCGTTTAGTATTCATTACTGATCACTTAAGCACTGACCATTTGGTTAAAATAACTGACCGAAAATTGGAAAAGTTACTGACCCAATAAATACAAGTCATAATAAACACCGATTGTCGGCAAGGTAATAAATACTAAGTACATATGTATGTACATATTTACATGGCAAATAAAGCAAAGACAACTTTTTTTTATATTATATAATTATTATTTAACATTGAATATTGAAATTGAAATTGCAATAGTAGTCAAATTTGAGAATTTTTAAATTCGGAACTTAACAAAACTGTGCCTGCCAAAAAAACGTTAAACGTGATATAAGGTTAATCTTATCTATATTTGATGAATGATAAATATTGAAAACAATGATATGTATGGACATATGTAAATAAAACGTAAGGACGTATATACCTTGACTGCATTGAAGTTTTTGGCGATAAATCCATATCTTCTCCCTTCGGAGTCTTCTATGAGAAAGTTATAAAACCGCTAAAATCAAACAGAAAAACGTATTATCATACTAAATGATAAAAAAAAACTAAGCAAATATGCATACATAGAATACATAGAAAACATAGAAAACAAACATACATATATGTAGTATTTCGCACACAAACCAAAATAAAATATTTCTATGTCGATGAAATTAAAAATTGCAAACGTAATACGATATATGTAATATAATAATACAAAAAAGAAAATATAAAGAATTTCAACGCATACAAAACTGCAATAATGTACATGTGCAACATTTTCGATTATAATGCATTGTAATAATAAAAAAATTTGCAAAATGCGTCCAAGAAAAGAGGTCCCGTTCCTTTCGGGAAGCCAAAACTTAAACTCCTCCAGAAATGAAGGATTGTGTATTTCCCCCCTCAAAATCTTTATGCAGTGTATTCCAAGACTGACGCATCTTCAATGAGCCAAAGAATCAAAACCCAAAGAACCCAACACAAAGGCACTAGGATATAAATATGGGTAATAACCATACTCCCTCAAGTACAAGTAATGAAGAAATTTTTTTTGAACTCTTTCTAACTTGAGGGAGTAATTATTTTGACTGGGATTCCAAATAATTGAGCCAGTCTCAAGCAAACTACGCACTAGCATTAATTTGATAATAGCGATTACAGCGTTCGCCGCGCACACTTCCATTTGACATAACCTATAACGTGACACTCGACGGTAGACCACACAACAACGCCACATATCTCTCAAGGTCAAAGTTCAGCAAAAAAAAAATATATATATATATATATATAATATTTTATTTTAAAAACACCGTGATGACATAACAGGTTACCCCAAATTGTCACCGCGGACAGATACAATTAAATGCAAATTCATAGACTAAAATTAATGAACTAGGTATAATAATGATTAACCTGGGACCATTGGTGAATATGACTGGATTTAAAGAAGATGAAATAAAACGAAGAATGAAACTAGGGTGGAGTGCTTTTGGAAGAATGAACATATTTTTTAAATTCAACATTCCGCTATGCTTGAAAAATAAGGCATACGACCAATGCGTACTGCCAGTTGTGACGTATGGATGTGAAATGTGGATGCTAAATTCAAGAATGTCACGTAAGATCCGGTGAACACCGAGAAGCATGGACAGATGTATGCTAATAATCATGCCATGATTACTGTGTTTTTCTCCATCCACTATCGAGAATTTTTTTGTTTTTTTTTAAATTGCATATAGGGGGGGCAATTCCGCCACTGGATTGAGTAGGATCGATATTTTGATGTAAGTTTTTCAATACATCTCATAATTAATAATTTTATATTAGTTTCTTTTCATGTTACCGATTGATTTTGTATTTTAGTTATTTGTTTGAATTTTAATAATTTCAACAACGATGCCAAAAAGAAAATGTCTTTTTTCCTGACGACTTCGCAAAGGAGTGGCCATGTATTAAAAGAGGGAAAAATGAATACGAAGCATTTTGTTCGATTTGTAATATTTTTATATCAGTAAGTCATGGTGGAAAATCAAGTATAAGAGACCACATTAAATCAAGAAATCACAATTCAAGATTAATTTCGGTATCATCATCAATAAACATATCTTCCTATCTGATTAAACAAAATTCTCCAGAGGACATTTTAATATGTGCTGTGGAATTGACAACGGCATACAAAACTGTTGAGCACCATCAGACATTCAATTCGTTAGACTGTACAACGAAGCTGAATTCCATTATGTATCCCGATTCTAAAATTGCAAGCAAACAATCTACGGCAAGAACGAAAGCAACTGCTATACATAATTAAAAATATACTGGCATGCAATTATTATCAATCTCTTCGTTAATTGTTTTTGTCTTCCAAATTTTTTTTTTAAATTCAATGAATTGTGTTAAAAGATTGCGCAATTTTTTATAATAAAGCTATGAATGTCGATTAAAGTTTTTTTTTTAACTGGGGTTTTGGGGGTGTCCCCGTCGGTAGTCAGACAATTATGGCAGCCCTAGCCTACGCCTATCAAATTTGACCAAACCTCTGTGGCAGCTTGCGATTCTAGAAGCCAGGAGCAGATCAATTACAAGTTTGCTGAAGCACTGCTCGTTGTGATGATGATAACGATCTGAGCTCTAATAGTAGTCTCGAGTTTTCCACGACGCGTCTATCAGACTGAGACGTTAGAGTATTGACGACCGAATGTATTGCGAAATATACGGCCTTCGTATACCCCCGCCTTCTGATTCCCCATTGGTGGAATACATAATTATTTTCATGTTGGTATTACT